>OX393550.1:23092282-23692282 GCA_947650365.1 Chamaelirium japonicum | reverse complement strand
TAGCCGTTTATTTCAGTTTTTGGCCCATTTTCTATGTTTTTGGCCTAATTTCTGCACTTAGTATTAGTTATGTTCTTGCCTAATTCATGGGGGATGTCCATGATCTCATCCGAAGGCTTTTCGGATTGAATCCGGGTCTTCTCTGGTGAGTTTTCTGCATGTTATTAATAAATTCTGGGTGTGTGTGTTTGCGGGGTACCGACGGACAAGATTATGTCTCGAAACCGACGGTTAGATAGCAAAATAACTTAAATTTGATGATGTGGCATCAATTGGGCTTCAATTAGGGCTATGTGGGCTTCAATTAGGGCTTGTCCGTCCCTTGCCCGCGCGGAAACTGAGCCAATCCGCCCCCTCTTCCGTCCCCTCTCTTCTCTCTCTCTTCTTCCCCTTATTTCTCTCTCTTTTCCTTTCCTTTCTTGGCCTATTGCATCCCCACCATTCCCCCTTATTTCCCTTTGATCTTGGCCATCCAAAAAGAGAAACCCTAAAGGGGTTTAAGATTGTTGTGCACCATATCGGCGCCTGCATCAAGTTGGTATCAGAGCAATCTGACGCCATGTCCTATCATAGCATCCGATCCCATTATTCGCTTGATCCACTAGATACCCACACCTATAAAGAATTTGTTAAGCTATATAAATCTTTTGAGCCATATCCTACCCTTTTTCCGAGATCTCCGATGGAACATAGATACTCCTCTTTGATTCGAGATCGAGCCCATGACCTAGACCTATCTTCCAAGCCTTTTGTTCAATGGATTTTACGGAGTCCTTCAGTGCCATCCTTGAAAGCCAGCTATATTGAAACCCAACTCTTACTTGACGATATTGAGGATGAGTTGGCATGGAGAGAGAAGCAGCACTAGAGGCTTGCCAGATACAGCAGAGCCTCCACCTCCTGTGGAGCTTCCTCGTCCACTACCTACGGAAGAGCCACCTCTTCCGTCAGCGACTCCAGAGGAGTTCCTTCCACCTTCTCCAGTGCCTACAGAGGTGCCACCTCCTCCTTCAACGACTCCAAAGGAGTTCCTTCCACCTTCAGCAGTGCCTACAAAGGAGTCCCTCCGGTAGTGACTATAGAGAGGCTTCTCCTACCTTTCACAGAGCTTACAGAGGAGACACCTCCTCCTGCAGTCCTTCCTACAGCAGAGACATCCATGGAGCCTTCGACTTCCGCGGAGATTCCATCACAGCTACAGTCAGAGCCAGTTGGGGAGTTTCAGACAGCTGAGCCACTTGCGCGCTTTGACTTTGTTGGGACTGACCGACCACCTACCGCTCGTGTGCTTCTGTTTATGTACTTCAGTAGCTTCTGGCCCTCGCTCGACGCCAGTACTCTCTTCGCGAGGGGCCCAGAGGTTGTTGACTGTCCGAGACATCACTTGTTGGGAATTCATCACCAGATCCAGGCACAGCGACGATCCCATGGTGGTGGTCTCCCTCCTGCTACCGGTGATGTCTTCCAGCGTAAACTCGAGGACGAGTTTTTCGCAGCGGAAGCGATTGATGCAGGCCTGATCAGCATCATCAGATCATCGCTGCATCTTCAATTCGTCGCCAGAGAGTTTTATTTCAGTCATTTTATTTTATGCATGGAAGACACTATCCATTTGAGGACTTGTAGCCGTTTATTTCAGTTTTTGGCCCATTTTCTATGTTTTTGGCCTAATTTCTGCACTTAGTATTAGTTATGTTCTTGCCTAATTCATGGGGGATGTCCATGATCTCATCCGAAGGCTTTTCGGATTGAATCCGGGTCTTCTCTGGTGAGTTTTCTGCATGTTATTAATAAATTCTGGGTGTGTGTGTTTGCGAGGTACCGACGGACGAGATTATGTCTCGAAACCGACGGTTAGATAGCAAAATAACTTAAATTTGATGATGTGGCATCAATTGGGCTTCAATTAGGGCTATGTGGGCTTCAATTAGGGCTTGTCCGTCCCCTGCCCGTGCGGAAACTGATCCTATCCGCCCCCTCTTCCGTCCCCTCTCTTCTCTCTCTCTTCTTCCCCTTATTTCTCTCTTTTCCTTTCCTTTCTTGGCCCATTGCATCCCCACCATTCCCCCTTATTTTCCTTTGATCTTGGCCATCCAAAAAGAGAAACCCTAAAGGGGTTTAAGATTGTTGTGTACCATATCGGTGCCTGCATCACAAGGCCAATGATATCTCAGGAAATTAAATGTATCACGTTCTTTTTTGCTGTGCAAATCAGGATATCGGGTGTATCGAACAGATCTCTTGGGCAAATAATGTATAGCCCATGGTGGGCAATCAATGTCTAACCAATTTTGATGGGACTCTAATGTATCACCAAACTAGGAAAAAAATGAATCTTGAAAAACCATTTATCCGGGACATTGTGCAAAAGAACGTGTCACAAAGTGAGATTATCCGGGTAAATCAATGTCAACCCTATTTTACTCACCAAAAGAATAGACCCTTAATGCAAAATTTAGGATTAATCTTATAGGACCTGATCTTTTATCAATACTAGTACATGAAAACATTGATCTTGATGTGTTATAGCATGCTTTTTTAACTAGAAATATATATCCCCAGTATAAATGGTATTCAAAACAATATAGGTAAGAATCAAGAATCATTAGGATTCTTTATGGATTTAAGAAGAAATCATCAAAAAAATGTCAGAATGATAAAATACTCACCATATCTGTGACATCATCCGGTGTGCTCCAAGTGGCCGACCTTATACAAGGGAAGAGCACAACGGGTATATGAAGATAAGGAACTCCGCTTCCCTAATCGATGTGGGAATATTCCCGGTAGAGCATCTCAACCCCCTCCCCCCCCCCCTTCTCATAAGGTTGGCCTTTTGGAGCATAACGGGTATATGAAAACAAGGAACTCCGTACCCCTAGCCAATGTGGGACTACCTCCACAATACCAAAAGCTGATAAATTATTTTGGGACAACTTTCACACCTTGGTCATTGATAATTTGATATGATAGGATATTTAACCTATTGAGTTGCTCATAATGTTTCTATAAGAGATAGAATAACACAGTTTCAAATACTTCTAAGTTCACCTTTTAACACTTCAATATTTTATACCTCAGGTCCTCAACTCTATTGGATATGCCTATATTGGTTGGTAGATAATTTTTGCAAACTTATCTGAGAAACAAAGGCTATATGTGTGTTAATGTATATACCGGGTCGGGTTCTATGTACAGTCGGGTCGGGTTCTGTGTATACATGTACTTATATATTGGGCTTCAGTTCCTCAATGAGATTCATTCCATTCTCTCCAAACCCTAGCCGTCATCTCCTAACATGGTATCAGAGCTTTTAGGGTTGACGGCGACGACAGCATCCACCTCTGGTCTCCCCCTCCACCCGGCAGCTCACCTCCGGCTCTCCCTCTGCTCGCCAGGCCCGCCTAGCCCTCCCGGCCCCTCCCTCTGCTCGACAGCCCCCCCCCCCCCCCCCGGGCCCCTTTCCTCCCTCCGATCACCCCTCCCGACCCCTCCCTCCGCCCGACAAGCCCCCCCCCCCAGCCCTCCCGGCCCCTCCCTCCGCCCGACCGGCTCCCCCAGTCCCCCCTCCCCCCCCGGCCCCTCTCCTCCCTCCGATCACCCCTCCCAACCTCTATCTCCGCCCGATCGTCCCCCCCAGCCCTCCCGACCCCTCCCTCCGCCCGACAGGCCCCCCCTCAGCCCTCCCGGCCCCTCCCTCCGCCCGACAGGCTCCCCCAGCCCCCCCCCCCCCCCCCCCCCCGGCCTCTCTCCTCCCTCCGATCAACCCTCCCGACCCCTTCCTCCGCTCAACAGGCCCCCCAGCCCCCCCCGACCCTTCCCCTCCACCTACAAGCCCTCTCCTGGTTCCCCTCTCCTTTGAGTTTCCTCCATGGCGTCTCCTACAGTGCCGTCTGTCGTTGTGATCTCTCCACCGCTGAAGGCAGTCACCTTTCAGTTATCCTCGGCCAGCGACTGGCCTAATTGGTCGCTCACTATCGAGGCCGCGCTCTCCAGTCGCGATCTTTAGGGTCACATCACCGACGATGATCCTCCTCCAGCTGCCTCCTCCGGCTCCTCCTCTGTCACCAACAGTGCCGCGTCTTCTGCTGCGACTGCTACCACGACAGCCACGGTTGCTGCTCTCATATGGCATCACCACGATCAGACCATCCGGGCCTATCTTCTGGACTCCGTTGCTCGTCCGCTCCTTGCTCCCATCGTCTGCCTTCCTACAGCGCACGCGATGTGGGAGTATCTCCAGGACCGGTTTCTCCTGCACGGTGGCACCCTCCGGCATCAGCTTATCTGTGACTCGCAGTCTGCTCGTTAGGGGGAGCATATGATTCAGGACTTCTTCAGTCTGATGAGTGCCTACTGGCATGAGCTGAACTCCCTGATCCCGGAGCGGTGTGCTTGCCCACGCTCTAGGGATTTCCAGCGCTACCTTGATGATGGCCACCTGCACCAGTTCCTGACAGCGCTTCGGTCGGACTTTGCCCTCGTCGCTGCTTAGTTCCTGTACCATGAGCCACTCCCTATGCTAGAGGATGCCCTTCTCGCCCTGGTCGATGAGGAGACTCACCTTCAGACTCAGGGAAACCTGTCCTCCTCCACTTGCTCCTGGCTCAGACACCGTCCTGGCGGCCGTGTTCTCCGATGAGTCTGTCTTCTGTTACTACTGCAAGGAGCCCGGACACATGAAGCGTGAATGTCCTACACGTCCTCCATGCAACCCCCGCTGGGGTCCGGATGAGAAAGCATCATGCTGGGCTCCTGCTTCCCAGGACGATCGATGAGGCGGTCGAGGTAGATGGAGCCGTGGACGTGGTCCGTCCTCCTTCCACTACTTTGGTGGTACAGCAGCTACTGCAGAGCCCTCGACGCTCCCCACTGCTACCACTGCACCTTCTTTCGTGCCTGAGTCGGACCGTCTTCAGCGCCTCGAGGAGCTCCTCCTTCGTCACCTAGCCTCCACCGGCTCCGTGACTGCTTATGGCTTGTCTGCCACCTCTGGTACTACTGCTCCATGGATCTTCGATTCGGGTGCCTCCTGTCACCTCACCTTTGACTCCACTGTACTCACTGACTATTCTCCTACTCCCACTCACCTAGAGGTCTGCACTGCGGATGGAACTTTAGTCCCTATCTCGCAATGTGGATTCATCATTACTACCTCTGATCCTTCTGGTCACCTGACCCTGCCCCATGTCCATCATGCCCCCCGTCTTAACATTAATCTGATTTCTATCAGCTCTCTTTGTGACTCTGGACTGACTGTCACCTTCACCCCTTCTGTTTGTGTTGTGCAGGATTCACGGACGGGTCGGAGGATTGGGCTGGGTCGTAGAGCAGGACTTTACCAGCTGGACCATCTATATGTGTCTTATGTTCCTGTTGCGTATGTTATATTTGTTACTTCTGATGCTGACCTGTGGCACAGAAGGTTAGGTCATATATCGAGTGATCGACTCAAAAGCGTTTTTCGTTCAAGCACTTTGGATCGAGCATCATTCTCCCCTCTCTGTTTGTACGGGTTGTAGACTGGCAAAGCATCTAGCCCTTCCTTTCTCTGCTAGTGCTTCCCAATCTGATGCTTTATTTGATTTAATACATTCGAACATTTGGGGTCCTGCACCTGTTGCATCTATTTTCTGGTTTCATGTATTATGTGTGTTTTATCGATGACTACTCTAGGTGCACCTGGGTTTATCTTATGCGTCACCGGTCTGAAGTCCCTCACATCTTTAGAAGATTCACCACTATGATACATACTCAGTTTGGTCGGCGCATCAAGACTTTTCGGTCTGATTGTGCCAAGGAGTATCTCTCCTCTGAGATGCATGAGATTCTTCAATCTCACGGCACTCTTCACTAGCAGTCCTGTTCCCACACCCATGAGAAGAACGGAGTTGCCGAATGCAAGCATCGTCATGTCCTTGAGACCGTACGAGCCTTGCTTCTCTCTGCGTCTGTTCCTCACTCCTACTGGGCTGAAGTTATCATGACGACTGTCCACCTCATCAATATCACTCCGTCGTCTACTCTGTCCGGTGCCATTTTATGTGAGCGCCTTTACTCCGGCCCACCTGACTACTCTTTTCTTCACACATTTGGCTACACGTGCTTTATTCTTCTTCCTCCCCATGAGCGCACCAAACTCTGTGCGAGGTTTGTTCGGTGTATTCACTTGGGGCTCAGTCGGGAGCACAAGGGGTATCGTTGTTATGATCCTTTGGCTCGTCGGATCCGTGTTTCCCGTCATGTTTCCTTTGTTGAGGATGTCCCGTACTTTTTTCCTGAGTCTCGGGATCTTTCTTTGCCTCCTGCGTCACCCTCCTCGCCCTCATCACTTCACCACATCCCCGTTCTAACTCCGTTTTCTGCTGCCCCACCTACGCCTACTCCACCACCATCTTCTCCGCCACCTCCACCACCACCACCACCACTTCCTCCGTCTCCCTTGCCACCTCCACCACCACCTGTTACTCGTGTCTATGTTTGTCGGTTTGCAGCTCCTCCTCCAGAGTCGGTTCACACTGGTACTCCCTCGTCTAATGCTGCTGCCCCCTCCTCCCCGGTCGTGGATCTTGCTCCTGTTCGGTGCTACCCGGCGCGCGAACATCACCCTCCTGACAGATATGACTACTATCCGGACAGGTTTGGCTACTCTGTCTTTCCCTCGGACTCTCCTGACTCCTCTGGCTACTCTGTCATTGCCTCATATTCGCCATCTTATCATGCTTTTCTTACTGCTCTTCACACCCACCGGGAGCCCCAATCGTACCATGAGGCAGCTTTACATCCAGATTGGCGGTAGGCCATGTCAGTTGAGCTTGAGGCTTTTCAGCGGACCCAGACATGGGATTTGGTGCCTTGTCCCATAGGCGTGGTGCCTGTTAGCTGCAAGTGGATATTCAACGTCAAGACTCTACCGGACGGATCCATTGAGTGGCACAAGGCCCTCCTCGTTGCTCATGTCTTTTCCCAGGAGTATGGCATTGATTATAAGGAGACATTTACTCCAGTTGCTCGGATGACTACTGTGCGCACCCTCTTAGTTGTGGCAGCTGCTCGAGGGTGGCCTCTCCATCAGATGGATGTCACCAATGCGTTCCTCCACGGTGACCTCTCCGAGGAAGTATACATGGCTCCTCCTCTAGGCGTTTTAGTTCCTCTAGGGCACGTTTGTCGTTTACGTCGTGCTATCTACGGGCTCAAACAAGCACCTCGGGCTTGGTTTGAGTGTTTCTGCAGTGCAGTTCTGGCAGCTGGGTTTGTTGAGAGATACTCTGACTAAGCTCTGTTCACCCACTCCTCCAGTCAGGGTATTGCTATGTTACTTCTGTATGTGGATGATATGATTATCACCGGGGATGACAGTGCTACCATAGCTTCCCTTCAGCGCCACCTCCAGAGCTAGTTTGAGATGAAGGATCTCGGTCCTCTCCGGTACTTTCTTGGCCTTGAGATTGCCCGGTCAGCTCGAGGATTGTTGATCTCCCAGCAGAAGTACATCTCCGATATTTTTATCGAGGCTGCTCTTACTGATTCTCGTACTGCTGACACGCCTATGAAGCTTAACTTGAAGCTTCTCTCTACCGATGGTGAGCCTCTCCAGGATATCTCTCGTTATCAGCGGCTGGTTGGGATGCTCGTTTATCTCACCATGATTAGGCCTGACATTGCCCATGCCGTCGGTATTGTAAGTCAGTTCGTTCAGTCTCCTCGCTCAGTTCACTATGCAGCAGTCCTTCGGATTATTCGGTATCTCCGTGGCACTGTTACTCGATCGCTGCTGTTGTCCTCCACATCTCCACTGGTTCTGCGTGCTTACTCCGATGCCGATTGAACTGGCGATGTTGCTACTCGTCGATCTACTACCGGCTACTACGTGTTCCTTGGTGATTCTCTTATTTCTTGGCGCAGCAAGAAACAGGAGTCTGTTGCATGCTCCAGCACCGAAGCCGAATACCGAGGTATGGCTTCCATCATTGCCGAGATTGTCTGGCTTCGACGTCTTCTACTCGATTTGGGAGTCAGGATTTCTGGGGCTACACCTCCGTTCTGTGACAACCGAGTGCCATTCAAATTGCTAACAACCCGGTTTTTCATGAGCGGACCAAACACATCGAGGTCGACTGTCATTATGTTCGGCAGGAGTTTCTTGCAAACATAATCTCCTTGCCGTTCATTCCCTCGACGGAGTAGACTGCTGATTTTCTCACAAAGCCCCTGACGATTGCTAGATTTCGTCATTTTATTAGCAAACTCTCGGTACATGATCCACCGTGAGTTTGAGGGGGAGTGTTAATGTATATACCGGGTCGGGTTCTATGTACAGTCGGGTCGGGTTCTATGTGTATACATGTACTTATATATTGGGCTTCAGTCCCTCAATGAGATTCATTCCATTCTCTCCAAACCCTAGCCGTCATCTCCTAACAATGTGCAAGTGAAAGGACCTACACTAAAGAAAAAGATGTCTAGTCATCCTATTCAACAAGGAATTGCTCCATGAAGTTAATCATGGAACCAAAAATCATTAATATTCAAAAGATCTGAATCTGTTATCTATATCGTTAGGGTGCCACAAAATGTAAAATGACATAGCACCACTATGTAATGAGATTCAAAAGTTGCTGAGAGTTTATGTTGAATTAAGTTAATGGATACCGTCACATAGAATGAGTAATACAAAAAAGAATACCATCAGGATATGCGCAAAGGGTTTTTTGTTCTATAACTATTAAAACACACATCTCCATTAATAATTCCACATTTGCAATTTCTAGCTACAAGAAGCAATTCTTTAAAAAAAAAAGGGTTTTTAGGAACATAAGTTAAGAGAACATGCATTTAGCAGTAAATCAAATGCTAGCATGAACATCGCAACTACAATTGAGTTCGTTCTGCATACCGGCGGTGGTTCTGGTAAAAGTTATCAAGCTGATAATATACATAGATGGGACTTTTCATATGCCTCGGCACCTAACAAATACGCCATCAGTCAATAAATGCGAAGCTCTTACACAACCCGGTTTAGAGCATCCAGAGCAAGGGACAGGAAAGGAGATTTCTCTTGGATGACTCACATTACAAGGAAGAAACTCACAATTAAACTTCTGGTACAGCTTTTGTTTGTCTCGCTATTTTGTATAAATGCCAGCTTATCGTTGCGCAATTTCTCAGGGATGCAATCTACGTCATAACGATCTACGATTTCAACCACCTACACACCAAGCCAGAAGTCAACTACAGAAAAGAACATCCAAATTCACAGGAAAAAAATTTGTTAATGAAGGAAAAATATATAAATTACATGTTCTGATGCAGATAAGGAAGCAAGCCCGATAGGAATGAAGAAAATTCCAATAAAACCAAATGTTGTTATAACCTGCAAATAGGGAGTGAACTTCTCGCATGATCGATACTTAGAAGTAAACGAGTAAGCAATTTGGCCGTCAAGTTTAGAATTAATTTATAAGAAAGGAAGGCTTACGATTGCTGGTGTTAGTATCGGTTTGCAAGCGGGGAGCTCTTGTTGTGTAAATCTCGAATCTGCGAATAGACATAACAATGTATCTGTGAATAACAAGACGAATCTGCAGAGAGTTTCCTTGATTTGATGTGCATAAAACTTACTAGTCATGCTCACATATAAAAAAGCCGAGGCCACGCTCTCTCCGAAAATATACGGAACTAGATTCCCAATGCTCCAAGGTGCAAGTTGTAGATATGAAGGTCTACTGAAAGACTAAATAGCTAATGGTAGAAGGTAATTGTGGTCATAAGATTCTTACTGTTAAGAGAGACATGTACATATGTGTATGTGTATCTTGTCTTGTCATTGTTCCCTTTCAGCCGTAACGTCTTGCTCCGCAAGTTTCATGGTATCAGAGCTTGATTATAGGCAGTTATTGTCATGAGATTTTCAGCATCTCGTTGTGCATAATTGGCAGGAAACTGATTGATCAGCATTGGATCATTTACCGATCTACCTCATCACCATCTGTTTGATACAGCTGAATTCCATGCATTTACCGTGGATGTTACCATGGGAGAAAGCCCAGAGTGGAAAACTCGCTGAAGTAGATTGGAGCCTCAGGGTTTCCATGTGGTTTGAGACGAGGATTCCATTCCTATCAAGTATCAACCAATCTTCAGTTGCCGCTAGTCATGGTTTGGAAGGCTTCTGGCCAATAGCTGTGAGGTGCTACTGAAGCCTTATTATCGCATTATGTCGAAGACTGGCGACCATTTGAGACGGTACTCATCTTATTTTGCATTTCGCAAAAGTTTGAGTACGGTGCACCGTCTACTCTAGTCATCAGCTACCTGTTCGAAGGCTCGTGTGACCTAGCGATATGGATTTAAAACAAAAGGCCCTGAAATGCATTTGCCCAGGTTCACTCTCATCTCTATTTTGCAGTTCAGAGAGGCTTTATAGGTATATCTTCCCCTTCACATTCAGGCATCACTTAAATATAATTGCTTTTCCTTGGGTTGTAGTGGTTTTATCTATATGGTTATCTATTTTAAACATCTTTATTCAAATCTATTGTGATTTTGGGGTTCAAGACCAATGGGCTCTTGGCCTGGTGGTACTTCCTCTCTCCCATGTTGGAGAGGTTCCCTGTTCAACTCCTGGTATGGACACCATGGAGCGAACTTTCCCTCAAAGCCGTTGTGCCTTGTTTGCGCGTGCGAATCCTAGCCGTTGATGTCGTGTTCACAGGATTATATAATTTAATAAAATAGCTGCTGCTGCTTCTGCCTCTCCCCCATTGCGATCTTCGGATCTCCTTGAGCCCTTGCTCTAGTGTCCTGTCCTTTGACCGCCTGGCTGGTCCAGTAAAAAATTTTTTTGGCCCCAGGTATTGACTATGAACTTTAAAGGTGTTTTCCCCTTCTTTCCTTCTGTTCTCTTTCTTAGAGACCTCTAGTAAATTCGGTTAGAGCATCTTTGTCATTTCCTCTATTGATAGTTTCTCACTTCTTGCATTCTTGGACTTGGTACAAAATGGCAATTAAAATTTACAGTTGAAACTTACAAATCAATGAAACTCTAAATCCAGATTCCAGACCCTAAAAATTAGAAATTTCCTTAAAATCAACACCAAAATAATAAATCAAGCACGGGAAAAACTAAAATTATTAAGAAAGCTATATATTGGAAACCAATTTGTGAATAGAGAATCCATAGAAATTCTAATCCTTGAACCAATTAAGGTCAAATTGGCATAAACCCCCATAAAGGAACAATGAAAAATGGATAAAGGACCTATCGAGTAAATAGATATTGTTAACGGATAGTCCCATATCGGTGAGGTAGGCATCCATCACCTGCTTTATATACCCTCTATGGACCTTCACTTACAACCCGGGTTTTGGGGTGTGAGGGTATCTAACATGGTATCAGAGCTAGCCCGTCTCCTGCTCCTGCTTCGGGTGCTCCCCACCGATCGTGCCTTGCCACGCTTGCTCCGTGTGGGAGGATCATTGCCACGTGTGCTCCACGTGAGGGGGAGTGTTAACGGATAGTCCCACATAGGTGAGGGAGGCACCCATCACCCGCTTTATATACCCTCTGTGGACCTCCCCTTACGACTCGGGATTTGGGGTGTGAGAGTATCCAACAGATATGAATTGGGATCAAGATCCTTTTAAAATTAGGAATGAAAACTTTAGAAATACCTAACCCTATGATGGAATTGGAGTGGCAAAAAGGAAGGAAATCGGTACCGGTTGGGAGGACATAACATCGATTAGAGAACTAAAGGACGGAACGGAGGGGAATATGGATCGGCATCGAAGGATTTAGTTGGAGAAACAAAAATCAAAAAGGGGCTCAAGTTCATGTTTTTTATTTTTTTTCTCTTTTTTAAATTTAATCATGTGGTTCAAAGATCCATAGGGATCATTGTAGGAGACTAAGTGAGTTGCTTCAAGTAAATTCATTGCTCTTAAATCATCACAAGTAGGATAATGCTTAGAAAGCTTCCTAGTTGGCTATCATATGAATGTAACGGCTACAATGAATGTTTTACGTATCACTTGTCAGAATCTTGTATTGTGAAAAAAAAAATATTTGTAGAATAAATTTCAGTTCTGACATGATAAGAGCACATATCATTTGATCTAAGAGGTATATATAATCTAAAGTGGTCCAGTTTGCTTTGATAGGGCTTAACTTTGTGGTCGCATGTGAATTGATCATTAAAGTTGTTTGATACCCTTACCCTAAAACCCGGATAATAGAGGGAGGTGCACAGAGGGTATATAAATCGGGTGATAGATCCCCGCCTTTACCGATGTGAGACTAACCAGTGGACTTCCTCAACACCCCCTCTCAAGTGGAGCACACGAACAAGGCACAATAAGAAGGGACCGCATCCAGAGGGAGACGGTGAACCCAACTCTGATACCATGTTGGATACCCTCACACCCTAAAACCCAGGTCATAAGGAGAGGTCCACAGAGAGTATATAAAGCGGGTTATAGATCCTATAACATCCGCCTCAAACACACAAGATATTGTCCACTTTGCTTATGCCCGCAAGAAGACATCCAGGGGGGTCTAACCCTACTCGTGTCCTACCAAAAAAAAAATGTATAGCCCTTAAGGGGGGTGGATTGTGATGACCAATATCCAATAGACCAATAGCCAAGAGCCAAGACTCTTGAGACTGTGATGTCAAGATGAATGAGTTGAGGTGAAGTGTCCAAGACCACGAGTTATCCCCACATAATCTAAAGACAAGATCATGAACTACTTATATAATTTTTTCTCCCAAACATAGAAGACACGTTTTAGATGGTTCAATAGTAACCATACTAGTACAAAACCTTGAGGTTGAGGGTTTGATACCCAATAGACTAATAGAAGACAATATGTTGTATTTGGGGGCTCACCACCTTTCCTACCAAGATGCGTTTTAAAACTATGCGCCACTACGGATTCTGTAAGAACTCCGTAGTTAAGAATGCTCGGGCGAGAGTAGTACTAGGATGGGTAACCCCCCTGGAAAGTCCTTGTGCGAGCATGGACAAAGTGCACAAAGTCTTGTATGTTTGGGGCAGATGTTACAAAATGGTATCATAACCAGTTCTCCTTGCTATGGAGGGGTCTAACCCTATGCATGAACGTATAGCCCTTAAGGTGGGATGGATTGTGAAGACCAATATCCAATAGGCAAATAGTCAAGAGCTAAGACTCATGAGGCTGTGATGCCAAGATGGATGAGGTGAGAAGATCTAGGCTAAGGTGTCCAAGGCCATGAGTTAGCCCCATATCGCCTAGAGAAAAGGAAAGTACTTATATAATTTTCCTTTCCAAACATAGAAAACGTGTTCTAGGTGGTTCAATGGTAATCACACTAGTGCAAAACATTGAGGTTGAGGGTTTGATACCCAATAGACCAATAGAGGATAACATCTTGTGTTTGGGGGCTCACTACCTTTCCTGCCAAGACGCGTTTTAAAATCGTGTGCCGCTACTAATTTTGTAAGAACTCTGTAGTTAAGTATGCTCGGGCCAGAGTAGTACTAGGACCGCTTTTGTTGAGAAAGTCCATCAGTTAGTCCCGCATTAGTAAAGGGAGAACCTGTAACATCCGCCGCAACACACACAAGATAGTGTCCGCTTTGTCCATACCCGCACGATGACTTTCCAGGGGGATCACCCATCCTAGTACTACTCTCTCCCGAGCACGCTTAACTGACCATGATTGTCCACATTCAAATTCGAGCAAAATAAATTTGTCCATACCCGTCCAAATTCCTAAATATTATTACCCATGATTGTCAAAATTCAGAATTTGGTCGGGTTGCTCGGATTCGTCCTGAGCAAGTCTCAATGCTATTATTACTCAATCTGCAAAGATTGTTATTCTATTGCTATAGTGATTTCATTATAGCAAAATTTTTTTCTTGACGAGATTTTGCACAAAAAAAAAATTACTACAATGATTTCATTGTAGTAAGAAAGAAACAATTTGCACAAATTGTTACTTAACAAAGATTGTTAATCTATACAATGATTTCACTGTGGCAAAAAAAAATTGTTACTTAACATGTACAGCTGCACGTAGGGACCATGCTCGGATCTGTGCTCACATGTACAGCTGCACGTAGGGGTAATTTAGATATTTACCAATCGGGAGGACTTATCACCAATAACCGATAGGGATGGCAACGGGTCGGGTTTGGGGCGGGTCGGCCCTATCCCGAACCTGCCCCGTTATATTTTATCCCGCCCATACCCGTCCCAAACCTGTGTCGGGTT
Organism: Chamaelirium japonicum; assembly: GCA_947650365.1. NCBI lineage: Eukaryota > Viridiplantae > Streptophyta > Magnoliopsida > Liliales > Melanthiaceae > Chamaelirium > Chamaelirium japonicum. The sequence continues at coordinate 23,678,016 of OX393550.1, read as the reverse complement.
TTGAGGGTAATTCCCAAACCCGTCCCAATTAGCATTAAAAAAACCCGTGCCCGCCCCGCCCCGCCCTGTTTATGCATTGCGGGTCGGGTCGGGTCGGCTTCACCAAAACTGCACATTTAGCTTCCAAAAAACCAAAAAGTCTGCACGAGTGCATGACTATGAAGAGACCCATGTGCTTCACAACCACACGATGCATGATTAGGAGTTTAGATCTTCTTCAATTGGTCGGCCCGGTCGGTAGACTCGGGTGCATCACCGCCGCACGATGGCATAAGATTTGGAGTTCATATCTTCTCCAATTGGCAATTGATCGTCTCCCAGTTTACCCGTGTGCATCACACCCATGGTCAGATCTTCTCCAATCGGTCGGCCCGATCGGTAAACTCGTGTGCTGCCGTCCGTGCACTTGTGCATTGTGGAGAATTCAAGACTCATATGATAGCCTGATAGGTTATATACCCGAGTCGGGTCGGGACGGGTTGGAGTAAAACCCGAACCCGACCGGGTTTTAAATGCAAATCCCAAACCCATCCCAAACCCGTTTTTGAGCATCCCAAACCCGTCCCAATAGGGTCGGGTCGGGTCCGGTAGCCCGATAAACCCGAATAATTGCCATCCCTAATAACCGACGTTGACTGACTTTATCTAAATACCATATGTTAGAAGGACCTATCACCAAGAACCCCATATTTTTTTGGTCTGAACAAACTTGTAACCCATGAATTAATTTATATCACATGGCGGCTTCCCAATAGTTAACACGGATGACTAAGCTTTAGTTGGCCAAGTTAAGTCGGTCCTAAGTCGTTCGTTGAAACTTAAACGTAGTCCAATACACGGGACGCGGGGGGGTTTAGGGTTTATAATTTTAAGTTTACTTTTTTTTCTCTAGATTTTCATGAATTTCCGGCACTTAAGTATATTAATAAACTTAGGGGTGGCAATGGGTCGGGTTCCTGTCGTGTCTAGTTTCGGGTCGTGTCCAAAACCTCTAGACCATCCTAAACCCGTACCCGACCCATTTATAAACGGGTAGACACGATAAGACCCATTAGACCTGTTTACTACACGGTTTTATTCAGTTGACCGATCTGACTCGACCCGACCTAACCCGATAGACCCACTGATATTATATATTATAGTATCGGATTGCGGGTAGACCCGACACGACCCGTTGTATTTTAAACGGGTCTTCTCGGGTCTACCGTGTCCAGTCCTAAACCCGGACCCAACCTGTTTATTAAACGGGTCTATCGTGTCGACCTGTTTACGACCCGAAACCGTTTAGCTCTGACCTAGACCCGCTAACTTCGTGTCAGGTCGGGTCGGGTCTGCCGTGTCGGGTCAGAAATTGCCAGCCCTAGGTAAACTTGGGGTCAAGCTTTGGTGTATATGAACATTTTGGTTAGAATCTTTACAATACTAGAAGAATTGGGCTTCTGAGTTCAATACCCACTGCTACCTTACATAAATAATAAAAAAAATAGCAGTGGAGGTGTTTTGGTCTTTTCAATAAAACGATAAATTTCAATACCCACTCTACCCCTCATATATTTAACAAATAATGAATTTTTACTTTTCCCCTACATTCCAACACCTTAAAAAAAAAAAAAAAAAAAGGAAAGAGAGAGAGAGAGAGAGAGAGAGAGAGAGAGAGAGAGAGAGAGAGAGAGAGAGAGAGCATGGATAACAAATCTCTTTCTAACTTACTCAAACCCAAGTGACCATGTCGTTCTCCACCCCTAGGGTTGGCAATGGATCGGGTCGGGTTCGTGTCTAGTTTCGGGTCGTGTCCAAAACCCCTAGACCTGGACCCGACCCGTTTAACTAATCATGTCTAGATCCTGAACCTGTACCCGACCTGCTTATAAACTGGTAGACCCGTTAGACCCGTTTACCACACGGGTCTATTCAATTGACCCGATCCGACTCAATCCGACTGGACCCAACCTGACCCGATAGACCCGCTGGTACTACATATTATAGTATCGGATTGCGTAGACCCTACCCGACACGACCCGTTGAATTTTAAACGGGTCTTCACGGGTCTACCGTGTCTAGACCCTAAACCTGGATCCGACCCGTTTATTAAACGGGTCTATCATGTCAACCCGTTTACGACCTGAACCCGTTTAACCCTAACCCAGACCCGCTAACATTGTGTCGGGTCCAAAATTGCCAGCCCTATCCACCCGCACCCCCTCTTTGCCCTCGTTGTCTCGTCACTATAATGCCCTTCGCTGGCTTGCGATGCAATGCAGCATCTAGGTTAGATAAAAAAGTTATTGTCTAAACCACGTGGCGAAGGACGCGACGGTGACAACGAGCTCTTGTCATGATCACGAGCAGAGTGTCAGATGTGAGATTAGCGGAGGGCACGCTTGTGGCTGCGGATTTGGGAGCAGAGGAGAGGAGAAGACAGAAGGAGGAGGATCGAGGGAGGAAGCCAATCTGGGCTCAGATACCATGAAACAAAGTAATCCTAGGAGACAGAAATGGAGGCTAAGGTTTTGAAAGAGAATGAATCGTTCTCTTATTAGGATCAATGGGCCAACATATATAGTGTGGCCTCGTGTGAAATTCATGCAAAGACACATACAACCTTAGAATTTGTTCGCTGACAGAGACTTACGAACGTACGATCGACATCTGAGAAAAAGATAGAGTACGCACAGAAGGATTGAAAAATCGGACAAGCATGGCAGTAGGGCGAGGCCCTTCCCAATATTGGACTAAACATCAAAAATAAAATCTCGAATCTTTTCATAATTGAAAGAAATTAAACAAAAATAGAAAATTGTTCCAACACATCAACTTGAGAAGCAACCCAGCATGACCAGAAATTCACTTTGCGCGACACAATTTGCGTGATTTACATTCGAATTGCAGCCCCATAATGAATGAATCGAGTAACATGTTGGCCCTACACAATAATAGGAACAACTGGCAAAAATATAATCCAAGATATAATCTGAAATTCCCAAGCAATTTAATCCAGGATATAATCTGAAAATTCTCGAGCAATTTGCAAAAATAACAAAAACCCATAAAAAAAAACCCAGTTAAAATTATGTGGGTGGAGGGGTTTAGAGTATCTCCAACCGTCCGCCATATCGCCATATATGGCGGACGTATGGCTCCAATCACTTGCTATATGAGGCTGCATAAATGCAGGGGAGGGGATTTAGCTGGTGACAATGCAGGAATCCGAACCAAATAGTAGTCCCTGCTATTTGGTCAACTTTCTAAAAATACCGAAATAGCCCTTCAAGAACTGCATGCATAAAAAATAGTGACGAATATATCCTTTATAAAATTTATATATAAATATTTTAACCAAGTGTTTTTATGAATTTACTAATCCGTTTTTTAACAAATTTGGTACTGTTGAAAAGTTCTCATATGAGACCTTCGAAAAGAGACTAATATCTAATATTTTTTAAATTATTTTAAAATTCTTAAATATTATATTAATTATAAAATAGAGATTATGGTTGGAGGCTAACCAAAATAGAGAGCCTCCATTTTATAATATTTTTAGAATATTTTCATTTGGCAATAACAAAACGGTGGCTTTGGTTGGAGATGCTCTTACATTTGGGTTTCTTCGAGTTCTTCCTCGGGCCAGAAGGATCTGCGGTCCCATCGCCTCCGGATGTTGAAGCTGCCATGGAATTCATGTCGGGGTAGAAAAGGGTGGGGACGAGACGAAAGATGCAGAAGGGAAGGGAGAAAACAAAAAAAAAAACTTTTGATTCTATTGAATGGGGGGCTCTGATCATTTTTCTCCGACAACTCAGGGATTCTTCAGATGAAAACCGGTTCCCCCGGGCGGACCATATCAAAAGAACTGCGACAGCCGGAGCCCAACGGTCACTTCTTTTTTGGGTCATTTTGACTTTGCCCCCCAAACTATGCCTTGAATCAGACTTTGCTCCCCATTTATTCATTAATTAGATTTTACCCCCCAAAACTAACTGTTCCGTCAGCTCACCCCTCAAAACTTTATTTCTTTCCGTCAGCTCACCCTTCCTTTTAGATGATGGCTCACCTTCCTCTTAGATGATGAGCTGGCAGAACAGTTAGTTTTGGGGGGTAAAGTCTAATCAATGAAAACATGGGGGGTAAAGTTTAATTCATGGTAAAATTTGGGGGGCAAAGTCAAAATAACCCTTATTTTTTGGGAAATTTTATTCATACCCCAAAAATCTGTAATTAGCCCCCGTATCCCTAGCGTTTCTCAATAACTTACTCAACAATCCTTTAATACCAACAATGCCCTTTTTTTTGTACCCCAAAACCCAAAGCCCCTTCTCAGCGTCTTTTGTACCCCCAACCCAACCCAATGTTTGTTTAAACTTAGCCCAAGCCCAACCCGTCAGGGTTGGCCGGGTTGTGCGGGGTGGGTTCGGGTTAACCCGCCCAAAGTCGGGTTGGGTTCGGGTTGGCCCGCCCAAGTTGCAGCTAGGGGTGGCAATGAGTCGTGTCGTGTTGGGTTCGTGTCGTGTCCAAAACCTCTAGACCCGGACCTGACCGTTTAACTAATCGTGTCTAGATCCTAAAGCCGTACCCGACTCGCTAATAAATAGGTAGACACGATAAGACCCGGTAAGACCCGTTTACCACCCGGATCTATTCAGTTGACCCGATCCGACCCAATCTGACTTGACCCGACCTGACCCAAAAGACCCACTGGTATTATATATTATAGTATTGAATTGCTGGTAGACCCAACCCGACCCGACCCGACACGACCCGTTGAATACTAAACGGGTCTTCCCGGGTCTACCATGTCCAGACCCTAAACCCGAACCCGACCCTTTATTAAACGGGTCTATCGTGTCGACCCGAACCCGTTTAGCCTTGTCCCAGACCCGCTAATTTCGTGTCGGGTCCTGTCGGATCGAGGAGAAATAATTCGGGTTGGGTTCGGATTAGCCCGCCCAAATTCGGGTTGGACTCGGGTTGGATTCAGGTTGGCCCGCCCAAGTTGCAGCTCTACTTGTGCCTTCAAGTATCAGCCAATTGCATGGGGTTTATTTAAGAGTGGGGTGTGTTCAAGAGTGCATATAATTGGGTTATATGTAAGGGGGTATGTGTTTGATTGGGGTATAATCAAGTTGGGGCGGGCCATTTAACTGGGGTATATTGAAGGTGGGGTGTAAGGGGGAAGGGTATTTTTGAGATAGGAATGGGGTATGAAAAAAACAAATGGGGTGTGTTCAAGTTTGTTGGAAATGGGGGCTAATTACAGATTTATGGGGTATGAATAAAATTTCCCTATTTTTTTCGGTTTCTAACGGGCATTTGAAACATTACACGTGTACGATGTATCATAGCCATCAACTCGTGGGCATGGGCATCGTGTGTGCTTCACCCTTCAATGGAACCCTAGCAAGCTACGCAACTCCATGATCACGGGTGATCTTACGGCTATGATAGGCCTACATATAGAATATCCCTTACTATGGGGGAATTGATTTTTGGGTAAATTAGGCTAAAACCCCCTCTAACCAGACTGACTTTAGCTAAAACCGATGTGTAACATGAACATTAGCTGAAACCCAAAATTTTAGCACCGTTAAGAATGACGTTATTCCAGCTGTATAGAACGCCAGCACGAACCGCTCGACGAATTATTTTTTATTAAAATTACATGCAAAATAGAAATTGCTGACATGTCTCAATAAAATCATTAAACTATCCCAATTCTATTACGCAAAATTTTTAAAGCATACGCACCCTCGATGGATTCTAGGGCCCCATGTATGTCGGCACAGACTACCTCTTCCACCGCTACGCCCTCTATGGCTTCACCCCTCTCCGCATTAACGAGTACGTCGAGCTCTTAGGCCAGCACAAGTACCGCGCGGTGCCACCTGGGAAGCCGGGATCACCGGACGGCGACGCCGCCGAGGTGCAGCCCCTCGTGGCGTCGCACCCGGACCTCCACCTGTCAAGCAAGTTCGAGAACTCCACCATGCTGACAGTCTCCATACCCGTCGCGAAGTTCCAAGGACACCCGCTCACCGCAACCACCCATCGGTGAAGAACAGTCGGCCGCCTGGTGTGCTGCTTATACCCCGGCCGTCGCTCGATGCGCCCACCGTCTTCACCGATGGGTGTGTTCCGGGAGAAGCGGCCGGAGTACGACCACAACAAGAAGGCGGGGGCTATGAATGATCTAGTCCATGCATCCGTCATCCTCTCCAACGATCCCTTCATTCTCAATTTCGATTGCGACCACTATATTTACAACTCGATGGCTATCTGGGAGGGCATGTGCTTCATGATGGACGGTGGCGGCGACCACATCAGCTACCTCCAGTTCCCCAAACGTTTTGAGTGTATCGATCACTCCGATCGCTACGCCAACCACAATACCGTCTTCTTCGACGGTAACATGCGCACCCTCGATAGACTCTAGGGCCCCATGCACGTCTGCACCGGCCGCCTATTCCACCACTAGGCCCACTACGGCTTCACCCCACCCCACACCAACGAGTACCTAGAACTCTTAGGCCAATACAAGCACCACGCGGTGCGCCCGAGAAGCCGGGGTCACCGAGCGGCGATGTCGTCGAGGTGCAGCCCCTCGTGGCGGCGCACCCAAACCTGCACCTACCGAGCAAGTTCGAGAATTCCACCAGCTGACAAACTCTATACCCGTCGTGAAGTTCCAGGAGCGCCCGCTCGCCGACCACCCATCGGTGAAGAAGGACCGGCCGCCTGGTGCGATTCTTTTTTTCATGGCATATGTGTACGTATTTGTGTGAATTTTTATATTACCTATTATTATTCACCATACACTTTAAAAAAAAATTACAGGGCAAAGAATTACTTGTCCTCATATAGTTTAAAGTATCAATTGAACACTACAGTCATAATATAAATTAGATTGCATAGTAATAATTAGATTTTTTTGATACAGATTGTTTCTGAATTATTACAAAAAATAAAATATGAGAAATAACAAACCAAACATGATTGAGTGAAAATCACTCTAAATAACAAGTATTACTTGTCTTTATATAATTTAGAGTATCAAATCGAGCATAGTTAGAGTATCAATTGGGTTGCAAGTGTAATAATTTGGTTATTTTAGTATAGATTGCTTCTAAATTTTGTCTTCATAAATTTAGACATGCATAAGTGAAAAATCACTAAAATAGAAAGAAAAATATTGTACTATAGAGCATTGTATGCTTACCATAATTATATAGTATCAATTTTAAAAAAATAGAGTGTTAATTATAATTCATTATGGATTATCTTTTTGATATTATATTTATATTTGTATGAATTTTTATATTACCTGTTGGGGGAAAATCTTCGCTGGCTCGAGTGCTCGACCTGCAAAGCAAAGTAAACGTGAGAACGGTTGGCTTCGTAAGGAGCGCAGACCCTTCAACGCTTAAGTCAGTGAAGGTTCGAAAGTTGGGAGGTTAAGTAGTGAGATAATGTTAGGGATTATAAGTTTTCAACCTGTACTTTGGAGCCGGGGGTCGTACCTTTATAGACTCTTGCAGACCGTCAAAGGTGGACACATGGCTGCTCTTTCCTGTACCTTCTACCCCTGCACATGCCAGCCCATATGGGCCTTTAATGGCCTTTATAGTTTAGCCTGCCAGGCGGTGATGAGGGGAGGCGCGTCGGTCTTGTCCGTGCCAGGTGGAGATTCTGGATGGCTCCAGCCAGGGGTGTCCTTGACCGACTCGGGCTACCTCCTATGGCTCGCAATTGTCCATGCAGTTCCATGGGGGAGATGACATCTGTCGGCCTGTTACCGCCTTACTGTAGGCGACCTTTGAGAACAAGAGAGTGAACTCCATGGCTATTGCATGATCGTGCGAGCTCCTGAGCAAGCTGTGGGTGTTGAGTCTTTCGAAGTGTTCTTCAAATTCTGCCAGGAGCTATCTCTTTCGCGGGCGAGCCGATCGTGCGCGGACAGGGTGAGCTCCCTAGTGAGTTGTTGAATACTGGCGGTAACTGGGGTATTCTTTCTAGCTGGCGTGTCGCGCCGAGAGTTTTGACTCACAGTACCTCATGAATGAGACCGCGTCGAAGATGTTGCTCTATCCATGGAACGCAGCGATCCGCCACTGTAAGGGGGAGCTAGCCAGGGGCAACCTCTCCCATATACGAGCTGGTCGCATACGGCCTGGGTAAACCCTGGGCTAGAAAGGACTTGAAACGCGCCCCTTACTAGCTGATAGACGAAACTATATCGAGAATGGTGTCGCCCTCCAGCATATTAAGAAGGTTTTTCCTCTATCAAGGTTTGACAACTAATCCCGAATATCCTAAATGAGGGAATCTGATTTGTCTTGTCCCAACTGTTGAGGAACCACAACTGAAGTCGAGCAACATCAAAGGGTCAAAACACCTATACAGGCAGGGCTTGGGCAGGGAGGTTGGTTATGCGTGCCTAATTCAAAAGATCTAAATTTGGCTCGAAAAGACGCCCTAGCTTCAATCGATTTTGACCCCATATTCACCAGGCGAGGGCTACAATGCGCATTCCAGGGGCATGGGGAGGAAGTAGACCCAATGGCATGGGCAAAGTTGAAGAGGGTCTTCTCCTTGAATCTCCAATCCATCAGGTCGCCCTCATGAGAAGCTCCATCACCCATGGCTTCCTCATCATCTTGTTGCTGCTCCTCAAGCATCCTATATATCCTTTGTTGCATTTCTAACTCCAATTCTAGATGAAGCAGAATACTCAATGATATTTGTCGGAGCTTCATGATCTGTAACATCCGCCCCAAACACACAAGATATTGTCTGCTTTGCCCGTGCCAGCACGAGAACTCCTCAGGGAGGTCACCCATCTTAGGACTGCTTTTGTCCGAGCACGCTTAACTACGGAGTTCTTACGAATTCCGTAGCGGCGCACGATTTTAAAACGCATCTTCTATGTTTGGGAGGGAAAATTATATAAGTAGCTCAGGATCTCCTTCTCTCCAATCGATGTGGGACTAACTCATGACCTTGTACACCTCACCTCACCTCACCTCACCTCATCCATCTTGGCATCACAATCTTAGGAGTCTTGGCTCTTGGCTATTGGCCTATTGGATCTTGATCATCACAATCCACCCCCCTTAGGGCTACACGTCCTCGTGTAGGGTTAGACCCCCCCATCCCAAGGAGAACCGGTTCTGATACGATTTTATAACATCCGCCCCAAACACATAAGATATTGTCTGCTTTGTTCGTGCCCGCACGAGAACTTCCCAGGGAGGTCACCCATCCTATGACTGCTTTCGCCCGAGCACGCTTAACTACGGAATTCTTACGAATTTCGTAGCGGCGCACGGTTTTAAAACGCGTCTTCTATATTTGGGAGGGAAAATTATATAAGTAGCTCAGGATCGCCTTCTCTCCAGGCGATGTGGGACTAACTCATGGCCTTGTACACCTCACCTCACCTCATCCATCTTGGCATCACAGCCTCAGGAGTCTTGGCTCTTGGTTATTGGCCTATTGGATCTTGATCGTCACATGATCTGTGCAATCTTTAGTGATCATCTTATTTGCAAGCTCCTCATAGATACTCCATGCATAGCTCTATCAATAGCCGCATCCACAATCTCAAACTCTAAAACAATAGCAGCAACACTAGCATCAGCACCAACAACAACACTAGCACTAGCACCAACAACAACACTTCCTGCAACATCAACCTTCCCTACATCCTCCTAAGGAGACAGCTCTTGCCCCTTCGACAAGCCCACTACTACAGCTGTATCATCCTCCTAAAGACCTCCAAGAAAGGCAAGAGCTTTAGTTTGCAGTCTTGTGTCTAATTCCTTTTACGTCTTCTCTTCTAATATTACTACAACATTAATTTTGGTGACGATCCAAAGCCCTCGCGTAGCGGAACACAATTCGCGTAGTACAACCACGGTGGAGATGACCGCTGACAAGACCGAGCAATAGAAAGAACAAATAGAACACCCAAAGAAGTTCCGACAATGATCGATCAATGGATTTACTAGTATAGGAAAACCCTAGTACAATTACAATTGCCTCTACCCAATCCCTCATACACCCACAAAGAGATCCCCCAAGGAGAATAGACAGAGGTGGAGCTAGCTGCCCCCACTGGGTTTTAAAATTTAACTATAAATTACATTTGCCCCTCTGAAGTTTAACACTTAACCCCTTGTAGTTTATATTGTTTCAAATCTCTCCCTAAAGTTTGATAGGTTAGCACAATACCTCTTTTGTGAACTACTTAATTTCCTCATTTGGTAATTTTATCTGATCAAAACTGAATTGAAGGCGCAAAATATAGTTTTTTAAGTATAAAGGGGTTAAGTGTTTTTGAGCTAAACTTCAGGAGTTCGTATCTCCTTCAGTCGGTCGGTTCGGTCGGTAAGACTGACACACATCAAAGCCGCATGCGGCTGGATTATGATTCACTTTCGGCTCGCTTGCCTTCGTGCGGCTGTGATGCGCACGGGCCCACCGATCGAGGCCAACCGATCGAAGGAAATCTGAACTCAAACTTCAGAGGCAAAGTATAATTTATCAAAATTTTAATACCCCTTAGAGGCATGTCAGTCTAGCCCTATGGTGTCATTATCCTACTAAAACCTAAAACCAAGAAGGGCCACCAGATACAATTAGTGCATCTGGAAAAAAAAACCGATTCATCTCCAGCAATCCACCTCGACGGCGACCTCACAATGCTCGCAGCTCGTAGGCCGCAGCCTCACGTAGGCCACACTGGCGCACCTCACGGCCTGCTACTCTGCTAGGCTAACTCTCTAGCGTCGATTCCCCTGCATGACTGCATCTAGTGTCCCTCAAAATAATAGTTTGGTATGTTCTTCTACCCATGCTCGCACTATCATGAAAAGAGGGAATTTTTAGATTTTTGAATTTTCTTGCCCCCACTAGAGTGAATTCCTAGCTCTGCCACTGAGAATAGACCCCGTAGTCTTACACCTCGAAGATCAAGAAGAAACCCTTCCTGAAAATCCTCCAGTCTCCAATGGTTTTCTCTCCCTCTCCCTTGATGACAGGTACCTTCTAAACCCTAACCCGGGATACTCATGTGCCACCATGATCCTTTTTTCTTCATCCTTAGGGGTCCTTTTATAGCCCCAAGTTCATGCAAGATCTAGGAGAGAAAATATAAATAAACTACTAAAAGTCCTCACGAAATCCTATGAAAATCACAATCGAACCGCATCCCCGTTCATGCCTATCTGGTGCCTGACGCCCTCGACGTCAGTTTCCTACGCACAGGACCGGGGCACCTCGAGTTGGCACCCAGGGCACCCAGTCTGGTGCCCAGGGCGCCAGGCCTTGTTTTCACACCGTCTTCGCTCCATCTTCGCTCCGTAACCACTCTGTCTTTCGCCATCCTTCGCGCATGAACCTTGGACATGTTGAGGGTTTATTTTAATCCAACATCCTCAATAATCTCCACCTTGGCTTCAAATAAGACAAGATCATAACCTTGCACATGAACTTCATCTCTTTGAACTGTGAATCCATATCCTGATCGTCGTTGCCCCTTTGCCCTCACACCGGGAGCCCAATCACAAAGCTTGGTAATTGCCCAAGTCTTTCGACTTGGCCAACCTCCTGATCAACCTTGCCCCTGAGCGTGCTCCACCATCACCCTTGTTCTTCACCGAACACCGTGCATGTACCACTGCTATCCCGACTAATGTCATGATCATGGAAGCTCCACCCCATCGTCCGTCAATGACCCACCGTAAACCATGGCCCTTGATTCGCTCTGCGACGCTGCCCGCGCCCATCACTCCTGAGCCATTTCCCATCGGCCAATGCTTGAATATCTTTCTACACCCTGCTGCACCACAGGTGTGCCCGCAGCTAAGTTCACCGCCACCACGACCGTCGTTGCCTTTTTCCCGCCATCCATCGATAGCCACTACACCATATTAAACCACAAGTGTGCCCGCGGCCATGTCTGCCACTACCGCACGCGTCAACACCCACATCGCCCATCGGTGATCCACACCAGTGCCCGTCGGTACCCCCAACAATCGCTCGTCGGCAACCCATATCAGTCCGCTCGTCGGCGGCTGAACACGATGCCGTTGGCGACTCCCGTGCCATCAAGGTATTCCCCCTCGATCCAGGCACCTACACATATCGTGCCATTACGACTTCTTACCGCGAACTGTCAAGCCAAGGAGTAGGTGCCAAGACCGCACCCTCCTCCCGGCTAACGCCTTTGGTGTCTCGAACCGCCCCGAGGGAGGAGGTGCTCGACCACAACCTCCTCCTCGAAGTCTCCTCCGAAGATCCAAACTACCCGGAGAGCACTGGACCGTGCCTCTCCCAGTCGTGCCATTCGCCTAGGGCGTCGACCGTCGTTGCCAACAAGCCTCCCCGGAGAAGAGGTGCTATACCGCAACCTTCCTCCGGGCTTCTAGCTTCCTCCTTGGATGCTGCTCCCAGGTCTTCCGTCACACCGTGTGCCATGAGTGCGTCTCGGGCCCTTTTCCTCGGTCTACCTTGATATGCGCAATTGAACTAGAGCCACTCCGGATCACTAACAAGAAGCTCTGATACCATTTGTTGGTAACGATCCGAGACCCTCATGCAGGGGAACACGATTCGCATAGTACCACCACGATGGAGATGACCATCGACAAGACTGAGCAATAGAAAGAACAAATAGAACACCCAAAGAAGTTCCGTCAATGACCGATCAATGGATTTACTAGTATGGAAAAACTCGAGTACAATTATAATTACCTCTATCCAATCCCTCATACACCCATAAAGAGATCCCCCCAATGAGAATAAACCCCGTAGTCTTACACCCCGAAGATCAAGAAGAAACATTTCCTGAAAATCCTCCGATCCCCAATGGTTTTCTCTCCCTCTTTCTTGATGATGGCTACCTTTTAAACCCTAACCCGGGATACGCATGTGCCACCATGATCCTTTTTCCTTCATCCTTAGGGGTCCTTTTATAGCCCCAAGTTCGTGCAAGACCTAGGAGAGAAGATAAAAACAAACTTCTAAAAGTTTTCACAAGATCCCATGAAAATAGCAACTGAACCCTGCTCGTGCCTATCCGGTGCCTGGCGCCCTGGGTGCCAGTTTCCTGCGCATAGGGCCAGGGCGCCTCGGGTTAGCTCCCAAGGCGCCAGGCCCTGTTTTCACACTGTATTCGCTCCATCTTCGCTCCGTCTTCCTCCATCCTTCGCGCACGAACCTTGGACATGTTGAAGGCTTATTTTAAGCCAACATCCTCAACAAGTCAGGAATAGAAGTCCAAGGCCAGCTACACCTTGGTTGTCACTTAAATCATCCACAACATCTAGCTTTAGGGGTGGGACTTGGGCGGGTCTTACCCAAACCCGACCCGCCCAACCCAAACAATGGACAAACATAGGCAAAGCTAGTTAAAAACTTGGATGGGTTTGGACAAAAAAAGATCAACCGGATTTCAATTTAGACAGGTTTGGGCATCGATCTTCCCAACCCGAGGAACCTGAGGAAGTGACACACTAAGTTTGAATGCTTTGGTATTTTTTTTATGGAAATAAAAAAACTGTCTGTTTGATGTTGAATGCTAAGAATTGGTTTGAAATATGTGAGGATATGGGTTAGACTTTATGTTTTCATTATGCAATTCAAAGATTTTTTTTATCCAATTCAAAAATATGTTGGGTTTTTTTTCCATCTATTTATGTGCACAGCATTTCTAATTGGGCAACCCGCCCATTATTTTGTAAATTGGGCAACCCGAGGAACCCGAGCATCTAGAATGGGCAAGCACAGGTTGGGCTTCCACAGGTTTCCCAGGTTCCACGGGTAAAACGGGTTAAGGTTTGTGCAAGTCGGGTTGGGCATGGGCAGACCCTTCAACCGGCCCAACCCGCCCAAGTCCCACCCCTATATCGCCTGAGGATCGGCCACAGGTGTAGCGTGCGCTTTCCCCGGGTATTGAGTAGTCGCGTCGGCAGGCTGAGGAGATTGTCGAGGTTGAATTTGAACAATGCGATCAACCAATCGGCAACTTCTCGAATCTACAGCTGGTGGCTATTTTGGGGGTGACTCGTCGCAAACCTATGACTCATTGAGGGGGTCGTGGGACGCGGAACATCTTGATGCAGGTTGCTTCCCTCCGGCTAATCCACGAATTGTGTCTTCACCATTCTGGTATAGCGATGGAGACTGGCAGATTGCTCAGGCAATCGATCGTTGCTGCTTGACCGAAAGAGCTAGGAAGCCTGGAGGTCGCTAGTTGATAGGGAAGGATCCCACAGACAGCGCCAAACTGTGGAAAAGGATTACGATCGTCGTCCGGTCCCCCTCCGACAGTCGATTGAAGGGTAGATCTTCGATGTGTGGCGCGCTATAGAGCACTGAGCTATCAGGTGGTGAGCTGTCACGTTAACACTGTAGAGAAGAGATATATATATATATAGAGAGAGAGAGAGAGAGAAGAAGGATTGGCACAGGAGGTGGTGATGAAGTTAGGCCAAAGCCTATGTCTCTATGCGATAAGGTGCGATAAGGCACAACTTTTGAATCCACTATCTCTGAAGAAATAAAGCTACTCTCGACAGACCGAGGAGTGCTTATACAGGTCGACAAAAGGTGGAGCAAGCTTAAATGGAGTCTAATAACCAGAAGGCTCGAGGAGCTCTAGAAAACAGAAAGTGGAATGTCGTCTGGAATCTCTGATCTTGAACTATTTGTCAGGTCTGCTATTTATAGGGGTTTGGAAATATCGAGGATTTTGGTAAATATCCAAGGGGATTTATCAGGCCTCGAATAGTACCCGTGGACCCCAGGTAGGGCTGCAGGCCCTACTATCATCTCCGTGGGCCCCAAGTAAGGCTGCGGGTCCCACTGTTGTTTTCATGGGCCCCAGGAAGGACTGTGTAACATCCACCCCAAACACACAAGATATTATCCGATTTGCCCGTGCCCGCACGAGAACTTCCCAGGGGGTCACCCATTTAACTACGGAGTTCTTACAAAATCCGAAGCGGCGCACAGTTTTAAAACGCGTCTTCTATGTTTGGGAGGGGAAATTATATAAGTAGCTCAGGATCTCCTTCTCTCCAGGCGATGTGGGGCTAACTCATGGCCTTGTACACCTCACCTCACCTCACCTCATCCATCTTGGCATCCCAGCCTCAGGAGTCTTGGCTCTTGGCTCTTGGCCCATTGGATCTTGGTCGTCACAATCCACCCCCCTTAGGGCTACACGTCCACGTGTAGGGTTAGACCCCCCCATAGCAAGGAGAACCGGCTCTGATACCATTTTGTAACATCCGCCCCAAACACACAAGATATTTTTCGCTTTGCCCGTGCCCGCACGAGAACTTCCCAGGGGGTCACCCATCCTGGTACTACTCTCATCTGAACACGCTTAACTACGGAGTTCTTACGAAATCCGAAGCGGCGCACGCTTTTAAAACACGTCTTCTATATTTGGGAGGGGAAATTATATAAGTAGCTCAGGATCTCCTTCTCTCCAGGCGATGCGGGGCTAACTCATGGTCTTGTACACCTCACCTTTGTGGGTGCAAAATCTGGCTAACGCCCAACGGTGGGACCCGCAGCCCTGCCTGGGGCCTATAGGGTACGACGGTGGGACCCACAGCCCTGCCTGGGGCCCACTTGCACTATCTGAGGTCTGGTAAATCCCCCCGGGTATTTACCAAACCCTGGATATTTTTGGGAATATTCCTAGAATATTCCTCAGAGAAACTAAGCCCTTATAAATAGCAGACCCTGTAAATGATTCCAAGGGGAAAATTCGAGACCAGAAACCCACTTTCTGCAATCCAGAGCTCTTCGAGTTTTCTGGTTTTCAGACTCCTTTTCAACCCTCTGATTACTTGTAAGAAGCACTCATCGGCCTGTCGAGAGTAGCTATATTGTTTACTCAGAGATAGTGGATTCAAAGGTTGCGTCTTACCGCACGGAGACGTAGGCTTCGGCCGAACTTCGTCACCACATCCTGTGTCATATCTTTCTCTACCTTACTACTCTAGAGTGCTTGTGTGACAGCTCAGCAAGTCACAACTCAGCATTTCGAAGCGCGCCACATCCCGAAGGGTCAAACCTTCAATCGACTGTTGGAGGAGGGTCACGTACGACGGCCGAAATCCTCCCCCACAGTTTGGCGCCGTCTGTGGGATCTAGATCCTCTCAACTTACAACTTCTAAGCTTCCAAACTCCTTCAATAGCAGCTACTGGTTGCCCGGGCAATCCGTCTGTCTCCATTGTTAAACCTGAATGGCGAAGACACCGATGGACCAGCCAGAGGAAAGAGCATTCACCCAGACGCTCAACATCCGACGACTCGATCAATGAGTCGTCGGTTTGTGACAAGCCAACATCCAGAACAACAACTCGCTGCCAATTCGAGGAGTCGCCCATCAGTTGATCGCGCTGCCCAAGCTCAACTTCGACGGTCACCTCAACTCGCCGACCAAATCCCTCAGCGCTTGGGGAAAGCGCATGTCTCTCCTAGTGCTGATGCTCAAGCGACGTACCAAATCACGGCAGAGGACTTTCAGCTCCTCACTCTCATGAAACAGAATGCTGCTCTTATGGTTGAGAGAGACTCTCTCCGACAAATCACCGTCAATGCAAGAATCAATCCCTCGCATTCAACCGCCGGCATCAACGACAGAGCAAACGTCCGCCGATCGGTCGACCAATCTTCCGCTCCTTCTAAACGATCCACCATCAACATCCCTCGAGATTCTTTTAAATCCCTCTCAAGAGGACCCTCACCTATTCCTCCCAGGCCGACTGTCTGGGAGCGTCTAAATGAGTCTGCTCGCCATCCCGAGTCTCTGGGCTCCGGGTCATCCTCCGATACTTATACCAGGAGAGATGTTCAGAATAATCGACACCGCTCCAAAATTCAGCAACATTACAACGGCAATCGAACCCCAGTTGGGCATCGGATGATAGGATGGCTTCCGACGCCCTCTCTACCTCCTCTTCCTCCAAGACGCCTCTCCGACCAGAAAGGCAATAGACGGAAAGATCATGCCTCCGAAGGCCCACTTCATCGGCATATTCTCCATGCCCTGTTTCCTCGAAGCTGGAAAGCCCCCGCTCTCCCCAAGTTCAACTGCTTGACTGGAGATCCGACGCTGCACATCCTCGCTTTCAGGCAAGCGTTAACGCCACATGATAGAGACAACCAGGTTTTATGCCGCACCTTTGCTGGCAGCCTGGACGACATGTCACTGGACTGGTATCACAACCTCCCTACGGCCTCTGTAAGTCAATTCAGAGATTTGGCAGACCTCTTTGTTCAACACTATCGGCTGAACCTCAAGCCAGAGAAAAAGCTGGACTCCCTCTACCGGCTCAGGATGGGATCAGATGAAACCCTCCGGGAGTTCTCTCGGAGGTTCCGGAACGAGCATGTTGTGCTCTCCGGACACCACCTCGACGATGAAGTCATCATGCTTGTATTCCAGAATGCCTTACGTTTTGACCTCCACATCTACAATGACCTCATCCGTAATCCTCCTGCCTCTCTCGGAGTGCTATTCGATCGAATTCAAAAGGAGATCGAGGTGGAGGACGATCAAGTCACTCGCAAGAAACGTGATCTCAAGAAGCGTCTTTCTGACAAGGAACCGACGAGACCAACAGCTCAAGCTCCAACGCAGAGGCTGAGGAAGATAGAACCTCCAAGAGGTCAAGACGTGCAGGCGATAGACCCGCAGAGCCTCAGAAGACCACAAATACCAAAGAAAAGTAGCCCATCGACCGATCAGAGTAGAAGACCGCCGACTATCAACAACTTGGAAGATCCTCATCTGAAACCCATGATGTAACATCTTCCAAGTTATCAATGAAATGACAATTGCTTCAAATCTATCGAAGACTATCAAATTTTATCTCAACTTTTACTCAATGCCACAGTTAGTTCGGTTCGCGTTGCGATACGGCCGACTAACCTGCAATGGTATAAAGCTACGTGTCCCGATACGTAGGTTCGACTAAAACGGCGCTTCGCCTAAGTCCAACCGATACAAGGGCGCTACGCTGAGTACTCCGAATCATTGGCGTTGCACGTGCTCCCGTTGTCACGTAAGGACACATGCATTAGTGCCTCGCCACAGTTAGATCGGTTCGTGTTGCGGCACGGCCGACTAACCTGTAACGGTACAAAGCTACGTGTCCTGATACGTAGGTTCGACTGAAACTGCGCTTCGCCTAAGTCCAACCGATACAAGGGCGCTACGCTGAGTACTCTGAATCATTGGTGTTGCACATGCCCCCGTTGTCATGTAAGGACACATGTATTAGTGCCTCGCCACAGTTAGTTCGGTTCGCGTTGCGACATGGCCAACTAACCTGCAACGGTACAAAGCTACGTGTCCCGATACGTAGGTTCGATTGAAACGATGCTTCGCCTAAGTCCAACCGATACAAGGGCGCTACGCTGAGTACTCTGAATCATTGGCATCGCACGTGCTCCCGTTGTCACGTAAGGGCACATGCACTAGTGCCCTGTCACAGTTAGTTCGGTACGTGTTGCAACACGACCGACTAACCTGCAACGGTACAAAGCTACGTGCCCCAATACATAGGTTTGACTGAAACGGCGCTTCGCCTAAGTCCAACCGATACAAAGGCACCACGCTGAGTACTCCGAATTCATACCCCCGTCAATTAGTAAGTCCAAGGTCCCACCCTCAGCATACAAAGACAAAGCCCGAGATGGCGACATCGTCTCGACCCAAGGTGACAGCCTTGGCATTCAAAAGTAAAATCCGAGGCAGGCTTCACCGCCTCGGTATACCTGACGAAGCCCGAGACGTCGGAAACATCTCGGCCCAAAGTGACCTTCGCCTCGGCTTTCGAAGACAAAGTCCGAGGCAGGCTTCACCGCCTCGGCACCTGACGAAGCCCGAGACATCGGCAACGTGCCCAAGGCGACCTTCGCCTCGGCATTCGAAGACAAAGTCCGAGGCAGGCTTCACTGCCTCGGCACCTGACAAAGCCCGAGACATCGGCAACGTCTCGGCCCGAGGCGAACTTTGCCTCGGCATTCGAAGACAAAGTCCGAGGCAGGCTTCGCTGCCTTGGCACCAGACAAAGTCCGAGACGGCGACATCGTCTCGGCCCAAGGTGACAACCTTAGCACTCGAAGACAAAGCCCAAGGCGGCCTTCGCCTCGGTATTCAATGAAGCCCAAAGCCCGAAGCCCCCGCTTCGGCATTCAAAGACGAAAACCGAGACAGCCTTCGCCTCGGCATCCGACGAAGCTCGAGGCGGCCTTCACCTCGACATTCGACGAAGCCCGAAGCCCCGCTTCGGTATTCAAAGATGAAGCCCGAGGTGGCCTTCGCCTCGGCATTCAACAAAGCCTGAAGCCCTCACTTCGGCACTCGAAGACAAAGCCCAAGGCGGCCTTCGCCTCGGTATTCAACGAAGACAGAAGCCCCCGCTTCGGCATTCGAAGACGAAAACCGAGACGGCCTTCGCCTCGGCATCCGACGAAGCTCGAGGCGGCCTTCACCTCGACATTTGACGAAGCCCGAAGCCCCGCTTCGGCATTCAAAGAGGAAGCCCGAGGTGGCCTTCGCCTCGGCATTCAACACAGCCCGAAAGCCTCGTTTCGGCACTCGAAGACGAAACCCAAGGCGGCCTTCGCCTCGGTATTCGACGAAGCCCGAAACCTTCGCTTCGGCACTCGAAGACGAAGCCCATGGCGGCGTTCGCCTCGGTATTCAACAAAGTCCGAAAGCCCTGCTTCGGCACTCGAAGACGAAGCCCGAGGCGGCCTACACCTCGGCAAACGTACCCCCTGCTGACCCTTGGCAGGGGGTCGGTGCGTGCGTGGTGGCTGATGACAGACGACGCATCGGCAGGTGCGACAGCCGACACCAGAGTTTAGGCTCGCTTGATAAACGAGGCAAGCACAAATCGGCCAAAGCTCCTCTCGGCCCGGCCCACTCACTCACTCGCTAGTCACCAATTAACCCCCCACCCCACCCCCCCCCCCCCCTCTCCTCTCTCTCTCTCACCAGAATCCCGAACCCCCCCCCCCCCCCCCCGCCCCCCCCCCCCCCCTCGTTTGCTGCAACAAACAAAAAGAGAGAGTGAAAGAGTGGGTGAAAGGTGAGAGAAAAAGCAAAGAGAAAAACAGATCGAGAGAGAGAGAGAGAGAGTGAAAGAATGGTGGAGAGAGAGAGAGAGAGAGAGAGAGAGAAAGAGGGTGAGAGAGAAACAGAGAGAGAGAGAGAGAGAGAGAGAAACAGAGAGTGAGTGAGAGAGTGGGAGAAAGAGAAAGAAACAAAGAGTGAGTGAGAGAGAGTGGAAGAGAGCAGGTGAGAGAGAAAAAGAGAGATTTTAGAGAGAGAGGGACGGGCGACCAACCCAACACCCCCCCCCCGCCCGCGCCGCGCCGAACAGCCCGCGCCCGGCGCCGCCGCCTGCTACCCGGCCGACCTCCATGCGCCGCCGCCGCTACCAGAGCCCGACCCCCGCGCCCAGCCGCCGCCGCTGCAACCTTCTTCCCCGCACCCGGCCGCCGCTGCCGCAGCCATCTTCCCCGCGCCCGACCTCGAACCCCCCCACCCCCCCCCCAGTGTGCTCTCCGCCCGACCCCCTCTAACCGGCGCCCGACCTCCCTTACCTGCAGAGACAACTCATCCGACCCCCCCCCCCCCCCCCCTGGTGCAAAAGCAGAGAGGTGAGAGAGAAAACAGAGAGAGGAAAGAGAGAGAGAATTAGAGAGAGATAGCAGAGAGGCTTAGAGAGAGAGAAAGAGCAGAGAGAGTTTAGAGAGAGAGAGAGAGGGAGTATACGACCAACCCGACCCCCCACTCCCCTCTGCCTCTCACCAAAATCCCGACCCCACCCCCACCCGCCTGCGCCCCGCCCACAGCCGCCCGCTACAAGAATACCGACCCACTACAAGCCAAACGACATCTACCGATCCACTACAAGCCAAACCACTTCTACCGACCCCCTAAAGACAAAAAAAAGGCTGAGGTGGCTCAGATCACAGCCGTTTGACTCAGGCTGGGTGCATAGCATTCTCACGATGATTCCATCGTGTGGTTTCGATCTCATTGCATGTAATCCAATGGTCAGCATTTCTACCGACCCCCACTAGGAGAAAACCCCACCTACCACCCCGGGTGCTCTTGGGTCTACCCCGGGGCTCCCTGTACACTTCTACCGACCCCCCCAAAACCCAACCTGGGTTTTTGCAAAAAACCCCCCAGTCCTAAAAATTTTTGCCCAAAACTCCTTTTATCACTTTTTGACAATAAACTTAGCCCATTATTTTTTACAAAAACAAAACCCCTACCATCCAGAATCTCTAATCAAACCCCCTTGCTCCTGATTTTTTGCACAGAATTGACCCAAATTTATACACATAAACCCTTACCTAAGATTTTTTACACAAAACACCCCCTGCCCTAACTTTTTGCACAGAACCTCCTACCTCTGACATTTTGCACAGAACCCGCCTGCCCCATGATTTTTTGGCACGAACCACCCCTGCTCCTAACTTTTTACACAAAACCCCCTGCCCCTGACTTTTTGCACAAAACTCCATGTCCCTAATATTTTTTGACCAACGCCCCCTAGGTTTTTTAGCCCGAACCGACTTGCACGCAGTTATTTTTGTGACCCCAGTCAACCAGGTTACCACCTACCCAACTGAGAGGGGGTAAACACACCAGTAGTCGGTCCCACCCAACGGGTCGACAGACGCACAGCAGTCGGCCTCGGACAGAGGGTCGACAGGCAGACGACGGTCGGCCCCGCGCAACGGGTCGACAGACAGACGATGGTCGGCCCCGGACAGGGGGTCGGCAGACAGGAAGCCGTCAACCCCGGATAGGGGGTCGGCAGGCAAACAACAGTCGGCCCCGCGCAACGAGTCAGCAGACAGACGATGGTCGGCCCCGCGCAACGGGTCGGCAGACGCACACCCGACCGACCCCTGGCAGCGGGTCGGCGGGACCAGTGGTCGGCCTCACGTAGCAGGTCGACAGACAGATGACGACCAACCCCGGACAGAGGATCGGCAGACGAGCGACCGGCTTTGCACCAGGAAATCCCAACCAGCTAGGTTAACACCTATCTAGCTGGGAGGGGGTAACTGTGGGTGCAAAATCTGGCTAACGCCCAACGGTGGGACCCGCAGCCCTGCCTGGGGCCTATAGGTACGACGGTGGGACCCGCAGCCCTGCCTGGGGCCTACTTGCACTATCTGAGGTCTGGTAAATCCCCCCGGGTATTTACCAAACCCTGGATATTTTTGGAAATATTCCTAGAATATTCCTCAGAGAAACTAAGCCCTTATAAATAGCAGACCCTGTAAATGATTCCAGGGGGAAAATTCGAGACCAGAAACCCACTTTTTGCAATCCAGAGCTCTTCGAGTTTTATGGTTTTCAGACTCCTTTTCCACCCTCTGATTACTTGTAAGAAGCACTCATCGGCCTGTCGAGAGTAGCTATATTGTTTACTCAGAGATAGTGGATTCAAAGGTTGCGTCTTACCGCACGGAGACGTAGGCTTCGGCCGAACTTCGTCACCACATCCTGTGTCATATCTTTCTCTACCTTACTACTCTACAGTGCTTGTGTGACAGCTCAGCAAGTCACAACTCAGCGTTTCGAAGCGCGCCACATCCCGAAGGGTCAAACCTTCAATCGACTGTTGGAGGAGGGTCACGTACGACGGCCGAAATCCTCCCCCACAACCTCACCTTATCTATCTTAGCATCCCAGCCTCAGGAGTCTTGGCTCTTGGCTCTTGGCCTATTGGATCTTGGTCGTCACAATTTGTCTCTAGGAGGCTCATTTTCTTTCCGCATTGTGCGCTCAAGTCTCATCACCTCATGTATGTCCACCACCAAAATATTTTTGGAAGAACTTTAAGTACCCAATGAGACTTTAAGATCCACACTTCAAATCCTTGGTTAGTGGTGTGGGACTTTAAATACCTTGTTACTAGTGTGAGACTTTGATAGAAGCACTTTAAATTCTCCTTTAGTAGTACGAGATGACTTTTGAATGAAAATTTTGGAGAAAGTTCTCTTGGGGAGAACTTTAATGTTCCTCCATATACAAACTTCACCCTTTTTAAGTTCCACCAATACAGGTGGAGTTTCAAAGTGTACCGACGGACGGTCGCAGCCGGCGACCTACTATGGTATCCGACAGTCATCGCTGGCAACCAACGACTAACGTACTCCGGCAAATACTGCTGAAGACCGGCTACCTCCTCCGGCTATAATCGTCGACCGGCGACCAACTCAGTCAACCACCTTTAGCCGGACCACCGATCATGGGCTTGGAAAATTTTTACTGGATTGGGATTGAGAATTTGAAATGCTTGAAGACTTTGAGCTCATGAACGTAGTGCATTGCAACTCTAAGCTCATAGACTCAAAGGCTCAAAGCCCATTGGCTGTGAGAGTTCATGGGAGTCCATCACTTTCAAGTTCTTCCAAGAAGTACCGAGCGACTAACCCACCTTAAGGAGTTCTGACTCTCGCCAATCGAACTTCCCCTCGGTTTCCCTCAGTTGGGTCAGGCGGAATGCTATGCACATGTCGCGGTGCCTACTATCGGATGGTTGAGAGCCCAACCGAGGGAAACCAAGAGACTGGAGTGGAGTAGAACTCACTATAAGATATTTAGGGCAGATGATCTAAGAATGCAGCCATCAGAAATGAACCATCATCTCATGGATAAATATTCTGAGAGAGTTGATGAATATGCTCATGGATTCAAATAGAGCAATGCTATTCAGTACGAAGGTTTTCCCGATTCCTCTCAGCCCGATTGACGTGGCAGCTTGTAATTGGTGGTGTAAAAGACTTAAATGTCGCTAATGGGTTTCAGCCACCAGTTGCACGCTGCCATGTCAATCGGGCTGGCAAAATCAGGAAAACCTTCGGACTGAATAGCATTTCTCATTCAAATATTATCATCGGACAGTATTGTGGTTGAGGATAGTATTGTGATTGAGGATGCATCCCAGTGACAAATAACTTGCCCCTATTCGGCAAGTCATGGTATAGAATCCTGTGGGATTTCCTCCTGTGTTTGTGACGATTCTCCATCCCACCTTTCCTGGCTCTCGCCTTTGTGGCTGGTTTATTTGTGCTCGTCCGATGTGGCAATAGTACAGGCAAGGTATATTCAAACCCTAGAATATCATGTGCTCTATGCACTAACATCTAGTGTACTACACGTGAGGTCCCTTCAATACCAGATATGTCCCCAAGCCTCCCAGTTCTATTGACAAGGGTCTGCAACCTTTGTGAGCAAGCAACCACCGTTGAAACCCTAATCCACCCTGAAGAATTGTCGGTGGCTCAATGCCGCCGGCAATGTAGGTCAGTAGTCAGTGGATTAGGGTTTCAGGAAGGGAAAAGGAGGAAGAAGGGGAGGTAGAGGGAGGAAGATCAAGGAGGAGAGAAGGGTGGACACAACGGCGATGAAGATGGTCTAAACAAGGAGGGGGAAGGGACGACTGGGAGTGTAACGCCCCGGTATTTTACGGATTTAATCAACCTGTATAACACTGGCGTGTTAGAAGAAAAACTTGATATAAAATAAATCCCATCAAATATGGAATCAATTGAGCCTCTGTTATTATAATATAAAAGTTTGATACATGGCTTGAAATATAAAAACTTAAATTTTAACGCCCAACTAAAATATTCAGCTCTTCACATCTCCGTTCCCATATCCTCGTAATATGGAGTGTATAGCGGATCTTCGATCCCCTCTGGTTCATTCTCTATTCGTTCTTCCTCCTCTCCTGGTCCTGTAGGGTCAGTCTCTGTAGAGGCCATAACACCTGTAGGCGGGTGAGTCTAATCCACTAACTCACATATTAAACCTAGTTCATTCATGGTAAGATAAATGTATTGAAGAAAACAATTCACATGACTATGAATAGTAATTTAAAAGTCGTTGATCATCCGATTCCCTTTTAGGCTCAAAAATTAACTAATCCATAGCATACTACCATTATTTCAATGACATACACTTATCAAGAATCAACTAGGTTTAGTCCCCTACCTGAAGAGTCGTAGAATCTTTCACCCAATGAATATGCCTTAGTAAGCTCACGACCTAAAATATATTTTTTAT
This sequence comes from Chamaelirium japonicum, assembly GCA_947650365.1. Taxonomy (NCBI): domain Eukaryota; kingdom Viridiplantae; phylum Streptophyta; class Magnoliopsida; order Liliales; family Melanthiaceae; genus Chamaelirium; species Chamaelirium japonicum. Next base: position 23,652,885 of record OX393550.1, on the reverse strand, counting down.
CTATTGTTAGTTTTACATTTTATTTCACAAGGATCAGACGGAATCACATTCCGAAGTTGGATGACTTAGGTTTTATAGCTAAACTAATTTATTTAATGTATTTTATCATATAGGGGTATTTAGGTGATTTTTTTTAATTTAAATTTATACCTAAATTTGATATAAGGATAAAATGGTTTTTATCTAGGGTCCTAGTTTAGGGTTTTATAATATCGGTGGTTCCGAACCACAATCATGTGGTCGCAGATAGAATTAAATTCCGATTTCTAATAACAAAGTTATAACCATTTTACCTTAGGGGCAAAATGGTAATTTCACTTTTTAATTGTCGGTTCTAGCATATTATGATCTCAGCAGGTGTATTTTGTTATTACGAATCAAAGGCCACTGACAGGGCTCAATTCGGAGTTCGTACGGATAAAATATGATCAATACAATTTACTCTTATAATATATATATATATATATATATATATATATATATATATATATATATATATATTGATATGTGACTTTTTAACATAAGGTATAAAGGAATCTGTTGGTTAGAGAAAAAGGCAATAAGTTAAGTTTTGAGAAGGTTGTGGGTTTTAATCAAACTAGTCTTTTAGAATTAAATGGGTTTAAATTTCATACCCGACCCGACTAACCCGGGGTGGTGGTCGGCGACCGACGGTGATGACCGGAGCGAAGGTCGCCGGAGGCGGCGACGGGGACCGACGGCAGTGGCGGCCGGTGGCGGCGACAGCGGTGGTGGTCACTAGCGGCGGTGACAGCAACATCAACAGCGTTGGCGGTTGGCTGTGGGCTGGCTAAGTGGGGCACACTTTTCGAGGCTGGGGGCTTGAGTGCAGACCTATGGAGTATATGAGGGTTTTTATAGGCCTTTTTCTAGAATACCAAGAGTCTAGGATCTTAATTGCAAGATGGTTCATTATTTTATTCATTATTTTAGTTGAGCCTTTTCTCTTCTGACTGTTTTCGTCCGATCAGAATACAAGGTCTACAGATGGCTATCTTTTGGTCTCTCCCCCACTACAAATATTTATTTATTGAAATTTAGAATGAATAATTACAAGGGCTTTTTGGTTAAAGGGGGAAGATATAAGTCTTTACTGATAGGTCCATAGTTCAAACCTTATCTTTGGTCATTTTTATTTAAATTTTTTAAATGTTCTAAACGTGTTTAAAACATAAAAGTTTGTATATGGTTTTTGATCATTTCGACGAGCCGGATGCAATGGTGCAGTCTGATTTTTGTTTTAAAATTTATACAAAAAATTTCTTATTATATTATATTAAATTATTAATATTTTTGGGATGTTACAGGGAGGAGGAAAATGGGTATAGTACAACTACTACTTATAGTTCGGTGATCTTGGGCGATGAATGTTGGATATAATGGGCAATGAACATGGAGGTTGTACTAGGAAGGTGACGGCTAATCGACGGTATGGTAAAAATTAAGGATGAAGTAAAAAATATCTTATTTTTAGATTTCGGGAAAATTTTAGTCACAATCCAATGAGTGCCAAAAAAGTAATGCAAAAAGCAACCCGAGTCAATTCCAACAATTCGTGAGTAAGTTGGGCATCATTTTGGAAAAAGCTCTATTTTTTTTTAGAAAAACCAAGCTTTGAATCATACCTTTCACTATAAAATTGTCACATAGAAGCACAAAAAAATCCATCATAAAAGTAAGAGATAAGCCCACAAAGGTCAGAGGGAGCCCACATGATTCGATTACACAGCTTGCCAGTTTGGGGGCCCGACTGGTGCTCTGTCACTGTCTTGTGACTTTTTTTTTTCTATGGAAAAAAAATTACAAACACCTACGAGACAAGTCCAGAAAAGATACAACCCGAAATCTCTCAACCCGAAATGTCCACAAGACCTAGCAGAAAGGAGTAAATCCGAGTCCCAAAAGCACTTGATCTAGCTAGAGATTGCGAAAAAATCAATACAACTCAGATCTTGGTTACCCCAATATGGCATTGGTGTAAAAGAACATAAAATCTACCATATGATGCACTAACTTCGTGAAAAGATATATTAAACCATCTTTTTTTTCCCGACAAATTAGGTATAGGTCCTTAATTATTTTGCAATATTAGCCGCAAGACACCATAATTTGCTATATTAGCTAAGGTCCCTACAAGTTTACATTCGTCTCCAAGAAGAGTATATATTCGTCTTCAAAAACAATATGCATTCGTTTCAGTAAGAGTATATATTCGTTTTAGAAAGAGTATATATTCGTTGGGAAGGCCTTGAGCTATATTTTGAAATTAACATGTCCTGCAATTTAAAGTCATCTCTCAAGAAGAACATATGTCAAATTTTTCCTCTTTTTTTTTTTGATAGACAAGAACCCTTACATTAGATATCAATGTTCCTTAAAATATAGGTCTTACAAAGCAACATCAATTCAAACGATAGTGACGCTGCCTCCATTCCTTGGCTAGCAAGTCAATCAACCGTGCGATTCCAATCTCTAAAGACATGAGACACCCGAAGGATGGAACTCGGTGCGTCGATCCGATACTCATCTTCATGCATCCAATACTCATCTACTAGATTGATCTTTATATTAGTAAGTGCTATGACAAATTTAGTTATGTCAAACATAAAAATATTTACAGGGTCCAAATCCCTTTGTTGAGTTAACAAAGTAAGCATGAAAGCATCAGGAGCTCCGGAGACATAACCATCAGTATAGTCATGCTTAAGAGATCGAAAGGTGGCCGGAGACATCACCAGCAGTATTAATCGGCACCTCCGCCGTCAATATTAATCGGCACCTCCGCCGTCAGCCGCATAGGCTCGGCGTAAGCCAGTGCGCCGACCACCAATTCCCATGCGTATCGCCGGAGAAGTTCGAGATGAACCGAGTAGTGCCGTCCCCCATATCGAAGACGGCCACATTGTTTTCGATCCTGATGGTGTGCGAATCGAAACTAGAACTGAGCTCGATCGAATACACGCAGTTGGCTCTGCACCCGGGGAAACCGCCGGCGGAGACGGACATGGATTGAAGCCCCAGGAACAATGAGCGGCCGCCCAGGTTCTCCAACCTCAGCAGCTTCAGCCCCCCGCCGCTCAGATCGACCAGATAGACGACGCAGGTGTAGGACGGCGGGTAATGGCCCTTGGTGGCGGCCGTGACCAGCAAGAGCTCCCTGGACGACTCAACCAGGTAGCTCTTGGTGATCTTGTCGAGGGACACGTACCGCGACGGCCGGCGGTCGGGCCGGTCGGCCGACGGGATTTTTGTGACCTCTGCGCCGGTGGCAGGATCACAGACGAATGTGAGAAAACAGGAACTAGAGATAACAAAGAGAATGACTAGTGGGATTAATTTGTATGGCTTGTTATGCCTCTTCTATTTCATCACTATATATAATGTACAGATTACACTCATAAGGGAATGAATCCCATATTATACAATATATGCTTTTATGGTAACCATGCAATGCTGCAATGAATCCCATTCAATGCTGAATGGATCCCATCATATATAATATGAGCTGTTATGGTAACTATGTAATGCTGGAATGAATCCCATCATATACATGCTATTATGGTGATTATTCAATGCTGAATGAATCCCTTGATTGCTGCAATATACAGCTGCAATCAGCTGTGATGATTGCTTGATCAATGGAACGATTGGCGGCAGGGTGAGGAGCAGCAATCCAGCGTAGATATCGCACATCCCCCCTCAAGCTGACGAAGGGTGAACCCGTAAGGAGAGCTTGTCCCGAAGCCAAAGAAATCGCGGACTAGGAAGCGACTTTGTAAAGATATCAGCGACTTGATCTTTCCCTGGTAGATGAGAAACAGTGACATCACCCCGAAGTACATGATCGCGTATGAAGTGGACGTCGATATCAATGTGTTTCGTCCTGCTGTGGAAAACAGGATTCTTAGCCATGTGCAGTGCACTAATGTTGTCGCAGAGGAGTAAGGGGGTTCCAGATAAGCGGACGTGAAGAAATCGAAGCATGTGGAGGAACCAAAGAACTTCAGTCGTCGTGGAAGCCAGCGCACGATACTCGGCCTCGGCACTAGAGCGAGATACAGTAGGTTGCTTCTTGGACCCCCAAGAAAGTAGATTTGGCCCGAGGAAGACGGCGTAGCCCGTTGTTGAGCGTCGACTATCTGGACAACCCGCCCAATCTGCATCTGAAAAAGCACGAAGCGCTAGTGAAGCCGACTTTGAGAACCGAAGGCCAGAGGAGAGAGTGCCTTTGACGTAGCGAAAAATTCTCTTGACTGCAGAAAGATTAGAGGAGCATGGTTTTTGCATAAATTGGCAAACATAATTAACAGCGTAAGCAAGGTCTGGGCGGGTCATAGTCAAGTATTGAAGAGACCCGACCATCTGCCTGTAGACCGTTGGATCAGGAAGAGGATCCGGGGCACAAGCTGATAGTTGGATGCCGGCTTCGAGGGGACTCTTGGCTGGCTTAACACCGGATAAGCCAAAGCGAGTAAGAAGAGCAAGAGCATATTGAGTTTGAGAGAGAACAAGAGAGTCGTTGTGCCGCACAACTTGCATGCCCAAGAAGAAGTTAAGTGCTCCCATGTCCTTCATGTCGAACTCAGAGGAGAGACGTCGAACAAGCTGAGAGATCAAATTATCATGGCGTCCAGTGATGATAAGGTCGTCGACATATAGTAAGACGAGAATAATACAACCGCATTGTTGCCACAAAAATAACGAAGTATCGTGAGGGCAGCAGATAAACCCAAGCTGAAGGAGAAAGGTGGTGAATCTTGTGTACCACGCCCGTGGAGCTTGGCGAAGACCATAAAGAGCTTTGTGCAGGTGACAAACATGATTAGGTCGGGCTCGGTCAACGAACCCGGGCGGCTGCTGGAGGTAGACGACCTCGGTCAAGTCCCCGTGTAAGAATGCATTTTTAACATCAAGCTGGCGCAATGACCAGTCACGAGAGAGGGCTAAGGAGAGAATGAGGCGCACGGTTCCTGATTTGACCACGGGACTGAAGGTTTCCTCAAAGTCAAAGCCTTCGCGCTGATTGAAACCTTTGGCTACCAAACGAGCCTTATATCGTTCGATTGAGCCGTCGGCACGGTGTTTGAGTTTGTATACCCATTTACACCCGACGACATTCATCGACGGAGTAAAAGGTACAAGGGACCATGTCTTGTTGCGTTGAAGGGCAGCAAACTCCTCGTCCATAGCTTGTACCCAGTTAGGATCATGGGCCGCTTGCTTGTAAGTGGATGGCTCCGGCACATGATCTGGCAAAGTAGAAAGGAGAGCCAAGGGTATTGGATGACGGGATGCAAATAGAACCTTTGGAAGACGGGTGCCGTCACGGGAGCGTGTGACCATGGAGTGGGTCGAGGACGAACTTGTGGCGCGCCAGGACCTCCGCGAGGACCTCGAGCTTGCTGAATAGAGGCATGGCTAGGCCACGGAGGATGTACCAAGGGAGTAGTCGATCCAGCAGAGGCCAAGCCGGAGGCAGCAGCAGGTCCAGAGTCGGAAGCTGGAGATGAACCAAGCAAGTCGTCTACGTGACCGGAGCCCCCATCCTCCGAACAAGGTGCCGAAGCAGATGTAGGAGTGGCAGTGGAGCTAGCAGGAGGGAGACAGCTACTGGTGCATGCTGGGGAAGCACCTTCCGGACCATCGACGGCAGTGGCATAAGACTGCCCATGAGGTTCAGGTACAAGTGGTGGCAATCCTGCTGAACCTGAAGATGTATGAAGAGAAGATGTGTTAGGGGAGGAAGGCAGCGGAGAAGTGAGGCCATGTGATCCTGAAGTCAGCAACTGTTGAAAGGAGTCCACGGGGAAGGGTCGTGCACAAAAGTCCCGACAAGACGGTGCACTTGTTGACGAAGGATGAGAGAGCGGAAACCTTGTTTCATCAAACGACACATGCCGGGATATATAAACTTTGCCCGTGACCGGATCAAGGCATCTGTAGCCTTTATGATGACTACTGTAGCCAAGAAAAATACATTCCAACGATTTGAAGTCCAGTTTTCCTCGTCCAAATGGGGCTAGCACAGGAAAACATGCACACCCAAAAGTGCGCAAATGATCATAGGATGGTCGCACACCGAAGAGGGCTTCAAAGGGAGAGCGCATGCGTATCGTGTTGGAGGGTAAACGATTGATCAGATAGACAGCAGTGGTAAATGCATGATTCCAATATTGTTTGGGAGTATATCCATGCGCCATGAGAGTAAGTCCAGTTTCCACAACATGCCGGTGCTTGCGCTCTGCTAAGCCATTTTGTTCGGGTGTTCCTGGACAAGAAATCAAGTGAGAGATTCCTTTATTTAAGAAATAGTCTTGAAGAGTATGGCTCATAAACTCCCCTCCACCATCCGTTTGCACAAACTTCACTTTCTTATTGAGCTGATTTTCCATGAGTTTGATGAACTGTATAAAGAGGATACCGACTTCAGATTTACGTCGTAAAGGAAAGTACCACGAGAATCGCGAGCACTCATCAACGATAATAAGATAAAATCTAAAACCATCGAGAGAGGTAACAGGTGCTGGGCCCCAAACATCACTATGAAGAGTATGCAATAACTTATTTGAATAAGATTCTCGGCGAGAAAATGAAAGTTTTGAGGCTTTGCCTAGTTTACAACTTCGGCAAATGCTCTTATTTCCCTGACAGCTGAGATTTAAAGACGGATACAATGATTTCATCAAAGAATAAGCCGGATGTCCTAGGCGCGCGTGCCAAGTGTCCCCATCGGTCTTATTGGTGAAGAGGCTGACTGCAGATGGTGACGTCCCCACGCTTATTGGATAGAGCCCACCATGCCTAGTTCCTCGCAGCATTGTCTGGCCTGTCCTCAAGTTCTTGATAACAAATCCCCATGGATAGAAAATAAAGCAGCAATTATTATCACGAGTATATTGAGACACGCTTAATAAGTTCTTTTTCAACTGAGGGACAATGAGGACACGATCTAGATGAACCGATGTATTCGGAATGGATACCTTAGCCAGGTGAGTAATAGGTAAACCAGTTCCATTGCCAACCATTACAGAATCAGGACCAGAATACGGAGCCATACCTTCAGTCTGTGCGGTGTCAGCGGTCATGTGATTGGACGCTCCAGTGTCAGGATACCATGCTTGGTCAACCTGATCAGATAGATGCATTGCAGCAAAAGATTGTACCTGATTAGAAATAGCTGAGTCTGGAGCGAAACAATTGTTGGCTTTGTGATACGGATGTCCGCAGCGGTAGCAGACAACGTCGGAATCACCGTTTGAGCGAGGCGGGCCTCTATTGCGCTGACCTGGTGCCCCACGACCACCACGAGAAGGTGCAAAAGAAGTGGATCCGCGACCGTTCCCGGCCCGGCCTCCACCTCGGCCTCCGCTAAACTGTCCACGGCTGCGGGAGCTGCGGTTTCCCGATTGGGAACGACCGCGACTGCGAGTGGTATACATCGCGGCGGGTGTCTCGACATCCCGGCGTGTAGTTTGAAGTCGAAGCTCGAAATCAAACAATAGCGCGATGACCTCATCTACTGTAGGAGAATCTCGCGAGAGATTAATTGCAGCAACAATTGGATCAAACTCGGATCCAAGGCCGCGGAGAACCCACATGACGAGGTCATCCTCATCAATGGGTTTACCAGCACTAGCGAGATTTTGGGCTATAGATTTAGCCCGCTGAACGTAGTCGGCCATAGAGAGAGCTCCTTTTGACAAGGACTGGAGTTCCGACTTGAGTTGGAGAACTCGGGATCGAGTGAGTGTCCCATATAGCACCTCCAAGGAGTGCCAAACCTCAGCCGAGGTTTCACATGTGCCGATTTGAGTAACGGCGGCCTCGGAGAGAGAGTTTGTAAGCCACGCCAAGACCATCTGATCTAGGCGATGCCATTGAACAGCAGTAGGCGAGAGATCCTCTGGCTTGGGACGGACTGCAGAGCCGTCAACAAATCCAACCAGTCCAAGGGAACGAAGGACTGGAAGGACCTGTGTCTTCCACGGGAGATAGTTGCTTGATTGCAGCTTGATTGCCACCTCCTGACGGATGGATTTCACAGCCGGGAGAGAGGAATCCACGGCATCAATATTGGAATCATAGAGGACGGATTTGTGGTTGGAAGCATTGGTGGAGGTATTCTCAACATTGGCCATGATGGTTCGCTCTGATACCATGTGAGAAAACAGGAACTAGAGATAACAAAGAGAATGACTAGTGGGATTAATTTGTATGGCTTGTTATGCCTCTTCTATTTCATCACTATATATAATGTACAGATCACACTCATAAGGGAATGAATCCCATATTATACAATATATGCTTTTATGGTAACCATGCAATGCTGCAATGAATCCCATTCAATGCTGAATGGATCCCATCATATATAATATGAGCTGTTATGGTAACTATGTAATGCTGGAATGAATCCCATCATATACATGCTATTATGGTGATTATTCAATGCTGAATGAATCCCTTGATTGCTGCAATATACAGCTGCAATCAGCTATGATGATTGCTTGATCAATGGCACGATTGGCGGCAGGGTGAGGAGCAGCAATCCAGCGTAGATATCGCACAACGAACACCCAGCTTTCTGGCCGAGATAGATCATGGCCATGACCACGCAGTCGTTGGGCGCCGCCGCCGGGTCGGAGGACAGGATGACTTTCTTTGCTAAGTAGGTCCGGAGGTATTTGAACTCGCGCCTGACCGTGCCGGTGTCGTGTCGTCGCGCAGCACGAACTCGCCGTCGTCCTTGCTCACGAGCTCCCCTGGAAATCAGTGAAGGGGGGAGGTGGATCCGGGCTCCGGTGAAGGGGTTGTGGAGAGAGATGCTTGGGGTGCTGTCGAGCAGACAGATCCAACCACGAGAGCAGCCGCAGAAGAATTTACCTTCGGTTATCCCGTCAGGCAGGAGGGGAGTGAGGAAGTGGCGGTTGGGGAAGTCGTAGAGGCCGACGGCGCGCTTGCCGTCGTCCCCCTCGTAGTCGACGACCAGCCATGGGAACTGCGGCTGCTTGGGCGCCCAAGATCGCCATGGGATGCAGACGGAGCGGAAGCGGACGTAGTCGGCCCCATTGTCGACCCGCTTCGAGATCGCCTCCACCGCGTCTCTTGGGAGGTCCGACCAGTTGGCCATCTCTTTCACCCGACCAATGGACGAGGAGAAGGAAGGGAGACGAGAGGGGGAGAAGAGAAGATGGGGTTTTACACAGAGAGCAGATACACTGCCGAAGCAAAAGCTGCGCGATGTACTATTACAGCTGTCTTCTCAACGGATAAATTTGAAAACAGTAAACTTTTTGGGAAATTTTATTCACACTACAAAATTTTTTTGAAAAATTATATTCATACTAGTCGAATGGGAAATGCAAAACTGTGAAACTAGCTCTTATCAAATAAAGTCGCAAAGAGTTTGGTAATTTGAGAAATGGTGTCACGACCATCAAAGAAAAAATTGTCAGAGTTCAAGCCCTCCCTGCTACTAAAAGTCTCATATGGAAAGAGCGTCAATTGCAACAAGACTATAATAAGGCATTGGAACTGAAAAGTTGTATTGGTTTGATGACATGGATAGAAGAAACACCTCTTTCTTCCATGCCAGTGTTCTTAATCGGCGAAGGAAAAATAGGATCTCTGTCATCCAAAATGCACAAGGTGATTGGATTTATCAACCGGATCAGATCTCCAAGGAGTTCATCCAATATTTCACCAATATAGCTCATTCGGCCCATTCAGACCCATTTGATATTATGACTGTGGGTTTAACTCCTATGATTTCAGCAGCAAAAAACACTATGCTCTGTTTGATGCCTGATGCCAGTGAAATTCGACAGTGCCTCTTTGGCATGAACCCTTGGAAAGCTCCGGGCCGAGACGGGTTTTGAGCAGGCTTTTATAAGAGAGCCTGGACTTTTGTTAGGGAAGAGTTGGTTAAAAGTGTTCAAGATTTCTTTCTTTTGGGGGAAATTCCTGCACCTCTCAAGCACGCAAATATTGCTCTCATTCCTAAGAAGAAAAATCATGTGCTACCATCTGATTTCGGACCTATTAGTTTGTGCAATGTCCTCTACAAGATCTTGACGCATATTTTAACTTCAAGGATGCGGACCATTATAGATAAATGCATCTCCCCTTTTCAGAATGCCTTTGTACCGGGCAGGCAAATTATGAACAACACAGTCATCGTTCAAGAAATTCTGCATTCTATAAAGACGTTGAGGGGTAAAAAGGGTTATTTTGCTCTAAAGCTCGATATGGCGAAAGCTTATGACAGGGTGGAGTGGCCCTTCCTTATTTCTGTCATGAAAGGATTGAGGTTTTCTGAGTAATTTTGTAATCTCATTTTGGCTTGTGTTAAAAATCCTACTTATTCTATTATTATCAATGGACATCTGGAATGGCATTTTCATGCTAATAGAGGCCTCCGACAGGGATGTGCCATTTCCCTTTATTTATTCCTCTTTTGCTCTGAAATTATTACAAGGCTCATTATAAATATGGAGAGGAGGAAAATAACTCATGGCATTAAAATTGGTAGAAGTGGCATAAGTTTTTCGCACATCATGTTTGTTGATGATCTATTCTTGTTTGGGTGAGCTAATATCTTTAAAATCTCTGCTATGAAGAATATGATCACGCAATATGGCAAATGGTCATGGCAAATTGTCAATTATGACAAATCTAATATTCTTTTTAGTAAAAATGTTGCTTAATCAGAACATGAGGTTTTAGCTTCTACAACGGGAGTCTGTATTATGGCCAGGAAAGAGAAGTATCTGGGCAACCCCCTTTTCTTTAGCAAATCAAAGAAATCATCCTACGAATTCCATCTAGACCATATGAGGGCAAAGCTAAAGGGATGGAAATCCAAAACACTCTCATGTAGGAAGGACTATTCTGATCAAATCTACTCTCTCTTCTTTGCCTATTTACTATATGTCCACCAATCTTCTCCCTTAAGCCATTACTGATAAGCTAAATGTCATTCAGAGAGATTTCTAGTGGTGCTTCATTGGTGATAAGAAGCACTTGTATCTCAAAGCTTGGAAACACTTCATCAAACCCAAGCGCATGGTGGACTGGGTATTAGAGATCTAGAGATTGTGAACAAGTCGCTTTTACTTAAAGTCTGTTGGAGATTGCTTAATAATCGAGGTGATTTATGAGCCAAAATTCTCTTAAGTAAATATCTCTCTGGTAATTCTTTCTGGAACACCAAAAAGCAATTGTACCACTCCAATACCTGAAAGAGTCTACTTGATTGTCATTCTCACCTAGCCAGAGATATATGTTGGGCAGTCGGTGATGGGAAGGACATCAATTTCATCACAAATCCTTGGATCCCTAACCTCCCTGGGTATCAGGTTGTTGTGGATCACCTTTCCAACTTCACAACTAAAGGAGCAGATTTTATTGATAGTGATTCCCACTCTTGGAAGACGGATTCTCTTCTTCAGCTTGATATCAATTCTGTTGCTCTTAATGCTATTCTCAAGATCAAACTTGGTGCCACTGGTGAAACTAAAGACAAGTTTGTGTGGATTAATCATTCGAAAGGTATTCTTACTACTAAATCTGCTTACCAAGATCTTTGGAAGTTCAAACCTCAAGCCTCGTCTCGGCAAGACTCTTTTAAAGAGTGGAATAAGCTCTGGAAAATCAAATCCTTAACCCCATGGATCTTACTATCATTTGGAGGTCGCTGTCGGGGACAATTCCTGTTCGAGAATTGATTCATCGTAGAATGCCACATATTGACAATAGTTGTAACTTATGTGACTCTGACTCAGAAGCGATGACTCATCTCTTCTTTGATTGTCTGTTTGCGAGTGTTGTCTTGTTTGGATCTTCAATTCAGCTTGATGTCAGAGGTAATCGTAGGGACTATATTCAATAGATCTCTTACTTTCTTTTATTTTCTCAAGATACTTTAACTTGTTCAGAGCAGCTTCCATCGTCCTTTGGTTTATTTGGAAAACTTGGAATGAGAAATTTTTTGAAGAAACCAAACATGATCCTATCAGAATCATTGATCGGGTGAGAGAGTTTTCAGCTAACATGGAGTGCACGATTACTGATGATTCTATTGATTATGTTGGACCACAACAAAATATAGGCAATAATACCATTTGGCTCTCACCTCCTCCTAATTGGCTGAAGGCCAATGTGGATACCGCCATCCGTCATGACCGATGTGCTATTGGGGTTATCATCCGAGATACAAGGGGAGACCATAGACTTAGTGTCACCAAGATTTTTTCGCACTGCACTCCTCTAAAAGGTGAAGCTCTAGCATTGAGAGAAGATCTTTCGGCAATGGTGCAACTAAACATAGTGGATTGAATTATTGAAGGGGACATTTTTGAGGTTATTAGCCTTCTTTCTTTCCCAGTGGATAGTACTCCTTGGTGTATCCGCAACATTCTGGATGATTGCAGATTCCCCTTTCAGAATAATAAGTAAGGGTTTTAGTCCTAGCAAAATTTCCAGATCAACAAACTCATGTGCTTATGAGTTAGCTGCCTCTTTAGTGGATTCTAATAATGCTATTGTTTCTGCGAACACTCCAGATTGCATTGTGGATGTCATCCTTCAAGAGAAATTTGATCATCGCACTCTTAATATTAGTCATATCAATTGTATGAATGGGGAAGAGTCTTCCTTAACTTTAAATCATGCTATCTCTGGTTGTAATATCATGTTTTCAATGGGTACGGGGGCACCATGAATAGATCCCTTATGATTCTATCAAAAAAAAGTATCTGTAACTAGCCCCCATTTCCCACAAGTTTCACAATAACTTACTAAAAAAATTTAAAATATTATTTATATCCTTATCTTATATCTCACATCCTACTAAAACCTAAAACAAAACCTTTTGGGGCATCGACTGCAATTGGAAAGGAATTGAACAATGACGATGGCATGGCTATAGCGTCATTGGCAGCAACATCGACAACATGACTCGAAGATCCAACTTTTTCTCGATCAAATTCCTCCATAGACGACAACAGAGCTCAAAGATCCCACTCTTTCCGAGATCAAAATAACCCTCCCCACGTTCCTATACTCGTGGGGCTTCAACATCGAAAGGAATGGGGTATGATCAAGATGGAGCGGACCATTTAACTGGGGTGTATTCAAGGTGGGGTGGAAGAGGAAATGGTATTATTGGGATAGGAATGGGGTATGATAAAAAAAAATTTGGTGTGTGTTCAAACTTGTTAGCAATGGAGGCTAATTACAGATTTTTGGGGTATGAATAAAATTTTTTATTTTTTTAAGGGTTATTTTGTCTTTGCCCCCAAATTTTGCCTTGAATTAGACTTTACGACCAATATTTTTATTAATTAGACTTTACCCCCCAAAACTAACTGTTCCGTCAGCTCATCATCTAAGAGGGGTTAGTTGACGGAAAAGAAATAAAGTTTTGGGGGGTGAGCAGACGGAACAGTTAGTTTTGGGGGGAAAAGTCTAATTAATAAAAATATAGGGGGTAAAGTCTAATTCAAGGGAAATTTGGGGGGCAAAGTCGAAATAACCCTTTTTTTAAAAACAGATCAGTTTATAATATAATAAGAGAAAAATCTATTCGGTATGTTTTTTGGCCATCTCTTTCATGAAAGTGAACGAAAATAGATAATTGTTGAACCGTGTTATTTACTAAGCACAAAATCATACTTAAGAACAAAAAAATTGTCCTACATATAATATCAGATTTTCAAGTATAATCGTACATTCCTTCGCTCCTCTCGTTACGTTTCTTTTTCTTTTTCTTTTTTTTGCATGCTCGACTCAATAGAGCTGAGCACAATAGAAAGTGTTTGGATTTTCATAGCCGAGCAGAGGCAACAAATAACCTGCATAGATGCTTGGTTGAATATGGTTGGGGTCCGCCAAACCCTCCCTCCTTTAGGAGGGGTTCTCAAAAAAAAAAAAAAAAAAATATGGTCGAGCACAATTCAGTTGAGCGTCATGTTTATGTGCACCAATTCTATTCAACCGAGCATGTAGAGGAGAGAGGTGAGGTCGGAACGAGGGAAACAGGAGGAACGAAGGAATACCTGGCTGTGCCAGAAAATCTGACGATGGGATATGCGTGTCGTTTTTTGATTCTTTAGTCGTTGTGCTTGGAGAATACCACGGTGCAAATATTAACCTCCGTTTGAACATTCTCAAAATAATCTCCTTGGAGTTGGCGTCTAATTTTTTTATTTTTTTTATTGTTAAAAGAATTGAATTTCTAATACTAGTGCCATGGGTACAGGGCTACTACTAGGTATGGCAACAGTGCGGTTTCGTGCAAAACCGAACCGCAGCACCAAACCACCATACTGAAATTGCACCGCTCCGTGAAGGTGTACCACTATGTAAAACTAAAACCGCACCATGCGGTGCGGTGCACCACGATTTATCAATATAATAGCCTAAACAGTGCGGTTTTATGCAGTTTTGATCAAAACCGAAACCGCACCGCTACACCAAAACCACACTGCAACGGTTTTATATTTTGGCAAACCACCATGCGATGCGGTTTATCATGGTTTTCGATTTTAAACCGCATCGTTGCCATCCCTAGCTACTGCAGCATCGCCAGAGGGCAGCACCACCAGTTCTCTCCATCCTAACCGGCCAACTCGGGGTTTGTTCACAGCTTCTACCCCTACAACACACATGACGGCATTATTTGCCGCCGCACTACGCTTCTGGCCTTAGGATCCTTTCACTATGAACCTATATTGTCGTTGTTGCTACAGGTATGTTTACTCTTTGTAGGTGGGTATTTTTACCCACCAATCAAAGCCCAACACATGGCGTTAACTCACCAGGCATGTCAACCAATAGGACATGGTCCGAGGGTCGGCGGATCCCAGGCACACACAAAAAGGGGCGCTTGTGAAGAACCCAACCTTGAATACCCACCTCCTCATAAAACCGGCTTGTAAGGGGAGGTCCACGGCGGATTATTTAAACAGCTCATCACCCGCTCCCATAACCAATGTGGGAATAATCCGTGTGAGGCATGACCATCTCAACACCCCCTCTCACGCAAGACACGTGTGGTAAGGGCACTATCGGGAGGAGCTCCCGAAGCGGGTTTCGCTCTGATACCATGTGAAGAACCCAACCTTGGATACCCACCTCCTCACAAAACCGGCTTGTAAGAGGAAGTCCATGGCAGGTATATAAATAGCTCATCACCCGCTCCCATTACCAATGTGGGAATAACCCGTGTGAGGCATGACCATCTCAACACCCCCTCTCACGCAAGACACATGTGGTAAGGGCACTATCGGGAGGAGCTCCCGGAGCGGGTTTCACTCTGATACCATGTGAAGAACCCAACCTTGGATACCCACCTCCTCACAAAACCGGCTTGTAAGGAAAAGTCCACGGCAGGTATATAAACAACTCATCACCCGCTCCCATTACCAATGTGGGAATAACCCGTGTGAGGCATGACCATCTCAACAACGGTGTCTCGAGGGAGCTCAAGTGACGCTTAAGAACCCAGACCACACAACCCTCGCGCGCCTGAGCTACCACAGTTCAGGTGAGGTCAGGTGTGATGGAACGTATGGACTGCGTGAGTACTCAAGTACTACCCCGAGAACACCCAGAGCCGAAACTGTTGTGATGACTCAAAGAGACATGTACCGTTGGAGGATTCATGCATGTGTAACGCACATACAAGTTGAATCTTGTCATGCCCGATATTTATGGATTTTCAACTCAAATATTATGAAACTAATACTAGGGTGTGAAGAGAAATAAATATAGTATACATTTTCAACAACTCTATAATGAGCAAAAAACGAAGCCTTTTCATTAATACTTCAAACAATTACATTGCTTTTCAATAAAGAAAAACAAATAACAATGCTCCTTTAATTTTTTCTTTTAGTGCTACTCCTGGCCTTATGGATCCACATATGGTTCATAAAGAGGATCTCCAATCTCTATTAGGTCCTTCCCCTCAGGTGCACGTTCCGGGCCTACAAAGTTGAAATATGCAGTAGGATAGTTGTAGGGGGGTGAGCAAAAATATTTTCTAGGGATGCTTGGACCCAACGACCAACCTAATTACTATATGGTTTCAACCTCACACAGGGATGCTTTTGGGCCAAAGCCAGGGCTAACCCAACACCTAGGGACGCTTTTGGCCATAGCCGGGCTAACCCCACACCCAAGGAACTTTCCAAGCTAGCCGCATAGCTAAGGTCTATATGATTCAGCACCACACCCAAAGCCTTTATCGGGTACAACCCACATACAGGATCGCTTTAAGGCACACGCACAGTCGAGTTAGCCTCACACCCACAGTCAGTCCTTAATTATATACTTCCCAATGCTTTGAATATTTTCATTAAGATCTAAGTAGATAATTTTGATAAATAACAGAATAAATAATAATAATTAGACGCACGAAATGCATTATCAATTCTTCTTTGGTGGCTTTCCATGGAGATGCTTCGTTAATTTGAATATATCATGCAGTGACAATATAATCATTAAAGTCCACAACTAACATATCCTATAATTTATCGCTAAGATATAAGGTTTGTGGTCGCAAACGAAATTGAATTCCGAGTCCATTTGGCAAGGATGACTTACATAAAACGTAAGGACTTAAATATAATTTACTCAAAAGACTTGGAGCTTAGGATAATATTACAAGTTGCTCTTTAAAAATGTTACTATCCCAGGGTTCGGTCTGACGCTCTGAGCATGTTGCCCCAAACGGAACTCAAATCAGAATCCGAATGGCTAAGATAGTAAGATATATAGCCTGAAAGGCCTTATGTGTCTTAAAAGTGGGTTTTGGGTGCCTTCAACAAAACCCCAGTTGCAATTAGTAATCTGGTTCCAATTACTTAATTGATTCCAGCCTAATCCAGAGGGATCAAAACATCTGACCCGATTGGGTCAAATTGAGCCCAACCCAATAGTTGAGTCGAGACACGAAATGGGTTGGGCTGGGTAAAATCGAGCCCAACCCAATGATTTAAGGATCTAGCGGCAAACTCTGCGTGGAGATCGCAAACGACATAGCACGACTAACATCAAAGCAAGAAGCAGAGATCGTGGGAACACATCCACAGACGTCAAGAGGATCGAGTTTGGATCTTGAAGTAAAGGGGACGATATCTTATCTCGACAAATTGAAGTATCTCAGTTGCGGCGGGAGCAATCTCAGGTGCAGCTAGAGTGGATCGCAGGAGTTGGAAGGAGATGCTAAAGGAGCGGATCGCTTATATCTAGTACTCACGCATGACCAGTGGAGCGAAGCGGGGGAGCTGTCGAGGGAGCTGCGAGAGGGAATGCCGATCGGGAGAAGAGTTCCAAGCGGGTTGTTGCAGGGACAAAAGACAAGGCACAACAGTGAGGTGGCCGCAACCGATTGGAGGTGGCCATGAGAGGAAGAGCCGATCGTGAGAGAAGCAGCCACCTGGCGTCGGGCAAGGTCGCACGAGACAGGGCACTGATGGCTACAGTTAGAACTCACTGGATCTCGACTCGGAGATCGATGATGCAGCGGCAGGATCGGATCTCGACAAGCATGAAGGGCAGCCAATCTGGAGGATCTCGACGAGCGGCTCAAGCAATAATGGGGGTTCTCGACGAGCTAAGGTTTTGGGGAGAAGGAATAGCTTCTCGTTAGGGCAAGAACTCAATATATATACAATGGGGCATGAGTCCATACACAATGAAAGGACGGATAACCTAATACATACAAGTATCTCTTACAAAGACACTAGGATCCTAACATTGACAATCAAAGGGTACACTTGTATACTTGAGTTTTTATTTTGGGTAATGTGTCTTAGGTACTTGTAAAATAGATCGGTTTAGTGTAGGGCCATCGAAACTGTTAATTGTAGCTGTGGTCCCTATGATTATGAATTTAATAACACTTAGTCATTTCAAAAAGCACGTGGGGCATCTACAGCTGTTCAGAGTTTGTTAAGTGTAACAAACTCTTAGAAAAAGATCAAAACAACCTTTTTTATTCTTTTATTCTTCATGTGAAGAGTTTCATGCACCGTCCAAAAAAAAAGTGCAACAGTGATTTATTATTATTATTATTTTAATTTTTCAAATAATATTTATAAAAATAGAAAATAAAAAATGCTACAGTGATTTCACTGTAGCATATGTTACTCTTCATTATCGAAATATTACTCTTTATAAAGAGTAACATTTTGATAATGAAGAGTAACATTTGCTACAGTGATTTCGATGTATATAATGTTTCTATTATAAATGAGATTTATTAAAAAAAATACTACAGTGATTTCATTATAGCAAATGTTACTCTTTATTATTCAAAATGTTACTCTTTATAAAGAGTAATATTTCGGTATAAAAAATAACATTTGCTACAGTAATTTTACTTTAGCAAAAAATATAAATTTTAAAGTTGAGTTTTCCAAAAAAAATATTTGCTACAGTGATTTCACTGTAGGAAATAATAAAATTTCGAAAAGAAATAGTAACGGTCGCTACAGTACTTATATATGTTCAGATTTTATTGATTGCAAGGTTTGTAATTTGAGCAAAATCAGAAGGGTATCAATGGATCTTTAAAATAATATAGTGGTTAAATATAGCTGGCGGTGTCCCGTTCTTTGCGGAGGGACCCCAACTCAAACAAATTTTTGGGTGTCCTACATGCTAAGAAGGGCATCTTATGAGGGACTGACTGCTAACTCTACCTTTTTATTTTATCTACATGATCTCCAAATTGCATTAGCACCATCTTATATTGCTCGTCAAAAGAATGGAATCCATGGAAGATAATATTTGTCTGAGCTTATCTCTTCAACATTGTGACCGTCCAAATGATTTCGGTCTCCACAGCAATAACCCAAGTTTGGGCTCTTATATATATAATAGGGTTATTTTGACTTTGCCCCCCCCAAATTGTTCATTCACAATAGGCGAATTCAAACTAAGGTGCAACTTGACGCTTCTAGCACTTGTCCCTTCCCTTTTTACTCACTATATGTGTTGCTAATTTTAGAATTTTCCGTGAATTGTCCTTAATATTTTATGTCTATATCAGTGGATTCCCCTAGATGCTACCTTCCATTGCCCTCAAGTTCCATCTATAAGCCTATGTCCACTTTGAAGCAAGGTTTAAATCATGGTATCGGTCGGCCTGAACCGGTATGTACCGGCTGGTACGTACCGGTACCGGCCGATACGAATCGATACCGGTTAAGAAAAAAAACCTAAAAAAAAAAAAATTTAACATATCGGTACCGGCCTGAACCGACCGATACGGACTGGCACATACCGGTATCGGCCGGTACAGGCCAGGTATCATGATCGGATACAGTATCGGTCTCGAACCGATCAAAACCGGTAGCGGCCGAGATTTGAAGCAAGGTTTAAATCATGGTATCGGTCGGCCTGAACCGGTATGTACCGGCTGGTACGTACCGGTACCGGCCGATACGAATCGATACCGGTTAAGAAAAAAAACCTAAAAAAAAAAAAATTTAACATATCGGTACCGGCCTGAACCGACCGATACGGACCGGCACATACCGGTATCGGCCGGTACAGACCAGGTATCAGGATCGGATACAGTATCGGTCTCGAACCGATCAAAACCGGTAGCGGCCGAGATTTAAAACCCTGCTTTGAAGCATTAACAAATCCACCCAACACTAGTAATTCTACAAGAGATTTTAACTCCAACAAGCACATTTCATGAAATTTTCACTCACCAATCCTCAGTCTCGTAAATCCCTTTTAAACCTTGACCCCTCTTAAATTGAACTTCTCTTAAACTATTTCTCCAGTGCCCTACATCACCTTCGCAGTGTTAGATCAACTCAGACATGATCTTTCTTCAACTCAGGAGTTTTTGCAAGTCATATAAATCCCAATCTACCAAATCCTCTCCTTCATTAACGAGTCACCAAAGTTTTTATGAAGGCGTTAAAGCAGTGATCCTTGGCTCGATATTATAAGACATGAGGCACAATTAATTGGAGTGGCATCATCTCTGTAGTTTATAAAGTCAACTATGTATAGTGGTGAAGGACTCAAACGGTGGCAGCATGTCATGTTAGTCTTGGACTCTTGTGCTGACTAGACAAAACGGAAGCTGACTAGGACAAGCTGATTGGACAAAAATGAACCGTACAAATCTAACCATTTATTCAAAAATCAACATACGATCTCTATTTCTCCGTCCATTCGTTCAAAAATCAACGCACGATCTCTATAATTCCCCGTCAACCAACTCTCTTCCTAATCATTTAAACTGCACTACAGCCCTAAGATTTCAGCCCATTTAAACTGCACTGAACATGACCGTTCATCCCGTGATTGTTGTTCGCATCAACGGCTATAAACCCGTCTGTTGAAATTTCGGCCGCCCCAAACCATCGAGTCAATCTCGAGGAATCCATTCGAATAGAGACAACCGTCATTGATCAATTATAGGGGGAGGGGAGTTGGCTGCTTCGTTCCAATCGGCACGGGCGAGAAAATGGGTGTCCCTATGAATGTTGGTGTTGTCGTCGAAAGTGTTTTGTTGCCGAAAACGTTCAGGTGCTGCAATACCAACAGATGTGTTGCCGTCGAAAGTGTTTTGTTGCCGAAAACGTTCAGGTGCTGCAATACCAACAGATGTGTTGCCGTCGAAGACGGTCCTCTGCAGTGCCGACAGGCACAGGCACGGACAGCTTCCACGGCGCACATTCACCTGATAAACCTCAAATGTATAGATGGCGGGTCTGGGTCACCGCGGAGACACTCTGTACTCGTGACCAACAGGAGCTCCACCGATGACTCAACCAAATGGCTGGTCGAAAGTGATAAGATAACGGTTGAGATATTGGTCCATTGTGATAACTGATGATAACAGTTGTGATAAGATAACGATTGAGATATTGGTCCATTGGGATAACTGATGATAACAGTTGACATATGTAATTGATGATAACAGTTGTGTAACCAACTCATCCTCTGTAACAAAACATTCTATATTAATGGGTTGGACGTCAGATATCTGATTATCTGAACGTCTCTTTTGTTTCAATAGTTCTTCTTCTTCTTCATTGTTTTACAAAACTTTCATGGTATCAGAGCAAGCTTGAGAGTTTTTTGGACCACTGTTCATCTCTCATCAATGGAATCCTCCACATCCGACACACCCACCACCAACTCTTCTTTGTCCACGACGATCTCCTCTTCTCCAATCTTTCACCTTATTCGTATCCTTGCCTCTCTCATCACAATCAAGCTTACGATCAACAAGGACAACACGTCCAATTACCTTTTATGGCGTGCTCAGGTCACCACTACACTTCGGGCATACCAAGTTGACTATCTTCTCACCCAACCTCCGCCCTTGGCCACCCTTGTTGACGCTCAAGGCCACACTTCCCCGAATCCTGCTTACCTTGAATGGACCCATTCTGATCAACAACTACTCGCTGCCCTACTTGCTACTCTTTCTTCACCTGTCCTTCAATCTGTTGTTTCCTTATCAAACGTGTGTGCTATCTGGGCTGCACTCGAGAAGCGGTTTCTTTCTTCGAACCGCTCCAATATTATGCAACTGAAATCTCAGATCCAACAACTTAAGAAAGGATCTTCCATCATCTCTGACTATCTTCAAAATATCAACCTTCTTGCTGATAATCTTACCGCTATTGGTGCTTGCTTATCTGATGAAGATCTTATTCTTCATGCCTTAAATGGTTTGCCTTCTACCTACAACGCCTTCAAAACTGCCATCCGTACACGTCCCGGGTCCCTGACGATGGATGACTTTATTGCTCTTCTGATGACTGAGGAGATGAACATGGATTTGCAGCCTGTTTCTCCGGATCCGATCCCTGTTGCTGCTACCCTCACTGTTACTCGTGGCGGCCGTGGTTGGCGTGGTGGTCGTGGCGATCGTGGAGGTCGCGGCGGTCGTGGGGTCGTGATTTTCTTCGCGGTCGCAGCAACTTCCAAGATGGTAGTCATTCCTTCAATGACAACCACACGTCTTTTGGTGGCCGGTCTCCTGACGGTGGATGTGGCATCCTTGGTGCCTCTCCTCCAGTTTGCCAGATCTGTGGGAAACATGGTCATCTCGCTCCGGATTGTTGGCATCGTGGTAACTACAACTACGGGCCTCCTGCCACACCACTGGCTTCGCCGGCCTCTTCTGCTACTCTGCTTGCCTCGACCCCTGGCCCCTCTTCTACTACATGGTATGCCGACACGGGTGCGAGCAACCATGTCACCTCCGACTTCTCTAACCTCAGCCTCCACACCCAGCCTTATCACGGTATGGACACTATCACTGTGGGCAATGGTCAGTCTCTTCCTATTTCTCACACTGGTGATAGCGTACTTCCAACTTCATCGGCCTCTTTCCATTTACGTCATATTCTCCATGTTCCTAACATATCTTTCAATCTCATATCTGTGCATAAATTTTGTCATGACAATAACTGCAATCTTATCTTCAATTCGGATGCATTTTTTGTTCAGGACAAGATCACGAGGAGGATGCTTTTTCGCGGGTGCAGTAAACATGGACTGTACCCGTTTCATGAGCTCCACTCCTCTCCCTCGTCCTCCTCTTGTGTTGCTCTCTCTGCTTCGACCGACGATACTTCCACGTGGCATGCTCGCTTAGGTCATCCGTCAGCAGCTGTTCTTCGCCAACTTTAGCACGGCAACTGTATTCCTTGCCTTCCGCCTTCAGTTTCTCGTTGTGTTGCTTGTAATCTTGGAAAGAGTCATAAACTCTCGTTCCCATTATCTCGTTCTACTGTTTCTCGTCCTCTTGAGTTAGTCCATTCGGACATCTGGGGACCTTCTTCTATTGTAACCACCACTGGCTATCGATATTATATGATTTTTATCGATGATTATTCTCGTTTTACCTGGTTGTTTCCTTTAAAATATAAATCTGATGCTCTCCATATTTTTCTCTTTTTTAAAAATTTGGTTAAAAATCTTCTTGATCTCAAAATTAAAACTTTTCGCACTGATGGTGGTGGAGAGTATATCAATCATGCTTTTGCCTCTACGCTTGCTACTCATAGTATCTTTCATCAGGTCTCTTGTCCCCACACCCCGGAACAAAATGGGGTTGCGGAACGCAAACATCGACATCTCATTGAGACCGCTGTCACCCTGCTTCAACATGCATCGATGCCCCTAATCTATTGGGTTGATGCCGTTTGCACGGCCACCTACCTTATTAATCGTATGCCTCCCCTGTCATCTCTAATAAATCCCCATATGATATTCTGTTTCATCGCACACCGGATTATACTACCTTGCACGTGTTTGGATCCCTTTACTTTCCTTGGTTACGTCCCTATAAAACAAATAAATTAGATGCACGCTCCATACAGTGTGCTTTCCTTGGCTATTGCTCTCGCTCCAAAGGCTATCGCTGCCTCGATATCGCCACTGGCCGTGTTTATATGTCTCGCCATGTTGTCTTTCATGTGAACGTCTTTCCCTTCTACAATACTAGCTCCTCACTGCCTGCCTGCACTTCTCCTTCAATCTCACCCTACCTGTCACGCCCCAGAAATCTGGAACCGATCCCTGGGGTGTGAAATGAGAAAAACCATGGGATTTAGGGTTTGGTCGACTAACCATGCCAATTAGGGTTTCTCACAGGGCTGTGACTCTCTCATAATTGAAGAAGAAAGAGGGAGAAACAAGGAATATTTTAAAACTTGGTTTTTATGAAAACATTTTTATTTTAAAAGAGATAAAATTTTTGTCAACAGAGAGATGATCACGCTCGACCTTCAACCGAGTTATCCTCTCAGCATGTGTGGCATGTTGGCGCCATCACATGCTGACAGGAATCCCTCTAAGGGAGCACGAGGCTCAAGCCTCCGACGGCGAGCTAGGAATCTCACCCTCTCCCTGACACTCAGCACACTGGTCTAGGGGTCCTATCTACAGGGCTAGTCAATTAGGCCATTTAGATACTTATATTTTCACTGTGAACTATCCTAGGCTTGTGGCCTTAAGGAGAGGCCTACCCAAAATACCTCCAGCTGTATCAATGCTTCTAACAATTAACTAATCTTAGACTAACTGATTCTTATACAATATCCACCCATTACATTACCACAAAACTACATACCAAAATAAAATACTACTGAAACCCTAAAACTGCCTCCGGCCTCCCACTGCTACTCCCGAACCTCTGGACCTGCAGGAGAGTCTACTCGTGGGAAAGAGTAGCCCCCAATGGAAAATTGGGAGATTAGCCAAATTAATGGCTAGTGACATCCTATAGTCTTTAATAATATGAGACGACATATTTAATTGAATTAAATTACAGAAGCAGTTCAAAGTTTACAGAAGGTTAACCTAAGCCTATCAATAATCTATGTTCACATGCAATTCCTACTGTCACTAGGTTATCTACCATACAGTCCGTTAAATATACTACATGCAGTGCTTAATTATGAATTCCAATATAAATCATATCTCCTAAAGTGAGCACCGGATAATTTGTTCATCCTGTCCTCGGTCGGGCATTACTACTGGGCCTTCTATATCGATGTAGAGGGTCAATTCTCCCGCCGTGCATCCACCATGCACAAATCATCCAGATAACTATAAGATATTTTCCATCTTTCACGGTGGAGCTCTACCGCTCCACTTGCGTTACTTTGGGGGCTTCAATCACCCCGGGACAGAGTTGCTAGGCCAATCCCTACTAAAGGGCTACTCCTATTGGCTTTACCACAACCCTTGCCCGTGACCCCCTAGCCTACTGGTCTTCGGCTGTGCGTGCAGGGTGGTTCACGTCCCTTGCGCGCACGAGATCCAAATCTTTCCACATGATAGATTATTATAATAATAAAATAGCTTTGACGTTTTACCCCGGGATTCGCACCGCACTCACAACCCATGCATCACAATTACTCTCGCCCGTATTCCCGTGTGCCCGGGTCTCCACACTCCCCTCAGGAGGGTGGGGCCCGATAATTATTATTTAAGTATTAATTAGCAAAACTTAAGGGAATTCCTACTTACGGTGTCCAAGCAATCAGTATAAAGATTTATTATTTAATTACTAATATTCTTAAGCATGCGTCGCCGGACTCGCGACTCCGCATGCAAGGCGGGGTCCATTCGACCACATGCGGCGATGTCCGGCGGGACCCGCATGCATCGTTATGGATACCTACCTTTAGTCATTCTCATTTCCCACTATTAAAGACCACGCAAAGGTAGTAGATGTCACCTGGTTGTCGAACACGAGCTTCTGCGATGCGACCTCCGCTCCGTCTCCGTCTCCGTCTGGGTCAACACAGCTCCGAACTGTCAAACACACACACCGGCCTAAGGTCATTGCTTGTTATCAAGTAATACGGGTTTAGGCCCGAGTTGGCCGAGTCGAGAATTTTAGGTATCATCGGACTCGATCTACCGGCACGCAAAACGATACAACCAATGGTACCATCTTGGCTTAGGTCTAGGCGAGGTCGAAGGTCCGATTCGTCGTTCGCCCAAGATGTCCTCCTACTAGGGTTTGACTACTACGGCTGTTACTCTAATTAAAACGAGCCGCACGAGCCTGAGCTCGGATTGACGACAGTTATGACGCCTAACCCAATCGGATCCCGGGATTAGCAAGGTTTGGCACGTGGGCCGTTGGTGGTCCATCGTCGTGCATGACTTGCATGACACATAAAAATAATGTAACAGCGGGGTATCATCAACCAACGATGGGCATAAAAATTCATGATCCAAACAACATAGTATAGGGTTCAATGGCTCCGACGATTTGAAATCAAGCAATTGTCAAAGGTTGCGATGCAATCGTAAGAATGGATCGAGGGTCGGGATCAGGCACGACAGGGGGTCGTTAACACCAAATCAGATAGATAGATGGGGTCTGCCTTAGGCAACAATACCAGGGGTTGGGGTCTAGTCCTTGACATGGCAAGGTGGCAGTGGGTGGTGGTCGGATGTTAGGCGAGCTCGTCATTGGTCAAGAGCCGACTGCAACCGTAAACAAAAATAATGAAACCAGAGGGTCGGCCAACACCAAGGGTGGAATAGGCATCAACTGCGATTAGTCGCAGGTGGGGGTCTGTCCTAGCGCGGTCGGGCCTCGCCGGCGGCAACGACCGGCTCGAAAGCAACCGCGAAGAAAGGGGTTGGGCTGGTCTCAACAATACAACAGGGAAGAAGAAAAAAAAAGAAAAAAGAAAAAAAGGGGAAGAGGGGAGACGGCCGACCTAGTGCATGGGAGTCGTTGGCTCCGGCAGCAGTGCCTCGCTCCGGCAGCTCCTTCTCCGGCCGGCGGCCTCCACTCCGGCCACCACCGCGCGCAGCCACCGAGAGGGAGGAGAGAGAGGAAATCAAGGAGGGAGAGAAATGGAGAGAGATTGGAGAGGAAGAGAGGGGTCGGAGGGGTAAGGGGTCGGGTCCGGGTTTTAAAAAGGGGGAAAGGGGGTCGGCTGATAGGGTAGGGGGGAGGGCGGCGGCTAGGGTAGTGGGGGCATCGGCTAGGGTAGAGGGGACATCGACTTAGGGTAGAGGGGGAGAGCAGGGGATGGGCGGTGAGGTGAGGTGATGGGAGAGGGGCGACGGGATTGGGTAGGGCGGCGATCGGATCGAGTCGGGTTTGGGTTCAAGAGAGAGAGAGAGAGGGTCGGATGAGAGGGGGGAGCTGCGATCCAAGAGCGAGAGAGAGGATCCGAAAGAGAGGGGAGAGCTCGGGTGAGTGGTTGAGAGAGATCCGAGAGAGGGAGGAACAGAGAGAGAGAGAGAGAGAGAGAGAGAGAAAGAAAGAAAGAAAAGAGATGGGAGAGGAGAGAGTGCGGAATAGGGGCTGGTGGGTTTGGGGGTTGGGTTGGGTTGGGCTCGGGTAGTGGGTTAGGGTGGGGTAGTGGGTTTAGTGGATGGGTTTGGGTTTTTTTTTTTTTTTTAAAGTTTTAATTAGTTTTTTTTTTTTTTAAATGTTTGAGGCGACTCGCACTCGACTTGCGTCGAGCATGACTCACCCTTGAGTCGGGTCACGCCGGGACGCGTCGTCGTTCGAACCTCGCCGGGTCCGCAGACATGCCATAGAATCTATTTATTTACTAAAAAAATTAGCGTTCGAGCCATGCCTCGATACACGTGCACACCTGCTAGTGTGACTACACCTCCAAAGTAACCTCGCGACCCGTACTCGGGACCCACTACTTGGTCCCGCTCGAGCACAACCAAACATCATCCCGACCAAATATATTAAAATAATATTATAATAACTGGGTTGTTCTGAGTGAAAACACCCTGGAATGTCGGTTATTACATCCTACCCACCTTAATAGAATTTTCGTCCCGAAAATTTAATTACTAAATTGAGGGTACAATTCTACCAATCCTACCACCAAAGTAATGAAAGCCCATCCACAACTGGTACCATAATCGTTCTAATACTGCCCTCGAGAAGGTCAATCAATACATCAATCATACCAAAAAGAAAAAAAAGACTCCGCCACTGGCTAGACTACTACCCGAACTTTATACAATCGAGCCACATAATTATTAGGATGGGATTAGAACATTAGGCTCTCGTGGAGCTCACACAAGGCATAATGTCCAATCGTGGTCCTAACTATTATGGACTAAAAATTATTTCGTGAATCCCGATTATTCCCTCTCCTGGATAAGGAGCGTCCCCCTTATTCAGAAGTGAGGTAGTAATCCGATTCACGAAACAAGATTACGAGACATTCTCAAATAACGATACTAAAACAGAAACGTATAGACTTATACCCTTACACCTAATAAACCGAAATGAAGACAACTAGATAACTCGGACTAATACGCCTAGACTTAAGTCCTATGAGACTTCTCTCCGGAGCAAATACCCCTAATACCTACACCACTACTACCCTATTAACCTACAAGAAAAACACCACTAAGATATAAATTGGATATCCCAACATACACACTAACTAACCTAGAAAATGTTGGATCCCAGTTAAGACACTAAACCACAAACGAACGAGAATAAAAAGAGAACAATGATGGAAAAAAAACGCTAACGCTCAATGAAAGACCTAACGCTAACACTTCCAATTATGTTATTATCGCAAGACTTTGAAACATTCTAAAAGATACACTATGATGCACAATTCAGATATATGAGGAAACCTACTACTCGCGTAGAAAATACTGAACTACGAGAACAACTAACCTACTGACCAAATGGAGCCGAAAACTAGGATACTAACACGATTACACAGTATACTGACAGTATCTTTCTACAAGATTGGTTAATCGGTCCTAAACCAAAACAATTAAAAACAAAGCTAAGTGAATCTCCTAAATAATGACTATTCTTAAGACTCCAACTGATAATGCATTCTCAATTTTCAAAAAAGATAAGCTAGTCCGTTAGCATGGTTATTAACAATACTCTAGTACTCAAGTATCTCAATGTCATCTCAACGTCACTGCCGTCTAGCCAGTGCACTCTCCCCCACGAGTCCAAACAAGAACTGAGTAACTAGCTGTCAAAGTTCCTTTTGAGAACAGTGCAAGCTCTGCCAGGTGCCAAAGTTTCCGAAGAAACAGTGCACGCTCTGCCGCAAGTTCCAACAGGAACTGCGTAACCAGCTGCCAAAGTTCCGATTGGGAACAGTGCAAGCTCTGCCAGCTGCCAAAGTATTCGAAGAAACAGTGCACGCTCTGCCGCAAGTTCCAACAGGAACTGCGTAACTAGCTGCCAAAGTTCCGATTGGGAACAGTGCAAGCTCTGCCAGCTGCCAAAGTTTCCGAAGAAACAGTGCACGCTCTGCCGCAAGTTCCAACAGGAACTGCGTAAGTAGCTGCCAAAGTTCCGATTGGGAACAGTGCAAGCTCTGCCAACTGCCAAAGTTTCCGAAGAAACAGTGCACGCTCTGCCGCAAGTTCCAACATGAACTGCGTAACTAGCTGCCAAAGTTCCGATTGGGAACAGTGCAAGCTCTGCCAACAGCCAAAGTTTCCGAAGAAACAGTGCACGCTCTGCCGCAAGTTCCAACAGGAACTGCGTAACTAGCTGCCAAAGTTCCGATTGGGAACAGTGCAAGCTCTGCCAACTGCCAAAGTTTCCGAAGAAACAGTGCACGCTCTGCCGCAAGTTCCAACAGGAACTACGTAACTAGCTGCCAAAGTTCCGATTGGGAACAGTGCAAGCTCTGCCAGCTGCCAAAGTTTCCGAAGAAACAGTGCACGCTCTGCCGCAAGTTCCAACAGGAACTGCGTAACTAGCTGCCAAAGTTCCGATTGGGAACAGTGCAAGCTCTGCCAGCTGCCAAAGTTTCCGAAGAAACAGTGCACGCTCTGCCGCAAGTTCCAACAGGAACTGCGTAACTAGCTGCCAAAGTTCCGATTGGGAACAGTGCAAGCTCTGCCAGCTGCCAAAGTTTCCGAAGAAACAGTGCACGCTCTGCCGCACGTTCCAACAGGAACTGCGTAACTAGCTGCCAAAGTTCCGATTGGGAACAGTGCAAGCTCTGCCAGCTGCCAAAGTTTCCGAAGAAACAGTGCACGCTCTGCCGCAAGTTCCAACAGGAACTGCGTAACTAGCTGCCAAAGTTCCGATTGGGAACAGTGCAAGCTCTGCCAGCTGCCAAAGTTTCCGAAGAAACAGTGCACGCTCTGCCGCACGTTCCAACAGGAACTGCGTAACTAGCTGCCAAAGTTCCGATTGGGAACAGTGCAAGCTCTGCCAGCTGCCAAAGTTTCCGAAGAAACAGTGCACGCTCTGCCGCAAGTTCCAATAGGAACTACGTAATTAGCTGCCAAAGTTCCGATTGGGAACAGTGCAAGCTCTGCCAGCTGCCAAAGTTTCCAAAGAAACAATGCACGCTCTGCCGCAAGTTCCCACAGGAACTGCGAAACCAACCGCCAAAGCCTCTGAAGAGTCGATGCGTATTTATCCACCAAATTCTCCAAAGAGAAAATGTGTGGCCTCACAATGTCCTCTACCGGACAGTCATAATCCACCGCCAAAGTTCCCGGGGAACAGTGCGTACCCTGTCGCGAGGGTCTCTATCAAGACATTCCGAAATCTACTAACCACATGAACTCAAACCACTACCTGGGATTTCCATCTCCTGGTACACTCTTTGAAACTATTGCCCCTAAGGGTTATCATCACTACTCATAAGATTTATTTTAACATATAAGCTCTATTATAACCGGCGATGCACCGGAGAAAACTAACAAGAGGACCAATCCAATTATTATACCTAAAACTAAATAATGGACTATCCTAAAAATACCAATTAGGCCTCTAATACTAATGGTCAATGGAGAATCAAGGAATCCTAAGATACCGGCTAGGTCTCTAGTGCTAAGGGTCAGCGAATATTAAGGAGTCCTAAAATATCGGCTAGGTTTCTAGTGCTAAGGGTCAGCGAATATTAAGGAGTCCTAAAATACCGGCTAGGTTTCTAATACTAAAGGTTAGCAGAAAATAATAACTAACAAAAAAAAGGATCTCACAACTATGCCGATGTACATCCTTCCAAGCATATTCGATCATACATTCATCTTCCAAAATTCGATATCCAGTTCTTAGTCAACTCGCCACCAGGCCCACATCTAGCAAATCCAAATAAACATTAGACTCCAAATAAAAACTCCGCGATTGACTCAAACACTATCATTGGTTAAGATGTTCTAGGCGATTACTACCTGAGTCATCACGATTACTAGCTCTATACCTAAACATTAAGGTCCGGAAATAAACATAATCCTTATCAATCTGCATAATGATTATATTGAGTCCTCAAGTCCTTATCAATCAAACACTCAAGTATGGACAATTTCTTAACCACCAATCAATTTCTCCAACTTATCCAATTTTCCAAGTACAATAAATCCTAGATTCTCATCCTTAGATACGCACACTAAGATACCACTGACTATTCTAAGAAATACTATCAAATCAATCTCCCGACTATCTCTAGAATCATCCTAGCACTAGTACAGCCTAAACCTCACATCTTAATGAAACCCCTAGGAACCTATCCCTAGGCTCTGATACCAGCTGTCACGCCCCAGAAATCTGGAACCGATCCCTGGGGTGTGAAATGAGAAAAACCATGGGATTTAGGGTTTGGTCGACTAACCATGCCAATTAGGGTTTCTCACAGGGCTGTGACTCTCTCATAATTGAAGAAGAAAGAGGGAGAAACAAGGAATATTTTAAAACTTGGTTTTTATGAAAACATTTTTATTTTAAAAGAGATAAAATTTTTGTCAACAGAGAGATGATCACGCTCGACCCTCAACCGAGTTATCCTCTCAGCATGTGTGGCATGTTGGCGCCATCACATGCTGACAGGAATCCCTCTAAGGGAGCACGAGGCTCAAGCCTCCGACGGCGAGCTAGGAATCTCACCCTCTCCCTGACACTCAG
Source organism: Chamaelirium japonicum (assembly GCA_947650365.1). Lineage (NCBI taxonomy): Eukaryota > Viridiplantae > Streptophyta > Magnoliopsida > Liliales > Melanthiaceae > Chamaelirium > Chamaelirium japonicum. The sequence continues at coordinate 23,621,459 of OX393550.1, read as the reverse complement.
CACACTGGTCTAGGGGTCCTATCTACAGGGCTAGTCAATTAGGCCATTTAGATACTTATATTTTCACTGTGAACTATCCTAGGCTTGTGGCCTTAAGGAGAGGCCTACCCAAAATACCTCCAGCTGTATCAATGCTTCTAACAATTAACTAATCTTAGACTAACTGATTCTTATACAATATTCACCCATTACATTACCACAAAACTACATACCAAAATAAAATACTACTGAAACCCTAAAACTGCCTCCGGCCTCCCACTGCTACTCCCGAACCTCTGGACCTGCAGGAGAGTCTACTCGTGGGAAAGAGTAGCCCCCAATGGGAAATTGGGAGATTAGCCAAATTAATGGCTAGTGACATCCTATAGTCTTTAATAATATGAGACGACATATTTAATTGAATTAAATTACAGAAGCAGTTCAAAGTTTACAGAAGGTTAACCTAAGCCTATCAATAATCTATGTTCACATGCAATTCCTACTGTCACTAGGTTATCTACCATACAGTCCGTTAAATATACTACATGCAGTGCTTAATTATGAATTCCAATATAAATCATATCTCCTAAAGTGAGCACCGGATAATTTGTTCATCCTGTCCTCGGTCGGGCATTACTACTGGGCCTTCTATATCGATGTAGAGGGTCAATTCTCCCGCCGTGCATCCACCATGCACAAATCATCCAGATAACTATAAGATATTTTCCATCTTTCACGGTGGAGCTCTACCGCTCCACTTGCGTTACTTTGGGGGCTTCAATCACCCCGGGACAGAGTTGCTAGGCCAATCCCTACTAAAGGGCTACTCCTATTGGCTTTACCACAACCCTTGCCCGTGACCCCCTAGCCTACTGGTCTTCGGCTGTGCGTGCAGGGTGGTTCACGTCCCTTGCGCGCACGAGATCCAAATCTTTCCACATGATAGATTATTATAATAATAAAATAGCTTTGACGTTTTACCCCGGGATTCGCACCGCACTCACAACCCATGCATCACAATTACTCTCGCCCGTATTCCCGTGTGCCCGGGTCTCCACACTCCCCTCAGGAGGGTGGGGCCCGATAATTATTATTTAAGTATTAATTAGCAAAACTTAAGGGAATTCCTACTTACGGTGTCCAAGCAATCAGCATAAAGATTTATTATTTAATTACTAATATTCTTAAGCATGCGTCGCCGGACTCGCGACTCCGCATGCAAGGCGGGGTCCATTCGACCACATGCGGCGATGTCCGGCGGGACCCGCATGCATCGTTATGGATACCTACCTTTAGTCATTCTCATTTCCCACTATTAAAGACCACGCAAAGGTAGTAGATGTCACCTGGTTGTCGAACACGAGCTTCTGCGATGCGACCTCCGCTCCGTCTCCGTCTCCGTCTGGGTCAACACAGCTCCGAACTGTCAAACACACACACCGGCCTAAGGTCATTGCTTGTTATCAAGTAATACGGGTTTAGGCCCGAGTTGGCCGAGTCGAGAATTTTAGGTATCATCGGACTCGATCTACCGGCACGCAAAACGATACAACCAATGGTACCATCTTGGCTTAGGTCTAGGCGAGGTCGAAGGTCCGATTCGTCGTTCGCCCAAGATGTCCTCCTACTAGGGTTTGACTACTACGGCTGTTACTCTAATTAAAACGAGTCGCACGAGCCTGAGCTCGGATTGACGACAGTTATGACGCCTAACCCAATCGGATCCCGGGATTAGCAAGGTTTGGCACGTGGGCCGTTGGTGGTCCATCGTCGTGCATGACTTGCATGACACATAAAAATAATGTAACAGCGGGGTATCATCAACCAACGATGGGCATAAAAATTCATGATCCAAACAACATAGTATAGGGTTCAATGGCTCCGACGATTTGAAATCAAGCAATTGTCAAAGGTTGCGATGCAATCGTACGAATGGATCGAGGGTCGGGATCAGGCACGACAGGGGGTCGTTAACACCAAATCAGATAGATAGATGGGGTCTGCCTTAGGCAACAATACCAGGGGTTGGGGTCTAATCCTTGACATGGCAAGGTGGCAGTGGGTGGTGGTCGGATGTCAGGCGAGCCCGTCATTGGTCAAGAGCCGACTGCAACCGTAAACAAAAATAATGAAACCAGAGGGTCGGCCAACACCAAGGGTGGAATAGGCATCAACTGCGATTAGTCGCAGGTGGGGGTCTGTCCTAGCGCGGTCGGGCCTCGCCGGCGGCAACGACCGGCTCGAAAGCAACCGCGAAGAAAGGGGTTGGGCTGGTCTCAACAATACAACAGGGAAGAAGAAAAAAAAAGAAAAAAGAAAAAAAGGGGAAGAGGGGAGACGGCCGACCTAGTGCATGGGAGTCGTTGGCTCCGGCAGCAGTGCCTCGCTCCGGCAGCTCCTTCTCCGGCCGGCGGCCTCCACTCCGGCCACCACCGCGCGCAGCCACCGAGAGGGAGGAGAGAGGAAATCAAGGAGGGAGAGAAATGGAGAGAGATTGGAGAGGAAGAGAGGGGTCGGAGGGGTAAGGGGTCGGGTCCGGGTTTTAAAAAGGGGGAAAGGGGGTCGGCTGATAGGGTAGGGGGGAGGGCGGCGGCTAGGGTAGTGGGGGCATCGGCTAGGGTAGAGGGGACAGCGACTTAGGGTAGAGGGGGAGAGCAGGGGATGGGCGGTGAGGTGAGGTGATGGGAGAGGGGCGACGGGATTGGGTAGGGCGGCGATCGGATCGAGTCGGGTTTGGGTTCAAGAGAGAGAGAGAGAGGGTCGGATGAGAGGGGGGAGCTGCGATCCAAGAGCGAGAGAGAGGATCCGAAAGAGAGGGGAGAGCTCGGGTGAGTGGTTGAGAGAGATCCGAGAGAGGGAGGAAGAGAGAGAGAGAGAGAGAGAGAAAGAAAAGAGATGGGAGAGGAGAGAGAGCGGAATAGGGGCTGGTGGGTTTGGGGGTTGGGTTGGGTTGGGCTCGGGTAGTGGGTTAGGGTGGGGTAGTGGGTTTAGTGGATGGGTTTGGGTTTTTTTTTTTTTTTTTTAAATTTTAATTAGTTTTTTTTTTTTTTTTAAATGTTTGAGGCGACTCGCACTCGACTTGCGTCGAGCATGACTCACCCTTGAGTCGGGTCACGCCAGGACGCGTCGTCGTTCGAACCTCGCCGGGTCCGCAGACATGCCATAGAATCTATTTATTTACTAAAAAAATTAGCGTTCGAGCCATGCCTCGATACACGTGCACACCTGCTGGTGTGACTACACCTCCAAAGTAACCTCGCGACCCGTACTCGGGACCCACTACCTGGTCCCGCACGAGCACAACCAAACATCATCCCGACCAAATATATTAAAATAATATTATAATAACTGGGTTGTTCTGAGTGAAAACACCCTGGAATGTCGGTTATTACACTACCAGGCATTTTACCCCCCCGTCTTCTCCTCTTTAGTCGGTACCAAACGAATGGCGCCCTCTCCTCCTTCTCTACCGGTGCCTCCGCCTACTTTCCCGTTGGATAGTCCCCACAGGCCTGTTTCAGATACTTATGACGCCAATTCCAGTCAGAGGCAGACCTACATTGGGCCTAGGGGGGGCTCAAGCCCCCCCACTCAATTTGGGAAAAAAATAAGATAAGTTACACTTACCCCTTTGAAGTTTAACTCAAAAACACTTAACGCCCCTATAGTTTATTTTGTTCCAAATCACTCCCTAAAGTTTGAAATGTTCGCACAATACCCCTTTTGTCAACTACTTGATTTCCTCATTTGGTAATTATCTGATCGAAGCTGAATTGAAGGGGGGAAAAATGTTATTTTTTAACTATAGGGGGGTTAAATGTTTTTGAGCTAAACTTCAGGGGGGAGCAAAGTGTAATTTATCAAAGAAATAATTCTAACAAATTTTTGGTTGCCAACTTCACATGGAGGTAGCCACCACCGTCCCACCGGCCACCATCCCCCGCCAGTCAATATCCATTGTCATGCCATCGACCCCCCCCCCGCCACATGGGCCACCCGTCGCCGCCGGCCACCACCCGCCATCGCCGCCTATATTGGTGACCCATGGCCGGCTCGCCGTTTGCCGGCCACCGACGCCCACCACTGTCCAACCAACACCCACCGCCTTCTGCCACCTCCTGCGCACATGACATCCTCGTAGAGTTCATCTCATGTTCCTTAGTGAATAAGAATCGAGTGGGCATCAGGACCTATTTATAGGTTTTTAGGAGTGTATAAAATCCCCCCTAGCAAAAAAAAGAAAAAAGAATATGGTCTATTATTTACAACCCGTGCACCCCGATCGAGTCGGCCAATTATAGTTCCTAATTTTCAAAGGACTCTTGAGGATCGAAATTCTCCTCCACTAGAGGCAAAATCGTAATAGGTCTTTTGTTGCGCTATTGAAGGAAGGGTAGGGACACAGTCACGCCGCCTGTCGATGCCTTCGACTGTGAGGCAGCGACTGTAGTTACTATTTAATAATTATGCCCCTCCTGAAGAAAAATCCTGAATCCGCCATTGATTCCAGTCCCCTCCCTTCGCCACCACCACTTGTCTCCTTGTTGCCTCATCCGCCTACACGGTCTCGTAGCAAACTCTCCACAGTACCTCAACGTCGTGGTGTCTTCCCTTTGCATTCCGCTCATGCGCCTTCAGCCATGTCTACCCCCATCCTGCCCTCTCGTGGTTCCCCGGTGTCCGCTCCGTCGGCTCCTCCGCCTCTATCTCACCTGATGGTTACCCGTTCCAAATCAGGGATCTCCAAACTTAAGCTATCAACAAGTCTGCTAGCCACCTCTGCCGGCCTCCTCCACTATCGAATCTGAACCGTCTTGTTACTCTGAGGCGGTGAAACATCCACATTGGCGTGCAACCATGTCTGCTGAATTCCAGGCTCTTCAGGAGCAAGGAACCTGAACACTTGTTCCACCCCCGAGTTCTAGCAACATCATTGGTTGTCGCTGGATCTTTAAGATTAAACGCAATCCAGATGGTTCTGTCTCGAGATACAAAGCTCGCCTAGTAGCGAAGGGCTTTCATCAACAAGAAGGCGTTGACTACCATGACACCTTCAGTCCGGTAGTTAAGCAACCTACCATTCGTATTATTCTCTCTCTTGCCCTCCAATTTGGCTGGTAGCTTAAGCAATTTGATGTGTCAAATGCCTTTTTGCATGGATCTCTCTCGGAGTACGTCCTCATGAAGCAACCACAAGGCTTTGTCGATCCGGCTCTACCTGACCATGTCTGCAAGCTCCGTAAAGCACTTTATGGTTTGAAACAAGCTCCACATGCGTGGTTCGAGGAATTTTCCAAATTTCGTCTCTCTCAAGGGTTTCGAAGCAGCCGCAATGACTCCTCACTCTTTATTCGGCGTGACTCCATCGGGATTACTATTTACTGTTGTATGTTGATGATATCTTGTTGACAGGAAGTGATCCAACGTTTCTATCTTCCCTTATTCAGCAAATGGGTCACCAATTTGCTCTTAAAGACCTGGGACCACTACATCATTTCTTGGGAGTCTCTATTATTCCAAATTCAAAAGGACTGCTTCTACATCAATGTCAGTATGCTATTGACATTCTACATCAGGCAGGCATGTTCAACTGCAAGCCATCGTCTACACCAGTCTCCACTACGAAAGCATTAACTTAGTCCATACCTTTCTCGGAGCCTATATTCTATCGTCGCCTTGCTGGGATGCTACAGTATCTGACAATAACTCGACCAGATCTGTCATTTGCTGTCAACTCCGTATGTCAGTATATGCATGCATCAACTGATGCTCATTTTACGGCTCTCAAACGCATCCTCCGCTATATTCGTGGTACTCTTGATTATGGTCTCCAGTTCTCTCGCGGTCCACTCACATTACGGGCGTACTCAGATGCGGACTGGGCCGGGGATGCAACTGATTGAAGGTCAACCTCTGGTGTTTGTCTTATGCTCGGGCCTAATCTTATCTCCTGGTCAGCAAAAAAAAACAGACCACTGTTGCTCGTTCTTCCACATAATCAGAATATCGGAGCCTGGTATCTGCTGCAGCTGACATCCCTTGGGTGCTAATGCTTTTACATGAGTTTCGTTTCCATCTCCCTGATCTACCTCTCATTTGGTGTGACAATATTTCTGCCATATCACTGGCTTCTAATCCGGTGTTTCATGCCAGAACGAAGCACATCGAAGTCGATTATCACTTCATTCGAGAAAAAGTTGTCAACAAGATGCTCCGAGTCCGTCATATTTCAACATTTGATCAAGTTGCTGACATTTTTACCAAAGCTCTCTCTACGTCTCGCTTTCGACTTCTCCGTGACAAGCTAATGGTCCATACTGACCCATCGCTTGAGGGGGGGTGATAAGATAACGGTTGAGATATTGGTCCGTTGTAATAACTGATGATAACAGTTGTGATAAGATAACGGTTGAGACATTGGTCCGTTGGGATAACTGATGATAACAGTTGACATATGTAACTGATGATAACAGTTGTGTAACTAAGTCATCCTCTGTAACAAAACATTCTATATTAATGGGTTGGACGTCATATATCTGATTATCTGAACGTCTCTTTTGTTTCAATAGTTTTCTTCTCCATTGTTTTACAAAACTTTCAGGAAGCCTCTGAAGTGACACATACCGGCCGGGCCGACCGGCCAGCGTTGAGAGGCCGGCGGGTCTGCCGGCGGGCGGGATTTCTGTAACCTCTGCATTGCGGGGATCGCAAACAAACAGAGATCTCTGCTATGATACGGCATAGAACCGCCCATTGCGATACAGCCCTGGAGTCAGCTCCGGGCAACAATGAGAACAATCTCTGCCCGAAGTACATCAACCCCTGACAGCGCAGTACCCCGTTGGGTGCTAAGGCGGGATCGGTGGACAAGATGACTTTCTTTGCTAAGTAAGTTGAATTCCTGTCTTACCGTTTCCCAGTCGTTTTGGAGCACGAAATCGCCACCCACTTTGCTTACCCGGTGGCGACGGTAGGTGATGGGGAGATCAGTGAGAGGGGGGAGCTGGATCCCGGCTCCGGTGAAGGCCGGGGTTGTGGAGAGAGATACTCGGGGTGGCGTCCTGCAGGCAGAGCCACCCGTGAGAGGAGCCGCAGACCTTCTTACCTTGGGTCGTCCCGTCGGGCAGCTGGGACCTGAAGGGCTGGGGGTTCGGGAAGTTGTAGAGGGCCACGTCTCCCTTGGGAGTTTTCGAGCAGCCATGGGAACTGCGGCTTCTTGGGCGCCCAGGATCGCCATGAGGTGCACACCGAGCGGAAGCGGACGTAGGCGGCCCCGTTGTCGAGCAGCTTCGAGACCTTGGAAGGTTCGACCAATCAGCCATCTGATCCACGGTCCACCGACCAAGTACCAGGAGAAGGAGGGAGGAGATGGAGGAGAGAAGCGATGGCAGAGAGCAAATGAAATTTGAGGATTAGGAGGGGCCCTTCCACTGAATTACTATGGAGTGTGGGAATAGGGGCTGCAACCCGGGCGGGTTGGGCTGGTTGAAACTTGAAAGGTCAACCCATGTCCAACGCAAGAGGCTGAATCCGATGCCCAAGGCCAATCTAATCCAAGGTCGGGTTGAATTTTCTTAGCCCAAACCCAACCCGTCGGGGCCGGGTTGTGCGGACGGGTTAATCGGTTTTAACATGATAGAAGATAAATAATCAACATATAACTATTCATTTACAATAACACAATACATTAAGCAATTCTTTATATTTTTATATAGGTGGTGATCCATTGTTTGATGAATAAATACCTATCTAACAATAGCCATTAGAAGCGAGATAAATATCTATCAAAGTTCCACCACAGTGCGACCTTAATTTGTACCCAGCAGATGGATTCTGATCGGACCTATTCAATATTATATTATATTAAATATTATTTACTAAATAGTCGGGTTTCGAGTTGGGTTGGGTTGCCTAAAGCCTCGGCCCAAGCCGATCCCAAATTGAGGTCGGGTTGGGATTTCCAACCCAAGCCCGCTCAAATATTGGGTTGGGCTCGGTTTGGCCCGCCCAAGTTGCAACCCTAGCCTATGTGGGAAGGATAGAGGGTCCACACAGGGTCTGGCCATTTACAGCACACATATTACTAGGGGCAGTACAATTGCAAGGGTTCGCAGATTATCAAAGGCAACACATACAATTGTGATGCCCCTCAGTAATGTCTGGTGCAAGCCACTGTCCGCTGTCATGGCTTGTCACCTCTGACAATCCAAGCCACAGGCCTGACTTGTTCATATCGCCTCACGTTCTCCACCAATCCCATCTAATCCACCACCACCCTCGCGTCCTCCTCTATCTTCTTCCCCCTTCCTCCCAATCCTACTCCTCCTCCTTCCTACTACACTTGGTTGTCACAGATCGTCCCTCTTTACTGTGCATTCAACCATTCAAGACCGAGTGCACCTACAGCCCATCCGGCTACTGTTGATCACTCGACCTCCATTGGCCGAATGAGATATATATGCACATCGTTTAAGGAGTTGTCCTATAATGAGCAAGCGTAGGAGGAAGAAGAAGAATGAAGGGAGGAGGAAAGGGGAGAAGGGAGGAGGCGGCCAGGGAATTCAAAGGACTGGCGGTGGCAGCCAGAGAATTCAAAGGATTGGCGGTGGCCGATGCGAATGGAGAGGTGGGTGTGGCATCCTGCACAGATTGGACGGAGGGGGCCGACGAGCTTGCCCTTATCCATGCCACATAGGTATGATCGGTTTAATTTTTTTGTAAATGTAATGCCCCTAGTAATCCGTGTGCAGTAAATAGTCGAACCCTACCCACAGAGTGCAACATCACTTGTTAAGCAAAGAGGTTTTTCCCATAATTGTCCATGTCTTAACATGTTGCTCTATTTGCTTTTAGCTTTACTTTTCTAGCTCTCTCCATATAGGACGTCATCGCAAAGGCACATCTATATAACATGTTACGTCTGGTACCGATAATTACAAGTTTGACATCCTGAAAAACTCCTCATCAACCAAAACGATCGGGATATATCTAGTCGTTGATCAAGAAGAGAGAGAGAGAGAGAGAGAGAGAGAGAGAGAGAGAGAGAGAGAACCAAGGAAAAGATCGAGAGACAGAGGAAGCATTGCTCGGCTTGGGTTGAGGGATTGGGCAACCCGACCCAACCTGAACCCGAGTACCCATGAATATCTATGAGTCTATGATATATAGGTAACAATCACAACCATCCCAAGTACTCATATGTTGAGGGGTCATAGGCACAGTCATCCGTTTCACTCAGTCCCATATTATTTTTTTGCTTCTTGCTTATCAAATTAAGACATTATCTAATGATCTAATAAATTGCATGAATAGAAATGTATAAAAAGTTATATGGTAGAGTTATCAAACATAAATTCTTTTTAGAATTTTGATCTTCAAATGGTAACATTTAAAATACTAAGTATACAACCTTCACAACTAGGCCAGTCCTACCAACTCGAGCTAACCTGAGCCCAACCCGAGCATAGAAATTTTTTCTTGGGTTGGGCTTGGGTTGGCCATCTCGGGCTAAAGGTTGGGCTGGGTTGGGTTAGAGTTAGGGGTTTTAGTACTTGAGTTGGACTTGGATTGACCCCCAACCCGACCCAACCGAACCGAGTTGCAGCCCTATAAGGGTCCCCTACCACACTCGCCTCTCTTCGAATCTCAAGATTTTTGTTTGTTTGTTTTTTTTAATTAATTTACTATTTATATTTATTATTTTATTGTTCATTATTTTTTCATTTTTAATTTTTTTTGGTGGGGGGAGGGGGATTATCAAGAATCAAATAAGTTATGAAGAAAATAAAAAAAAATTGTTTTTTTATACTGTGGCCTTGCATCAACAGAAATCACTGATTTAAAACTCCATACATATTACACGAAAGATAAGTTTTACAACCATTACTGCATTTCTGATGCTTTTCTACCACAATGAAAAACCTTAAGCATGTCACAGCTCACATAATCAGGCACTGATAATCATCCAACTCAAAAAGAAACTGCCTCGATGGAGATTGCTTTCTTGATCAACTGGGTACCAAAAAAGAACCTGAACTGCAAAAACAAGCCAAGAAATAAAAACTACTTTAGTTCGGCGCGTAGAGATCGCAACAGGACCAATTTCAGAACAAGCGCTTCAATTCCAACACCACATGTTTTTAGATAGAAAATGAGAAATAAGACTATTGTCATGGTTGGGGGATCATATTTTTTGGCCTAGTTTCAAAAGAGGCGTCGCCAAAATTATAGTGCAATGTCGAACTTGTCAACAGGCAAATCAAAGGAAACAGAGCACTGGAAATTTGGATCTGATCTCGTCATCTGCTAAGTTTGCCTATATTAGTTCCATCAATAGAATCATAGATACGAGTCCTTTTAAGGTAGTACATTTGCATCATGCAGTGCCAGAGTCTGCAGAGTCTTTTGCACAGCAAATTCAAAAGTTGTGTTAAGAGATCAAAACGAAAATTGCAACTAATAATGTGAATAATAAAATACTAGTAGACTAGTAGTAGTTGTACGAGTCCAAGCCCTAAGTGTATTAGGTGTCCAAATCCTAGTAGACTAGTAGTAATTGTATTGCTTGGGTGTCTATAAAAGGACCCAGAGCATCTATTGTGGTTAAAGTTACTGATGAACAAAAATTTTATGAAGCACTTTAATTTGAAGCGAGTTTAGACAGCTTGTCTTCCCCGACAACGAGAAGTCGTAGGGTAAGATATCCTGATAATCATCTCCATAAGGACCATAACACCCCCTTTCTTTCTATCCATCAAAACCTTCACCCATCACTTATTTCCGGATCCCATAAAAACCAGATCATAAATAATCCTTAAAACCATCTGATGCCTACCTAAACCTCATCAAAACTTAGCCATAGAACCTATACATTCCCCATCTTTCCCCCCAATATCCACCGCTTCAGATCATCAAATTCCCTTGAAAACCAAATCTGGATTGTCCAGTTTAGATCTGAAATATCATAGATAACTCCACATCTACTTACACAATCATCTTCAAACTTCAACCCTATTTAGCTAACCCATAAACCTACCTCGCTATCAAATTTTGTCCACATCCAACATCCGTGTCTTCGTCAAATAACAAAAACCTACCTTATTGCAAACAAAATCTGCACGTTCCTAAACCTCCATCATTCACCTAGAGCAAGATTCCTGCCACTTTGGTGGGACACCTTGTAACATCCGCCCCAAACACACAAGATATTGTCCGCTTTGCCCGTGCCCGCACCCGCACGAGAGCTTCCCAGGGAGGTCACCCATCCTGGTACTACTCTCGCCCGAGCACGCTTAACTACGGAGTTCTTACGAAATCCGTAGCGGCGCACGGTTTTAAAACGCGTCTTCTATGTTTGGGAGGGGAAATTATATAAGTAGCTCAGGATCTCCTTCTCTCCAGGCGATGTGGGGCTAACTCATGGCCTTGTACACCTCACCTCACCTCACCTCACCTCATCCATCTTGGCATTCCCGCCTCAGGAGTCTTGGCTCTTGGCTATTGGCCTATTGGATCTTGGTCGTCACAATCCACCCCCCTTAGGGCTACACGTCCTCGTGTAGGGTTAGACCCCCCCATCCCGAGGAGAACCGGCTCTGATACCATTTTGTAACATCCGCCCCAAACACACAAGATTTTGTCCGCTTTGCCCATGTCCGCACGAGAACTTCCCAGGGAGGTCACCCATCCTGGTACTACTCTCGCCCGAGCACGCTTAACTACGGAGTTCTTACGAAATCCGTAGCGGCGCACGGTTTTAAAACGCGTCTTCTATGTTTGGGAGGGGAAATTATATAAGTAGCTCAGGATCTCCTTCTCTCCAGGCGATGTGGGGCTAACTCATGGCCTTGTACACCTCACCTCACCTCACCTCACCTCATCCATCTTGGCATTCCCGCCTCAGGAGTCTTGGCTCTTGGCTATTGGCCTATTGGATCTTGGTCGTCACAATCCACCCCCCTTAGGGCTACACGTCCTCGTGTAGGGTTAGACCCCCCCATCCCGAGGAGAACCGGCTCTGATACCATTTTGTAACATCCGCCCCAAACACACAAGATATTGTCCGCTTTGCCCGTGTCCGCACGAGAACTTCCCAGGGTGGTCACCCATCCTGGTACTACTCTCGCCCGAGCACGCTTAACTACGGAGTTCTTACGAATTCCGTAGCGGCGCACGGTTTTAAAACGCGTCTTCTATGTTTGGGAGGGGAAATTATATAAGTAGCTCAGGATCTCCTTCTCTCCAGGCGATGTGGGGCTAACTCATGGCCTTGTACACCTCACCTCACCTCATCCATCTTGGCATTCCCGCCTCAGGAGTCTTGGCTCTTGGCTCTTGGCCTATTGGATCTTGGTCGTCACAATCCACCCCCCTCAGGGCTACACGTCCTCGTGTAGGGTTAGACCCCCCCATCCCGAGGAGAACCGGCTCTGATACCATTTTGTAACATCCGCCCCAAACACACAAGATATTGTCCGCTTTGCCCGTGCCCGCACCCGCACGAGAGCTTCCCAGGGAGGTCACCCATCCTGGTACTACTCTCGCCCGAGCACGCTTAACTACGGAGTTCTTACGAAATCCGTAGCGGCGCACGGTTTTAAAACGCGTCTTCTATGTTTGGGAGGGGAAATTATATAAGTAGCTCAGGATCTCCTTCTCTCCAGGCGATGTGGGGCTAACTCATGGCCTTGTACACCTCACCTCACCTCATCCATCTTGGCATTCCCGCCTCAGGAGTCTTGGCTCTTGGCTATTGGCCTATTGGATCTTGGTCGTCACAATCCACCCCCCTTAGGGCTACACGTCCTCGTGTAGGGTTACACCCCCCCATCCCGAGGAGAACCGGCTCTGATACCATTTTGTAACATCCGCCCCAAACACACAAGATATTGTCCGCTTTGCCCGTGCCCGCACCCGCACGAGAGCTTCCCAGGGAGGTCACCCATCCTGGTACTACTCTCGCCCGAGCACGCTTAACTACGGAGTTCTTACGAAATCCGTAGCGGCGCACGGTTTTAAAACGCGTCTTCTATGTTTGGGAGGGGAAATTATATAAGTAGCTCAGGATCTCCTTCTCTCCAGGCGATGTGGGGCTAACTCATGGCCTTGTACACCTCACCTCACCTCACCTCACCTCATCCATCTTGGCATTCCCGCCTCAGGAGTCTTGGCTCTTGGCTATTGGCCTATTGGATCTTGGTCGTCACACACCTCACCCATTCCGCATCAACTACTTTTTAAAGTTAATGTTTACATGCATGTGTATATAGTTTTCCTTTATTTGTTAATGTCTATCTACGGATCCTTGAGTTTTTTTTTTTTTTGGTTCATGTAAATTTAGATCAACCACCATTAGGAATCCAGCCAGATTGTTATATTCGCATATCCTTGCAAAATAGAAGACTTCGTGCGAGTGCAATCTAAACCATTGATCGATCGATGATGATCAGGAGGAAAATCTAGGGACGATCAAAAAATTACTCTTAGCGGGTATTTCCATCATCAAGGTTATATGGGTCATGTCGGGTGCCCTGGATTAGACTTTTTACATCCAAGTGTGCATGCATGGCTACACCTTCGCACCACCACTTTCTGGTGCATGAATATACTCACATGAATACGTTAGCTCGGTCTAGAATTAAGTACAATAGTGTTGATCTAATCAGAACCAGCTTGGGTCCACATGATTCCGACTGGGTCAGTCCCAGTAGAGGCCCTGGGCAGTGAGTGGGGATAGTTTTCCCATCATATAGGAGGCCAGACTATATAGAGGACCAACCCTTTGTTTAATACTAGCCACAGCAAAGAAAACATATGGATGAGCAAAGTGCACAAATCTGGGTGTAAGAGAAAAAAAAGGGGGGAATAGGTGAGGAGATAGTTTGTTAAAAAGGAGGTAGCATTCGGCCATCCAAAAGAGCCCAAGCAGGGGCTAGGCCCTTGGTTTTATACTAGCCATAAGTCAGTCTCATTTGGACTCCAACCCCTTGTGAAAGTGCTTTTCTTTAGGACTTCAAATCCATTAAAGCTAACCAATTTCAGCAGTATCAGAACATATAAGTCACAAAATGATTTGGACTCCCAGTCTCATGGAAGTGAAACGAGAAAACCAGCTCCATAGACTTGGGGAAAAGGAGGGTCGACCCTAGGAGATGCGTATATTTTCACTTGGATTTGTATTCTAATACAAGTGAAAATGGCTAATAGAAAAGGAAGTCGGTGGGTATTGATGTACCATAAATAGACCATTGCCACCAAACTTCATCAATCAATTCTCAGGTTTTTCTTCTCTTGCTTGTTGCCTATTATTATTGCAATTTTCTTGGTGAAATACCTAGGAACTCCTTGGTACGATGCTTAGAAACTCTTTGGTGTGATGCATAGGAAACACTAAGGTGTAACTTGATGCTTCTAGTACTTATCCCTTCTAATTTTATTCACTATATGTGCTGCTAATTTTAGAATTTTCGGTGAATTGTCTTTAATTTTTGCATCTATATATATTCCCCTAGATCCTACCTTAGATTGCCCTCAAGTTCCGTCTATAAGCCTATGCCCACTTTGAAGCCCCAACAAATTCACCCAACACTTGGTATTTCTACAAGAGATCTTAATTCCAGCAAGCACATTTTATGAAATTTCCCCTCACAAATCTTGAAAGTCTTGTAAAGAAAGCCCTTTTAGACCCCGACCCCTCTCGAAAGTGAACTCCTCTCCTAAACTATTTCTCCAAAGCCCTACGTCACCTTCACAGTATTATTTCAGATCAAACTCATACATGATCTTACTTCAACTCAGGACCTTTTTGCAAGTTTTATACAAATCCCCAAACTACCAAATCCTCTCCTTCATCAATGAGTCTCAAAATTTTTACAAAGGCCTTAAAGCAGTGATCCTTGGCTAGATACTATAAGACTTGAGGTGCAACTAATTGGAGTAAAGGCATCATCTCATTAGTTTATAATGTCAAGTGTCAACTATGTACAGTGGCGAAGGACCCATGTGGTGGCAACCGATGTTGAAGAAACAACATCAAGCAGTATGCCAGTACGTGTATCGGACTATACAAAGACTTGAACATAGACGGCACCTATATACAACGTATTAAACATTGATAAAGAAGTAAAAAAATTGAAAATTTTGATAATACCAAGTGTCACTTGACTCACTTGCATATGGGCCATTCATCCATTTGAAAGCACCTCGAGCTAAGAACTTATCGCAATAAGACATATGCGAGAAAGATTAGTTTCTAGAAAGAACAAAGGGAAGAGAGAGAGAAAGACAGAGAGAATGATATGCTTACAAGTTCCAGCAATGTTATTACCTCCATAGTCAGCCGCATAGACTCGGCGTCAGCCAGTGGGCTGTCCCTGAATTTGGAATGAAATGAAAACTGCCATCTTCCATATTGAAAACGGCTATGTTGTTTCCAAATATGATACCAGCGGTTATCGATCCATTGGGCTTAACCGTCCTGTAGTTGCGAGAACTAAGTTCGATCGAATATATGCAATTTGTCCGGCACCCGGGGAAATTGCCTGCAGAAACGGACATCGACTGGCGGCCCAAGAACAACGAGCGGTTACCCAGATCTCTCAACCTCAACAGCTTCAGCTGCCCACTGCTCACATCCACCTGATAAACCTCACATGTAAAGGACGGACCGGACGGTAGGTGAGGACACTCTGTCCTCCTAACCAGCAGGAGCTCCCCCGACGACTCGACCAAACTGCTTGCTGAAATCTTCTGAAGGGAACGGAGGTCGGACATCGATTCCTGGCGTGGGTTCGCCGATGGGATCTCCGTAACCTCTGCGCCATTGCGAGGATCGCAAACAAACAATCTGTGTTTGGATACGGCGTAGAACCGCCCCTTGTAGTATACGATGTCCTCAAAGAGGGTTCCGGGGAAGAACCGCGATACGGCCCAGGAATCAGCTCCGGGCAGCAAGAAGATTAATCTCTGTCCAGAGTACATCAATCCCATGACCACACAGTCGTCAGGTGCTGAAGCGGGATCGGAGGATAAGATGAGTTTCCTTGCTAAGTACGTCCCGAGCAGGTCGAATCCCTGTGTCGCCGTCGCCCTGTCGCCGCCTGCTCTGATGGGTCGGTCGGAAGTGAGGGGGAAATCAGTGAGAGGGGGGAGGGGGATCTGGGCTCCGGTGAAAGGGTTGTGGAGAGTGATACTCGGGGTGCTGTCGAGCAGGCAGAGCCAGCCGCGGGAGGAGCCGCAGACATTCTTACCTTGGGTTATCCCGTCGGGCAGCTGGGGCCTGAAGGGGTGGGGGTTCGGGAAGTTGTAGAGGGCCACGTCGTCCTTGGAGTTTTCGAGCAGCCATGGGAGCTGCGGCTTCTTGGGCGCGCAGGATCGCCAGGAGGTGCACACCGAGCGGAGGCGGACGTAGTCGGCCCCATTGTCGAGCCGCTTCGAGACGGCCTCGACCGCGTCCCTTGGAAGGTTCGACCAATCAGCCATCCGATCCACGGACCAAGAACCAGGAGAGGGGGGGGGAGATGGAGGAGAGGAGCAAGGAGCCGAGAGCTAGGAAATTTGGGGATCTATTGGCCTTTCACTGTGGAAGGCCACGCGCAGAAAACACCTTTCACTTGATGAGTGGTGCTCTTGACTAGGGGTGGCAATGGGTCGGGTCGGGTCGGGTCGGGTCATAAGTACAAGGGCAAAACACTGAACCCGAACCCGAGCCCTTTAATAAACGGGTCAAAAACTTAAATCCAAACCCGACCCGTCTAATAAACGGGTTGACCCGACCCGACCCGTTTACTAAACGGGTCAGGTCGTGTCAGGTCGGGTTGGCTCGGGACCTCGGGTTGGGTCAACAGAACCCATGTAAACCTGTTGGGTTGGGTCAAGACAAGTCGGATTGGCCCGGGTTTGATCGGGTTGGTTCGGGTTGGCTTGAGTTGGTTCGGGTTGGGTCAAGTCGGGTTGACACGACCCATTTTTTAAACGGGTCAAGTCGGGCCAATCGGGTTTAAGTACAAACCCAAACCCGACCCATAAAATAAACGGGTCAATCGGGTCGACCCGTTTATGACCCAAACCCGTTTAGGCCAAACCCAAACCCGCTAACTTCGGGTCGGGTCGGGTCGGGTCGGGTGGGGTCGGGTTGAAACATAAGTATAGGGCAAAACACCCAACCCGAACCCGAACCCTTTACTAAGCAGGTCAAAAACTTAAACCTAAACCCAACCCGTCTAATAAACGGGTTGACACGACCCGACCCGTTTAACCTGTTTACTAAACAGGTCGGGTCGGGTTGGCTCGGGTTATGTCAACAGAACACATGTAAACCTGTCGGGTTGGGTCAAGACGGGTCGGATTGGGCCGGGTTGGGTCGGGTTGGTTCAGGTTGGGTCGGGTCGGTTCGGGTCGGGTCAGGTCGGGTTTACACGACCCATTTGGTAAACGGGTCAGGTCGGGTCAATCGGGTTATAAGTACAAATCTGAACCCGACCCATTAAATAAACGGGCCAATCGGGTCGACCCGTTTATGACCTGAACCCGTTTAGGCCAAATACAAACCCGCTAACTTCGGATCGGGTTGGTGGGTCGGGTCAAGGATTGCCACCCCTACTCTTGACACACCAATATTTGCTCCCCAAACACGGTTTGAAAGTTCGTTTTTTTTACAAAATTATCCCCAAGTAAAATGAATAAAACTTTTTTTTTTTTTGATAAATCTGCAACATTTCATTAGCTCAAAATGACCGATAATTTCCAAAAATCTTTTTATTGATAAGAGGTGATTCATATGATTCAAAATATTCTCTAGTCTAAAAATGAGTAGCCAACAAGATAGATACATATTTGACACTAACACGAAAAGGTAAGATAGACAATGAAATTATCACTATGGTATATACTCCCTACTAGGGTTTGAATTAGGGGTGGCAACGGGTCGTGTCGTGTCTGATTTCGGGTCGTGTCCAAAACCCGAGACTCGGATCCGACCCGTCTAACTAATCGTGTCTAGATCCTAAACCCGTACCCGACCCGTTTATAAACAGGTAGCCACGATAAGACCCGTTAGAATTTTTACCACACGGGTCTATTCAGTCGACCCGATCCAACCCAGTTCGACTCGACCCGACCTGACCCAATAGACCAGCTGGTACTACATATTACAGTATTGGATTGCAGGTAGACTCGACCCGACACGACCGGTTAAATTTTAAACGGGTCTTCCCGAGTCTACAGTGTCCAGACCCTAAATCCGGACCCGACCCGTTTATTAAACGGGTCTATCGTTTCGACCCGTTTACGACCCGAACCCGTTTAACCCTGACCCAAACCCGCTAACTTCATGTCGGGTCCAAAATTACCAGCCCTAGCCCTAGTTTGAGTTCATACCTTAGCTAGACACCCCCCCCCCCCCCCCCCCCCACACACACACACACACACACACACACACTTTGATCTTCAGAAGCTACAACTTTTCCATAACCGTTATCTCAAATGTGAATGTTAACCAACATACATCAAAAATGTTTATAAATCATTTTGTAATCAAATCTAGAATATGCATGAGATAACTCATCATTCTAGGAGACCAACATGGCATAACACTGAAAACTTCTAGATCATCACTTCTTAAGATTATTGCTATCCAATTAGTTAAATCTCAAGAAGCATATCACATCTAAAGGTTGTGATACATGATGCACATGTGCTAAACATTAGCTTATGGTTGTATCATAAGTATTATGTGAAAACAACATAAGTATTCCCATTCCATATGAAATTAATGTCTTTGACTATCGAATCTAAACATGCTTTTAGATCTCACCATTTGCGTTTGAGGCATGTACTCTTGTGACTGGTCAAGCCAAGCACAAGCAGACCAAAGCTCGGCTTGGTTGGGCTCGAAAACATGCTTGTTTAGAGCTCGTGAATAGGCTCATAAATGGCTTGAATAGATCGACCTAGCATATATGGTCCATGCTTTTGACTTATTTTGAAATTCGTGAACAAGCTCGATTTGGGACCATTCGATCACTAATTGAGCAAAGCTTAGCCTGAACTATAGGCTCGTTTAATAAATGAGCCAAGCTCAAGCAAACCAAAGCTCGGCTCAATTATTAAACAAGTCAAGCCCAAGTCTGAAATTTAGGCACATTAAATAAACAAACAAGCTCAAACAGACCAAAGCTCGACTCGGCTCGACTCATTTGCAACCCTAATTCCATACATGAAGCTCTACTTCTCTCTTGACGAAGTGGATCACTCAGGTTCAAAACAAGGGTGGTGTACGGTAGCGCAAGAGTAATGCAAGGTGGTGCCAAGGGGTTTCAAGGTGGCATACAGGTGGTGTAACATGTGGCGCAAGTTGGTACAATGATACACAAGATGGCACAAGGGTGGATCAATGAGACATCGGTAATGGTTCCTTGTTTGTTGGCTTGTACTTTGACCAAAAACAATATATCTCTTGAATAGTGTGTGTGAGTCCAAACATTTGGCTACGTACACTTGAGTGTGATTTTATACTTCCACATAGCCCATTGAAAATGTCAAAGGTGGTTTGCAAGCTTTAGTCAAAGACTATAGAAAAGCAATGTGAAAAACTTATCAGGTATATTGCACGCATATTGCGTTATCATACTTTAGTTTTATAATATTTTTTATGATACATAGATTCGAATTCTCATTGTGTGTGTTTTCATTATATTGAGAATGCAACATATTTTAAACTTCGAGTTTCTTTTATATGCATTCTCATCTTCGCACATAGTTTTTTTTTTTTCTAGAGAATCCCTCTAGGAGATGACAGGGGGTGCTTAGACCCCTACCGGTTTATTAAAAACGAAAAGGAAAGTACAAGAACAAGACACACGAAGAGATCAAAACACAGTACAGAGAAAGGAGTCTAGGTGAGATCCTGCTACTTCCATGAGGGCTAATATCCACGAAAGCATAAGGCATTTCACCTGCTGAAGCATCCCTTCCAAAGAGGTTGCGGCGCCGTCAAAGACTAAGTGATTCCTGACGTACCAGATCAGCCAACAAACCGCCACAACCAGAAGGTTCCACTCCGGGCACATCTACTTTGGAACCCACTTCTTGCGCCACTTAGTTCAGAGAGAATCAATAGTCGTCGGACGGCCACCCAAAGAAAGCTTGGTCCATAATTTATCCCAAATCAGATTAGAGGAGGAGCAATTCAAGAGCAGATGGTTCACAATCTCCAGCGGGTGATCACAGAAAGGGCAAGAGACCTCATGAAGGTTAGGGTGCTGCCGCCTCTGGAGATTAGCCCGAGTGAGAATACGGTTATGCAAAGCTAGCCACATAAAAATTCTGAAGCGTAACGGGGCCTGAGTACGCCACAATGCCTTAGCAAAGGGACTGACCGTACCACTAAAAGTGAGGAATCGATAGAAGGACTTCACGGAGAAGGAGCCTGCCGAAGTCCATCTCCAACTGGCTCTATCCCTGTCCGACATGATAGAGACAAGGCTGAGGATAGTCATCAGATTACTCAAGGATTGAGAGAGAGAGAGAGAGAGAGAGAGAGAGAGAGGGAGAAACCTCAGCTAGAAAGCGAGGCCTCCAGACGGTGACATCATTCTCAATAGAACATTGAGAGCAGACTGTAGCTGAGGTCCGTCTAGCCTGAGCGTACAGCTCCGGGAAGAGACTACATAGAGGCATCTCCCCGAGCCACCTATCTTCCCAAAACCGAATAATCCTACCGTTGCCAAGCATCAGCTGGTTGCCACATTTGTAACCTTGGCCCACCTTCATAATACCCCGCCAAAAGTGAGATATCTTCCTCGTTATCTGCTACGCACATGAAGAGCTGAGAATCTTTTGAAGTATCTCACATCGATAATCCTACTCCAGTTATCATCTTGATCTTGCTGAAGACACCACCACCATTTGCCGAGCATCACCCTGTTGTGGTCTCGAAGGTGAATAATTCTCAGGCCTTTTTGATCCTTCGGTTTACAAACCGCACCCCAATTCATCAAATGATAGGAACCCAGGTTGCCCGTCGCCCCTCTCTATAAGAAGGATCAACGCAAGGAGTCGATTCTTTTGATCACCCAAGAGGGGAGGTAGAAGAAGGCCATGTAGTAGGACGGGATTGCTGAGAAGACTGAGTTGATCAGAGTAAGGCGCCCCCCGATGGATAGGTGTTTGCCTTTCCAACCTTTCAGCCTTGCTTCCACTTTCTTGATAAGTTTATGCCAATCCGACCGCCAGAGTTGCTTGTCATTAATTGGTAGCCCCAGGTACCTCGGTGGCAATGAATCAACCTGACGATTAAGAATCCCAGCAAGGCAATTACCTTTGTTCTGATTCGATCCCAAATAAAAAGCAGAGGACTTTGAGAAGTTGATCTTCAGGCATGTTGATAACTCCAACGAGTATAAGATAATCTTAAGAACCGCGGCCTGAGCCCTGCTAGCCCCACAGAAAAGCAGGGTGCCATCTGCAAAATGTAAATTGGTCACCACCCAAGAAGGATCCCCAATACCTGAAATGAAGCCTCTAGATACCGAACACCTGAAAGGGAAGTTGGCTCCGAGATTCATCGGCCCCTTCGAGATCTTGGAGAGAGTTGGTGAGGTAGCATATCAGTTGGCGCTGCCTCCACAGATCTCTAGAGTCCATGGTGTATTCCACATGTCAATGCTTCGGAGGTACGAGCCAGACCCATCCCACGTGCTGGATTGGTAGAACCAGCCCCTCAGTTCAGATGTACTCTACGAGGAGCGGCCGATCAAGATTCTGGCTAGCGATGATCGAGTGCTTCGCACGAAGACCATCCCTATGGTGAAAGTGCAGTGGCAACACTGCAGTGAGGAGGAAGCTACTTGGGAACTTGAGTCTGCGATGCGATCCATGTACCCTTCTTTGTTTGATGACTAGTGTTATTTAATTTTCGGGACAAAAATTCTATTAAGATGGGTAGGATGTAGTGACCACATTCCAGGGTGTTTCCGTCCTGAGCAACCCAGTTATTATATAATATTATTTTAATATCATTAATGGTGATGCTATTGGTTGTGCTTGTACGGGACCAGGCAGTGGGTCCCGGGTATAGTCGCAAGGTTGCAACTGTGGTGTAGTTACATGAACAGTGAGCACGTGCATCGAGACAGGGCATGAATGTTCTTTCTATATAATATATTTTTAATAATAAAAAAAAGGGTACTGTGGCGAGGCTATAGGACTCGACGAGGGTCGCGTGCCGGCGCGCCTCGGTGCGACTCGAGTCGAGTGCGAGTCGGCTCGAAAAAAAAAAAAAACTAAAACGAAACTAAAACCCAAAACAAAACCCAAAAACCCAACCCTCAAACCCAATACCCGACCTGACCCATCTCTCTCTCTCTCTCTCTCTCTCTCTCTCTCTCTCTCTCTCTCTCTCTCTCTCTCTCTCTCTCTCTTCCTCTCTTCTCCCCCATCTCTCTAATCTCTCTCTCTCTCTTTCTCATCAGACCCCTCACCCGATCCCCTCTCTCTCTCGGATCTCCCTCACCCTCTCACCGACCCTTTCTCTCTCTCTCTCTCCCCCAAACCCGATCCGACCCGGCCCTCCCCCCAAAACCACCACCTGAGCCGCCCCTCCCCTCATCCCGAGCCCGCGAATCTAGACCGGATTCTCGCCGGTCGCCGCCCCTTACCCAGCCGGCCGCCGCCCCCCTACCCTGCCGGCCACCCCTACCTTGCCGGCCATCGCTCCCCTCCCTTTTAAAACCCCTGCCTTACTCCCCCTTTCCCAGCCCGACCCCCTTCACCCCCCCTTCTCCGAGCCTCTCTTTCCCGTCCGATCTTTCTCTCTCCTCTCCCTCTTGCTGTGTGTGTAGCGCGCGGCAGCCGGAGCGCTGCCGGCCGGAGGAGGAGCCGCCGCCGGAGCATACTAGCGCCGGGGAGGAGGACGCACCGGATCCAGAAGGAGCCGTAGCCGGTCGGAGTTGCCGAAGCCGACGACCCCGGCACTAGGTCGGCCTTTCCCCCCTTCTTTTTTTCTTTTGTGTGTATGTGTGTTGTGGGTTGACCGACCACAGCCACCCCCCTTTTCTCACCTTCTTCTCATGCCACGGCCATGGCCGCCGACCCGGTGGCCGACGACTGTGCAGCCGAAGAGACCCCTCCCCTGTTGTGACCTGCGCGACTAAGGCCATCGGCCATGTGGCCGGTGGCTGTGCAGCCAGCGAAGCCGACCCGGTGCCGACGACATTTTTTTCTTGTGGACCCTATCGACCCCGGCCCCCCGTGGCCTTTGCCTCCGATACAGCCATGGCTGCCCGCCAAGTGGTCATTAGTAATACGGTCGGGAAAGTCGACCAAGCCAAGCCAAGCCAAACCTCCATCCGATTGGTCCGACTAGCTAGGCGCTGCCCCGGTTGGTTACGTTGCCGAGGTTGCCGATGGCCTCGCCGTTGGCGGCCGGGCAACGAATAGCACTCGATCGCCCTTGGCTCGGCGTCTCCTCACGCCTAGTCACCAACGTGCCGACCGAGTTAGACCGCAACGTTTCCCTTGCCCCCCTACCACGACCGTTGCCAGTTGCTTAACAACCGGTGGACCAGCGGCAGGTTGCCCCGATGATCTCACGCCAAGTCGTGACCTGGCACACCAACTAGACCCACGATCTAGCCCCGTAAGAACCCACACTAGAAGTTAGCGGGCCCGATCTCCTCTAGTCGCGCTCGTATCAAGGTTGAGGATACCGATGCGGGTCCAAACACCTTATGAGGTTGTTGCGCACGAGACCGACCCTTTTAGCGGCAACGAGGTGCTACTTAGCAACCTAGGATGGTCACTAGTGCGATTCCCGTGTAAACATATCCTTTGGCAAAGCAAGCTGATCATGATCGGCTTTGCCGATTTTGCCATCGATCGACGCGGTTATGACCGTTTTGTCAGAATAGCGCCATTGAACCCTAAAACGACTTCTAGCATTGATAATGTCGACTAACCGAGACGATTCCCTTGGAATATCGTTTTGTGTGCTGGTAGACCAGCGTTCGACGATGCTAAAAATTCTCGACTCGGCCAATCAGGGCCTAAGCTAGCAATATTTTAGTAGCACTTAATGACCATAGGCGGCTGGTATGTTTGGCAGTTAGTGGGTGCATGGACCAAGTCGGAGACAGAGCGAAGGACACCTAGCAGCAACAGCCCGAGCACACTTTCCAGGTGACACTGCATGCTATTTTAGATAGTTAATCATGCTATTATAGAAATTAAGGGTAGGTGTCCATAACACTGCATACGGGTCCCACCGGATATCGTCGCATGTGGTCGAGTGGACCCCGCCTTGCATGCGGAGTCGCGAGTACGACGACGCATGCTTAAAAATATTAATAATTAAATAATAATTTTTCTGATTGCTTGGACACCGAAAGTAGGAATTCCCTTAAGATTGGAGATTAATAATTAAATAATAATTATCGGGCTCACTCTCCTGGATGGAATGTGGAGACCCGGGCACACAG
Source organism: Chamaelirium japonicum (assembly GCA_947650365.1). NCBI lineage: Eukaryota > Viridiplantae > Streptophyta > Magnoliopsida > Liliales > Melanthiaceae > Chamaelirium > Chamaelirium japonicum. The sequence goes on along the minus strand of OX393550.1, from coordinate 23,597,007 downwards.
GAATACGGGCGAGAGTAATTTAGGTTTATTGTGATGCATGGGTTGTGAGCGCGGTGCGAATCCCGGGGTAAAACATCGAAATCACTTTATTATTATAATTGTGTGATATTCTATCATATGGAAAGATTCGGACCCCGTGTGTGTAAGTGCCGTGAACCACCCTGCACAGCCGAAGATCAGTAGGCTAGGGGGTCACGGGCAGGGGTTGTGGTAAAGCCTATAGGTGGTGCCTTCGAAGAGGGATTGGCCTAGCAATCCTGTCCCGAGGTAGTTGAAGCCCCCAAGGAAAGCAAGTTGGGCGGTAGATCTCCACCGTGAAAGACGGAAAACCCCTTATGATCATATGGGTGACTTTGTGCATGGTGTCGGAGTATGCACGGCGAGAGAGTTGACCCTCTACATCGAAATAAAATGCCCTATAGTAATGCCCAACCGGGGGCAGGATGAACAAAATATCCGGGGTTCACATTGAGTGTGTTTAATTTTATTAATTGTAAAATTGTACTCTCGATAACCTAGTGACATCAAGAATTGCATGAGAATGTAGACATTGCATAGACACTTAGGACATGATTGAAAACATAATTGGACAATTAGGATAATCAGTAAACTACTTATAAAATGCAGGCGTCATTAATTAATTACCTAGGCAGTTAGTTTGTCACTAGCCATTTATTTGGCTAATCTTTCAATTCATTTTGGGGGCTACTCATTCCCACGAGTAGGCTCTTCTTCAGGTTCAGAGACTCAAGGGTAGCCGTAGCACGAGGCCAGCGGCGGAGTTAGGACGGCGGTGGAGTCTTAGATTACAGTATGTCTTGTAATAGTCATTTTCCTTATGGCAATGTAATCGTACTTTATTTGGCTTAGTATATGCTATTAGTGGCAATGATACAGCTGTATTCTTTTTGGGTAGGCCTCCCCTCAAGGCCCCAAGCCTAGGGTAGCTTGCTATGAAAATATAAGTTGTAAAGTGAATTAATTGACTAGCCATGTAGATAGGACCTCTAAATCAGTGCCCGAGTGCTAGAGAGCGGGCGAGGCTACTCGGCTCGCCGTCAAAGGTTTGAGCCTCGTGCTCCCTTAAGAGGGACTTTTGTCAGCATGTGGGGCACTGACAGGCGCTATATGCTGAGGGAAATACCCTAGTGAAGGTCGAGTTTGGTCATTTTCTCTTATCGACAACATTTTGTATCTCTCTACTTTTTTTTAATAGAAAAATATTTTTTAAAAAATAAGTTTTAAAATTCCCCTTGTTCTCCCTGCTCCTTCTTCATCATTCTTGAGAGAGTAGAAGCCTTGTGAGAAACCCTAATTGGAGTAGACCGTTGATCAAACCCTAAAACCCTTGGTTTTTCTCATCTCACACCCCAGGGATCGGTTTCAGATTTCTGGGGCGTGACACGACCGACAGGTCAGCCGACACAGGGGACCGCGCACAGGGAACGATCGGCAGGTGGGCCGCGCACAGGGGATGCAGGGCCATTGGTTGGACGATGGGCACGGGCAAACCGGATGGCGGCGCATGGCACAGAGGAAGAAAGGCCAGCATAGTGCAGAGCACAGGCGGTTAACAGAGTGTCGAGTGCAGGGCGCAGGTAGGACCGATAGAGTGCAGGCGTGCCGAGATTAAACCTTAGGCAAGGCGGCGTATTGCAAAGGAATGACGACATGTACCTTAGGCAAGGTGTCGGTGTGTCGCACGACCAGGGCACACAAGGACATGCAAAGGACATACTCGATAGCGACATCAGGGCACAACGGGAGAACCACACCCAGAACACGGACACACAAGCAGAGACACACTCAGAAGACGGCGGGCGCGGGACGACGGGGCGCCGGCGAGCAGGCCGTCAGGTCGTGTGGCCGGGAGAGGTGGCTGTCGGGGCACCTGCAGAACCCGCTCGGACGGTGGGAGCGCAGGGCCAGAGTTGGAGGGCCGGACCCGCTCTGACGGCGGGCATGGGACGGCGGGGCGCCGACAATCAGGCAATAATTTCATAATTTTTTGGGGGGTTATTTTGACTTTGCCCCCCAAATTTTGTCTTAAATTAGACTTTACACCCCAATCTTTCACTAATTAGACTTTACCCCCCCCCCCCCCCCCCCCCCAAACTAACTGTTCCGTCAGCTCACCGTCCAAAACTTTATTTCTTCTCCGTCATCTCACCCTTTCTCGTAGAAGGTGAACTGATGGAACAGTTAGTTTTGGGGGGTAAAGTCTAATTAATGAAAAGTTGGGAGGTAAGCTCTAATTGCAAACTTTTGGGGGCAAAGTTAAAATAATCCCTTTTTTTAAAAAAAAAGTTAAAATTTCCGCCGGCTTAATAGAGATATAGATACATGAATAGAGATAGAGACACGAATCTTACTCCCACACGGACACGAACGTTGGGGTGTGGCCGTCCCTTATAAATCCGAACCAACATAGCATCACCCAGCTAGTTTTCAACTTGATGGGGGAAAACAATCGGACCATCCTTTACCTCTTGGTCTCTCTCCTCCTCCTCCTCTTATCGGACCACGGTACTATTTTTCTGGCCGGCCACAACCAACCGTTGCACCCCCTTCCATAACAAAGGAGCTAATGCCACGGCCATGGAAGCGACGGACGGGTTCGCCCTGGCGCACCGGTACGCCCCACAACGGCACCACCCATACTCCAGAGTTCGTAGGGTTGAGCCGGCACAGTGTACGTCCTTGGCACGACACCAACTACGGCGAGGGGATAATCATTGGGGTGGTGGACACTGGGATAATTCCCACCCATCCCTCCTTCAACGAGGACGGGATGCCACCGCCGCCAAGTAAATGGAGAGGGCGCTGTGATTTCGGCAGCAAGTCCCTATGCAACAAGAAGCTCATCGGTGCGAGGGCATTCGCAGGTGGGCGTCACCCCTCGCCGCTCGACCTCGACGGGCATGGGACCCACTGCGCCGGCGTGGCGGCAGGGAACTATGTCTACGATGCTGATTTCCTCGGCATTGCACCGAAAGCTCACGTAGCGATGTTCAAGGCGTGCTGCCTCCCTGAGCAAGACTACGGCTGGGACTTATTAGCAGCAGTTCAGTTTCCTAATATCTCATGAGCAGTAGTTCTTTCTCACCAGCCAGTCCAGTTTTCAATCTTTCCCGATTTGAGGCTTCCATTTTTTGCAATTTGAGGTTTCAGATGAGGAAAAGCCATGCACCCCCCTATTAAGCCTGTCAATCGAGTCGGGCTGGGTTGGGCAAGACTTGCCCGAAACCTAATTGGTTATCCCAAGCCTGAATCCAGCCGGAATAAAAATCAACCTACCTAACCCGAACTCGGCCCATTTTATTATTCGGGCCAACCCATTTACTTATTAACATATGTATAATAGCTAAGCCTATGGTCAATAATCAAGCAAGTCGCAACTTTGGACTGGTGATCGAGGTATTGTAAATCAGTTCACCTTAACAATGCATAACTGCTAGTGGGCCAGCGGCTATTAAGTTCTAGTGAACAAGATCAAGAGTCAGGTTCGAACTAACTAATATGAACCGGCCTACTTGTAATAATGACTTCCGATTCGAGCCTAAAACGGGTTAGGCCTACGTACTCTAGCCCGAGCTCGGCCCAAAATCAGGTTCGGGCCTCAAACTCTGTCCGAACCCAACTCAGTCCATGTTCAAATAAGACCCAATCCGTTTATTTTCAAAACCCAGCTCAGCCCGGCCCGATTGACAATCCTACCCTCTATAGACATTGATCTTGATCCCAAAGTGGCATCCCTCTTTTTTTTTTTCGATCTCCCTAAATCCAATTGGATTTAGGGAAATAAGTAAATCGGGACGGCACAATCAAAGGGGTGTGGCCGTTTACTCATCGCGATCCCTTATAACAGATTTGGAAAGAAGTAAATCGGGACGACACAATCAAAGGGGTGTGGTTACTCATTGCCAATCGGTGTCCCTCCCTGCGAGCCCTTTGCCCTGGGATCCCGATCTGGCGCCCAAAGCGCCAACTCGATCGCCAGGTCCCCCTTCTAGCTCAAATACAATTCTCGAACTTCTTGGCCAAATCTGAAAAGGAAAATCTCATTCTTCCGAGAGAAAATCCCAATTCTATATAGGAAAGAAATTTGTGTGTCGACATTGAAGGTCATGAACTCGTGTAATGAATTATGAGAAAACGATTATAACAAAGGATTAAAAGAAAAATCCCACCATGAGGATGAGACTGAAGGTCTGGTTGCTAAGGAATCAGATAGAGAAGTTCAAAGGAATATGATCAAGATGAATAGACTTTTAGGTTAAAGTCCATGAAAAGATGCATTCTTACTTCTAAGGCCACCTCAAAAGATGTTGTTGGAGAAGGCATGAGTGGTTAAACAAGTATTAAGCCTGCAGCCAGAGCAAGCACGCATAGCCACCAACTCCAAGCAACCAATAGAGGTCTTCATTGTCTCCACATATATTGAATCACCCATTAGTAATATTGGACTCTACTTGTACTCCTTTTACTTGCTTGACTCCATGATTCGAATGTCCTTAAACTTTTTGGCTCTTCGTATCCATCCTTAATTATCTCTAACATATCTTGTACGTGGGATGAATGTATTCATTTGCTCGTGCCAAAATTAATATCAGCATGGATTTGATATGAAGAATTGGTAAAGATACGGCAATCTTGCCGAGATGATGATAGGTACCTTAGGCAAGGTGTCGGTGTGTCGCACGATCAGGGCACACATGGACATGCAAAGGACATACTCGACATCAACATACAGGGCACAACGGGAGAACCACCCAGAACACGACACTACAACAGAACTTGTTAATTAAGGGGGCCAAAAATGGCCGCTTAAATGTTTAAGCGGGGGTGTGGCCGTCGGATATACCGGCCGCATTAGACTCCGTCGCAAATGGGTAGCCCCCGGAAATGGTGGTTTAAACGGCCGGTGTTTAGCCGCCGGAAATGGGGTTTTAAACGGCCGGTGTTTAGCCGCCGAAAATGGGGTTTTAAACGGCTTGTGTTTAGCCGCCGGAAATGATGGTTTAAACGGCCGTTGTTTAGCCGCCGGAAATGGTGATCCAAAAGGCTGTTTGGCCGCCGGGAATGATGTGGTTTAAACAAATTGTAGTAGAACTGCTGCTGTACTTTGGTTTGCTACTATACACCGGATTTGGTCTGCTACTGTACGCCAGCAAATTGTAGTAGAACTGCTGCTGTACTTTGGTTTGCTTCAGGCCGTCGGATTTAGTCAAGCTAGAACTGCGCACTGTTTGGTTTGCTACTGTACACCAGCAAATGGTAGAACTGCATGCAGTTTGGTCTGCTACTATACACCAGTAAATATTAACATAATATACAATTCAGCCATAATATACAAATTAAACATATACAACCCAAAACATATAAGCCATAATATAGAAATTAAACATACACAACCCAAAACGGACATATAAGCCAGCCATAATATAGTCGTGCACCTAATCTCTGTGAGATTTTTACAACCCAACACATATGTGATGACCAGCATGTACAAACAAGTAACTCAAAAAAAAAATTCAGACTTATAATTACTTAGCAATCATTTATAATGAACTAAAACATTCATTTAGCCAAACCACGTTCAAACAACTTAGAAATTTTTCCGACCAACAAACGTATGTTAAAATTTTTGAAATTCATACAACAAATTTTCAAATTCATAGAAAAAATTTCCTTCTTATTCAGCCGAGTTGCCTCCCGAATCAAGATCTTTGGCCTCATGGAGTTAGCTTCTACATCTGCAATTAATTCAAGTATATAATTCAGATATCAAGAACTCAATTGAGTGAGCTAATCTAAGATGATTAAATAAGGCCGCATGCTTTGGTATATAGTTCAGATGGTTGCCTAGCTTCCACTAAACAAAGTAAAAAAAAGGTAAGAATGCAGATATGACACCCAAAGTAAACATGAGTGCTTAATTTGTATCTCTCTAGGAGTGCAGTTTTGCTACCCGATTGATTTGCCGCCTTTGCTCATGGCCCAATATTCACCGAGTGCCCATTCCAAAGGGCATAATGGGAAAAGTGATGCCCAGTAGCATGTGAAACTCATATTATACCATTTGGAATGGAGGATGTGGCACTCGGTGATTGGGCCGTGGCAAAGGCAGCAAATCAATAGGGCAACAAAAATGCACTCCCTCCAACATAGTTATTTCAGCCTATGAGATAAGCATGCCCCTATCTTGCTCTACTAAAAAATCCAACTCAAACCCATTTCAAGTTTTGTTAGCAACCTGTGTGAGGAAAAATTTACGAACTGGCATTTATACACAGGTTTGCATGCAGGGTTGTAAATAACCCGAACTGCCCTAACATGTTTTATATGTCCATATTACGTAAGTCATATTCCATACATTGTAATAGAGAACTGATTAAACGCAGTGCTGATTAAACGCAGTGCGGGATAGTCAAAGCAATCTACTATCATAAATAAACAGAGAGAATTGAGGTAAAATTTATTACCTAAATCATTCATGTCGTGGGGGTTCAAAGATGTCTGGATGGGTAGGATGTGGAGCACGTGGTGCTGGAGGCCAAAAACCACCATGTAGCATCTGTGTGAAGGTCGGCTATTGGTATGGAAGCTGAGAGTTTGACATTTGTGAAGACATGGATGCAAATGTATCCTACATGATCAAATTACAAAAGTTTATTTTTTATAAAATGTTACAAAGAATTTTAACATTTACATTCCACTAAACGTACCCGATGTAACATCTGGCTAAGCGCCTGAAAGTTTGCACGTAATCCATTAACAGCTTCATTCAACTGTAGGTTCTCATCTACCAAGCGCTCATACTTTGAGATGAACTTCTCGTGCTCTGACTTGAGTTCCTCATACTTTGAATGGAGCTGCTCGTGCTCTAATTGAAGCTGCTTATGCTCTGATTGAAGCTGCTCCTGTTTTGAATGGAGAGTGGTTATTTGCTCTTGCATCTCTTGTTGCAAAGGATGCTCAAAGCTGAAGTATTCCCGACGTCTGATTCCTATCCCCTGGCCCCGTATGCGTCCTCGACTCTCTGGACCAAGAACTTCCTGAAATATTGCGTCCTCGTCTATAGTCCTAGAGTTCTGTCTAGATTGCTCAATCAGCTCATCCATCCGACTCTGCAATGCATGAGAGATTAAAAAATAATGCTTTGTACACTTGAAGACAACATGAATATAAATTGAAGACATCGATAGATATTATCGAAAAAACTTACTGTGATCTGCTGGGTGTGCGAGTTCGCGGAGGTCCCATCTTCTTTAACATGGGTGCGATCCCACAGCTCCTTCCGGTTTGGGTCTCGACCCAAATCTGTTCGCTGCAAATAACAAAAAGACTATTCAATTATAATACATTAAAATTTATCACAAATTCTGAAATTAATACATATATACCAAGTCCTCTCTCCTCTGTGCGAAACTCGTCCGCCCAGATATATGTGTGACCTGCTGATGTAGGCGATTTTCTGTATTTCTATTACATGTTTTCTAAAAAAATAGAATGTTACGTATTATAACAGTCAATACATGTAAATATTGCATTACAAAATAACTTAATTCATTACTTACCCTCCACCATGGCTGCGAGAAAATGTCCTCACAAATCCTGGTCCAAGTAACGGTGTCCAAACCACGGGGAATGTGCAGGATCGCATCTTGATATGGAAATGACTCATAGAAATCTCGATACAACTTCGACCTGGTATCATTCCAGGTCTTCCTACAATTGTCTTTCAAGATAGAAGCTAGATCCCCAGCAAAATCAATGTCAAAATACTCCTGATAATATTAAAAAAGAATAATAAGTATACATTGTAAACTATATGTGCAATTCTGTAAATTCTGACTTACCCTAGCAGTCATCGCCATATCAACCCATTTTGAATACTGGAAATTATCAAAATTCCGCTGCCAAAACGGAAAGTTATTTTGGTCTTTCACCCACACACCAATCTTTGTGATGATTTTTTCCCTATTTGGACCCGCAGGCCTTCCGTCAACAATTCTTATCGGAAGCCTGTCTGCCTCATTATTTGGTCTAGGGATACCCTTTGCATTGCCTCTTGGTTTTTTTAGGCTAGAAGTAGATGATCCTGTATGAAAAATAACAATAGAATTAATATACGATCATTTGTAATATAATATAAAAATAACACATTGTCCAAAAATGATAAAACTTTAATTTATCTCTACTAGAGGATACTGTAACAGATGTATTGGACAGAACATTGGTATCAAACGGCTCCTGTGTATCTGCGTCTTCCAAACTCGGATGGTCCTGCAGATCTCGTATAGGAGGATCCAATATAGGAGGATCCCGTGTCGGAGGATCCAATATAGGAGGATCTCGTGTCGGAGGATCCAATATAGGAGAATCTGCAATACGAGTTCCCCCCACTTCCCCCACCCTTCCATGCCGACGCCACTTACCACGAAGCATTTATAGAATAAAACTGCTACCTGTTACATGGACGAGGGACATATAAGAGCCACAACGGAGTTTGAACGGGGGAGCGTTGCCCGATTATGCCTTACCGCATTAAGGAATTTGTAAGCACTTTAGCATTTTAGCACTTTAACATTTTAGAATTGCAACCATTTTAGCATTTTAACACTTTAGCACTTTAGAATTGCAAGCATTTTAGCACTTTAGAATTGCAATCACTTTACGCATTTAGTCACAGCATTTTCAACATTTCAGCATTTCAACTTGGATACTGGTGCTGAAATGCTGAAAAGCTGTGACTGAATATCGATGCTGAAAATGCTGTGACTGAATTTCAGTATTTAGTCAGGCATTTCAGCACTTCAGCATTTCAGCATTTCACTCTTGCAAGCCCAAATCGCTAGGTATCACCTAGTAAAGTCCACTAAACAAAAGCCAAACTGACAGCAATAAGCAGAATAGACTAACAAAAGAAAGCACAAAATTCAAATCTTGAATGCTTTATACAATAGCACTTTCAACTTCACATAACCATAAAGCTTGAATGCTTTACTAAATTGATGAACTTCTTACTGAAGTAGGGGTTGCTGGTTTAAGATGGTTGATTGTGAGAGTTGCTCAAAATTGCATTTTTCATCTGCAGCATGCTGTCAGTAGAAAAAGTTCAAGTATAAGAATAGGGTATTGATCCAAATGCATATCAGACTCATGTACTTGTATGTAGATAGTATGGATCTAGCCCAAACATCATGCATAGGACTTCGCCTATGGCTAATTATTAGATGTTTGTGAAGTCCATTGTAACCCCTAACTTCACAAATCTTAGCAATATACACACCATATGAATAAAATAAAGAACTAAATAAGTCTTTATTTTTTTGTACTTTTATCTATATAACATAAGATCTAGATGGGCCTCTTAGGTTGTCCATTCATTGGTCTATGATTTGCAACTATAGTAGACAACAATGATCACATACGCTATCGATTCACCTCATAGTAATTAAGATAAAGATTACCCAATCAAAGTGTAAGGAGAATAATTCTAGAAGCAATCCTTACCAAATATACTAAAAAGGCATTCTTTATTTTGGCTGATGATATTCAAGGCCCTTTCGTTAGAGATCAAGTAGTCAGATAGAGTATACCTATAAGAAAAAATGCTAGAAGCAGTCAAATAGAGTATACCTATAAGAAAAAATGCTAGAAGCAGTTAAATATTCCACAATATTTAGGATGGATGTTAATTACCTGACAGGCAATTATAAGGCTCCTAGAAACCATCATCTAACCGATGAGAGGTGGGATATCATTTTTTACCCAGTTTATATCATCATCACGATCCAACATAGAAGAAGTAAACTGAATAGGGATATCGCAATTATCATCCTGCTGATAAGGCTCATCATCTTGTTGGGACTCTATATCGATGACAGGCATATTGTAATAGTTCCGTGGCTGCGTCTTTACTACAACATGCCATTTGGGATCTTTAATTTGTTTTATATAGAATACCAGCATAGCCTGCAATGCTAATACATATGGTTGATCACCATATGCAGTGTGTGTAACATTTACGCTTTTCATTCCCATTTTTTGCTTGTATCCGTTCCGATGATTCTCGACATCAAACCATTTGCACTTGAATAACACAACCCGCATACTAGAGTAACACACCTCCAAAATTTATTGAAGGACACCATAAAATGTTTCTGTATTGCTGGTGGCATCATCTCTCTTAACCTGAATACCGTAGTTTTGCGTTTTTCTACACAATTGAGATGCTTCTGTTGAAAATCTATAACCATTTACATTGTAGGTATCATAAATTTTCGCTTCACGATGAGGGCCCTTTGCAAGTAATTTGATTTCGTCACTTACGTCTGATTTCTCTACTTGTTTCAGATTATGATTAATTAATATATATCATATAAGTATTAGGAAGCTTATTATAGTTTTAATGAAGTTAATATGAATATTTACCATCTCTTTAAACCATTCAGCAAATTTGTTCATGTGCTCCGGCTCAATGTTATTCACACCAGATCTCGTAATCTCCTCTACGTGCTGACTAAAAACATAAAACAGAGTGCTCAAGCTTTTAGATGAATTAAGAATATTATTTAATGCAGTATGCTAAGTTTTTAAACAAAACTTACTCAATATATGGAAAGAGTTCCATGCAATTCTGTAGCACATAGAAGTGAGCCTGATTTATTTCAGCATTGGTAAGGAAGTACGTGCGGCCTCCTGCTATCGGACGACCGGTGGAGGAAAAAATAGACAAGGTTGCTTCAGGGTGTATCTGACCTCCATCAAAATTCCTTTCTGGCCGATTGAATCGGGTCTCGATACCACTAAGATACCTTGAACAAAATGTTAAACATTCTTCCGCGATATACCCTTCGGCAATAGAGCCTTCTGGATGAGCCTTATTCCATACGTATGACTTGAGTGTACATAAATACCTGATAAATAAATACTTAAATTATTTACGTCCAATATATAACGGTAAAAAACAAAAATAAACTAACGATGATTGCATAAATATATAGATTTATTAAAAGACTCACCTCTTAATAAAATACATCCATCTGTATTGAACTGGTCCACCAAGCTTAGCCTCTGCTGCTAGATGAATAGGAAGGTGCATCATAATAACGAATAATGCTGGCGGAAATATTCTCTCGAGCTTGCAAAGAGTCAGAGCTATTTGGTTCTCAAGTTTTTCGAAGATGTCTAACCGCAATGCTTTCGAGCATAACTCCTTAAAGAAAATGCAAAGTTCAATTATGGCTTCATATATGTTTTCTGGCATGAGGTCAAGTACTGCAATAGGCATGAGTTGTTGTAATAGCACATGACAATCATGACTCTTTAGACCCGAAACCTTTCGTTCGTCAAACTTGACAGAACGGGATATGTTTGATGAATAGCCGTCCGGAAATCTTATGTCCATGACAAACTGACAAAAGGCACGCTTCTCCTTTGCATTCATCGTATAGCATGCAGCTGGCACTTTATACACATCCCCAGATTTTATTGGGTGCAGATTTTTTCTAACGCCCATATCTTCCAGGTCGAAACGAGCGTTTAAATTATCCTTTGTTTTATCTGCTATGTTCATCATTGTTCCGAGGATAATTTCACACACATTCTTCTCTATATGTATAACGTCGAGGTTGTGCCGCAACAAATTGCTGCTCCAATATGGCAATTCGAAAAAAATACTTTTCTTCGTCCACCCTAAGTATTTTTCTCTAGATGTTCCTTTCCTTTTCTTCTCTGGTATTTTTCCGAATGTCACATGCAGAAGGTGCTGTAACTGTTGCAATACATCGACACCAGACAACTTTTTTGGTGGAGGTCTTCTATCTGGATTGCCGTCAAATGATTTTTTTCAACAAGCGCCACCTATGATTAATTGGTAGGAATCTACGATGACCCAACATTGTTTTCTACTACTTTTTAGTTATCGTGATGTAATTTCCTCGTTACATACCGGGCAAGCCATCTTACCCTTGGTGCTCCATCCAGATAGATTACCATATGCTGGGAAGTCATTAATTGTCCACATCAAAGCGGCACGCAATCGAAAGTTGTTCCCAGTGTATGCATCATATGTTTCAATGCCGATTTCCCACATATCCTTCAACTCCTCAACTAAAGGCTGCATATATACATCAATTTCATTTCCAAGAGCACGAGGACCAGGAATAATCATAGACAATATAAAATTAGTCTGTTTCATGCACACCCACGGTGGTAAATTATATGGAATGAGGACGACCGGCCATGTGCTGTAAGAAACACTCATGTTCCCAAATGGATTCATCCCGTCACTTGCTAGACCAAGTCTAACATTTCGTGAATCAGAAGCAAACTGCTCATGAAGTTGATCAAAATTCTTCCATGCCTCTGAGTCTGCTGGATGCCTCATTACACCATCATCAACACGTTGTTCCTGATGCCATCGCATATCTTCAGCTGTCTTTTCTGACATAAATAGTCGTTGCAGTCTCGGTTTCAATGGAAAATAACGTAGGGATTTGTCTGTGATTTTTTTACCATTCTCTTTCCATCTGCATTGACCACATGTTGGACAATGGGTCTTTAAGGCATTATCCTTCCAGTACAGTATACAATCATTTTTGCATGCATCTATTTTAATGTAATCAAGGCCAAGGTCACGGATTATCTTCTAACACTGGTTGTAATCAAAAGGCAGTGTGTGACCATCAGGGAGAGCATCGGTAAGCAGCTCAAGCAGCATCTTAAAGGATTTAATGCTCCAACCATTTAGACATTTTATGTGTAGTAGTTTAACGATGAATGACAATGTCGTGAATTTATTACAACCAGGGTATAGCTTCTGAGATGCATTATTAAGAATTCTTGTATACCTATATGTATCCGCATCTATCCGATCTTCACCATGTACAGCGGGTTCATCGTCCATGTCATCTTCAAATATACTTGGCAATCCTAAGGCAGCATCTATTAACCCATGCATGTCATCTATTTCTGTTTCAGTTTCAGTAGATTTTTGAGGTGGAACATAAGTTTCCTCTGGAATCTTCTATGTTCTATAACCTGGTTCTATACCAAATTGAAATAAATCAGCAATTACATCATCCCGTGATTGATATTGGACAGTTCTGTGGCATTTACAAGGACAATGAATCATATCCCCAAGTGTTTATCTGCTAAATAGATAGTTGACAAAATGATTGACCCCATTCCTATAATCCGCACTAGCTCTATTACTGTCAACCCAACTCATATCCATAGTGTAAGGTACCTTCAATTAAAATATAAAGATTAATAATAATTAGAGATAGAACCATGAGCGATACATCAGCTGAAGTTTAAACAAGGAAAATAGCAAAAGACAAACTAATGTAAACTACAAAATTACAAGGCCTAAGAAATCAAGTAACAACAAAATTCAAACATTAATTCAATGATTCAGTGCAGTAAAAATCATGCTGAGTCAATGTCAGTCCCGCAAAAACGTTATACAGAAAATAACTACTAAAATCCTTGATGCACTGATTCTGGGTATGGAACAAGGGAGCCTTATCATTCAATCAAGTCAATTGGACAAGTGGGAAGCAGCACTGAATGCCCGATCAGGGGAAGCAGAGTAGTGTTCTTGAGCTACAGGATGCCTCCAGCCAGGTATTGAAGCCACTGTATTACGTATTTATTATTTTACATATATTGTTATCATAATATCAGTCTTCGTTATCATTTTTGTTTAATCCTAAAACCATTTGAAACAAACCGGGACTACTAATGGGGGTGTTAGGCATGAACTTCATCCGGAAGAGGGTAATCCCGTCAATTACTACTTCCAATGTAATTCAATGGTTCAGCGTTCAGGTTAGCATAGAAACGAATGGAGTGATAAATTATCGTTCCCAAGTCCTTCATTCCACCGGAACAAATAGTATCCGTTGAGTTGAAATATGAAACAACGGATAGAAACGGACCGGTCCGGAACAATGCCAAACACCCCCTAAAATGTCATAGAAGTTCAACATGCTACTTTGCCATCATTTACCAGATTTGAATGAAAACAGGGCTATGTGAATCACATGGTCAAGGCCGTGCATGGCAACTATTCACTATCCCTTACCATGCGGTGCTCCTAATTGTGCCAATATACAATTGTTAATTTGCTTACCATGGGTCAGAAGATGAAAACACATGATATCGACTAGTGTGGTGAGGGCCTTGTGGCACATGATATCGACTAGCATGTTGTTTTCTGAACAAAGTTATATTTGTTTGAACTTGGATTTGACTCTACCTGCATGGCTACATGTATAAGGGTGTCATGGTATCTTAAGGTGCCCCCCCTCCCTACAAATTGTGGTAGGAGCAGTATGCTATCATACAAGTCCCACCCCCTCCCTACAAATTGTGGTAGGAGCAGTATGCTATCATACAAGTCCCACGGAAACTGGAGAAATGGATCATAGTGTATAGGGCATAGTAAGCAGAAGCCAATAAGGTATATTATGAAGATGTTAATACATACAAGGTCAACAGATTTCGTCTTTAAGCAAAGTTTAGCACTGAAACTGTTGAAAGGGACTGTATGCCTATTTATGAAATCCAAGAGCTGTAACCAATTAAGGATGTGTTTACATTAGAATTCATTATCATGTAGTATCTCCTTGAGGCCCAATGTACTTGTTACTCTTTGTATTCATTGCACATCTTCATTCAAAAAATGTGCTGTCCTCTCAAAGACCTCTTGACTAGTGTAGCCCTGTTGGAAATACTTGATCAACTAGTTCAATCACGAAAGAGTTTGAGTCCGGACCAACCTCACTCTTTTTCTGTGAAAATTCAAACCTTATTCGACTTGACACATGCAGAGGAGAACTCTGCAATGAAATATGTAGAAATTAAAGGGGTATTTATAGCTGGTTTTTGATTAGATCGATGTGCATACATGCACAAGATGATCATCCTAACTTGCTGAAGTAAATTCTGGAAGCAAAACGCCATAAACATGTTGATCAGAGAATAAAACTATCCTCTTGAAGATAAAATATTTGTGTATGCATCAAGTTTAATATTACCACTTATCAACAACAGAATATGAAATAAAAGACAAGTTGAAACATGAAGCCTCTCTCCATCTTATTTGGTTATGAATCCTAATTCATTAGAAATCCCTGCCCAAAGTCAAGTTCCTAGTGAGGGAAATAATTTGAGACGTCTAACAACAAGCTGTCACATTAAGAAGGCTAAAATTAAAGGAGGAATTGAAACAAAATATAATCTAAAATCCCAACAAATTCATAGAAAAAAAGAGCTTCATGCATATAGGATCTCAACTCCAAATAAGTATCGAGATGTTGAAAGATCTGTCTAACAAAAAAGAAGGAAGCAGAATAATACCTCAAATGGAAAAATGGGAAAGAGATCGATGGGGCAAGAGAGGGATCGGCAGCGAGAGGGATCAGCAGTACGATCGGCACAATAAGGTCAGCAGGCCGGAGAGGGTAAGCAGTACGATCGGCAGCCGCGGCCGGTGTTCTGGACCTAGGGCAAACCTCGAGACGATCGTGGCCTAGGGGAGGATCGCGCGCGAATGCAGAAAGAACAAATTTGCAACAAATTCGCGCGCGCTGGTGGTTAATCCAGATAAGGCAACAGATCTTGCAAGATCCGGCTTGCTTGATTTGCGGCAGACTCCATCTGGCCGACGAATTCAACCTCCAATTGAGGCGGGACGTACCTGGCCACCGGAATCCCTCCTTCAGTTGCGGCGGAGCGATGATGGCCGCCGAAATCAAGCTCCAATTCAGGCCGATTGAAGCTCGCCGCCGGAATCCCTCCTTCATTTGCGGCGGATCGATGCTGGCCGCCGAATTTCACCTCCAATTGAGGCGGGACGAACCTGGCCGCCGGAATCCCTCCTTCAATTGCGGCGGAACGATGATGGCCGCCGAAATCCAGATCCAATTCAGGCCGATTGAAGCTCGCCGCCGGAATCCCACCCTCAAATGCGGCAGAGACGATACGGCCGCCGGTTCCGCCGCCGTATATGGGGGCTTCTGTTGTAGTGCGAGCACACAAGCAGAGACACAGTCAGAAAGGTCTCGGCCAGGACACAAATGGTCAAGCGCAGGGACAAACGGCAGGACATCCATGGTATTGCGAGATTAACAAAGAGAACGCACACCATGGAGTACGATTTTGTTCCAACCTCCTTAAAGAGGTGGGATGTTCCCAGTCTCTCTCATTGGTCCATATCGAGGGCTTTTGGTCATTTCACCATGATAAATAGTGTAAATGACAAACATACCCTTGGAATGGACCAATGAGAGAGACCGGAAACATCCAACCTCTTTAAAGAGGTTGGAACAAAATCGTACTCCACACCATGACAATATAGGGGGCTGAATAAGGTGGGCTAAATAAGGTGGATTGAAATGCGTTGGATTAAATAGAGGTTGACTCATTAAGGTACATGAAGGATTTAAAGAGAGAGAGAAAAGAAGAAGAAGAAGAAGAAGAAGAGAAGGGGAAGCGACAACGGGATTGAAGGGATAGCAGAGCAGACCTCGCCGGGTTTTAGAGAGAGAGAGGGAGAGAGAGAGAGAGAGAGAGAGAGAGAGAGGATCGTGCAGGGGAGGCTGCCGATTGTGTAGGAGACGGCCGGCAGGTGGGCTGCGCACAGGGGATGCAGGGCCGGAGGTCGGACGACGGGCACGGGGCTCGGATGGCAGGGCACCGACGATTGGGCCGTCAGGTCCTGCGGCCCGAGGGAAGCGGACATTGGGGCACTGGCAGAACCTGCTCGGACGGAGGGGGCGCAGGGCCAGAGTTGGAGGGCCAGACCCGCTCGGACGGCGGGCACAGGACGGCGGGGAGCCAGCGAGCAGGCCGTCAGGTCGTGCGGCCGAGGGACGCGGCCGTCGGGGCACCGACAGAACCCGCTCAGACGGTGGGAGCGCAGGGCAAGAGTTGGAGGGCTGATGGAACAGTTAGTTTTGGGGGGTAAAGTCTAATCAATAAGAAGTTGGGAGGTAAGGTCTAATTCAATAACATTTTGGGGGGGGGGGGCAAAGTTAAAATAATCCTTTTTTTTTTTTTTTTTGAAAAGTTTTTTCCGCCGGCTTAATAGAGATAGATACATGAATAAATAGAGATAGATACACGAATCTTACTCCGACACGGACACGTAGTTGGTGTGGCCGTCCCTTATAAAAACGAATCAACTTAGCACCAGTTTTCAACTTGATGGGGGAAAACAATCGGACCATCCTCTGCCTCTTGGCCTCTCTCCTCCTCCTCGTCATCGCGCACCGGTACGACCCCAACTACGGCGAGGGGATGATCATTGGGGTGGTGGACACTGGGATAATTCCCACCCATCCCTCCTTCAACGACGACGGGATGCCACCGCCGCCAAGTAAATGGAGAGGGCGCTGTGATTTCGACACCAAGTCCCTATGCAACAAGAAGCTCATCGGTGCGAGGGCATTCACGGGTGGGCATAACCCCTCGCCGCTCGACCTCGACGGGCATGGCACCCACTGCGCCGGCGTGGCGGCAGGGAACTATGTCTACGGTGCTGATTTCCTCGGCATTGCACCGAAAGCTCACGTAGCGATGTACAAGGCGTGCTGCCTCCCTGAGCAAGACATCGGCTGGGACTTATTAGCAGCCATAGAGCAAGCAATCAGTGATGGAGTAGATGTGCTATCAATCTCGCTGGGCGGTATACCCGGTGGTTCTTTCGACATAGACCCTCTGGCCGTAGGTGCATTTGCGGCAATGGTGAAGGGAATCTTGACCGTCACCCCGGCGGGGAACAGCGGACCTCTCCCGAGCACAATAGAGAACGACGCCCCTTGGATTCTGACGGTCGGAGCGAGCTCCATGGATAGAAGGATAACGGCTAAGGTGAGGCTCGGCAATGGGGTGGAATTTGATGGGGTGTCCGGCTACCAGCCTGCAGGCTACTTCAGCTCCCCCATGCAGCCCATGGTGAATCCGGCCGATCTACGGATTGCGGAAGACTTTTCTTGTCAGAAGGGCTCATTGGACAGCCTCGACGTTGGAGGCAAGATCGTTCTGTGCGGAAGCAGTACTGGATTCATCGACTCCAAGGAGATGGCCGAAGTAGTTAAGGCGGCCGGCGGCAGCGCTATGATAGTCACGAACCAGCAGCCCCATGAAGAGCTCACTCTCAAGGCAATGCCAATGGCAATGCACCCCTCCACCAATATTCCAGTAGCCCTTATAACCTTTGATGATGCACGTAAAATCCAACAGTACTATCTCTCCACAACAGACCATCCCACAGCCACCATTCTATTTAAACGCCCTCTTTCGCCTGAGGTTGCTTCCTTCTCCTCGAGAGGCCCGAGCTTGATGAATGGCGGCGTACTGAAGCCGGACGTCATCGGGCCGGGCGTGTACGTCCTCGGCCCAGGGAAGACGGAACTCTGTCATAGTATATTCTGCTTCATGTCCGGCACCTCCATGGCCACACCTCATCTAGCAGGGCTTGCAGCTCTGCTGAAGAAGTCTCATCCGCAGTGGTCGCCAGCGGCCATCAAGTCGGCGATCATGACGACTGCTTATACACTTGATTTTCAAGAGGGAAAACCCATCTCCGACAAAGCATCAGGGGAGCCTGCTAACATCTTCGCTATGGGTGCTGGGCAAGTGAATCCTAACAAGGCCGACGATCCTGGCCTCGTCTACGACATCCAACCGGACGATTACATCCCTTACCTATGCGGCGGCTTGGGGTATACAGACCAACAGGCCTCAACTGTCGTCGGGAAGGAGATCTTCTGTTCTCAGTACCAGAAGATAGCCGGCACAGAAGAATTGAACTACCCTTCGATCCTGGTGTCCATGGGATGGGCGTCGAACAAGACGGTGAGAAGGACGGTGACGAACGTCGGGAAGGCCCACTCTGTCTACTCGGTGAAGGTTGATGAGCCGAAAGGGGTGACGGTGGTCGTTTCCCCTCCTAAGCTTCAGTTTTCGGCACTCGGTGAGCAGAAGACTTTCTCTGTAACATTCAGCACCGCCGAAGCCCCGCCAATCTGGCCGATTGAAGTACTAGAAGGACAACTTGTGTGGGTCTCCAACAAGCACGCCGTCAGGAGTCCTATTGGCGTCACTCCTAAGTCCTGAATACTTTTTTGACTATAGATGAATTGAAATTTTTGTTACAATTGATCGATGGTTAATTATTTTTTACCCGTTTGATGGTAATTTGGAGGCCAGGGTTAATTTGGATAAGTTACAAATATGGAAGGGTTTGGTGTAAAATGACTAGGATATCCTTGTTCGGAGGCCGGCCATTGGAGGTGGCTTCCAAAATAGGGCCCACAGTGCTGAGGAGGTCCTCCTAGTTCGGAGGCTGTTGGAGATGCTCTAATATCTCATGAGCAGTAGTTCTTTCTCAGGAGCCAGTCCAGTTTTCAATCTTTCCCGATTTGAGGCTTCCATTCTTTGCAATTTGAGGTTTCAGATGAGTAAAAGCCATGCACCCCCCTATTAAGCCTGTCAATCGAGCCGGGCTGGGTCGGGCAAGGCTTGCCCGAAACCTAGTTGGCTATCCCAAGCCTGAATCCAGCCGGAATAAAAATCAACCTACCTAACCCGAACTCGGCCCATTTTATTATTCGGGCCAACCCATTTACTTATTAACATATGTATAATAGCTAAGCCTATGGCCAATAATCAAGCAAGTCGCAACTTTGGATTGGTGATCGAGTTATTGTAAATCAGTTCACCTTAACAACTCATAACTGCTAGTGGGCCAGCGGCTATAAAGTTCTAGTGAACAAGATCAAGAGTCAGGTTCGAACTAACTAATATGAACCGGCCTACTTGTAATGATGAAGCAATTCCGATTCGAGCCTAAAACGGGTTAGGCCTACGTACTCTAGCCCGAGCTCGTCCCAAATTCAGGTTCGGGTCTCAAACTCTGTCCGAACCCAGCTCAGCCCATGTTCAAATAAGACCCAGTCCGTTTATTTTCAAAACCCAGCTCAGCCTGGCCCGATTGACAGTCCTACCCCTATAGACATTGATCTCGATCCCAAAGTGGCAAAGTCCCATTTTTTTCGATCTCCCTAAATCCAATTGGGTTTGGGAAATAAGTAAATCGGGACGGCACAATCAAAGGGGTGTGGCCGGTTACTCATCGTGATCCCTTATAACAGATTTGGAAAGAAGTAAATCGGGACGACATAATCAAAGGGGTGTGGTTACTCATCGCCAATCGGTGTCCCTCCCTGCGAGCCCTTTGCCCTGGGAGCCCGATCTGGCGCCCAGAGCGCCAACTCGATCGGCAGGCCCCCCTTCTAGCTCAAATACAATCCTCGAACTTCTTGGCCAAATCTGAAAAGGAAAATCTCATTCTTCCGAGAGAAAATCCTAATTCTATATAGGAAAGAAATTTGTGTGTCGACATTGAACATCATGAACTGGTGTAATGAATTATGAGAAAATGGTTATAACAAAGGATTAAAAGAAAAATCCCACCATGAGGATGAGACTGAAGGTCTGGTTGCT
This sequence comes from Chamaelirium japonicum, assembly GCA_947650365.1. Lineage (NCBI taxonomy): Eukaryota > Viridiplantae > Streptophyta > Magnoliopsida > Liliales > Melanthiaceae > Chamaelirium > Chamaelirium japonicum. Next base: position 23,576,481 of record OX393550.1, on the reverse strand, counting down.
AAGGAATCAGATAGAGAAGTTCAGAGGAACATGATCAAGAGGAATAGACTTTTAGGTTAAAGTCCATGAAAAGATGCATTCGTACTTCTAAGGCCACCTCAAAAGATGTGGTTGGAGAAGGCATGAGTGGTTAAACAAGTATTAAGCCAGCCAGAGCAAGCAAGCATAGCCACCAACTCCAAGCAACCAATAGAGGTCTTCATTGTCTCCACATATATTGAATCACCCATTAGTAATATTGGACTCTCCTTGTACTCCTTTTACTTGCTTGACTCCATGATTCGACTGTCCTTAAACTTTTTGGCTCTTCGTATCCATCCTTAATTATCTCTAACATATCTTGTACATGGGATGAATGTATTCATTTGCTCGTGCCAGGATTAATATCAGCATGGATTTGATATGAAGAATAGGTAAAGATACAGCAATCTAGCTAAGGATGTTACCATTGTAAAAGATTGCAAGAGGTGGATCCGATACCAAATTTTTGTTGCGTGATGGACCCACAAACACAAATAATTCAACACGAAACAAAATCTGAAAAGATACAATCAAATAACTAAAGCAATCAAGAGAGAGTAGAGAAAGCATACCACATAGAATACGAGAATTTCAGGTGGTTCGGTAATCTTGCCTACTTCCAACGACGGTTTATGTGCAAAAAAAAATATTCAGGTCGTCTTTATTTCGAGCACACGAATATTACAAGGCCAGGACCCGGGGACTTGGGGGTGGTGAGCCGGGTGCGGTGAAGATTTGATCAGGAAATTGTGGGAGAGATCCTCTGGAGGGTCCCTTTGATCCGCGTCTCCACGTTATTTCGTGCGAGAGCTCTGGAGGGGTTGCCCAGGATAGAGACCTTTACAGGGTGAGGGTTTCTTGAGAGGCTAAGGAGTCTTCGTTGTTGCTTTTGTCCCTTCCGTGCTTCGCGCTTTCTCGACAAGGGGGTTTGTGGTTTCGCTCCTCAGTCTTCGCGTCTCCCTCGGCTCTTGCTAGATCTCAGCGTCCTTGATCGTCGGTTCATGGCGTCGATCGTGCTTCTAGCGTCGGCTTTGACTTTGGCTTTCGGCTTTGGCTTTGCTTTGGCGTGGCTCTCCGCTTTTGCTTTGCTTTGGCGCTTGCGCTTAAACGTAAACGGATAGAGACTTGTAATGCTTTATTCTTCCGGACTTCGTATCGTATCGGCTAGAACGTGCGGTGGTTTGTTCGTGATCTTCGTAGTTGCTTGGCTTTGACACGTGTAATACCCGGTATGTTAATTTCAGAGCAGCCCAATTTTATTTTATTATTATATGGCTAAATAGATTGATTTGATTTTTTTTTCCTTTATGATTATCGATGGTGTGTGTGTTTGGACATGAGATGGACCGGGCAGTGGGCCCCGGGTCCGGGTCGCGAGCCGACATTGGAAGAGTAGTTACACGGGCAGATGTGCACGTATATCAATGCATGGCATGCATGGTAATAAAATTAAAATATTAATAAAATGGTTATCGTGGTGAGTCTATCGGGTCCGACGAGATTCGCGTGTCGGCAGATCACGGCGCGATGCGGGTCCGGTGTGAGCGCGTTTGATCACTTTAAGAGTTAAGAAAAAAAAAAAGAGTAGAAGAAAGAAAGAAAGAAAGAAGAAAAAAAAAAACTAAAAAGCAGCCCACCCGAACCCCCCTCCTCTCTCTCTCTCTCTCTCTCTCTCTCTCTCTCTCTCTCTTCCTCTCTCAGCCGCTCACCTCTCTCTCTCTCCTCCCCTTCATCCGATCTCTCTCTCATCCCTCCCCTCTCATCTGATCTCTCTCGGATCTCCCTCATTTCCCCTACCCGACCTCAAATCTGACCCGATCCGACCCGATCCCATCGCCGCCCCTCTTCCCGAGACCACGAATCCCACCGACCATCAGCAGCCCCCTCACCCCGATCCCGCCGTGAATCCCTCCGCGAACCCCGCCGAGCAGTCGGTCGCCGCCCCTCTCCTTTAGAACCTTAAGCCGAGCCCCCTTCCCCTTTAAATCATCCCGATCCCCCACCCCCTCAATCCAAGCCCTAACTCGATCTCTCTATCTCTCTCCAGCCCTCCTTCTCTCATCCCATCTCTCCCTCTCTCTGTGGTGCTGCACTCAGCCACTGGAAATGAGCAAGGAGGAGGAGCAGCCAGCAACAGTCGACGGCCCCTCCCCCTGAGCAACCCAGCCCGATTCCCCATCTCTCTTGGATTTCTCCCTCTCTTCTCGGATCCCTCTCTTGCCCCCTGTGGTGCGTTGCGTGCTGGTTGTCGGAGGAGCTGCCGGAGCCGACGACCCTCCGGCATCAGGTTGGCCTTTCCTCCCCTTTCCCTGTTCTTTGTTGTTGTTCTGTTCTATGGAGACCAGTCGAGACCCTCTAACCTTTTTTTTTCCCTCCCTTCTCTTGGCGTGGCCATTATCCCCTTCATGTCAACCCTACCCATTCCGGGACACGACCGGACGAGGCATGTTACTTAATCCTAATTGTATATGTCGATCAAGCCCATGAGCCACCCTCGAGTTTAGCGGGCCCGATCACATCGAATCACGCTCACTCAAAGTTGATGATACCGACGCGAGCCAAACCACCTCGCATAGCCATTTGCGCACGAGACCAACCTTCAACACCTAAGCCCGACCGTGATCGGCTTTACCGATTTTGCCATCAACCGATGCGGTTATGACCGTTTTATCGGAATAGCGCTATTGAACCTAAAAAGGCTTCTAGCATTGACAACGCCGACTAACCGAGACGATGCCCTTGGAACACCGTTTTGTGTGCCAGTAGATATGCGTCCAATGACACTACCTTTGGTGCATCGGTTTGTGTGCCAATAGATCGGCATTCGATGATGCTACCTTTGGCGCATCGGTTTGCGTGCCAGTAGATCGACATCTGATGATGCTACCTTCGGTGCATCGGTTTGCGTGCCAGTAGACCGGCATCCAATGACGCTACCTTTGGCGTATCGGTTTGCGTGCCAGTAGACCGGCGTCCGATGACGCATAAATTCTCGGCTCGGCCAACTCGGGCCTAACCAGTGTTTTCAGTAGCAAGCAATAATCATGCACCATTGTGTGTGTACTTGGCAGTTCGTGACCGTGTTGACCCAGACAGAGACGGAACGGAGGTTGCTAGCAGAAGCCCGTGTTCGACAATCAGGTGACATTTACTCCCCTTCCCGTGGTCTTTGATAGTGGGAAATGAGAACAACTAGGGTAGGTGTCCATGGTATTGCATGCGGGTCCCGCCGGGCATCGCCGCATGTGGTCACGTGGATCCCTCCTTGCATGCGAAGTCGCGAGTCCGGCGACGCATGCTTTAAAATATTATTAAAATAAACATGCTTTAAAATATTATTAAAATAATCATACCTTAAAAATAAAAATAATAATAATAATAATAATAATTAAAGAATAATTATTTCTGCTGATTGCTTGGACACCATAAGTAGGAATTCCCTTAAGTTTTGAAACTTTATAATTAAATAATAATTATCGGGGCCCACCCTCCTAAGTGGAGTGTGGAGACCCGGGCACACGGGAATACGGGCGAGAATAATTTAGGTTTTATGTGATGCATGGGTTGCGAGAGCAGTGCGGGACCAGGGTTAAAACGTTTGCAAATCATTAATTAACGCATGTACCTTTTTATTTGTCTCGGTATATATTTAAAGGTAGTTATTCACTGTGTTGAATTTTTGGCACTTTGTTAAAATAATAGAATATGATAATCTATATTGTGGAAAGATTGGACCCCGTGCGCGCAAGGGCCGTGAACCACCCTGCACGCACAGCTGAAGATCAGTAGGCTATAGGGTCACGGGCAAGGATTGTGGTAAAGCCAATAGGTGGTGCCCTCGAGTAGGGATTGACCTAGCAATTCCTGTCCCGGGGTAGTTGAAGCCCACAAGGAAAGCAAGTTGGGCGGTAGAGCTCCACCGTGAAAGACGAGAAACCCCTTATGATCATATGAGTTATTTGTGCATGGTGTCGGAGTATGCGCGGCGAGAGAGTTGGCCCTCTACATTGAAATAAAAGGCCCTATAGTAATGCCCGACCAGGGACATGATGAACAAAATATCCGGGGTTCACATTAGGATAGATATTTTATATGATTGATAATTAACAATTATAGAATCTTAATGTTAGATTGTGGAATTGTAGAGCTTGATAATCTAGTAACATTTAGATGGTCGTTTTAATTTATTAGTTCATTAATACTGTAAAATATTGAATGAACTTTATGTTAGACAATCTAGTGACAATAGGTATTGCATGAGAATATAGACTGCTGGTAGGATTAGGTTATCCCTCTGTAAATATTAATAATCTGTGCCAGGACTGTTAAATTTAATTCAATTAGCTTGGTTGTCTCATATTATTAAAGGCTATTAGGATGTCACTAGTCATTAATTTGGCTAATCTCCCAATTTCCTATTGGGGGCTACTCTTTCCCACGAGTAGACTCTCCTACAGGTACAGTGGTTCAGGAATAGCAGTGGAAGGCTAGAGGCGTAGTTAGGGTTACGATAGTGTTCTGTCCTCAGTGTATCGTCTTGTAGTTTTTCTTATTCTAGCAATGTAATCGATTGGATTGGAATAAAGATTTTTTAGTCTAGTCAGCGTTTTGTAACTGTTAGTGGTAATGATCCAGCTGAATCTTCTGGGTAGGCCTCTCCTCAAGGCCCCAATCCTAGGGTAGCTCACTATAAAAACATTAGTCTTAAAGTGACCTAATCGACTAGCCCCATAGATAGGATCCCTCAACCAGGGCCAGAGTGCTAGAGAGCGGGCAAGGTTACTCGGATCGCCATCAGAGGCTTGAGTCTCATGCTCCCTTAAGAGGGACTTCTGTCAGCATATGGGGCATCGGCAAGCCTCACATGCTGAGAGAATAGCCCGGTTGAAGGTCGAGCGTGGTCATCTCTATTAAAAAAAAAAAAATTAGCTCTCTCGGTTTCCTCTTAATCAAATATTTTTTTTTTAAAATCAAGTTTTTAAAATATCCATTGTTTCTCCCTCCTCCTTCTTCTTCATTTAGGAGAGAGCTGCAGTCTTGTGAGAAACCCTAATTGGTGTAGATAGGCGACCAAACACTAAATCCTTTGGTTTTTCTCATTTCACACCCTAGCGATCGGTTTCAGATTTCTGGGGCGTGACAACACGTGCGTTGCTTTGGCGCGGGCTTTACCGGTGTTTTCGCTTCGACTTCTTGCATTGGCTTTTACTTTGGCGTTGGCTTAATCTTCTTCTCGAACGGCGATGACTATGTCTCCAAGGCTTCTTTATTCTTCCAGCTTCTTGGGGATAGATTTCGACATTGACGGTTATGGCATCGGCTTTGGCTTTTCTTCTTCTTCGGGCTTCTTTGGCATGATCGGAGTCAAAGGCTTCTTTTGAAGATGATGGGTGTAGCACCGATCTCCTTGCGACGGTTATGGCGTCGGCTTTGCTCCTCTTCTTCTCCAGACTTCTTTGGTGTGATCGGAGTCAAAGATGATTTTTGAAGACGACAGGGGTAGCACCGATCTTCGTGCGATGGTTGTGGCATCGGTTTTGTTGATGAAGACGACAGGGGTAGCACCGGGCACCGGCTTTATGCGACGATTGGAGCATCGGCTTTTGTTGATAAAGACGATAGGGGTAGCACCGGTTTTTGTGCAACGATTGTAACGTTGGCTTTTGTTGATGAAGACGGCGGGGGTAGCACCGGTTTTCATGCGATGGTTGTAGCGTCGGCTTTTGTTAATGAAGACAACGGGGGTAGCACCGAGACCGGGCCTTCTTCTCCAAGCTTTCTTCTTCGTGCGAGGAGTCAACGCCTTTGTTGAAGACGATAGGGTGTTGTCGGCTTCGATCTTCTTCTCCGACCTTTGCCTGTGGCGTCTTCGTAGTTGATAGAGATCGTTGGAGATGTCGGGATGATGACGACTCCGAGCATTCTCCAACCTTTCTACTTCGTGCAAGGAGTCGAAGCTTTGATCTTCGAGTGCAATGCCTTCGCTTTGATGAGGACTTCGATGGGCGACTCCGCTTTGCTGGGGACGCACTTTCTCATTCCTCATGAAGCCTTCAGTCTTCAAGCATTGGAGCCCCTTTTTGCAGAGCCTTTTTGTCTTCAGCTTTCGACCTTTGATGTCTTCCCCCACCCCTTCTATTTATAGGCAAGGGGGGAGGTTAGGAGAGATATGACTGTGATTTTTTAGTTTTATCCAATATCTCCCCCCATAACCATCAAAATATTATTTTCTTATTTAGGGAAAACAAATTTGATCCCTTTCCTTATTTTGTGGGGATGGTTATGGGCTTGTTATGACTTGATCTTTGAAGATATATTGTCATCTTTGCACCTTCCGATTGCATGGCGACACGACGTCATCTTGTCTGTTGGATCAAGGGATCGTCACGGATCTACGGTTGCATAGACATCCATGTCACCTCCCCTTGCATCGAGGCGGTTAGGATTTTTTTTTTTCCTTTCTTTTTTTTTTTTTTTTTCTTCTTTTTTTTTTTCTTTTCCCTCCTATGGCCGGCCACACCTCCCCATGGGGAAGGGGTATGGTTTCCAAGAGAGGGGGCCGGTGGGCCCCCTTTTTTGTGTTCGAGTCATGAGTCCGTTGGGGCCCATTTGCGTTGAGTCAGGTTCATTTCGTATGCGGGCAGTTGTGTGCGGGCCAAGTTCATATGCGGGCCGTTGTGTGTGGGCCAGGTTTGCATGCGGGCCGTTGTGTGCGGGCAAGGTTTCACATGCGGGTCGTTGTGTGTAGGAGAAATTTTCATTGCCAAATATCCTTTCAGCTGAAACTAGCCGAGAAATTTTGGAAGTTCCAACCAAAATCATTGATTTTTGCCTGCCACACGAGCCTAGCTATAAGATGATCGAAAGGAGAAGACACTATTGTAGGCTTCGAGCCAAAGTAACTAATCTTTGTAGCCCGGGGTAATATGATACGTTCGATTCTTTCCACTATGTCTGGATATCCAATCCCAACGCATCCAAAACCCTTATGTTCCAACCATGGTTGGGGAGTAACAGATCAGCCACCGTCTGAATTTTTAGATCCAAGTTCCCAACGGTTCGAGGGATAGACTCGAAACTCCCCATCGGCAAATGTAGGGGTTTCAATGGGTCGTGTCCGGTCGGGTTCATGTCGTGTCTAGTTTCGGGTCGTGGCCAAAACCCCTAGACCCGGACCCGATCCGTTTACCTAATCGTGTCTAGATCCTAAACCTGTACCCGACCCGCTAATAAACGGGTAGACCCGAAAAGACCCGTTTACCACCCGGGTCTATTCAGTTGACCCGATCCGACCCAATCCGACTCGACCCGACCTGACCCAAAAGACCCGCTGGTATTATATATTACAGTATTGGATTGCGGGTAGACCAGACCCAGCATGACCCGTTGAATACTAAATGGGTCTTCCTGGGTCTACAGTGTCTAGACTCTGAACCCGGACCCGACCCGTTTATTAAATGGTCTATCGTGTCGACCCGTTTACAAACCGAACCCGTTTAGCCCTGACCCAGACCCGCTAACTTCGTGTCGGGTCCGAAATTGCCAGCCCTAGGCAAGTGGGACCCTGGGGTCCACAAACGGGGATGCTCAAGCCGTTCCCCACTTGCCAGCCAATGGCCAATTGCATGAGGCTTCGGACGGACGATAAATATCTCCAAACTGAGGAATGGTAAGATTTTGGTTGGCACTGTCAAATGCTACGAGAAGAATAGAGGTAATTCCGATGCAAAATGGAAGTCCACAAATCCTTGTCACTCCTGATGAACCTCCATAGAAGCTTTAGGATTGATGTAGTGTTAATGGATGAGAAATATCTAATGCGTAAACCTCCTTGATCTTTCAGGAGCTGGAAGAATCTCCAACCCCGAAGATAAAGATGCCTCTTTCCTTGGTCAAAAACCAGAAGTCGCGCATAATAGCATCCAATTTGGTCTTTACCGATTTAGGGAGAATATGAGTCGCCATGAAGTACGGGGGGATATGTTGGAAATGTAACCGTTCTATACTAGCAAACTTAAGAATTAATCAAGTACTTTATATTAAATAATTGATTATTTAGCAAATATGATTTTTCACTCAAGCAAAGGCAAGTCACAATTTTCTTTTAGAAATTGTTTGCCAAGGCAGAGCGGGTTCTATGGAACCGTCATTCACCTTGCCGAACTTTTCTAAAAGAGAGAAATAATCTATCTCTAATTATTTAGGTTTCTCTATTAGATGCAAATTGATTAATTTAGATGTAATGATAGGACTAGAATAGAGTTAGAAACTCTGGCCTGTGGTCGAAGCGTGCTAGGCACTGTCCCAAGAAACTTATTGCCCCCCTCGTGCGGGTCTCGTGGCAATGGTTCCCGGAGATACGATGACCCCGGTCAGGCGACCTCCTTCTCGTCGGTACGACTCCAAGAAGGCTTTGCGAACCTCGTGAACTTTCAGGAGCCCAGCGACTCGATGACGATCTTCTCGAAGCAGGGAGGCAGCGCCGCAGCAGAGCTTTGGTCCGAGAGAGGGAGTCTCTTCGGAGCAAAAGGGCAGCACTACGCCACGAGCTTAAGAGAATGGGAGAGGGAGAGGCAGAGAGTAATTCCGATTGTCGGATAATCCTCATCCCATGGCTGCACTGGGCCTTATATAGGCCTCGGGCTGTTAATGGGAGACTGAAAGAGGGGAGCGGTTAATGGGCTGCGATTAAGCCCATTAACCTCGCACGTTACAGCTCGCAGAGAGCAGCCTTGTAACGGCTAGCATGCAGTAACGGGTCGAATGCAGAACGGCTAGTAGCCAAAAAGAAATTTCATAAATGGTGGAGGACTTAAAAGCAAAAAACAAAAAGAGGGCAAGTGCGGACCAGCCCATTTCGGAGGTGCTATCGTGTCCGGGTCCGCGGGCGCACACACACGCGCCGCCCAGCCCATGCCCAAGCCTGGCCCGGCTCGGTTCGGCTCAGCACGCACGCGCGCGCGTGTGTGAGCTAGTGGAGCCCCTCTTCTAGTGAGATGACTAGTGGGGGGAAGTGGGCAATCCTTTATAAGGTGGTAGGGGATTTCTCCCCTTACCAATATGGGACTAAACCCATTGTTATTGTGTGGTTTTAAAACACACACCCAACAATCCCCCATATATATTTAAAACCACTAAATATTAAATAATTAAAAAATTCAAAATGTAAAGTAAAAGGACTTTGCTGGATTCCTTATACTACGCAGTAGGTGTAGGTACCTTCCGGTTTGAACCTCCACTTAGTACAGTTGTATACATCCGTGAGGACTTGGTGGACTACGCCTTGAACCAGCCTCATTTATCGGGTTTCTACAAGTAGTACACGTAGTACATTTTTCGATGGTTCTAAGAGGGTTGCGCTATTGATGACCTTGCGCAGATATCTTTTCTTGTATGTTTCTAGGGAGCAGCCATGGTCCCAGAGTTGCGGCCTCACAACGACATACATATAGGTAAGTCCTAATAGGGGTGTAAGCAAGGCGACACACCGCCTCATGGGTCTTAGACTTATTAAGAGTTTTAAACTCATCCTACCCCTTGCTTTTAATAAGCACTGACGTCATAGGGACGGGAGTATTATTCAGTGCTCCTCATTTTTAATCACTACTACAGTTTGTTTCTACCCATTGAACCTCCGTGAGGTTGGGTTCCCACTATGGTGATTTTTCTTATGGGCTTAATCCCATCCCCCTCGACGATTCTAAGACCACTGTCCTAGAAAGACCCTTAGTTAGATGATCCGCCAAATTCTTTTCGGATCTAACAAAGTCTAGGGCAATTATTTGATTTTTCATCTTATATCTGAGAGATCTATGTCTCACTTTTAGATGTCGATTTATTTTCACATCAGCGTTTTCTTGATTACATTTATCAATAGCTGATCGACAATCACAATGGATAGATATAGCCGGTAAAGGCTTTTTTATCAGTGGGATCTCATATAGGAGATCTCGAAGCCATTCTGCTTCTGTGCTAGTGGTATCTAGCGCTATTATTTCTGATTCCATGGTACTCTTAGCTATAATGGTTTGTTTGGTGGATTTCCAAGATATGACACCACCTCCTAGTAGAAATACATAACCAGTTGTGGACTTTATATCTATTGAGTCACTAATCCAGTTAGCATCAGAGTATCCCTCTAATACAGCTGGATATCCACTATAGTGGAGACCATATGATATGGTTCCCTTAAGGTATCTAAAAACTCTTTCTAACGCGTTCCAATGAGACTCATTCGGGTTAGACGTATAACGACTAAGTCTATTTACCGCGTAAGCGATATCGGGTCGAGTATAGTTTGCTAGAAAACCTAGCGATCCTATGATGAGCATACTTGCTCTATAGTCTAGGAAGTCCAGTATTCTTTGTCAGATAGATATTTAGATCATATGGTGTGGATACCGGTTGGCAATCGGGGTCGTAAAATTTTCTAAGGATTTTCTCGACATAGTGGGATTGGGATAACCCTAAACCATTGTCCTTCCTAATGATCTTAGTATTCAAAATAACGTCGGTTTATCCTAGATCTTTCATATCGAAGTTTTGGGACAAAAAATGTTTGATATTATTTATGATTTGTATGTTTGAACCAAATATTAGGATATCGTCAACATACAAACATAAGATGACAATATTATTACCATCTACTTTATGGTATACACATTCATCCGTTGTATTGATGTCAAATCCATAAGATAAGATAACTTCATCGAATTTCATGTGTCATTGTTTTGGGGCTTGTTTAAGTCCATAGAGGAATCGAATTAACTTACACACCTTTCCCTCTTGTCCAGGTGCAGTAAATCCCTCGGGTTGGTCCATGTATATTTTCTTATTAAGGTCGTCATTCAAGAAAGCAGTCTTGACATCCATTTGATGTAAGACTAGCTTATAGATTGAAGCTAAGACAATGAGGATCCTAATCGTGGTTATCCTAGCGACATGTGAGTAGACATCAAAGTAGTCTACCCCAGGTTTTTGGGTAAAGCCCTTGGCTACAAGTCGTGCCTTAAATTTATCTATGGTACCGTCAGGTCTAAGTTTCTTTTTAAACACCCATTTACATCCTATGGATTGGATCCCGTTATCTATGGCTTCCTTCCAAAAGGGTGAGTCTATGGACTTCATTGCATCTGTATAGGTGGAGGAAGAGTTCTCCACCAGAAGTGCATAGAAGTCATCAAAGACTTTTTCTACACGGACACGCTTACTTCTTCTAGGTTCGGTTTGGGTTGCAGATTCAATCTGGTCTTCAGGTTCTAATTGGACTTCGGGTTCGACCTGATTAGAACTGGAGGCTTGGTTATTGGTATTAATCCTAGTGTTGATCCTAGTCTTATAAGGGAAGATATTTTCGAAGTATGAGGCATCTCTAGCTTTGATTATGGTGTTATTGGCTATTTCGCTTATTTCAGAGTTAAACACTAAAAATCGATTAGTGTTACTGTCTGAAGCGTAGCCAATAAAGATAGCATCTACAGTCTTAGGTCCTATTTTCTTCCTTTTATTATCGAGGATTTTTACCTTAGCTAGGCACCCCCATACTTTTAGATATTCTAAGTTAGGTTTTCTATATTTTCATACTTTGTATGGGGTCAAGTTATTGTGTTTAAAGGGAATACGATTAAAGATAAAACAGGCCGTCATTAGGGATTCCCCCCACAAGTTCTCTGGCACTCCAGAGCTTAGTAACATGGAATTGACCATGTTCATTAGGGTCCTGTTTTTTCTCTCCGCTACACCGTTGGATTGGGGAGTGTAAGGAGCTGTGACTTCATGGAGTATTCCATAGTCTTCACAATATTCACTTAACGCATTTGAGGTGTACTCCCCTTCTTGGGATGACCTAAGAATCTTAATGGTTTCGTCTAACTGGTTTTCAACCTGAGCTCTGTAAATTTTAAATTTACTGAGTACTTCATCCTTAGTTTTAATAAGGTATAGGTGACAATATTTTGAAGCGTCATCTATGAATGTTACAAAATATCTATTGCCACATCTCGAGGTTCTCCCAGAATCACAGATATCGTTGTGAATTAGTTCAAGTATTTTGGAGTCTCGATCGATAGTTTTAAAGGATTTCTTAGGTTGTTTGGCTTCTACGCATATCTCGCACTTGTCGAGATTCTTAGTATCAGATTTAGGAATAATGTTTAGGGTCATGAGTTTCTTAATAGAATTATAATTTACATGACCTAGTCTTTGGTGCTAAGTGACCGAAGACTCAACATTCAGAATTATAGATGAAGGATTAAAGACATTCAATTTAAATAAGCCATCACAGAGAAATCCTTTTCCAATAAAATTTATTCCCTTGGTGATTACAACCTTATTGGACTCAAATACAAGCTTATAGCCCTATTAGACTAATAAGGACCCACTAATTAAATTCCTTCTAATCTCCGGAATGTGGTGGACTCTGCGCAGGGTTAGGGTCTTCTCCGACGTCAGCTTCAGGTCGATCCGTCCTATCCCTAGCACACGAGCCTCAGTATTGTTCCTCATGCTTACAGCTCTTCCACCTGAGACCTGATAGGTGGAAAATAAAGATTGATCAGAGCAAACATGAATGTTAGCTCCTGTGTCAATCCACTAATCAAATGCTTGAAAGGTCATGTTAACTTCAGGGGTGAAGAGAACAGACCTGAAAGCAGTCCCAGAAGAGCCAGCTCCAGAGGTCACCATATTGACTTGGGAGCCGGGTGGCATTTGACCATTTCTTTTTGGATTTGGAGGTGGTGCTGTCTTCTTGTAGAAACATTGGTTGGCCATGTGATTGGTCCAACCGCAGACGTAGCAGCAACGCACTCCTTCCTTCTTTTGGTCCTTGGGATGGTTTGGGTTATGGTTGCTATGGTATGGCTTCTTGGTATAGGGTTTAGGCTTAGAATGGAAGGGTTTCTTTTGAAGCTTGTTTTTAGGTTTTTGGAATGGCTTGGATGGTTGACCCTCTATGTTGTTGACTTTGGGTTTGGATTCAAAAGATCCATTTTCCCTAAGCCTATGTTGCTCCTCAATTCTAATAGAGTTTAGAACTTGAGTTAGGGTTAGGTCACCTTGGGTATGACTTAGGTGCTTAGAGAACTCAGACCAAGAAGCAGGTAGTTTATCTATAAGGCAGGCTATTTGGAAGGTTTCATCAAGAGTGGAACCATTCGTCTTCAGATATTGGACTAGGTTCTCAAACTCATGAATCTGATCATTCATGGGTTTGGAGTCAACCATTTTGATACTGTTGAAGTCAGACGCTTTGAAGCGTTTTACTCCAGCATCATCTAGGCCATACTTACGCTCTAGGGTATCCCATAGGTCCTTAGGGTTTTGAATGGTATAATAGATATTATAGAGTCTATCAGATAATGCCCCTAGGATCCTATGAAGACCATGGTAATTGATTTCTTCTGGGGTCCTAGTGGGAGTGCTAGAAGTTTGTTCAGTTTTAGGTTGAGAAGTAGAGGCTCGGGTACGACGAGTTTGGCTAGACCCATTGGATACTCCTGGTGCGGTTTCACCTATGGCTGACAGTAACCCAAGTGTGGTTAGCCAGAATCGCATCTGGTTTTGCCACCTCTTGAAGTTATACCCGTCAAACTTCTCGGGTTTGGCACTAAGGGTTTCACGGTTTGGTGAGGCCATTTCGGACCAAAGTAAGGAGTTGAAATCTGAGGATTGAAAAATAAGTTTTGTCAAATTTAAAGCACACTTAGATAGATTTGACTTTTAGAAGTCCAAATGAAACTTCCAAATCCTAACGGCCAGATGGGCTCCAAGTAGGAGGTGGAGCACTAGGCTCGCTCAAATACCAAGCTATCTTGGGCAATTTAATGCCGGTTTGACAAGCCTTTCTAGACACCGTAGGCAGTGGAATATTCCAATGACGACTTTTAGTCTTTTCTATAATCTATGCTTCTAATTTACTTTTGTAGAAAATAATTTTGTAACTAGTAGCAACAAATAGATAGCACGGAATAACATCAAATAGATGATCACGTAGGCTAACAGATGATTAGTGAGCACGTTACAAAGAAAATAACTTATGAACGATTAAATTATAACACTAAGTTTCTTGGATTGTTGGAAATGTAACCATTCTATACTAGCAAACTTAAGAAATAATCAAGTACTTTATATTAAATAATTGATTATTTAGCAAATATGATTTTTCACGCAAGCAAAGACAAGTCATAATTTTCTTTTAGAAATTGTTTGCCAAGGCAGAGCGGGTTCTATGGAACCGTCATTCACCGTGCCGAACTTTTCTAAAAGAGAGAAATAATCTATCTCTAATTATTTACGTTTCTCTATTAGATGCAAATTGATTAATTTAGATGTAATGATAGGACTAGAATAGAGTTAGAAACTCTGGCATGTGGTCGAAGCGTGCTAGGCACTGTCCCAAGAAACTTATTGCCCCCCTCGTGCGGGTCTCGTGGCAATGGTTCTCGGAGATACGATGACCCCGGTCTGGCGACCTCCTTCTCGTCGACACGACTCCAAGAAGGCTTTGCGAGCGTCGTGAACTTTCAGGAACCCAGCGACTCGATGACGATCTTCTCGAAGCAGGGAGGCAGCGCCGCAGCAGAGCTTTGGTCCGAGAGAGGGAGTCTCTTCGAAGCAAAAGGGCAGCACTACGCCACGAGCTTGAGAGAATGGGAGTGGAAGAGGCAGAGAGTAATTCCGATTGTCGGATAATCCTCATCCCATGGCTGCACTGGGCCTTATATAGGCCTTGGGCTGTTAGTGGGAGGCTGAAAGAGGGGAGCGGTTAATGGGCAGCGATTAAGCCCATTAACCTCGCACGTTACCGCTCGTAGAGAGCAGTCTTGTAACGGCTAGCATGCAGTAACGGGTCGCATGCAGAACGACCAGTAGCCAAAAAGGAATTTCATAAATGGTGGAGGACTTAAAAGTAAAAAACAAAAAGAGGGCAGGTGCGGACCAGCCCATTTCGGAGGTGCTATCGTGTCCGGGTCCGCGGGCGCACACACACGCGCCGCCCAGCCCATGCCCATGCCCAAGCCCGGCTCGGCACGGCACGGCACGCACGCACGCGCGTACGTGTGTGAGCTAGTGGAGCCCCTCCTCTAGTGAGATGACTAATGGGGGGAAGATGGCAATCCTTTATAAGGTGGTAGGGGATTTCTTCCCTTACCGATATGGGACTAAACCCATTGTTATTGTGTGGTTTTAAAACACACACCAAATAGGATAGACGCGAGGGAGGATTTTATTAGCATTGTAGGCTCTGGTCCTTGATCTCCCAACAAACAATGGAGATCCCAAATATTTCTCATCAGCTTTGATTGTGGTGACCTCCATGGCATGTGCTAGGCCATTTTTGAGATTCCGGTGCACATAATTACTAAAAAAAAAATACTTGATTTTTGAACATTAATTTGCAGGCCAATGAATTTTCCAAAGCTTTGCATGGTATATTTTAGCAATTGTAGTTCCTCCACATGGACTCTACCAAACATAAGTGGGACAGAGTCATATCAGAGCGCCCCAATTTGATCCCATGGAGGTGATTTGCTTGGGTCAATTTGCTTACCATCCGTGACCAAAGCTCGATGCAGAATAGAAATAGATACGGAGACAAGGGACACCCCTGGCGAATACCCCTCTCTGGTTTGAAAAAACCCACCAGCTTGCCATTAATGATGACGAAGAAGGAAGAGGTGGAGATGCACCAAAAAATCCATGAGCAGAAGGTATCCACAAAGCCAAAACCCTTGACAATGGCCATGAGGGGCCGCTACTCCAATCGGTCATATGCCTTGGATACGTCAGCTTTGATCCCCATGCATGTAGCCTTTGCGCCTAGGGCCGGCTCGATACAAGATTAGGCCTAAAACGAAAACTCTAAATAAGACTTGTTACGAAGAGAGAGGGAGAGAGAGACTAGGGTTTGGGGAGAAAACTCCTTGTATTATCTCACTTTGTTGTGTATTCATTACATAAGACTATCTCCCCTTATATAGAGAGAACACACACCTTTACATTACCACAACCGAGGTGGGACTAATAAAATACTAACACACTACATCTAATACCCCATGTCAAACTAATGTAAGGTATAAACCGACATCAGTTTGCTTAATCAAAGAAAAGAGAAAGAAGAGAAAAAAAAGCATCAAATATTCTATTTTTATACTGTAAAGGAAAGATAGTGCAAGTGCAACCTGCAAGCAAATCGTCCTGGAAACCTGATGACCTGCAAGCAGGACAACCGGGGGAACCCGGCCAACCTGTAAGCAGGTCAATCGGGAAAATTGACAATGATCACTAAGAATCGGAGTAGAGAAACTGACGGTGATGGAAACCAGCAATAAAGGAGGCCAAAATGGGAGTTATCGACTATAAAAAATGTATGGATGCGTGGGACCTTATAGAAGGCAAGCACCCGGTCGAAGCAAGCGCTTGACACCTCCTAGAGAATTTTGAATGTCTTATTTAGTTAAACATAGCCCAAAAAGTTACAAATTTTTTTAATATATTAAACTACTATATGTATTCATGAGGTTTTTTATTTTTTCACAGGTTAACTTGAACTCAGAGGGTTGATGGTACACTCGGGTAATGTATCGATTGAATCCAAGTTGGAAGCCATGAATCATGATCCCTGAAGATTCCACTTTACCCGTATTATGTACGGCCATTAAACCATCTCCTTGATTCACAGAATGCAGTTAGCGGAAATAATTAGTCAAACCCTAATACGTTCTATACGTGCATCGCACTAGTGCATGGTAGATGCATATATATATATATATATATATATATATATATATATATATATATATATATATATATATATATATATATATATATATATATATATATATATATATATATATATATATGCGTCTACAGAGATATGGGTGCGATCCCGGGATAGTACAGAGACACACATAGTTAAGCCCTTACTTTCAATGGGCTTCAGTATATGGGTGCGATGCACCGGTTCGTATTGCGAGTTGACTAGTTGACTTTACTAGAGACACCCTAGGTGTTTACTAAGGGCACCCCGGCGATGGTGGAATCACTAATCATAACCCACATAAGTATGCAATGCGAGTTCCCAAGCGAGAGGGGCAACCAACTAGTGGCATAGGGGTTTTTTGGGAAACCAAAATATCACCATGCGCTAGGCTAGCCGCCCCTAGCACATGGGGATAAGCATGGGTCGGCCCTTCCCCTAGCTTGTAGGAGTTGCAAACAAAAGTATAAGGGAGGGGTGCTTAATTTATGGGAGTTGACTTTTGGAAGCCAACCACTAATGGAAAGGGGGGCCGGCTTATTGCAACACGCAAGGAGGGAGATAAACAAGGGGGGCCAGTCCCTAGCAAGTTGTATACACAAGCTAGCAGGGCCGGCCCTATATATAGATGAGGGGAGGGGGTCGACCTCTTTTGATAAAACCCTAGCCGTCATCCCCCCTCCCTTCTTCTCCTCTCTCGTCTCCCTCATGTGTGTGCATGGGTTTGGATGCGGCTCTTCTTCCTAGCATGGTGAATCCAATACGGAGAAGGCTCATCGCATGAAGGAAATCAGAGATCCATCAATGAGATGTCATGCATCATGCGAGATCGGGTGAACAAGATGTTCCTCGTAATTTTTTGATGTCCATATTTTACACAAAATATCCATGATGTTTCTATTGCTGTGGGATCTACAGTAATCCAAAAGACCTCTAACTTGTTTCAAACGTTGAATCTCAAATTCTTTTACCTCCATTCCAAATTTCAACCCAATCGGAGTTCAAGATCAAAAGTTATGACGTTTGCACCGAACCCTCTCTGAGCAAATCCGAGCTCGTCTCCATCGACAAAGAAGAAATTTATTGCGGTGAAAAAATCCGTATGGAGGTATGATTTCTAACATATAGATTTAGTGTAGATAGAATATACATGCATGATAGATTGTTCATCAAGCGTTAGATCGATGTTTGGAGGTCACATAGTTGCCATGCTACAGTCATACATGCACGTGTAGAACATTGTATTGAAGATTTTGATGTGCAACACACACCACCCACGGTCTTCGGACCTACCCTTTGCTCCCACTACGGGCCTCTGCCATAGGATTATATACAACAAAGAGTCCTTGTTAGAGAAGATCTACAACTCGCAAGTGGAGAAGAGCGCTCATCGGAGATGCTAGAATATGATCTCGCCATAAATAGATTAGATCTCGTCGGAGAAGAAGAGCCGCACACACAGATCCGATGGTGAGGTGGTGGTGTGAGGCAAATCCAGCTGCAAGGCAGGTTCGACGCCGGAGAGGTAGAATTTTGATGAGGTCACGCTGGAGGAGATGACGACCTGGTGGTGCAGAAGGGGTGGATTGTACGCTCCGATACCATATCACGAGAGATCCATGGTTTGGAGGGAGAGAGAAAGAGAGACTGTTTTTTGGGGGGAAGGATTAGTCTTCTTTTGTAATGACCAAGATCCAATAGGCCAAGAGTCAATAGCCAAGACTACTGAGACTGTGATGCCAAGATGAATGAGATGAGATGTACAAGGCCACGAGTTAGCCCCATATCGCTTGGAGATAAGGAGATTCTGAGTTACTTTTATAATTTCCCCTCCCAGACATAGAAGACGCGTTTTAAAACTAT
This sequence comes from Chamaelirium japonicum, assembly GCA_947650365.1. Classification (NCBI taxonomy): domain Eukaryota; kingdom Viridiplantae; phylum Streptophyta; class Magnoliopsida; order Liliales; family Melanthiaceae; genus Chamaelirium; species Chamaelirium japonicum. The sequence continues at coordinate 23,557,838 of OX393550.1, read as the reverse complement.
GCACCGCTATGGATTTCGTAAAAACTCCGTAATTAAGTGTACTTGGGCGAGAGCAGTACTAGGATGGGTGACCCCCCTGGGAAGTTCTCTTGCGGGCATGGACAAAACGGACAATATCTTGTGTGTTTAGGACGGATGTTATAAAATGGTATCAAAGTCGGTTCTCCTTGCAATGGGGGTCTAACCCTACACGAGACGTGTAGCCCTTAGGAGGTTGGATTGTGACGACCAAGATCTAATAGGCCAAGAGCCAATAACCGACTCCTGAGGCTGTGATGCCAAGATGGGTGAGGTGAGATGCGGTGAGGTGTACAAGGCCACGAGTTAGCCCCACATCACCTGGAGAGGAGGAGATCATGAGCTACTTATATAATTTCCCCTCTCATGCAAACATAGAAGATGTGTTTTAAAACCATGCGCCGCTACAGATTTCGTAAGAACTTCGTAGTTAAGTGTGCTCGGGCGAGAGCAGCAGTAGGATGAGTGACCACCCTGGGAAGTTCTCTTGCGGGCACGTGCAAAGCGGATAATATCTTGTGTGTTTGGGACGGATGTTACATCTCATTAGACCAATGGGTCTATATATAGGCATGGCATGTACAAGAGGGTGAGCTCCTATTATACAATGTACAATATTACTAACAACTTGTTTGCTTTGTGAAACTCATTTGAAATCATTTATCTATTTTTGATCTTGTGTATCATGGCAGATCAATCTTAAAACATGTGATCCTTTCAAGTTGGGCCATAGATCACAAAATCAAACGACAATAAGCTTATAGGAATGTTCTAGTCCTTACAAACATGATTCATCTTGATCATCTACCATATTTGAACAAGGCAACCATTAAGTGTTATGATATAAATGGCTTCCAAAATATGTTGAACGGTCCACCTAGTTTTTTATAGACTCTTCCTTAAGTTGGAGTGAAATTGTCGATTGAGCCCAAATGGAACAAGATCTCTTGAAACTTCTCCGAAGGTAGCCCTTTGGTAAAAATATTTACTAGTTGACCACGACTGTAATTATATGGCATGCAAATGAATTTGGCTTGAACGTTTTCTCACATACATGACATTCAAGCTCATTGTGTTTGGTATGTTCATGAAACACCGGGTTGAGAGCAATGTGGATAGCTAACTGGTAATTACAAACCATGTCCATAGGAAAAAGGAGGGCTATATACCCAAGTCATATATGAGGGCGATTGACGTCATCACTCTATATTTAGCTTCGTCACTATAGTGAGCAACAACATATTGTTTCTTCTCTTCCATAAAACTAAGTTTTCCCCAACAAAGTACAATACCTAGAAGTAGAGTGTCTATCGGTAGCGCTTTCAGCTTAATCAACATCGATATAGACTTCAACAATCCTATGACCATTCTTCTTCATCCGTATTCCACGACCAGGGAACTCTTGAAGAATTATGTGAATCATAAACATATGAGCTTCTCAATGATCTTGCATAAATTGACTCACTAAATTGACAGCATGAGAAATAGAGGGTGTGTGGTTGTCAAGTAGATTAGCTTTCCATCTAACCGTCGGAATTGTCTAACATTCTCTAAAGGAGCACCATCTAAACCGAGTTTGACAGATTATTAACTAAAGTTGCTACAAGCTTAACTCCAAGTTTATATGTTTCCTTTAGTCAGTCTAGAACATATTTTCTCTGATTAAGGAATAATCTTTTTGGTTAGTGGGTTATTTCCATTCCCCAAAAAGTACTTCAAGCCTCCTAGATCTTTAACGTAAATTTCTCATAGAGGAGAGACTTTAGCTTTGCGATTTCAATTCAACCATGAAGAGCACAACCATTCTAACCATCCCTACTTTTCCTTATGTTCCACCTAGTTACTATATTCACAAGGGACCACAGCATAGGGAGATTAGGAGGATTCAGATTATGATGAACTATAATATCTTCAAATAGAGAGAAGGAAAGGAAAAAGAGGAAATTTTTGGATGGATTAGCACACCAATAAGGTAGATGGTTAAACTTATGGGCACAAAGGGTGTTTTCCTTCTTTCCATTTTTTTTTGTTTCCCCCATTTTTTTCAAAAGGATTTCATTGGTCACTGGTAGAACATTTGAGTTATGGTAGGCCAAGGAATAGGTGGGTGGTGTAGGTCCTTTAATACAACTAGTTGTTTGGCCATGTTTCAACCAGAGAGAGAGAGAGAGAGAGAGAGAGAGAGAGAGAGAGAGAGAGAGAGAGAGAGAGAGAGAGAGAGAGAGAGAGAGATGAGAGAGAGAGAGAGAGAGAGAGAGAGAGAGAGAGAGAGAGAGAGAGAGAGAGAGAGGAGAGAGAGAGAGAGAGAGAGAGAGAGAGAGAGAGAGAGGAGATGAGAGAGAGAGAGAGAGAGAGAGAGAGAGAGAGAGAGAGAGAGAGATGATGGTTGTTTGAGTGTGAGCATTTTCGGAGAGGAAATATCACTCAAGGTTGCCATGCGGCATCTAGAGAATGATGAGAAGGTTGCCACGTGACACCTAGTTGTTTGATGGCTACTACTTTAGTATTATAGTATAAATAGGATAACTTGAAAATCTCAATATAGAGGCTTTAAGGGTTCTTAGAAATCTCAATGCAAAAAGGGTGGTTTGGTGTTTCATGTATAGAGTTTTGATGGGTGGATCTCCTAGTGATACTAGTATGAGAGATCTGGCTTCAAAGTAGGAGATTTGCATATCAGCAACCAAGAGATCTTGCTTCAATCACCTTTCGATCAAATATGTGGTTTCAAGTGCGCAGCAAGACGGATCCAGGAATCGAACCTTGGGGGGGTAAATGTTAGAAAAGTCTTTGGGGGAACGGGGTCTTAACTTTTGTTAAAATTCAGGAGGGGCGAACTTATGTAATTTTAAAATAAGCTTGGCTAATACTACTATAAGAAGGGGTTTTCTTTTGAATCTAGAGGGGTGATCGCCCCCACACGCCCCCCGGGGCAACGATCGAGCACGGTGATTGATGATGTGCCGCAATGACAGCTCTAGCAATGCGATCGACAATGGATCTGTCGATGTAGGTGGCGGATCGGCTGATCAAGAAAGGTGACTGATCGCAATCCAAGATCTGCACTTGTCGATAAATTGGAATGCGTGCAGCCTGGGTGGTGTCGTCGGGCTGCACCGACAAAGACAGACCACGATGGCATAAGAGGACTCATTATGTAAAAGAGAACGACTTCGTAGTAGGATCAAAACGGTTCTGATGCCATATTCAATCAAGGGAGATCGAATTGAAGGAGGAGGAATTCTTATTCATACCAGTGTTTTCCAAACCGGACCGTAAGGGGGAACCGAAAGGGCATCCAGTTCGGTCCAAATCGGTTCAAATCGGTGGTTCAACCGTTTGAACCGCATAAAAATATGGTACACCTTGATGTAGTGTCAGTTTGGCCATCCATTCGGAACTGAGGTCGCTCAAAGGGGCATTAGAAGAAATTAAGTGACGAGCTTACCAAAGAGTAGTTGAGTTCACATATGCTATTCGAGCGCGAGATGCCATTATGTTAGGCAATGGTCGTTTTGAGGAAACAGGCATAGTGGGGTGGGTCATTATGCCATCAGCTTTGGTTTCAACTGTCGAAGATGATGATCCAGTGGGTTTCCCGGACTGCTAATGGAGCTGCGCACTGGCTAGCGCCCCAGGGCTCGTGTCTTTGGCGGGGAGTGATATCGAGATGCGAATTTCCCAAATGTACTGCCGGGTTTGATCTCTGAAGACCTTCAAGTCATGCTGACAAAGGCTTTGCTTGCTTCTCAAGATGCGATTGGATTTTCACATTTTAGAAGAACGATACGAAGAGAACAACTTTGGCAAAACTATGGACAAGCATTATGAGGCGACGTAGCGCTTGCAACATGACAACTTTGTTTTCGGAGGGAACCATTTGTGTATTACAATAGATTCTCGATAGAAAGAAACCCATATTAGTTGAATTGGTCACTTTGGACGAGACAAAACTATTGCCTTATATAATAGGTTTCTATTACATTGCTTACAATTGTGTGAGATGTCACTCCTTATGTAGGCAATGCTCAAAAGATGGGATTGTGGACTCCACTGCCAAGTAGAATCCTTAGGAAGACATGAGCCTATACTCTAACATTGGTTTAATTTGTCCCCGACTCAAAAAATCATTACTCTATTCTAGTCCAATTAGGGTTGCAATTGTGATTTCACTCCCAACCGAATTGTTAATCTCAACAATTGGGTTGTATGTATCAATTCGAGCGACAGAGTATTAATTCGGTTACTACAATGATTTCACTAAAGCTATAGTAAAATCACTCCCAACCGAATTTTTATTCTAACTTACCGAATTGATACTATTGAGGTAAAATAATTTTTTTAAGAAAGTAGTTGCAGAGGGAATTAACGCTTAACGCAATTTAAGCAAGAGTTTATCGTAATATGGATCAGTTAGAAGGGTAGTAAAAATCCCAAACTAATTACATCAGATCTCCGACTCCAAGTTAATTAATTATGTTTGGTGCAAATTTTGGAGAAAGCTTGAAAATACTCTTCAATTTAGTTCTTCAAATTATCCATAAACAGATGGCCAAACTGAGATTGTCAACCAGAGTTTATGATTTGGGGATTTTAGCGGGCAACATCATCTACCAATGGGATCTTATTTTGGCTCAAATTGAGTGTGCATTCAACCGATCCGCTATCCAACTCATCGGTATTAGCCCATTAAACTTGGTTCTAGTTCATACTACTTAATTTTTTTTTTCAGAAATTTCATAGTACTCATCTTTCGAGTAGAGAGGATAAAAAAAAACAAAAAATACCAAGAAATTGCATGAATAAGTGTGTGCCCAATTTTTTTTTTTTTTTTTCTATCTAAGGTGGTGTGTGCCCATATCTTCAAGCAAATGAGAACAGTGGAAACAGTACCACTATGCAACCAAAACCCATGAATTTCGAGGGAGGATACTTGGTATGGATGCACCTTCAAGTAGAGTGCTTTTTATCCTACATTATGGTGATTTTTTTTTTCTAGACTGACCAAGCGATAATAGGACATGACGCTAGAGCAAGGACTCAAAAAGGTCCAGAGATCGAAACCAAGGGAGAAAGTGTCTGCTATTTATTAATTTTATAATCCCATGAACATGACATCAACAGTCAGGATTCGCACGCACAAACAAAAACACAATGACCTTGAGGGAATGTTCGCTCCATGGTATCCATACCGAGAGTCGAACATGAAACCTCTCCAACATGGGAGAGAGGAAGTACCACCAGGCCAAGAGCCCGTTGGTAAAGTTAGGTCTGGAAATAATGGCAATTCGGAAGGAACAATACTTGGCGCACGGCTACCCTGTGTGCCGGTAGACCCAGCACATGGACAGGTGACATGCAAGAAATTTGTGAAGGGGAGTGGGGCCCTTAATAAAAAATAACTATATGCAGTAAAATCCTAATCAAGTTTTACGTACATATTACATAGCTTTGGATGTGGCCTCTTCTCTCGTCTCTCGTTTGGATTTCTTGTGGCTGATATGTTTAATTGGATGAGATTCCAATTTATCTCAAAAAAAAAAGTTTTATGTACATATATATTTTTATATTATAGGCCCCACTTTCCTTCACCAATGGCTGCACAACACCTCCCCATGTGCTGGATCTACTGCACAGGGGGTAACTGCCGAGTATTGTTCTATGGTGCTCAGTCGAAGTGGTAAAAATTACCACAAAGTTGAGTTTTTTAGATTTTTTTTGGGTAAATTACACTTTACACCCTGAAATTGAGGCAAAATCACTTAACCCTTATATTGTTAATAAACTACATTTTTACCCCCATTCAATTCAGTTTGGATTAGATACGATTACTTAAAGAGAAATTTAGTAGTTGACAAAAAGGGTATTGCGCTCACATTTAAAATTATAGGGACCAATTTGGAATGAAATTAAACTTAGGGGGTTAAGTGGTTTTGCGCTAACTTTAGGGGGGTAAAGTGTAATTTACCCTGGGCTGGGGTGGGGTGGGGGACTTAGTGGTATGTCATGAGAAAAGATCCTTTAGTGAAAAGGACATACAACAAGATGATTTTGCATCGGGTCCCTCTCCAAAAAAATGTATTTAAAGCAAGTTCCGTCGTTGACTTTTCAGTCTTTAAATTAAAAAACTACCAATAATACTAGAATCACAAATGTTATTCTTCACTGTAGCAAAGAGTAACAATATAGAATTTTACACTTCACTGTAGCAAATGTTACTCTTTGCTACAGTGAAATCATTGTAGAAGTTATTTTTTTGGGAGAAATCTTGTGTTTTTTAAAAATATTGCTATAGTGAAACCACTATAGCAAATGTTGCTTGTTATTACCTAATTGTTACTTTTCATGTGATTCACTGTAGCAAATGTTACTGTTTATTATCGAAATATTACTCATTGCTACAGTGAAATAACTGAAGCCTTTTTTTTTTGGAGAAATCTAATTTTTTTTAAAAAAATTGCTACAGTGAAATCATTGTAATTACTCTTTATTATCTAATTGTTACTATTCATATGATTTTCTTGTATTAGCTGCTTGTAGAGGTAAAATGATCATTTTCCAAACAAACTGACCTACTTCCAAAACATCTCTTTGCCGTCTTTATCACTAAACACGATCTGTTTTAAAGACCTACCACCAATTTGTCTTCTTTGTTTTGGTATGTTTCTCTCCTCTCTTTCTCTATCACGAAGAAGAAAGTGATTTGGACTCGAGAGACAGAGTTCACTAAATGGCGAAGAATGAGGTTGAAGCATCATTTTTACGTGGTGATGACAATGGAACGGTGACAAAGGCAACTGGGTGTGGGCCCCACTAGTAAATTAGTTTCATAAAAGCTGAAGCACTTAGGCACGCTTTAAGGCCCGTTTCAGCAAATCCTTTTGGGTCTTCTTGCTTGCTAGAATTCTCAATTCATGGCTGGTCCCTTTCAATTGCCTTTCAAGTTCCCAAAAACATCCTTAACTATTGAGTTAAAATTGTCTTAGTTTTCTTGCTTCCTCTTCCTTGGATCTAGTGTGGTCTACCTAAAATTGTCTAAGATTTTCTTCTTTTGTAATTCACTTTAAATTTTGAAAATTTTTATTCATACCCCCGATCGATCTGTAATATCCCCTGTTTTCCTCCATTTTCATCCTTATGACAAGTATGCCCTTGTCAAACCCCTTCATCTTCCATTACTGGTGCAAATCGAAGGTGGGGGAGAAGGGGTTGGCCCCGACCTAACCCCTACTCCCTCGCTATTGTAGGTGCAGATCGGAGGTGGAGGAGGGGTTGGCTGCCTCCTACCCTCTATTGGTGCAAATCAGACATGGGGGAGGAGGGTTTGGCTACCTCCTCCCCTCTATTGTTGCAGTGCAATCCGAGGGGGGAGGAAGGTCGTGCCTCTCCTCCTTCTTGCTGTAGACACCATTGCAGGTCATGTGGTATGATTCGTTCAAAGAGGATGGGGTTTGACTTTTGAGAAGGGTATATTTGTCATGAGACTAAAAATTTTGGTTTATGCTTTTAAGATCAGAGGAGCCTGCAAAAAAGTCACTCATGAATCGACAGATATCCAACTTCAGGATCTCCTAGTATATTTGAAAGAAGATGAATGAAAAGCCATCAGGGCCAGGAGCGTCGTCCGGTGATTGATCAAAAATCGCCCTCTTAAATTCTTCTTGAGTGAACGACAACGAAATAGGATCCCGGTCTATCAGCACAGGGAATTGGAGGGACCCCAGTTCGTCATCAAGAGGCAAAATTGATCCATAGCAAACTCACGCTTGAAGAAGTTAGTAGCGTCGCTGATAACGTCTCGCTGGTTGGTGTTGCGGATGCCATCATTAGACAAAGAGAAAAGATAGTTCCGCCGAAGTCTGCCATTCGCAATGCCGTGGAAGTAGGCCATGTTCTGATCGCCCAGAGTTACCCATTTTTCTCTGGACCTCTGTTTCCACATTATTTCCTCCTTATGCAGAATGTTGACTAGTTTAGTGGTCAGGCTAGTACGGAGGGCCAGTTCCGAAGGCCACAAGGGTCCCGAACCTCCAATTCCCTAATGTGTTCGAGAAGAGACTCTTTCTATTTCTTGATGCTACCAAAATGGTCAGAGGACCACGTAATTAGCTCTCATCGTAAGAATCTGAGCTTCGAGGCGACATTCAAGGTTGAGTTTAGGAGCGATGGAGCAGCCACCCACCAGGTCGCCACCAAGTTGTCATACCCCTCCACCAGAGTTCACATCTTCTCGAAACAGAAGGGAAGTTTAGACCGACTATCCTCCCCCGTGTTTATTGGTATGTTTCTCTCATCTCTTTCTCTATCACGGAGAAGAAAGAGATTTGGACTCGAGAAAGAGTGTTCACTAAATGGTGAAGAATGAGACCAAAAGCATCATTTTTACGGGCTGATGACAATGGAATGGTGACAAAGGCAACCGGGTGCAGGCCCCACTAGTAAATTAGTAAATTAGGCACGTTTTATGGCTCGTTTCAGCAAATTCTTTTGGCTCTTCTTACTTGCTAGAATTCTCAATTCATTGCCGGTCCCTTTCAATTGCCTTTCAAGTTTCCAAAAGCATCCTTAACTATCATTAGATATAGTAGTAAAGTTTTAAGTTAAAATTGTCTTAGTTTTCTTGCTTCCTCTTTCTTGGATCTAGTGTTGTCTACCTAAAATTGCCTGAGATTTATTTCTTTTGTAATTCACTTTAAATTTAGAAAAATTTTATTCATACCCCCCATCAATCTGCAATATCCCATGTTTTCCTCGATTTTTATCCTTATGACAAGTATGCCCTTGTCAAATCCCTTCATCTTCCATTACTGGTGCAAATCGAAGGTGGGGGAGGAGGGGTTGGCCCTGAGCCAAACCCTCCTCCCTCGCTATTGCTAGTGCAGATCGGAGGTGGAGGAGGGGTTGGCCGCCTCCTCCCATCTATTGGTGCAGATTGAACATGGGGGAGGAGGGTTTGGCTACCTCCTCCCCTCTATTGCTGTCGTGCAATCCGATGGGGGAGGAAGACCGTGCCTCTCCTCCCTCTAGCTGTAGACACAATCACAGCTCATGTGGTACGATTCGTACGAAAAGGATGGGGTTTGACTTTTGAGAAGGGTATATTTGTCTTGAGACTGAAAATTTTGGGTTATTTATATATTGATGGGTTATGAATAAAAATTTTCTAAACTTATTCTATTAATAAACTGGTTGGTGGCTACATAATTCTTATTTTGATTTGGTTATTTACCTTAAGTTATAGGGTTGTTTCATATTTTTCGTTTTAGTACATAACTGGTGTCATTGAACAATCGAAAGAGACCATCATGGCACAACATGCTAGGTTTGATCTAACCACTACAGACAGGGAAGCCGCTGCACGAGCAAACACAAAAAAGGGTCCACCTAGCCCGTAACGAATTGGTGCGGCCCATCTGGTTCAAAGGAGAGCACCCAATTGAAGCAGGAGTCGATCCCGGATAAGTGTCCACAAGGAGCGGTGCCACTACCAATTCCTCTATGCAGCGGTGGTGAGCGCACTAAGCACCTTTAGCTGTAGGGTTGTTTATCTAAGTTCCAAACCATGAAAAGAGAGAATCACAAATCATCGGATGAAAAAATTTGGCCTTTGGAATTTGATGAGAAACCATTGCATACCCCTAATTTTTAACTTGTATTTCTTTTAATCCTTTTTCGAGTATCCATTTATAAAAAAAAAAATTAACCTTGGGCAATGGTCATTGGGAAGGGATGCCTATCCCATTCTTCGACAAGCAAGCTCATTCGTGGATTCGTCAATGTCTCTTGGAAGAGAAACAATGAGATTTTCCATGGGCAATCATGTTTTTTTTTTCGGGTTCACAGCAAGGGGAGGTCACAATCGAACCACCAAGAGGCGCCACAGGCTGGCACAAACCACAGAAACCGCCTCACTGACAGGGAGTACAAGGAGGCACAAAAACACCCACCACACATATTGCCAACCGGTAGGAGAAAACCGCCCATTGCCGGACACAGAGAAGGAAACCGTCGAGTGGCGGGACACCAAACCACAACATGTGAGACACAAAATCGCCACTAGGCAAGGGAGCCTCAATGCCGGTGCACAGAGGCACCGCCGCGGCCATTACAAGACCTAAACAAAGGAAAAACAAACACCAAACTAAAAATTACCAAAAATCGGTGGAGATCTCAAAGCCGGGGTCATAGCCGACCAATCCAGCAGCAATCGGTGAGCAGAAACCCCGACACTAAGCTAGGAACAACCACCAAACAGGGGAGAGAACCCACGACGCTGACAGTGCAAGAACAATATCGTCGGCTGTTGGAGAGCCCTTTGCACAGAGGGATGAACGGGGGGCCAGATCCCACCCTCGAGGAAGCTCGGACCCAAGTCCGGGCCTCCCCGGAGCCGCCGTCGGCCTCCGAGAGGCTCGCGATGCAGACCCTAACCCTAGAAAAGAACGGGGAAAGGAGACCACCAGAAGTAACCTCTAATGATTAGGGCCAAATCATCCACTACTACCAAGCTTCAAAATAATGTGAGATCAGAACACTATGGAGTTGTAGTAAATATATATATATATATATATATATATATATATATATATATATATATATATATATATATATATATATATATATATATATATATATATATATATATATATATATATATATATATATATATAGAGAGAGAGAGAGAGAGAGAGAGAGAGAGAGAGAGAGAGAGAGAGAGAGAGAGTAGTGATACATTGCGGCCGGGTAACGTGCGGCCACCCCTTCGGGGGTATTTTCGGATTTTTTTTTTTGGGGATTGATCACCCACCCTTGGATTGGACACACAAAAAATTTCAGCCCCATCCAAGACTTGTAGGTCGTCCAAATGTGTTGATCTTTTATCGGTCGTTCATTTTTTTTGCCATTTTGATCAACACATTTGGATGGCCTACAGGTCTTGGATCGGGCTGAAATTTTTTGTGTGTCCAATCCAAGGGTAGGTGATCAATCCCCAAAAAAAAAAAATTCCAAAATACCCTCGAAGGGGGTGCCGCACGTTAAGGCTGCACGTTACCGGCCGCAATGTATCACTATTTTATATATATATATATATATATATATATATATATATATATATATATATATATATATATATATATATATATATATATATATAAAGAGAAAGAGAGAGAAAGAGAGAGGAAACGGGAAATGAGCTGCCAGCCTATTTCAAAAAAATAGGCAGCCACCCATTTGATGCCCTTAGGAGTCTTAGAATGTGCTATTTTTTGTGAGCATAAGTATCTTATCTTAGATAGAACACCCATAAAAAATCAGCTCATTCTAAAACTCCTAGGGGCATCAAATGTTAGAAGTTTTATTGAGCGTTCGTTGTCACCGTAATCTGAAATATTACATTTAATGTCCCTAAAAGTTTTAGAATTTGCTGATTTTTGTGAGTGTTCTATCTAAGATAAGATACTTACACTCACAAAAAATCAGCACATTCTAAGAATCCTAGGGGCATCAAATGGGCGGCTGCCCATTTCGTCGAAATAGGCCGCCAGCCTATACCCCGTATCCTCTCTCTCTCTCTCTCTCTCTCTCTCTCTCTCTCTCTCTCTCTCTCTCTCTCTCTCTCTCTCTCTCTCTCTCTCTCTCTCTCTCTGTGTGTGTGTGTGTGTGTGTGTGTGTGTGTGTGTGTGTGTATATATATATATATATATATATATATATATATATATATATATATATATATAATTTATTCGTATCCCAAAACTACTTCGCTTATCCCTTTTCCTCCCAAAAAATGGATTCCCATCTTATACCCCACAAAAATGTCATTACGATCTATAGTCTCATGCCATGATGCTCCAGTCCGGTATCCGTCAATGCCACTTTGCATTTTTCTAGAGACCACCCGCCGGCATCTCCGTACGTCATTGTTAGAAGATTCTGCCCCTGCCCATGGCATTATATTCCCTATATCTTGGTCCAGAGAAAAATTGAGGATCAGTCTTTAATGGCCGAAATTACAATCGGCTAATGGCATTGTGCTCCAGTCGCCACATAAGGGTAATGAGATAATTTAAAGGGCTAAGCATTCATTGATTATTTGGCGTATGTGGCACAATGCCACTGGCCGATCGTAATTCCGATCGTCAACCGACCAGTGGCATTGCACCACATACTCATAGCGGTCATCAAATTTTTTCTCGTCTAGCTACTGCCAACCTTTAGAAAATTGGGTATGAATCCTCTCCACTGATGATCCTCTCCTCTATCGGTCGTTGACGATTTGGGAAGCGACATGTGGCGATTGGAAAACAAATGGCCAAGTTTATGGACATGGGATGTACCCAAGGGGAGTTGGCACCACCATCGGCCGCCACCACCGGCCTGCAGCCGCCTACTACCACCGTCGCCGACGGATCACCCTTGCCGATCACTGGCCACCGACTGCCGCCCCGCCGGCCAACGGTGGGGTGGTCGCCATCGGTGGTGGCCAACGGCGGTAGCAGGTGGTGGGCGACGACCGGGGATGGTGGCATGTTCCCTTGGGTTCATCCAATGGTCATAGATCGTGGCCGTTTATTTTCAGATTGCCATATGTTGCTTCCCAAATCATCAGCAACCGATATGAGAGACGTTCATCAGTGGAGAGGAGCCGAACCCCAGAAAATCCTACTATAGTGGCTCGACTTTCTTGATTTTTACGATAATTGTCCTTTTTAACAATCTAGGCATAATGTAGCATGTAATATAGTTCATGTAGCACGAAAAGCAGTATAGAGCGCCCGAATCTTTCCCCAAATTAGAATATAGCAATGAAATCTAAGCTAACGAGGTCGAACCCACTCATAGATCTAAAATTATTTATTTTTCCTTTCTTGTCTTGTCCAAAAAAAAAACCCTTAGGTATTGATGTTACAATCAGAAATTAGACATGAATTTTATAAATACAAAACTTTATAATTTTTTTTAAGAAATACTTCATAAAATATTTTATTCAGAATTTATTTAATTACTATGTTTTCATATCACGCTTTCTTTCACAATATGCCAAGGGTGCCACTATCATCATTTTTTTATATGGTGAATTGGTACAAGAAGACGATGAGAAAAAGGAAAGTTGCAATGGTCTGACGACCACATCAACGAACTATTTCCTTTGGACACTTTGAAAAGCGGTATGAACATAGGTTGTGCGGTCCAAGGCCCAAAAGTCTCAGGTGGGTGCCTAGTGGGTTGCCCGAATTGCTATTTAGAACAATAATCATATCCAAAAAAAATCAACGCACTCTAAAACCTCTTTGAATTTTTTTTTTGTTTTTGAGAAATCACTCTTGTGTGGAGGGGGGGGGGGAGGGAAATAAGACTGTTTACAAAGAAAGAGGAAACCCCCCATGAAAGCCATCTCTTAAGGGACTGGTCGCGGGTATTTGAGAAGATCCTCACAGACTTCTCGATATGCCTAACTATCTTCGAGAAAGTCATGGACACTTATTGAAAAACTCTCATGTTTCTCTTGATCCAGATATTCCAACAACTAGCCATGACAACTATATCCCAAATCTTTCTAGGTTGCTTTCCGGGAAAATCCGTCGCTTCATCCACAGAGACTACAAGGATAATATAGATGATGTGTTCCCTCTAATATGTATCAAGTGCTTGAAGTGGTCCCAAATCGGGCGAGCGAAGGAGTAAGAAAGGAGGAGGTTATTGTTCTTCTTCATAAAAGAATCACACATGGAGTATATGGTGTCGATTATGCAAGGGTGATTTCTTTTAGCAAGATTTTCCTTTGTGCAAATCTTGTTGTGTCCATGAATATCTTAACCTCGGATGGTACTTTAGATTTCCATTCGGACTTAGCGATTTGACATGCATTTCATCCCTAGATGAATCTAATTTAAGAAGTTTATCGACTATCCATTGCAACCGTTAATTTGAAGAGTATATGTGAGACGCTTTGAGTTTTCGAAACTTTCTAATTTTTTACGAAGGTGCTCACCTTACAATGGATAATTACATCTACCAAAAATTAACAAATTTGAAAACCTCCGTATATGGTATATAGAGGGGCATACAAAATGCTCACTTCACTCGTCGCCTGAGCGTCAGACTGGCACCGGACAGCGTCGCTATGCTGTGGGGACCTTGGCGTCACAGGAGCTTCAAGGGTCCCGATCGTCGCGGCTGGGATATACTCGCCATCGGGATTTCATAGTCGTTATGGCTGGAGAGGAATCGGAGGATCTTCCATGAGAAAACCTTGTCGACGGATTGGCTCATCCTCATGACGAGGTCGTTGATACATGTACACCTTTGGGCGACCTGTGCTTCGGCGGGTGCCAGGAGTTTTCTGTTGAGCCTTTGTAATAGTACTTCTTGAGCTGTTTCCTCCCCCTCTTATTTTCTAATAAACAGGTAGGGGTCCAGGCCGAATCCACCCCCCCCCCCCTCATTCTTTGAGAGGGATTTCTCAAAAAAAAGAGGAGCATGCAAAAAGGGCTTCTTTTCATGAGCATACACCCCACTAGCAACCGGGTGCACCACTTGGCGCGGGTATAAATAGGCTTCTTTAAAACATCTAACATAGCTCATCGGACGATTTGTACAATGGCATGAGCCCCTGCACTCCACAAGTTAGATATAGGGGCTTTCCGACCCATCGAAAGACTGGAAGTGGAGAATTCTCTAGTTGGTTGGGAATCTGAATCTGGTAGTCATCACCCAAGGTGAAAGGGGATTTTTGTAGTTCCTCGTGTGGTATAATGTTGGGGAATCGATCCCACCATCAAGGCTCCACGCAACTGAAAAAGAACATCGAAGGCGCGAAGAACTCCACTGGAAGATGGCGAACACCACCAACGAGAAGAGCGAACGATCAATGCAAACCAAAGCACCAAACACAGAACACAAGATGATATCCGGCGATTGACGATCAATGGATTCACTCAGAAAAGGAATACAAGGAGCACATGTATGTTTTCCCTCTAACCAATCCCTCTCCCAACCTACAAAGAGATAACCCCCCCAAGGAACAAGAAGAGATACCGCATGATATCCCTCTCACCCCAAGAACAAGAGAAACCCTCGCTCTAACCCAATGATGGCTACCTGGCCACTCTTCGATCTCACAAAGAGCCTTTAGATCCTTCCTTTTTTTTTTTTCTTGTTCATCCCTAGGGGTCCTTTTTATAGCCCTAAGTTTGTGCAAGACCTAGGAGAGAAGATAGAAAAAAAAAAAAAAAACCCCTAAAAGTTCTCTCGAAAACCCACGAAAAAACGCAACCGAAAACGCGTTTCACATGTGCCTATCCGATGCTTGGCGTCCTGGGCGCCAGTTTCTTGCGCGCCATGTCGAGCCGCCTCTGATTGGTGCCCAAGGCACCAGTAGTCGTTTTCTTCGCTCCGTATCTACTCCGTCTTCCGCCATCCTTCATGCACGAACCTTGGACATTTCGGAGGACTTGTTTTAAGCCAACATCCTCAACAGTATGTGGCACTACCTAGTCAATATGGTGATCGACCTATCCATTAGATGACAAGGTCTACAATATTTTTGTAGTTCCCTATGTGGAATGCTAGTTGTATTGGTGTCGAGGCCTCTAAGTAGAGCTCGCCGGCATGTGATCACGTTATATGTTGCTCGTAGTTTGACGATCTCCATCTACAGATCTTAGGTCTCAGCTCGTATAGCATCTACCATATTGATCGAGGGCGTGATCTTAGTCGACCAAGAACTAGCTAGAATCTGCTACAGATCGATGGGACTAAAAGTCCTCCCCAGTCAGTTTGAGGCGCTCCAGAGTGGGCAGTCACCCTTGGAGGCGGTCTTCTTTCTTACCAACATCTTCAAGAGATCATGTAGGTGAAGGAGTCGTGTGAATATATGTGGGTGGTTTTCTTCATGCACCCCTAAGTAGATGAACAATCACTTCTACAAACTCTCTGAGAATAGGCTCTTTGCGATCCAAGGTCCCTTCGACACTCATTTCACGTCACAAATAACCCTTAGAATTTAGGACGAGAGAAAATTCATCATTACCATACCTCATGCATCTGACATGAGTTCCTTATATAGAGTGTTATAGAGAATCTTGGCATTTATGGCATATTTGGCTTCTTGATCCCACGAGGTCACCCTAAGGATTATTTGCACCACGTGATCATCCTAGTCTAGCCTTTATCACTCTCCATATCCAGAGAGGGGACTCGGATCTGTTGGGGGGCTGGCATACATTTGCTTGATCCGAGCCCGAAATGGGCATCGTAACCTCCGGTTATTGGTCCCCTACGTTTTTGCCACGTAACCGGGTTTGCCTCGAGGGACTTGGGTTTAGGGCTATAAGCTCCTTCCGAGTCGATCTCCTCGGGTCTGGGGCTATAAGCTCCTTTATGTAAGGCGCATGGTTTGAACAAAATGTTGCATGGATGTCCGAGAAGAGGTAAGGAAATACCCATAGAATCCCTATACTCTAAGAAAATTTTAGATTTGGACTTTGTCATGCAAAAGTTTCGAAAAGGACTTTTGTCACTCCTTTTATAGGGAATATTGTTCAAAGCAATACAAGCAGTACAAAATGTTTCACCCCACAAGTTCTTGGATGATCGGATCTAGATACCATAGAATAATTTCTATCGTTCGGCACACCGTTAGGTTCGAGTCAATATGGTGTGATGGTTTCATGCACTATTCCATAATTTTTGTTAAAAACATTAAATTCTGATGAGCAATACTCACCTCTCCTATCGGACCTTATATATATGTATTTTTCTCTATTTGACTTTCCACTTCAGGCTTATAAGGATAAAATTTCTCAAAAGTTTTAATTTTTTTAGCAAATAAATATAAGAATGCCTAGAATAATCGCATAATATAACATAATTTTTTGTTAAAATTTCACTCATTTCACATATATCAATATGTAAAAATTCTAACAAAGTTGAACGTTGATAATTTACTGAAACAGGTCTTTCTCAATTTCTTACCCTGAATTATATTTAATATTACACATGTTTATGTGTCAAATTTTAATCGATCATTCTTTTCGTAGTAAGATAATTAATATGTCCAAGCCAACTCCGTGATGACTCATAAGATTCTCTAATGAGTAACATTGAAAATGAAGAAATAGTAGTAACAATTAAATTAGGCATAGTACTTAGTTCCAACAATCCTCCGGCGGGCGACAACTCCGGCGGGCGACAACTCCGGCGTGAGAGGCGACCGGATCTGGACTCCGGACTCCTCCGGCGGGCGACAACTCCGGCGTGAGATCCGTCGACCAGATCTGCACCAGATCTGATCGGGTCCTCCTCCGATCTCCGATCTGCACCAGCTCCGGCCTCAGATCTACTTGAGATCCTCCTCCGATCTGCACCAGCTCCGGCCTCAGATCTGCGTGAGCGTCGGCCTCCGATCTGCACCAGCTCCGGCCGTCGATCTGCACCAGCTCCGGCCGTCGATCTGCTTCGTTCTCAGCCTCCAGCCGGATCCCTGTTCTTCGGCTTCTCTCTCTTCTGCTCGATCCCCCACAAGTCACAACACAAGGGCCTCCTGCTCGAGAGAGCGCCAGCACTGAGAGGACTTTGCCTTGCCTCAACTTCTGATTTTCGAGCGTGAGGATGGCGAGAGGAAGAGGGAGATCCCGAGGCCGTTCCCCTAGCCACCCGCGGCGAGAGGTGGGTGTAGGTTCCCGAGGGGCGTCTTTGAGGGCTAGGTCACGCGGGGATAGGGGTTCTGCGGGAGCGGTGGATCGGAGTCGTTCCCGAGATAGGCGTCTCGGGGGCTCCCATCGCCCATCCACGTCGGCCGGCCGTCCCCGTGTCTCCTTCGCCGACGCTGTCCGTCGGCCTGCACCGCCAGCCCCGCCGCCAGTCAGGGTTTCGGGGCCCTCCCGCAGACCGGATCTACCTCGCCGCCGGCGGGATTTAGGACGCCGCTGTCATCGGTGCGGGGAGAGAGATCATGCGGTTGCCGCGTGCCGGAACCCCCTTGTGTGCTTCGCCTGCGGTAAGGTGGGGCATACCTCTCACCGGTGCAAGATGTCCAGGGCTTCCGGATCTACGGGGTCTTCTTCGACGGGTGCCGGAGCCTCGATTGATCTTCCCGATGATCCCAGGCGCGCGGAGATGTTGGAGGTCCTCAACCGATCGGGGATCTGCCGGGTCTTCCGGAAATCTGTGTCCGCGACGGAGCTATCTGGCCACCTTCGGCACGCGTGGCAGGGTTCCTGGGCTTGGCCGTCTCAGGAGATCGGGAATGGGGAATTCCTAGTTGAATTCCCATTCCGTCAATTCCTAGAGATCGAGGCAGGGCGTGGCGTCCGGGACCTGGGCGCAGTTTCGGTCTCCTTCCGCCCATGGGAGGAGCTGGGTGGGGCAGTTGCGAGGAGGAGGAGGACAGCCTTGAGGGTCACGATTTTCGGCCTCCCTTTTGATGCCTGGGGGGAGGGGTCGATCCGGACACTTCTGGAGCCGTTCGGAGAGGTCCGGGAATGTTTCAATGTCTTCCCCTCGATCTCGCACCGTCGTTTCTGTCAAGCTACGACCCTCTGCTACGATCCAATCCTCATCCCCCCCTCCTTGAACTTCAACCATGGCGGCGGGGTGTTCCGGGTTCGTCTCGCTACTCAGGTCCTGGGAGATTGCACCACACTCCCCCCGCCTCCCCCAGGCTACCTGCCTCCTCTGGATCATGGGGTTGGCGGCGGTATGCCAGGTGGGGAGCCTGCGATTCCGCCGGGTTTCGGTCCACAGCCGACGAGGTTTCGCCCATCACCTATTCCGGCACCAGTGCACGAGGGTAGCTGCAGTCGTGACCCAGGTACTCCATCTCTCCAGCAGTTCTCCCGAGATACCGGTTTGGATGCTTCTACTCTCGGTTTGGGCGCGAATGGAGGCTTGCCTCCCTTTTCTTTTGATGGTGTTCTGGATGCTTGCGTGGCGAATCCCATCAACCCCTTTGCTGATGAGCAAGAGGGTGTTGATGTTGGACCGGTAGAGGGGGGCCCACAGTTGGGTTCCCAAGTTGATCCTGTCCCTATCAACATGGTTTCCCCCACTTTGGGGGAACCGCTTGATCCTAACTCTGTTGTCGGCAGGTGCGATATAGCAGAGCAGGGGAATGGAGGGGGAGGGACTACTGCTGGGACCGAGCAGGAATTTGGAGGTCGAGAGGCATCCGCAGAGAGTGGCGGCGCTGCCCATTTTCAGTCGGCTAGGAGGAGTTTCAGGCAGATCTTGCAGCGGTCCTCAGACGATCCGTCGCTTGCCCAGGCTTTGATCCGGTCAAAGATGCGTCTTTTGGAGCTGGACCAAGCAGACCCTTCGGTTTCCCTCCCTCTTTCTTTTCTAGATGACGATGTTATATTAGACATCGCTAAGAAATGTGGGTTCATAACTACTCCGGAGCTAGAAGGTGTGCGTTTCTTTCTTGATTCTCTAAGAGCCATGGAGGAGAAGCGGGCTAAGCTAGCCGCTTCCTCCTGAGGAGTGGTCTCAGAGGAGCTGGTGGAGGTGGTCCTTGTGCTTATGAAGATTCTTTCCTGGAATGTGAGAGGGTTAGGGAAGTCGGAGAAGAGACGGGCAGCCAGTTCTTTCGCCTCCATTCATGATGTGGACATCATCTGTATTCAGGAGTCTAAGCGGGAGAATCCGACTAACCATTTCTTCCGCTCCCTCAGCACTAAGAAGATTGCGAAGTGGGAGGCGAAGGACTCTACGGGAGCGTCAGGTGGTATTTTGGTGGGTTACAATGACGACCTGTTTTTGCTGAGAAGTACGAACGTTGGAGTTTTCTCTCTCTCCCTTATTTTTCAGAACAGATTAGACGGAGATGAGTGGATGCTTTCTTCCGTGTATGGCCCGACAGATCATGGCAGAGGGGATGATTTCTGGACGGAGCTGTCCCTGCTCCGGGTTAACTTCAACGGGCCCTGGGTGATTGCTGGTGACTTCAATGTGACGAGAGGGTCCAGTGAGAGGATGCGTAGCGGAGGTGATGTTTCGGCCATGAGTGCCTTTTCTTTTTTCATTCGTCAGCAGGAGCTTATTGATCTTCCTCTGTCGGGGCGTACGTTCACGTGGAGTAACAAGAGGGAAGACCCGATTCTAGCCCGGCTTGATCGGTTCCTTATCTCTGTTGATTGGGACTCGAAGTTCCCGGGCTCGATCCAGACTGGCCTGGCTTCTTGCGTGTCAGACCATGCTCCGGTCCTTCTGTCCACTGAGTCTATCTCTCCCGTCCGCCCACCTTTTAGATTCGAGTTGATGTGGTCCTCGGAGGAAGGCCTCAACGCAATGTTGGCCGGATGGTGGGCTGAAGCGGCCGGTCACGAGAACTCGGCGCTGAACATGACTAGCAAGCTCAGGTTCGTTAAGAAGAAGCTCATTTGCTGGAGCAGGGAGCATTTTGGCAGTATTCTGAGACATAAAGCGTCTGTGCTGTCGGAGATTCATTCTCTTGAGGTGAAGGGGGAATCTTCCGATTTGTCAGCTACGGATAAAGAAAGACTGTTAGAGCTAAATGAGAGCCTTGTCTCCCTTCTGCGGAATGAGGAAGTGATGTGGCGTCAACGTTCGAAGGAGCAGTGGATCAAGCAGGGGGATGCCAATACCTCTTATTTTCATAGAGTGGCGAATGCCAGGAGGAGGAGAAATTTCATCACCACGCTTTGGCATGAGGAGCAATCGCTGACTTCGACTTCTGATATATTAGCTGTGGCTTCCTCTTTCTTCAAGAGCGCCTTTCGTGAGGATGGTGTGACGTCTGGTGTCTCTTTCGATTGGGCCGGCGTTGATTTTCGTAGACTACCGGACGGCAATGGTCTTGATTCAGAGTTTACTGAAGAAGATTACCGCAGGGCGATCTTCCAGTCTAAGGGCGATGGTGCGCCAGGACCAGATGGTTTCCCTATGGCGTTCTACCAGAAGTATTGGGACATCTTGAAGGGTGATCTGTGCCGTTTCTTGAGCGATTTCTTTTCGGGCAAGGTGCGTCTTCATTACCTAAATCACTCTTGGATTATCCTGCTCCCTAAGAAATCTTCTGCAGAGACCATTAGAGATTTCAGGCCGATCTCTCTGTCTAACTGCCTCTACAAGATCGTGGCGAAGATTCTAGCGAATAGACTGGCCGACAACATCTCTCTACTGGTCTACCCTTCCCAGACAGCCTTCATTAAGGGGCGTCTGATCCTCGACAGTGTAGCGGCAGCCCACGAGACTATCTTCCACCTGAGGGAGTCCGGAGAGGAAGGGGTATTGCTCAAGATCGACTTCGAGCGGGCCTTTGATCAGATTCGGTGGGACTTCCTCCTTAGGCTTCTGGAAGCCAAGGGATTTTCTGCTCGGTGGGTGTCCTGGATCAGAGAGATTTTGGTCTCCTCTAAGATTTCTTGCCTTATAAATGGGGAGCAGGGTCGAGACTTCAAAGTTTACAAGGGCCTGAAGCAGGGATGCCCACTTTCCCCTTATCTGTTCATCTTGGTGGTCGACGCTTTCGATGCTGCGGTTCGCAAGGCCAACGCTGAAGGTCTGGTGAAGGGAGTGGGCGGACATGGTTGGACTACTTCGAATTTACATTATGCGGACGATTCGTTACTCTTCGCCAAAGCTTGTCCCTTTCAGATGGTCTCTTTGAAGATCCTCCTATACGGGCTGGAATTGACTTCAGGGCTGAAGATCAACTTCCAGAAGAGCAGCCTGTACTACATCGGTTCAGGGGAAGCCGGCGGTGGTTTGGCCAGGTTGTTGAATTGCAGAGAAGGTACCTTGCCGATGAAGTATCTGGGTCTTCCGATCAGCGATAGAGCTCTCAGGCGGGAGGACTGGGAACAGCTGATTTTGAAGATAGAGAGGCGTTTGGAGGGTTGGAAGGGTAGATTTTTGTCCTCTGGTGGCCGGCTTGTTCTGGTGAATTCTGTACTTTCGTCAATCCCATCTTACTACCTGTCTTTCTATTTCCTGCCAACCTGGGTCATTGACAGGATCGACAAGATCAGGCGCTCTTTTCTGTGGCATGGTACGGGCTCTTCTACAGGAGGGTACAACCTCATGCGTTGGGACCAGGTCTGTCTCCCAAAGAAGCTGGGCGGGTTAGGTGTCCTGGATCTGCGCCGGTTCAATATCTCGATGCTGGGGAAGTGGTGGTGGAGATTACAGCAAGGTACGGATGCTTCTTGGAGGGAAGTTATTCTGTCCCGTTATTTCCGGAGGTTTTCCCCACTACAAGTGCGGAGTAGAGTCTCGGGAAGAATTTCGCATTTTTGGCGAGGCGTCCTCAAGGTCAAGGACCTCTACAGAGAGGCAACCACTCTTTCCTTAGGTGACGGACGGGCCATCAGGTTCTGGCGTGACACTTGGATCGGTGATAGGCCATTGGAGCACCTCTTCCCGTCTCTCTTTTCTTTGGCCCGGAACAGGGGAGCGTCGGTCCGATCCCAGGCTTGCCGGAGGGGGGACTCTATCGGCTGGAAGATTACACTCCGAGCTCCTTTAGATCGGGTCGGTCGACGGGAGCTGCAGGATCTTTATGTGATTTTGCAAGCGGCTACCTTCAGTTCCGGGCGGGATACGGTCCGGTGGAACTGCTCTTCCTCCGGAGTATTCTCTGTGAGATCCTTTTACGAGCACCTCCTACCTCGAATGCGCAATCATAGACCGTCGAAGGCTATTTGGAGGACGAAGGCGCCTTCGAAGGTCCAAATTTTCTCCCTGATGGCCTCGAGGAATAAGATTCTTACTAAGGCGAACCTGTTGCGGAGGCACCATCCCCAGGCTGTGGACGCTCTTTGTACTTTCTGCAATGCAGAGGAGGAGACCTCATCGCATCTGTTACTTGGGTGCCCCTTCGCTCGGCAGTTGTGGGACCATTTCGAAGGCAAGGCCGGTATTCTCTCACACCCTCGATCTCTTCGAGGTCTTTGGAGCTCCTGGAGGAGGAGGAGGGTTCCGCTAGGCATCAGGAAACCTTGGGATGTGTTGGTCATGGCGATTGTGTGGGTGATCTGGCTTGAGAGGAATAATCGGATCTTCAATGCTTCTTCGGCCGGGCAGGAGAATCTACGTCGTTCAGTGGTTTCTCTTTTCGGGACTTGGATTATTCCTTGGCGTGATAAGCTAGGGGAGGAGGCTTCCTTTTTCTGTAACAGCATCATTTCTTGAGTTTTAATTGATTCTGGTCGGGGTCCGCCAAACCCTCCCTCCCGTTGGAGGGGTTCTCAAAAAAAAAACAATCCATGAAAGAAATCAGCAGATACATTATTTATGGCTATTACAACCGTAATCTAAGAATTGTGCAATTGTGGAGGTATTGTTATTATGAAATAAAAGAGGAGATTTGCTCTAATATTAACCCCTCAGCTTATAGATTAGTAAGCCATATTTAACTAAAGTTTAGCTTACACTAACCTTTCAGTTTGGCTTGGCATTGAGCCAATCATCATGTTAGCCTCCAGAGTAGGAGTATCCTTGTGGCTCAATTTTCCTCTCTCTAGTTTTTCTCTATTACCATTGTTTGGCAAAGTATTTGAATCAATTGTTGGGTTTCGTGAATTCATTGAAGGGTTATTTTTTGGATTAATAAGATCGACCCGTATCGTGCATTCTTGATGTAGGCACTTACGGAAGTTGTGGTTTCTCTGATGGTTTCGCTCGATTTGAGTTAACACTAACAATTGTAATTCCTTTGGCGATGATCTTTGCGACTATATTTTGCACTTCACGCTCTTGTTCAACAACGGGGCGATCATCTAGTCAAAAGTATTCTCCGACAACATACTTTTCGTCGCTTGCAATATTCTTAGCACACATCTTCTCAAGAAAATCTGACAACTCCAAGGACTTTAGATGCATCACAATACAAGTCACAAGGGGAATCACTAAGAGCACTAAGCATTTGGCCATAACAAGTGAAATCATCTTCTTGGAATTTCTGAGATTGGGAAGAGTGATCCACTTCATTATCAGGATTTGCATGTCTAAGGTGATGGTTTGAAATCTTCATAGAAATGAGCATACATTGCCTCCTCTATGCATTCGGCTTATTAGCAATCCATTTCCAAAGCATGACTAACGAGAGATTAAGCGTGCACTGCAAATAATCTTCTGTCGATCAAATTTATAAAATACGCACTACCGTATAAAGAGAAAACCAACACATATAACCACAAAGAAAGACAAAGATGGAAAACTCTCAGAAAACATTTGACAAAATCTAGAGAACATTTGTTAGTTTAAGATTTTTTAACAATCAACCGAGAACCGATAAAATGGTTCAAACAGACCCAATTTCCAGAAACAACATTTTGAAAAGTTGGTGTACCATTAATCTATGTTCTTTTGGTTGAAATCCCCAACTTACTCGAAAAGACAAACCTCTTGGAGGGAAGAGTGCACAACGGGGTATATAAGCAACACAAACCAGCTCCTGTTACAGATGTGGGACTAAACACCCTAACACGCCCCCCTCACGTGGACAACAAATAAATGGGAGGGGCACCCACAATCAGACGGAGCTTCCGGAGCGAGCCAAGCTCTGATACCAAGTTGAAATTTTCAACTTACTCTAAAAGGCTAACCTCTTGGAGGGAAGAGTACACAACGGGATATATAAGCAACAAAAACCTGCTCCTATTACCGATATGGGACTAAACAAGCCAACATACGACATTCACTCCAAAAAACAAATGTCTTAGGTAATTAAAAATCCGAACCTGTTCTTTTACCAATTTTCTTGGGCATTTTAACTACCCCTCCCACCTCAAAAAAAAATCCCACAAAACTGTGGCTTTAGTATCCGATACATCAACATGAAAACAGACCGTCTGACTGTCCACTTGTGTGCATCCATCAATCGGCGATCTACTCCTGAGGACATGCAGGGAGAGGCATCAGCGGGGAGAAAGATCGGGGGCGATGGGGCCATATGAGGGGAGGCGGAATGGGGCCTGCTTTGATAATAAGTCACTAATCTCATACCCTCCCAAAACCGGTTGTAAAGGGAAGAGGACAATAGTATATGAAGACATGAATCTCCCACCCCTAATCGATGTGGGACTATCCGCTCAACCAAGTGGTTTTATGAGATGTCTTTACTTTTATAATGTATTTGGTTGATAGATTCGCTTGAAGTATTCGGGTTAATAGATTCAGCTGCGATGAACAACAAATGATCAAGATGGTCATGCTTTGTCCTAGTCCTATGTATTATTTGGTAGCGAATAATGTATTCGCGGCTCAAATGAACAACAATGAGTATATACATCTAGTTCCCAGCATAATAGATGTCCAATCCATTTAGTCTAAATTGGAAATGAATATAAGAATCAAAGGTCCCAAAATATTTAAAGAAATTTTCCTAAAAAGAAAAAATGAGATATTTAATTATAAAACTTTATTTTTCTAAAAAAATAGATGTCCCCAAACATCTAGGGGGTGTTTGGCATCATTCCGGAACAATCTATTTTCATTTCGAATTTCATGATTTAAAAATAACAGTTAGTAATTGTTCCGGTGGAATGAAGGACTTGGGAACTAAAAAATATCACTCCAGCTGTTTTTATGCCAACCGAAACGCTGGATCAACAAATTGTATTAGAATTAGTAATTTACGGTAATAACATCTTCTGGAAGAGGATTAAGGGGAATAGCTGTTCCACATACCAAACATCCCCCTAATTTCCGACCTCGTCCATTAACCCGACCAAAACAACATGCCCATGAAGTAAACCGGCTAACATTAGGAGGGCTCGGGCTCGGGCTCGCAGTGCCGCCATGCCTCGAGCATTTCGTAGTTAAGGACGACCCCAACCGATATTATTAAAAAATAGCAATGATACGGGAATAGGTGTTACAAAAAAACTGAAGGCAGTTCCCTAAAAAACCCACAGATAATCGTCCCATTGACGGTCGGAGACATGGCAGCAACCCAGGTCTTGATGTTTTTTTTTTTTTTGAGAAATCCTCACTTCGTGGATGGGGATTTGGCATGGACCCCTACCTGTCAGGTGATGTTGATGATCTCTTTGTAATCTCCAAACTCCTTTCTAACCTTTACCCACCTTCAGGAGAGGGGTCATCAGGGTATCACAGATCTATAGCTGTGGCACCAGGCTTGTCGCGGGAAGCGGAGCGAAGGTGAGATTCTGGAGGACCTTTGGATCGGCGAACTTCCGCTCCGGACGTTGTTCTAGAACCTCTATACCCTGGCTCTAAGTCATAATCCCCCCTAGGACTGAGGTTTGCGACCGAACTGATGCCCCCACCTTCAGGAGCTGGGCCAACTGTTGGAGTTTTTGGCAGGGGTTTCTCTCTCGGAGGCTCCTGACAGAGCGGGGTGGCGGTGGACCAGCTCAGGCACCTTTTCCGTTTGGAGCTGCTACCAATTCCTCAACTTCGCGGGGACTTTCTGCCCATCGGCCAAGGCGATCTGGTGGGCCAGATGTCCTCCCAAGACGAGGATATTCATGCTTCTCGCAATCCGGAATAGGATCGTTACAAAGGTCAATCTGCTGCAGAGGAAACACCTTAGGGTGTCTGATCCAGCTTGTGACCTGTGCGGCAGGGCAGAGGAGACAACCGACCATCTGCTGCTGGGTTGTGACTTCGCGAAGTCAGTGTGGGCTCATTTTACTCGCCTACTGAGTTGCAGATCTACTCCGGATAGAGTCGCTCTGCTGTGGGGGAAATGGCGACGTAGTCACTTTAAGGGTCTAGAGCACCGCAGCTAGGACATGTTGGCCATAGGGATCTCATGGGCGATCTGGCTAGAGAGGAACTGGATGATCTTTCAAGGCAAGTCCTTGACATTGGAGATGATCATCTCCATGACGACATCGTTGATCCACCTTTGGACATCCTGTGCTCTGACGGGTGCCAGGAGTTTTATTTTGGACCTATGTAATATAAACCCTTGAGGTGTAACATTTTCTTCTTTTCTTTAATAAACAGGTAGGGGTCCTGGCCGAATGCCCCCCCCCCCCCCCCCCCCCCCCCCCCTCATTCTCTAGAGGGAATTCTTAGAAGAAAAAAAAAAGACCTTTACCCATCTTATAAAATAAGCCTCTAGTGACAAAATAATATGGGACTAAATGAGTGGTTGCCATGTAAAGAGTTCTGTGCTCTGACCTGACCATTTTTCTTGGGTTTTTAACAAATCAGTCCATACAGTGTCTCTATTTACATATAAACTCCTTTCCAAGGGATATTTATATATAAATCCCTTAATTCATTCAAATATTATATATTGACCCTACGGTTAGCTGACATCCAAAACAAGAGAATATTTTTGATTTCATCCTTAATATTTTACCTAAATTCTGTAAATATCCCTCCAATGTGAGAATTCTTAGGACTAGGTCCAAGTTAAATTCAGATTATGTCTGTGTATGTTTTGGATTAAGTTCGTATGTTTTGGATTAAGTCCGTATTCAATAAAGATATATCAATTTAAGTAATTAAAACCATAGGTAAATAGGTTATTTTCTCCATAGATTAATAAAATAACAGCTATATCAAGGAATATTTCAAAAATATCCTTTTTCATTTTGGATGCCCACAAACTATAGGGGTCGATATGTAAATATTGGATGATTCAAGGAGTTTTATATAAATATTAACTTTACATAGGTTTAAAGGTGTTTTGAACAATGACCTCCAAAGAGACGACACATGCCGGCGAAACATAGCTACAAAGACCTAGCCATTCTTCACCAGGCGATTGCGACGGGATATCATTGCTGATTGGCCTGAGACAGTGTAAACGCGCTAGAGCTCGAGGGGCCGGTGGTGGTGGCCGGCGTCCCAGTCGCTCTCGGCGAGGACTTCCATGCTTTGTTCAGTCGCCGGAGCTGACCCCACCAAGTCACCGAGTCACTCGAAGGAGACGCGGAATCCCCCACCGACCAACAAACAAAGCACTAAGAAAGGTCCATCCTTACATCAGGATCATAAGATTCATAACATGGAAGATGCCACTCCAGCATCCTGGTGTGGGCCCCACCCCCTTCCAGACCGCCGAATCCCACTCACCCCGGCTGCGCGGGCCAATGGAAGGCAGAGACCGAACTACACACAGACCAAGGGGGGCCATGGCCTTCCCTAAATTTTGGGTTAGATAAAGTACGCTTTGCCCCACTAGAGTTTAGCGTAAAAACATACACCTAACCACTGTATAGTTTAAAAACTACTTTTTGCCCCCTTCAATTCAGTTTTAATTAGATAAAAATTATCTAATGAGGAAATAAGTAGTTGACACAAGGGAGGTATTGTGCCAACATTTCAAACTATAGGGTGTGATTTGGAACAAGAAAACCTACAGAGAGGTTAAGTGTTTCTAAGCTAAACTTCAGGGGGGTAAACTGTAATTTATCCTTTTGGATCTCTCTCTCAGGTAAACTGTAATTTATCCTCTTGGATCTCTCTCTCTCTCTCTCTCTCTCTCTCTCTCTCTTGTAATTTATCCTTTTGGATCCTTCTCTCTCTCTGTCTCTCCTATAATTTATCCTTTTGGATCTCTCTCTCTCTCTCTCTCTCTCTCTCTCTCTCTCTCCACACCCACCCACCCACCCACCCCAAAGATAAATTTTTTGCATTGAATTGGTGAAAAAAATTGGTTCATGCTTTGTCCCCCCCAAGATGAAATCCTGATTCCGTCCTTGATGGGGGGGGGGGCTGTGCACCAAACCATGTGCTGAGTCCCACTCTAGTTTGTGAGCGGGAGTACAGCAGCCGTGAGTGCTGGGAATTTTCCCGGCAGTTGGGCGTCAGATGGGTGCCACTTGAGGAAGTTCCCGGTGGATGTGCATGCTCCATGTTGGAATGGCATTGTTCCTGTAAGATTGGTAAATAGATCTAGATCCTTTGATCCTTTGATTCTTGGATCTGGATGTGGACTGCAATGAACGAGTCCAATGCTGGAATCAAAGTATGGCTCTTGAATGGAGAATGGGAAGGAACTTTGACACCAGCTGGTCATTGGTGTGGTCAATGGCTTCAGTTTTTTTTTTTTTTTTTTGGTACATCAAAGGTGGTCAAGCAAATCATGACCGTGAAGACCTCACCAACAAGGACCGTAAGAAACAGATAGTGGGTAGACCTTCCGCCGTTCGACCCTTGCCGATTGACCACAAGAGCATCTTGTGTACTCATAGCATCTGGAAGCACAATGGTCTTGCCAAAGTTATGCCTAGGGCTGGCAATTTTGGTTTCGACACGAAATTAGCGGGGTCTGGGTTTGGGTTAAACAGGTTCGGGTTGTAAATGGGTCGACACGACTAATCCATTTAATAAATGGGTCGAGTTCGGGTTTAGGGTCTCTGTAGAAGGGGTTTTTCTGTGACGCCCACCAGATGATGACGCGTGTACCGCTGGATCACCCGGTCTGGTCTAGCGCGGAGATCCATGGGACCCGATGGCATGAACCGGGCCCAAGTCTACCAAACCTGGCCCGCGAGTTGCTCTGTTAGCAGAAGAGTGAGCCCGGGGAGGAGATCAGAGGAACCCGAGCAACTCGACGGGAGCCAGGTCGGGGGAGGAGAAGGGTAGGTCGTGGTACTGGCTCGGCTACCCAACCACATGGCTGGCCCGACCTAATCAACGCTGAAGAACCGCCATTAAGCGAGGAAAGATCGGAAGACACCGTAACGGCCGGGATACATGCCAGGCTGGGCGATTCCGAGGAAATCTCGCCCTTCGGGGTTGTGGGTTACCCGCGATGAGGTATAACACCCACGATCTGCGGGATCATAGAAGGAAGATTTGAATGGCGTCCGATCGGAGGGGATCCACCTAACAGACCCGAGATCATCGGAAGACAGACCGCAGTAATTACGCACACATGCAAAGAAGTCTACAAAAGAAACCCCACCCCTTTATGGGCAGATAAGCAATTCGAACTCTCAAGAAAGCAATCCTCACTCAAGGGAATTGAAACCCAAGAGAGGCAATTCGCTTTCGTACCAACTACTATATTACACATCTCTCCCTTCCGATCTCTGACTTGAGCGTCGAAGGGGCCTTGGCTCGGAGGTGAGCCTCGGTCTTTTTGTAGATACCGCGGGAAGGCGGTGGAGGATGTCCAACTCAATCTGACGATCGGGCATGGTCGACGCCCCCCCCCCCCCCCTTTTTAAAATTCAACGGGTCGTGTCGTGTCGGGTCTACCCACAATCTAATACTGTAGTATATAGGATAATATTGTAGCATGTAGTACCAGCAGGTCTTATACGGTCAGGTCGGATTGAGTCAGATCAGGTCGGGTTGGGTCGGGTCAACTGAATAAACTCGTGTGATAAGTGGGTCTTATGAATCCTATCGGGTCTACCCGTTTATAAGCAGGTCGAGTACAAATATAGGGTCTAGAAACGGTTAGTTAAACGAGTCGGGCTAGGTCTAGGGGTTTTGGACATGACACGAACACAACCCGACACAACCCATTGCCCCCCTAGTTATGCCTACCCAACTCCTCAAAGACTCTTCTATGTTGGAGATTTTCAAAAGAGTTTGATATTTAATATATTTTGTTGAGATTCCCTCAATAAATTAGTTGAGGCTTTTTGGTTAGGGAGTGACTAATAAAGAAGAAGATATTGGGATCAAACTGAATAAGGTATCTATTTATGACAATTATTGGAGACTTGAGCCTACTCGGTGAGGTGCAACACACTGAGTGCGAGGTATGGTGCGTGTACGATTGGGTGTTTAGAGTCGTATTTTGCACTTAGCACAATGTTGGCCGACGAATCAATACAACTCGTGACAAGGGGTGCTTCCTGGCACCTGGTCCGTGATATTGAACCCATGGGCTATCCAGGGGTGTGCCCCGAGCCCTATAAATCAAGGCTCGTTTCAGTCCAAATACTCACTCCGAATTCCAAAATGAATTCTCCATTTTTCTTATTTTTTCTCTGCCAGAGAAATCTTTGTCCCAGATTCCTGATAGTGAGTTCTTCACCAGTGCTGGGTGCAGGCTCATAAAGGCTGACATATCCTGTAAGTGATTCACAAGAGAACCGACAACAGATGGGTACGACTAACACTTTAATGAAAGTGGATTCTACACGCTTCAGTCTCTTCTCCATGCTCTCCATCAACAACATTTCCAAAACCCTCAATGCCCAAAGCTCAGCAGGAAGGGGAGAGCTAACTCGACATCGAAAGGACACTGCAGCACAGATTTGTCCTGCTCGGGTCGGAAGCACCCAGGCACCATTGGCAATCTCGTTCGAGTTTGGGAACGAACCGTCATCCCAACGTTATGACTAACAGCAGTGTCACTGAAGTCCATTCGCTTGCGTGTCGGCAATCCTTGACGAAATTGAGCACAACATGGGACACTTTACCTAACAATATTCGGAAGGGAAGTAGCCTAATGCTTGAAAAACTTATCACACATCTAGGCTTCCAAAGCTGCCACATGGCCACGACCAAAAGTCCACCAAGCCTAGGGTATACCCCACTCCGATCGTTCCGAGCACCTGAGTGGAACAGGCCGTCAATCTGATAGAAATTGAGCCCAGTGCGTGAGAGCAAACAACTCCAAAACTCTTGGGCCTTAGGACACTCCTTGATTACATGCTCCAGGTCTTTCTCGGGGTCACGACATGCACCACAGGCAACACCCAAACCTCATCGGAAACCGAGAGCACAACAAGGAAGCCGACGGGCGATGGGAGAGCGCCATGTAGCAATTTCTAAATAAAAAGTTCGGCTTGAAGAAGATAACATGGAAAATGCAAGATCCCTTCTTCGTTAACCGAGCTAGTGTGGGTGCAAATTTTGGTACGAAATCTACCAACCACGGGACCCACCGGCCCTGCCTGGTGGGCCCACGAAGACTATCGTAGGACCCACCGGCCCTGCCTGGCGGGCCCACGAAGACTACTGCGGGACCCACCGGCCCTGCCTGGCGGGCCCACGAAGACTACCGCGGGACCCACCGGCTCTGCTTAGCGGGCCCACGAAGACTACCGCGGGACCCACCGGCCCTGCCTGGTGGGCCCACAAAGACTACCGCGGGACCCACTGTCCCAGCCTGTGGAATCCCCAGGAGACAGCCACGGGACCCACCATCTACTCCAAAATTTCTCTATAAATAGCAGACCCTTCGAATGTAAAGGATCCGATTTTTAGTTCTGAGATCTAATTTTCAGAAACCAAAGCTCTGGATTTCAGTTTCCATTCCTTCAACCCTCCTCAATCTTCTTCTTGTCTTCGAAGAGATCGGAGTGACTTCGGTGATATTCGGCCTGTCGAGATCACTTCAAGAAAAGTGTTAGTAAATTCGGGTTGCTCCCTATAGCACGGAGACATAGGCTTCGGCTGAACTCCGAGATCACATCTCTCGTGTCAAACTCTCTCTGTTTGCATATTGAAAGCATCAACTTCAATCAACAGATCGAACAACGATCATCGACTCAAACCTCAATTGACTGGTGCGGTGAAGTCTTCGGGTCGGCACGAAGATTTTCCCCCACAGCTAGCGGTGGGTCCCAAGCGGTGCAAGGTGGGGTTGGGTCAGGTGTCTCCCAAAACCTCCCACCTGGTTTTGAGCTACTGGGGGGCTCGGCATGTGGTGGTACAATAAGGTCATCTGAACAACTTCACTTGGAGGCGGTGGGTCAGATTCAGCGCCTATTGGGTGCAGTGGATACGATGCCGGAGGAGGACGAGATGAGTGATAGTGCTTCCGGCACCGGGGGCGGGTCAGAGGATGGCGATGGGCCAAGCGAGGTTGAATTGGAACCACATGGGAGTTGCGGCAAGCCCAAGGTCCGGTTTAAGGACAAACTGGCTTTGAAGGGCCTCATCCTCAAGAAACCAGGCAAGGAAAGCAAGATCCCTGCTTCATTAATTTCTTCCCTCCCTCACTGACGGGCGGGGGGGTAGGGCAAGGGTGGGGCTGGTAGGATCCAACTTCTGATTATTCTATTGGCAGTATGTCATGGTTCTCCGCCTTGTTGTGGTTTCGGGTCCTCCAGTGAAGCGGTGTTTTAGGAGGGTAGGCGACTCTGAGTTTGTGCCTTTGTGACTCCTAGTTCTCCCCGCTGTTGGGGTGGTTTTGGGTTTGCACAGGCCTGTGGCGCCTCCTGGAGGTCCGCTTATGACCTCCCCCTTGAATGTACCAAAAAAAAAAACATGGAAAATACTACTCCAACATCCTGATCGATGTAAACTAGGGGTTGGACTGGGGTGGGTTGCGCGGGTTGAAGGTCTGCCCATGCCCAACCCGATTTGCACAAACCTTAACCTGTTTTGCCCGTGGAACCCGTGGAAGCCCAACCCATGCTTGCCCATTCTAGTTGTTCAGGTTGCTCGGGTTGCCCAATTTACAAAATAATGGGCGAGTTGGGCGGGTAACCTAATTAGAGATGCTATTGCACATAAATAGATGGAAGAAAAAAAAACCCAACATATTTTTAAATTAGATAAAAAACATCTTTGAATTACATAGCCAAAACATAAAGTCCAACCCATATCCTCACATATTTCAAACGAATTCATAGCATTCAACATCGAACAGACAATCTTTGATTTCCATAAAAAAAAAACTATCAAAGCATTCAACCTTAGTGTGTCACTGCCTCGGGTTGGAAAGTGGTGTCCAAACCTGTTCAAATTGAAATCGGGTTGATCTTTTGTTGTTTAAATCCATCCAAGTCTTTAACTAGTTTTGTCTATGTTTGTCCATTGTTTGGGTTGGGCGGGTCGGGTTTGGGTCAGACGCACCTTAGTCCCACCCTTAATGTAAACAAACCACCCCCCCCCCCCCCCCCCCCCCCCCCGTGAATCCCACTCACCCTGACTGCTTGGGCTAAATTTTGCAGTGCTCACGGTTGCTACATTCTCGCTCTGCCTGGGGCGATAAGCGGGCTGCACTCCGCACCATGTGCTGGGTCCCACTAATGGGCCAGAGTGGGAGTACAACAGCGGTGAGTGCTGAGAATTTTTCCAACAGTTGACATCGCGGCTGCCACATCAGGATGTTCCTGATCCATGTGCATGCTCCTTGTTGTTGGAATGGCACTGCTCCTGTAAGATCGGTAAATAGATCTAGAAGCGTTGATTATTGAACACTGCTGCTCTCATGATTCCTTCTGCTCTGGTTGTGGACTGCAATGAACTTGACCGGAAATGCAGAACGACTCAAGAGTCCAATGCTGGAATCAAAGGTCTCGAACGGAAAATGGAAATGGCCTCGGGTGTTAAGAATCCATCGATCTTGGGTCCATCATAGCCGCCCCTTATCACCATCAGTTGTCCAATGTGGGCACATTTGAAGGGAATCGCACTCGGTTCCTTTAACTTTGCTCGGTCCATCGGGTCAACTTCTTTCCGTTGCCCATCAATCATGCGTCATAGCCCTCGTTTGGAAAATATTGGGACAGTTTCGATTGGAGCTAGGGCAGCTCTACGATCCAAATCTAAAACTCTTGAACCGGGCATATATAACCGACCTCCCCATCCAAGACCCGCTTACACAAAAGATCCGGCCCTTCGAGACAAATCGGATTCTTTCCTTCGGAATCTTCGGGATCAATTATTAACCTTTGACGATGATGATCAGAACTTACCTCTTAATATGCTAGAGGACGATACCATTCTTGATATAGCCTCGTCGATCGGCTTCTCAAGCAATGGGGAGGGCACGAAGTTCTTTTTAGCTCATATCCGTGACTTGGAATGGTTAATAGCTTCGAAATCTTTAGATTTATGAGTCTTTTGCTTTAATTGTTTGGAGCTTTTGTACTTTTCGAGTTAGACCATATTGGTCGGGGATCATTTTTGGACGTTTGGTGCTTTTTAAGCATTGTTTGTATTTCCTACTTCTTTTAATAAACTAAGAGGGATTTCTCAAAAAAAAAAAAAAAATTATTTTAATTAAATTCTATAATCTCGTGGATGTTACAGTAATGGCCAGGATTCGCTTGCACAAACAAGACACATCGGACTTGAGTGAAAGTTCGCTCCACATTGTCCATACCGTAAGTCGAACAGGGAACCTCTCCAACATGGAAGCAAGAGAGGAATAAGGAGTACGTTTTTGTGACAAGAACTCAAGGTTTCAAGAAGTCAAGAAGAGAAGAAGAATGCAAAATTTTTTGTAATTACAATTTTTAAGGACCTTGGGGATCGACCAAGAAGGAGGTTGAGACTTGAGACCGATGTTATACATCTCGTCCGCAAGAACATACAGAATCGACAGATTATTGATGTGATCGATGTCAATGCTCGGTAGTTACATACCCCAACTACGACAGAAGAATGAATATCTTCATCGTCAGCTGCAAGTATTGGTACCAGGATCAAAGATGATCATCATCGACCCACCAACTGCATATGAAAGATCAAAAAAATTTAGAGCTCAAAATTAAGTGGAAGTATGTTGAGTTTAATTGGGTCATGCAAGAAAATTCAAGGGATATGTCGAATTCGATTACGACCATGCCTACAATTTCGAAGGACCCTGGAGATTAACCAAGAAGGACGCAGAGACCATTGTCTCAAATCTCATCCTCGAGTATATACTGAATCAGCGGATTAGTGATGTAATCGATGTCGATTGGCAAGAGTTACACCAACTACAATAGGAGAATGAATATCTTCATCATCAGCTACAAGTATTGATACCGAGACAAGATATGATCGTCATCGACCCACCAATCGAAGATGAAAGATCAAAAATTCAGGAGCTCAAAATCAATGGGAGAGAGTACTATATTATGAAGTTAAAGAGTCGTTGTGGTATTCAAGGTATATATCTAGGATATATTAGGCTATTATATAAAGAGACAATGAGTAAGTTGTTGTGTCAAGAAGTTAAGGTGTCAAAAAGTCAAGAAGAGAAGAAGTGTGTGAATAATTTTGTAGGTGTTTTGAGTCATATTAAGAGCCCTATGGACCATACATCTCCCTTCTTTCTCCTACTTAATGTTTTATTTGATACAATGTTTACTTGACTCCATTATCCTTCTTGATCTTTTCTTTGAGTATCAATCCAACGACATCAGATTTTAGATAAGCATGTTTTCTAACTGGTGCCACTACAACAAAAAAACCCATAAGCGGTGGAATATTTGGCGGCCAAATCCCACCCGTTGGAAAAAAAAAATCATAATTGGCGGTCCATTCTTGATGCCGGAAGATAAACCTAATGCGACGGTCC
Organism: Chamaelirium japonicum; assembly: GCA_947650365.1. Classification (NCBI taxonomy): domain Eukaryota; kingdom Viridiplantae; phylum Streptophyta; class Magnoliopsida; order Liliales; family Melanthiaceae; genus Chamaelirium; species Chamaelirium japonicum. Next base: position 23,521,666 of record OX393550.1, on the reverse strand, counting down.
ATTCTTGGTGCCGGAAAAATGGACCTAATGTGGCAGCCTTGTAGCATAGAAAGCTCATCTGCAGTGGAGCCTAAAAAAAGAGGGGATATTCGAGCACGAGTTTGGATTTCCTTAAACGACATCTTGCATATATGATGGTACATTCAAGGATTCACAGTGCATGCCAATGGACCATGAAATGAGCATCGAGCTTCGATGAAATAATTGTCGAAGTATTAATTATGTACCTTGGAGCTAGGTCAAGAACTTGGCGATCTATGCGCAAATATACATTTAATATAGGATAATTTATTCAAGTGGATTTTTACAGAACCCATCAACGACAGTTCGAAAATAGTATGTTATCAAAGTGAAAATCCAAGAAAAAGAAAATGTTATATATAGATTAAGTTTTCTATAAAATTAACCGATTATTGATCGATATAAAACAAGGTGCATACCTAGATGAGAAGCACACAAGAAAAAGAAAAAAAGAAAGACAAGTGATCGATTTAGGTGGTTCATTCAAAATTTGACTACGTCCGACCACCAGAGGAGAGAGAGATTTTACTAGTAATCAACAACAGTACAAGACAGCAAGAGTTCAACCACTAGCAAAGAAACAAGGGAGATATCATATGCCTCATGCTATCAACCCCTGTAGCACGCCTTCTGCAAAACTTCAGCACACAAGAGAATTGCCAGAGATACCGTATGAGTGATCAACAACGAGAATCCAACACAAGAAATTTCAAGAGAATTCACTAAGAGAAGGCACGGATCCGATGAGAAATCACAATGAGATCCTCTCTCTCTGTCTCTCTCTCTCTCTCTCTCTCTCTCTCTCTCTCTCTCTCTCTCTCTCTCTCTTTGTTGTACACCTGGAATAGGCTTTTGATGCCCCTTTATATGCACACATATAAAGAGATAAAGCTTCTAGTGATTGTGTTGGGGTTGGAATCTGGGTTCCACTAAGATGGGGTATCCCATCTTGACCCATGTTCTATAAAGCCTTTTAAAAGGTAATATACCATAACATTCTCCACCTTAACTTATAAACATCATCCAGTTGGAGTAACAAACTTGAAGGCTTCAATCACCATCTCTCAGAACACCCCATCCCTAAGATTTTCTGCAAACTCGGCTCTGACAAGACATGAACTCAAGTCTAGCTCGAATCCGTTGTTCTGGCCTACAACACCACCCTTTTGGAGAGTATTTGGAATACTTTCTTCCTATGACAAAGCAAAATAGTCCTGGAGACTGTATATCTGCCACCAAAACATCTCAAACAATGTATCTTCACCTTGTTGTAGTGGCCACATGAACTCTACTTGTAATGGTATACTCAATCAATATGTAAAGATTGTTGCACTTCTCTACCTTCATCAGAACCAAGATGCCATGTGTCGCCTTCATAACTCCACCTTTTGCTAAATAACCACAACCCTTAGAATCTAGAACACAAATTGAGTTCAGATTCATGCATATTATTGATATATACCACACCTTGCTCAGAGTACACACTACTTTATTAAACATCTTGATTTTCACTATCTCCACACCAGCAACCTTACGAGCTCAATTACCACCAAATATAACAATACCTTCTTTCTTAACCTTGAATGATTCATACCAATCCCTCTTGAAGTAAACATGATAAGAACAACAAGAATCTAAATTTGATCGGCTTATCAGAAGAAGTGCCAATACCTATAGAGATAATCATAATGCATCCATCATCATTGTTATCTATATCTTCAGCCACCATCGCTACATCAAAGGAAATATCACCTTTATTCTTATTCGTACGCTGTTGACATTTGCTTTGTGTACATGTGACCATATTCCTTGCAACATCAATACTTAATCTTATACTTGGACTTTGATTGGAACGTACATCTCCTTGTCTCCCTCACGTTCCCTTGACTTTTCTCTTTCCTTACCTCTTGCAACCAAACCTTAACTCTCATCTTTGTGATGTATTTTTTACCTTGTCTCGTTCAATCGAAGAATCGTTGTAATATCTTCCACCACGAGAGTTTCTTTCCCTCGTGGTCACTAGATTCTTGTAAGATTCAGTTAGTAAAATAAAATTAACAAGTCACTAATAGTCATAATCCAACCTTACATCGATGCCCATGAGACCAATGATAATCTTATTGAAAGCATTTAGGTGTTTTAGAATCGATGTGCCTTCCTTCATACAAAGCCAATATAATTGATATTTCAGGTATAACTTGGTTCAGAGGTTTTCTGCCATGTACAACATCTCCAAGTTGGGACATAATCCAGTTGTAATCTCCTCGTCTATCACGCCATACATTACCTCGTCAGATTAGCACTACAGAATTTTGCTCACCACCTTGGGAACTAATTACTCCCGCCCAGTCTTCATAGCTCATTGCCACTGGTTTTTTGGAATTTCTATGTAATACTTTCTTAAGGCCTTGAACCAATATGTCTTTTACCCATGTTTGTCACAACCTAAAATTTCCTTTGTTGTTAGAACTAGCCACCTCAAATTTGTAAACCACCGAAGTCTTCGACATCTTGCTTAATTTTATAGCCATCAACATGCTTTGACACCAGATGCTATGAAATCCACCAATCTCTATGGCAATACAAAATAAGCTACATACCCAAATGAGAAGCGCACTAAGAAATAATAAAAAATACAGAGAAAAGCAATTTAGGTGGCTCACTCATAATCGTAATATGTCTACGAGGGAGCACCTGATCTTTCACTATTAATCAACAATAATACAAAGTTGCAAGGGTTCAACCACTAGCAAAGAAACAAGATAGATACACTTTCCTACTATCAAATCCTTATAAACCTTTTGCATCGGTACACAAGAGAATAGCCAGAGAGACCATATGATAGATCAAGAACGAGAAGTCACCACAAGAAAGCCCACAAGAATAGACTTTTTCTGCCCATTTATACATACATACATATAAAGTGATAAGGCTTCACGTGATTGTGTTTGGGTGGGAATCCGGGTCATACTAGGATTAGGTATCCAACAGAACATATGTTCTCTATAGCCTTTAAAAGGCACAGTATGTACTGTAGCAGTGTTAGAGGCATGACTTAGTCGCTAAATTTACCGAAGATATCATCCGACATGGTGCAAGGTTTCCAACATCCTATGAGGCCAAGCAATGACCTTCTCCATCCTATGGTGCACTTAGAATGGAGCACCACATTGGATGCTCAATTGTAAGAAGCTCAATACACAATAAATGAGTATCATAGTCATTCAACTGTTGGAGTAGATGAGAGGATATCATAAAAAATAGGTTTAATGTGTGAGAGGTCACTGACAACAGATCCATCCTGTGAACATACAGGACCCCTGTCGGTTCGGGGTTCAATTAAGGTCCCCAGGTCTAGGGTTCATCCCATAGCCTGTAGATCTTAGGGTTAGTGTTAGGTTTAGGTGCGGTTCGGTTAGGCGGAGGCGGCGAGTAGCTCCGACGGTGGCGTTCGGTATTCGGTTCGGTGGTGGCGAGCAGCTCGCATTCACTGATTCGATGGCAGTGAGCAGCTCCGGTAGGATTCACATACTGGTTCGTGGCATGGTAAAACAAAATTTGAAATGTTGTGGAGGCCATTTTTGTCCACAGCATTTCAAAGTCGAAGTTTTAACTGATCTCTTTGTCAGGGACGGCTCACTAAGCCCCCCTAAAAAATAAAGGCTTGAAGAATATATACGATGTACTCACTTTAAACCGTTATTCGCTCCCCCCCTCCCCTCCCGCGACAAAGTGAGACTTGTTAGGGTTATCGATGAATCTCTTTAAGGATACGACAAACCTATTGTGGTTCTGCACTCAGCAAAAGTAAAGAAAACACATGACTTGGATTTTCTTAGAATAATTCTGGTAGATCGTCGTTTGTTGGAGAACAAAAAGAGACTCAATTTCCATAAGTTTTTGGCTGCTAATCCGACTCAGTTTGGTTTTCATACGCAAGATATGGATTATTCTGCTCGCATATACAAAAAAAGCTATATTTTCTTTCATTGTTGTCTTTTTTCTCTTTTTCTTCTTCAGTTTTCCATCAGCCAATGGGTTCCAGAAAGCAATATGGGACAAAGCTTCTTATCCACTAAAGAGAATTTCAGAGGATAGTTAGGATGAAAACACATTACATTTTGGCCAAAAGATTTGAAAAAACAAACTTTCAAATGAAAACTTCAAAACATGGTAGATAAAAGATAAAACTACTCCTACTATCAACATTCACTCAATGATAAAAGCACTCTCACTCCTTATCATTATACTTAACTAAATCCAACGCCTACAAATTTCTTTCTGTTTCGTTACTTTTCCATTTTAACCAATACTTTTTTAGGTAGATAGTTATAAGTTTCTCTTCATTGAGGCGTTCAGAATACACATGAATTTAGTTTTCCATACCTGTTGAGTTTTGTCCTATTGAAATCTAACCCCGAAGGGTAGTGCATAGGGAGTTTGCCCGGGCAAATTGGATAGTGTTTCTACTGGTAGAACGTTAGTGGATTTCGTCCAAGCGACTCGACGAGTCACCCGGGGGAATCGGAGATGGGCAGCGCGCGCGGTCACGAGCGGAGACATTTCTAGATCAGTTTTGGATTCCTATAAGCATGTGTTTGCTCCCTTATAAAACAAAACGGAGGGGGCGGGGGAATGGGAGGCTCTAGGGTAATGATGGAAATCATGGTATTGCTTGAGATCGTTTATGGAGAAGAGGGAGTCGAGGAAGATCAGGAAGGGTGAGAGGCCAAAACAATGTTCCCCCCGAGGCTCTTGGATGCTCGAGGGTGCATGACAGTGGTTCTTCTGAGATATAGGGTGAAATTGATGATTGCCAGCTGTGATTGTTTTATGGAGAGGAAAACTTTGAGCCGCCGTCTTTGGTCTGTGAGGGTTGAGATTAGGCTTGTGAGGTAAACCCTGGAAACTAAGACATGGGATTGGAGATTGCTTGTTAAAGTGGATCGGACGGGTTGACGAATGTTGGATCCGATGGAGAAAGAGCATGACACTTTGCCTTGGTTTTCGTGCTCGTGTTCTTGGTGTATCGCCTCGTCGTTATGGTTCTTCATGGAAGCCGATGAATCCCTACAACGTATGTATCTCGTATGTAATTCATGTAAGCAAGTTTCTATCTCCTGCTCCCATGTTTGTGGATTAGCCCTGATTTGAGTGAACCTTGGTGTCGTCTTTGTGCTTACTTATTTCATGCCTTGGAGATCGAGTTGTTCTGTATGACATTGTAGTTCTACAATTTGCCATCTGGTTTGGTGATTCGTTTTCACTAGGAATCCGTGTGATCGGAATCGATCAGAGCACCATGTTGGTCCGATCCTCTGGTGGTGATTAGATTCACAACAACACTTTCAACAAGTGCTTGATTGGAATTTCGAACTTACCAATCCGACTAAGGATACACTTATCGATTTTCATATATACTCTTGAGCTAGAACCGTTCGCTCGCTCGAACCGAGACACATCTTATGCCCAATTTTTTTTCCTATTATATTTTGGGAAAAGATTCTAGAACCCCATGCATTGATATTGTTTTGTTGCCACAAAAAGACCAAAAGAGGATGAAAAGATGAAGCTAGGCGGCTATTGAATTATGTCTCTCTCCTCATGCCCAAACTAAACTTTTCTTTCACGCCATGAAATCAGTCAATAAGCTACTGAGCCTACACGTACACCTCGACCAAACCATGCAAGCAATCCTTTCCATTGTTCTCCCCCTCTCCTCCCTTTTTTTTTTTCATTGGCACCTTTCATAGTTTGTCTCTTTCCACTTCTATGTTTACATTGGATCCTAGATACGAGCAATTGTTTGATACAAACAAAAGGAAAGCCATGGCAAAATAAATCCAGCTAGCCGAGGTATTCAAACAATAATGGCCCGATCAAACAAAGATCACAACAAGATTGTGATTCCATTATAGATGATGCAATGACAAACCTATATTCAAAAGCTGAATAGAATCAACACCATGCTAGGGTTAAGAAAGACCTCAGCGCCGACAGTGACAGCCGCCGCGCAACAAGAGGGTGCCTCCAAACCCCGCGAATCTCGGACAATTAAAGCCCCCCTCCCCCTCAAGACCCTTGTCAATTAGATCAAATTCCATGATCACACTCTTGTCGGCAAAACTACAAACAATTAATTAGGGCAGTAATCCATGCGTAGCTCCAACACATCCCGATCATCTCACTCAAATTACGATTATCTTTAGGGCATCCGTTGCCCGGCTGAGTCAGATGATGCGAACCGTTTTGTCTGATGAGCTGATTAAACTGGTTTTGAGCGACGTTAGTGGTATCGGTTAGTATATATTAATTCGTCTAATACCGCCGTATATTTTATGAGCGAGGGTATGCATGTATGTCTTATGGAATACCCCCCCCCCCCCCCCCCCCCCATCAATCCCCAAATTCTAATGCTTGCGTGGCGAAGCTATAGTTGTAGGTTGCGGCTTGATCAAGGTATGCACGAATCTCAGCGTCATTGTCATCAGGCCGATGCCATTAATTTGGGTCAACTTAGCACCCGTGCATCAAGTGTGATTCATGACTCATGTGGCATGAGGGCTGTTTTAACCCACATGGCTTATGGGCATAGCATCGCTCTTAAATGCTTTTCTGATATCTATTTTGCCAACTTTCGCTTGCCAACCTGACATGGTACGTCAAGAATTGGCACTGGGTGCAACAGATGGATACGATCATGCCATGTCAAGCTGGCAAAGTGGGTTGGCAGAATAACACCCATTTTCCAACTAAGAGCCATCTGGACGCAACCATTGGCTCAGTAGTCTCGATCCACCAATTACTCAGCCATTTTTGTCCGCTTAACCAACCGAAAGAGTTTCATTAAACAAAAATCCCTCGACCCAATCATCCCTCTCAAAGCACTATCGGCAGTAACGATCGATTAACCATCTAGAAACATCATAATTTTGTTTAGCTTCGGGTGGTCGAATAAATTATATCATCGCAAATAGTTAATTAACCCCGAGGCTAATATCACCATCTTTCCTTAATTAATCAACCGGATGATTCCATATATCACTGTTCATCGACATCCAAAGAGACCCACACATCCTTTTAAGTTTTGTCTCATTTCCATCACCGTCTCTCTCTCTCTCTCTCTATCTCTCTCTCTCTCTCTCTCCCATTCCCATTGAGGTTTGCACGAATCACGAGGCGCCAATCAGCAGATATTAACCGTATTAGCAACCGATTAAATGTTTTTATTAAACGGGCCCCCGCTCCACCGGGTCGCTGTCTGGTGGGCCGTCAGTTCGCGGGGGGTTTGAAGTAGAGACAAACCGGAGCGGCTTCCTCGAGTCCGCCCCTCCCTTCCGAGAGTCCATGGATCGCGGCTTCCTCTGCCTAACGCGCGTGGGCCCCGGGGCCCACCAGGCGGTTTACTTCTCCCCCTCGGCCCTTCACGGCTTGTATATAACGTCCCCCCTTCCCTCCGCAAAGGAAGAGACGGAGAAGATAACGGTGCAAACGACAGAGGGCCGGAAAGAGAGAAGAAGGGAAGAAGGAAAAAAAAAAAAAAACCCTAGCTCAACTTGCAAAGCTCATCACCATCATCAATGGATCGGAGCGGATCGGAGCTCGACCTACCGGGGTTCCGCTTCCATCCGACGGAGGAGGAGCTGCTCGACTACTACCTCCGCCGCGTCGTCCACGGGAAGAAGCTCAACTTCGACATCATCGGCACCCTCAACATCTACCGCCACGACCCATCGGAGCTCCCAAGTACTCTCTCTCTCTCTCTCTCTCTCTCTCTCTCTCTCTCTTCTCTCTTTCTCTCTCTCTCTCTCTCTCTCTCTCTCTCTCTCTCTCTCTCTCTCTCTCTCTCTCTTTCTTTCTCTCTCTGGGATAAATTAAAATCATTAGATTAGTTCTAAGAATCGTCTTAGTGTAATTGGCAATGGTTTTTGGATTACTGATGTTACATGGCGATGCGGGCAGAGCTGGCGAAGATCGGAGAGAGGGAGTGGTACTTCTTCGTGCCGAGGGACCGGAGGTCGGGGAACGGCGGGAGGCCGAACCGCACGACGGAGCGGGGATTCTGGAAGGCCACCGGGGCGGACCGGCCGATCCGCAGCTCGGAGGACCCCAAGCGGCTCATCGGCCTGAAGAAGACCCTGGTCTTCTACACGGGGCGGGCGCCGCGCGGGTGCAAGACCGACTGGGTCATGAACGAGTACCGCCTCCCCGACGCCCCCCCCGACGTCCTCCCCCCCCAAGGTAACAACAAGAACCCTAACCACATCTTATTCATCTACAGTTCTCCCTCTTATCAAAACCCTAAATTTGATCCATTCCCAAAAAAAAAAATTTATCCAGACATCAACAACAATAACAATAGTAACATGGCAATCTTATTCAGCATGAATATTTTTAACCAGAAACGGACGGCTGTGATTGGGACACGTCATTCTGGTTAAATAGCAATCTTATTCAGGCTGAATGTTTTTAACCAGAATGACGTGGCACCAACCACAGCGTCCGTTCCACGGGTGTAACGGACGGCTGTAATTGGGACACGCGATTCTAGTTAAAATAAGTAGGAATAACTTTTGAGAAATGCTATTTTTTTTCCTATTCCGCTCAGCTTGATTTGCGTGCCAATGTTCAAAAATTTAAATACCGCTATTGAGCTTCAGCCACCAGTTAAAGCTATCACGTCAGTCGGGCTGGCGGAATCCGAAAAACCTTCGGACTGAATAGTAATTCTCAAAACTTTCTGATTAAATATTATTTTCTTTAGTAATAATATTAAGTAAATGGCTATATATATTGTGTGTCTAGTCTAGCTAGTTGTGCATGTGAACTCATGATGAACAATTGTGCGTACATAGGAGGACATAGTATTGTGCAAGGTCTACCGGAAGGCGACGTCGCTGAAGGAGCTGGAGCAGAGGGCGGCCATGAAGGAGGAGACGAGGGCATCGCGGGTCTGCGTGTCGGTGGTGGACACTGTGTACTACTCCGATCAAGAGACCATCCAGAATTCGACGACGCCGTTGGACGACAGGGATGCAAAGAACGAGGTGACCAAAGAGGAGGAGGAGGTGGTTCCGAAGGAGGCCGAGGTCTCGTCGACGGCCACCTTCCGATCGGTGAACCTGCCGGAGCTTCAGGTTCCGATGCAGGGATTGGACTGGATGCATGACTCGTTTCTGACCCAGCTGCGCAGCCCGTGGCTGGACCAGTGGTCCCCCTATGCCAACATACTCAACTTTTGAACCCTAATCAACAGAAAGAGGATCGATGTCCATAGAATGCGGCCGTCCGGACCATGTATGCGGATTACCGTAGTTTATCACCGTACATGGATACCGGGATGTGCTGATTTTTCCCCGGTCGAAAGATACTGTAAAAAAAAAAAAGTTTTACAGGTGTGAAATACTTCCGTTTGTAGAGAAAATGGGCAGTGAAGAGGTAAATTACACGTAAGCTAGTCGACTATCACTTTCACCCCCCCTCATCTTTAAAATGCTACAAATGGCCCCATGTGTACTGAAAAACAACTCACTTTGGAAATGTCTCAAGGGGGTGCCTGAGGGGGTGCCTGATCGAGAAAATTGAAACTACATGGGGGGCACTTGTAAGGTTTTAAGATTGTGGGAACGAAAGTGATAATCGATCAAATTGTAGGTGGTCAATGATGTAGGTTGAAATAGTAAGTAAAAGATGAACCCAAATCTTCTATCCCATTTTTCTATCACATACTGTCTTTTAAGTCACAGCCATCCGTTACATCCATACCCGATCTGTGCATCACACTCACCCCCAATTGGTCAGTCAAAAAACGATAGTGATTGGCCCACCGACATAGGCTCCAGTTTAGACCTGATCATTGCCGTCCCTTAATTTGTAGCCTGTCGATTGGCGCTGAGTGTGATGCACCGATCGGGTATGGATGCAACAGATGGCTGTGACTTGGGGCCGGGACAGACGATGGAGCAAATGATTTGGGTTACTAAAATATGGATAAATTACACTTTACCCATTAAAGTTTAGTCAAAGATAATTTAACCTGGTCCCTTGTTTTTTTATTTTTTTCTAAATCGACCCCTATAATTTTAAATGTTGGCACAATACTCGGGAACATGACATCAATGGCCAGAATTAGCATGCTCAAACACGATAACAACGGTCTTGAGTGGAAGTTCGCTCCATGATTTCCATACCAGGAGAGAGAGAGAGAGAGAGAGAGAGAGAGAGAGAGAGAGAGAGAGAGAGAGAGAGAGAGAGAGAGAGAGAGAGAGAGAGAGAGAGAGAGAGAGAGAGAGAGAGAGAGAGAGAGAGAGCCCTTGGTCGATCGATTTGGTTGTGTTTTGGGTTAGCTTAAAATTTATGGAATTGAAGTATTGTTAAGTTGACCCTTGATGATGACTATTTGACCCATTTAAGAAATCTTGACTACTATGAAAAGTAGGATCGTGAGTTTGACCATGGATGCGGACCTTTTAACTCTGTGAGACGGTCTTGCCAAGACCCATGTAGGTATGATCAAGAGCCAAATGCAAGAGCCGAATGCAGGACCGTGAGAAAAGTTCGGTGGGACCGGATGTGTGGTCCATTTCGCCTTTTCAGCCCTACCCGAAGGCATATTGGTTGTGAGTGGGGCTATTGGCACACCAATATTTGCTCTCCAAACCCCATCATTTGAAAGTTTTTTTCATTATAAAATTACCCCTAAATAAAATGATCAAAATGATCAGTTTTTTCTTTTTAATTATGTTCGAGACACGTTCAGCCGACCAGGACCGAACAAGGTACAGTATGTTCTACTGACCAGAGCCGAACACTGTACTGTACGTTCGGCCGACCACGACCGACCATACTGTATCATGTTGGGTGGCCGAATGCACTGTATAATGTTCGCCTCTGATCGGCCAAACATACTGTATAATGTTCGGCTCTGGTAGATCGAAGGTAAGATTTGGATGCCAGTAGATGAGGACGAAGAGAGGATCTCGTCATCTGGACGGGAAAGCTCAGGGAGGAGGTGAGCTCGGGGAGGGGGTGAGCTCGAGGAGGGGCGGAAAGCTCGGGTGAGCTCCTGGAGGGGCGGGTGAGATCGGGGAGGGGGGCGAGGAAGCTCTGGGAGGCGATGTGCTCAGGGAGGGGGGGGAGAGCGGAGACGAGCTCGTCGGAGGAGCTCGTCGGAGCATTTAATGGTGGAGGTAGGGTGTTAGGGTTTGGATGTGTGTGTGTGAAGTAATTTGGAAAAGAATAATAGTATAGGATTTTTTTAAAATTGGAGGTGTGCAATGAGCAAATATATAAAATTTTTAAAACTGAATGGTGCGTGAAAGTAATTGGTGTGTGAAAAGGAATACTTGCTGTGTCAAATAGCCCCGGCCACTCATTGGTTGTCCGAGTTGGCAGTAACTCCAGATGCCAGAGAAATTATCCAGTGCAATGGATGTACATGCTGACGTGATGAACGACGCCTCACTCATGGCCAACCGATGCATGTGGAACCCAGTCAAGTCAAGAATCGCACCTTTCAACTGATGAAGGTACTAGGAGTTAAACTTTCATGCGGATTCACAGGTGGGTCCAGAGTGGGCTAGTCATAGAGATAGCAGTGGGTTCGGTTCGGGTTCGACCCTACCTTTACACATATCCTTCAATATCCTATCGGCTGTGAAAGGCTCCATATCCATTCGGTTAGAAGAGGGTCCATGGCCAACCCTCAATTCGGGTTTTGGATATAAATTGAGTATAATTTTGTCTCCTTTTTCCCATCATTAATGCAATTATGTGAGAAAAAAAAAATCAATATATTACATAATTCAATGTCATATATGAAGCTCTTTTGGTTTCTTATTTACATTGGTTTTAGTAGAGTATAAGTTTAGGTAGGGATATGAGTTCGGTTAGAATTTGGATATATGACAATGGGTCTGGAGCCGAACTCTATTATCTAGTATACACAAATTAGATGGATAATTGGGTTTCGGGTATGAGTATTGAGGTACCAATGTTAATACCCGAAAGTTAATCAGGTAAAGTTTCTATACCCATACCCTATCCAAATCTTGTTTCAGGTACAAAATCGCACCGATACCCAATGTTTCAGGTCGCACGGATTTTCAGAATCCACTTCCACCCCTAGTTGTTCACCACGACAACATATACACCATTTCCATCTGATAATTTCTCGAACTAAACTTGACCCTATTCGATAATTTGTATTGAAAAGTAGTACCAAGTATTTCTTTTGGTTTTACATTAGGATCGACCCATCCTGATGCGGCACCTGATCTCAACTATACCTTTGCTTGCCAGTCAGGTCGAGTGTGATTCATCTCTCCAGGCTGGGAGCGACGGACAGTTATGATCAAGTGCCTAATCTGAGTGGAAAACTTGATGGCTGAAAACAATTTTCCTTTCTTCCGTATATCTGGGTATCCTCAGATGAGTTAATCCATACCGTGCCATTAAGTAGGGCTGCAACTTAGGTAGGTCGAAGCCGGGCCAATCTGAGCCCAACCCAAGTTAGGGTCAGATTTACACGCATATACTTGAAGAACGGTTGGTCATGCTGAAAAAAGTCAACTCTAACTAAATTTGCGTTGGGACCAGGCTAAGGAGTTGGGCAACCCGACCCAACCGGTGTTGGCACATCTTTGAGGTGCTCTGCAGTTAGTATGGGATTTGTTGTCAAAATTACTGGTGTGTCATTGTGCTAAAACGTACTTGGATTGACTGTGCATAATTTGATTGTGCATTTCATTTATCATTGATTTATACCATATTGGCATACTTGATACATGTCTCTCTTTTCTATTGGATACATATTGTTGATAGTGATACCTCATATGATTTTTTTTTTTTTTTGGTAGTCTTGGTTGGTCATTACATTATGACCTTTAGGTCCTCTCGGACAAGGGCCGACAGAACATTAGGAAAAGAAGAGGTCCACTCACCTTCGACTGCAGACAATCTAGCCTCCCTAGCCAACTAGTTTGAGGCGCTATTCGCAGTGCGAGAAACCCAACGCACTGTCACCCCTTAGCAGCACATCTCAGTACGTTGGCGCACACTGTCATGTATATCACCATTAGTATTTTGGAAGATTTTGGCACATCTATCCTTCCAAATCTGCCATTACGAAACCGCCACTACCTTGCAAGGTAGAGGATAACCTCGCCTACTCTCCTCCTTCGAAATCGGATTCAAAAGTTCAACCATGTTGCCTTGAATACCCATAAGTTCACTGAGTGCCTTCCAAAACTTACTCGCTCTCGGGCAGCTCCAGAACAAATGTTCAATATCTTCTTCTAGAACTCCACACCACGGGCAACAACCAAAACCCCACCCGACCCTCGAACGAAGCAAGACTGCGGTTAGCAGGGCCCCATGGAGAAGCTTCCATAGGAAACCTGAACCTTAGGGGTACCCTTAGAGACCACATCAAAGCACCCCTCCAATGAGGCAATTCACTGTCAGTACCCCCACCCCACCCTCTCAGACCCCGGAGTAATTGAACATGCTTCTTAACCAGCCTTGCCACAGAGTTCTTCAAATCCCGGACCCTCCGCACGGATCTCCCCAACCAAGCAGAACTCTTCCTTCCATTCCACTGCTCCCAATTTCCTACAGTCAGCTGATTAATTCTCCGCTCTAATCCACCTAGCCCCTTCTTGTGGTGCCGAGAGAATAAACGCCAAAACCGACACATCCTGTTGTAACTGCCTGTCACCCAAGCTAGGAATCTGAAGTACTTTGTGTGATCACCGCCCAAGAAATCAGATGCAGGTGATAACTGCCCAAGTTGTGCCCCTAGAAAAATGCCCGACCTATACTATCCATTTTTTGGAGAATACTCATTGGAAGACCCCTAGCCATCATTAGATGGATCAGCATAGCCGCCAGCACCGATTACAAACAGAATCATCCGACCAGCCGGGGATAACATCTTGGATTTCCACCCAGACAATCGAGCCTCCATACGGCTGATAAGAAACTGGAAATTTGTGGACAGGACCCGCGTCCCACTAATGGGAACCCCTAAATGATTCCAAGGCTTTGAGTCTTCCTTCATCCTCAGCACCTTCAGAATGTGTCTTCTTGTCGCCCCCGGCACACTAAGAGAAAACTTAACGCTGGATTTGTTTGGGTTTATTCGCAGCCCAGTGCTTCTCTCGACCCGGGCAAACACCACCCTTAACCCCCTCGCATCCAGCAAAGTAGCTCTAGTAAAGAAAAGGAAATCATCAGCATAAGCAAGAGTACTTACCGGATGTGGATTTCTCCTCGTTGTGAAACCCTCGATATCCCCCTCCCCCAGGCTGGTATTGATCTCCCATTGAATGACCATGGCTACAAATAAAAACAGGTATAGTGAGAGGGGGTCTCCTTGTCGTAGCCCACAACTCGGAATTATCTCGATGGTCTCCTCTCCATTCACCAGAAGTCTCATCGCAGACTTAGTGACACATTGCATAATCCACCTACACCATTGCTCATGAAACCCCAACTGCCGAAGGATAACCGCTAGTGCCTCCCATTGCACTCTATCATAAGCTTTTTCCAAATCAATCTTCACAGCCATAGCTGAACGCCTAACTGGAGCCAAGTGTATAGCGTGCATAATCTCCTGTGCTAACAGTATATTATCCCTGATCTTTCGCCCAGGTATAAATGCGTGATGCATCTCTTGGATAATCAACGGCATAATCAGCCGTAACCGGATGGTGAGAATTTTTGATATGAATTTGTATTTGACATTGCACAAACTGATCGGCCTAAAGTCCTCCGGCATTGATGGAGACTCCGTCTTTGGGATCAGTACCACCAAGGCTTCATTCCAATCTTCTGTCAGACATCCTGACTTAAAAAAAGATTGAATATCACAAACCACATCCATACCTATAATATCCTAGAAGGCCTTGTAGAATTCTCCGTTCAGTCCATCCGGTCCTGGTGCCTTATTATCCGGCATGGAAAAAACTATGCATCTGATCTCCTCCATACCCGGAATCCTCGTGAGGAAGTCATTCATCTCCGTCGTTATGCACTGTGGTAATTCCGTCAATCTCTAAGCATCAACCCCTTCAGTCCGCGTCCACCATCGTTGGAAAAAATTAACTAGAACCTCCTTGAGAGCGCTAGGATCCTCCATTACCTGATCTGCAATGTATAATCCTCGAATCCAATTCCGAGCTCTCCGGATTTTTGCGCTAGTGTGGAAATAGTTTGTGTTTTGATCACCCAGCCTTAGCCATTGAACCCTAGATTTGTGTGCCCATATAGCTTCCTCTTGTGTTAAAGCCCAGTCCAGTTGAGCAGTTAACCTCTGCTTCTCACCCTGATCTTCCTCCCCCATTTCTAATTCGGATAACCTGTCCAACTCTTCCCATAAGGAATTCACCAGAGAGTGTACATCACCAATCTCATTTTTATTCCAAAAGGCAAGGGCCTTGCGAGTGAATAGGGTGTTATCCAAGCAGCTCGCACCTCTAATTCAACTTTGATTAACAACCTCTCTACAATTCAGTCTCTGCAGCCAAAAATTCAAAAAACGTCAAGGAACCCGTGCCGGCCAGGTATTTGGCACCGTGGAGACCAGCAACGGGGAGTGATCTGACACACATCTGGGTAGGTGCCGCACCGAAGTGTCATCAAACTACATCGCCCAACTAGAATTCATGAAACACCGATCCAGTCACTCCCAAATCCGAGCCTGGCCTTGTCTATTATTACACCATGTGTAGTATTCTCCTCGAAAGCACACATCTTTAAGTCCACTTCCTTGAATCATCTGCAAAAAAGCCAACGAACTGTTTGTCCATCGAAATGGTCTACCCCCCTCTTTATCAGCCGGATCCAGTATACAGTTGAAGTCACCAATCACACACCAATTGCACCTCAATCTGGCCCAACCGAACCAATTCTCCCTACAAAACTCTTATATCCCTCTCAAAAGTACTCGCGTACACCACTGAGATAATAATTGGTGTTGCCCAAGGGCCAGAAATAACCACATGCATCACTTAGTCTATTCGGTATAAGGTCGTAACTACACCGACCTCCTCCCTCCATAAGAGCACAATCCCACCCGACTGGCCATTCGATGGTATACACTTCACCTTGTATCTTTGATGAGCGTCCATTTGGTGCGAATTATCATTTCTTTATCATGCACATAGCGTCACTTTGCTACGTAAAACTTTCATAATACACGTAAACTGCATGAGTTTCTTTGCACCACGATATAGTAGACTCTCGTACGAACCCAACGGCATATGGGTTCACTCTCATACATATCATGCATGATAATTATACTGTCTAATAATCCAAATTATTCCTTTTATCGATAATCGCATATTGGAATCTAATGGACGTCATTTCATGCGTGATTTTCAGGGAATTGATCTGGTTATCGATGCAGTCAGCTCAAGAGCGTTATGATCAAGCAATGGATATTCTCACGGCAATGCGATGGAAGTTGTACAGACCGTATACGGACATTTCTGAAGGACCGATGATGAATGCGGATGATGATAAGTGGGTGACCAAGCCTTCCACGTGACCCCATTAACCAACCCAAGTCGACCATTCCCTACTCTTCTTATTTCACCATCGTACCCATCGCGACCGTCTATATACAAAGTCGTCCGTAAACCCGTCATAGCCAAGACTTCGATCGAATCGCACAACCCGATTATCTCCCATGCCACCTAATTCCAGCCACCCGTTCCACCTCTACATCACGTGCATCAACTCGGTCCGACCCGATCACAACAGTCCCGGACTCCCAGATTCAATATGATTCCCTCTTTCCTTTTCTCCTCGCTCTCCAAATCAAACCATTCTTTGCAAACCCGATCCATCGCAGCCGTTCATGCACCCAAAACCCATGCATGCAGCCCTTATCCGGCCTCATCCTAGCCGTCCTTCACAAATCCGGAGTCTAAAACCCAACCTGAGTGCAGCCCTCACCAACTCATCAATCACCGCCGTCCTATCCATGATCCCATGCATCCAAATAATCCCAGACACGTACCCATTTCCCATCTAATCTACACCCCATCACAGCCACTTCTTTTATCCCAAATGCCATGCATGTGTATGTGCATTCACCAACCCAACCATCTCCTACTCATACCCGATCAGGTGGCGCCCCCTACTTTCTCTCTAGCACCCAATATCACAGCCATCCTTTCCACCTAAAGCCCCTCCGGATCTCTCTAAAACCCACCAAACTTCACTCTCTCTCCCTCCTAGATTCTCTCTCTCTAAAACCCAGCGCCCATATCTTTCCTTACCCGATCAGAGCCCGATCTTCTCTCTCTATTCTTTCCTTTTTCTCTCTCTACCCGAAGCTCTCTCTCTCTAACCGTGCAAGCCCAGCCGGACTCTCTCTCGGACTCTCTCTCTATTTCTTTTCTTTTTCTTTCTTGCCTTCCTTGGAATCCGACGGGATTTCTCTCTCTTTTCTCTCTCTCTATATCCTATATAAAGAGGGGTCCGAAACACAAAAAAGGGGGGGCTGCCATCTACTTTGATCACCAACCACCATCTTCCATCTTGATCACCTCCGAGCCACGTCCACCGCTCTCGAAGCCACGGCCATCATCACACAGCCGCTCGTCGACAGCATCAGATCATCCATCTTCTCCGACTACGCCACGCAACCGTCTCCAAGCCGAGCCGCGTCATCATCGTCGCACGTCGCAATCATCGCAGGGTTCGTCATCTTCAAAGGAACATCCGCCATCAGCGCACGCATGACCATCCGAGGCTAACCACCCTATTCTAAGACCTGGATGAAGCCCTGTAGTCAGATCTAAACTCTGTTTTTATGTGTTATTTTCATATTTCCGTTCGTTCAATGAAATAATGTGATCTTATTTATCTCATGAAAGCTTGATAGGAATTGCATACAGTAAGTCCGACTTATTCTCTGTATTATCAGGGTTTTACAGAAGTCGATTTCATAGTTTTATTCTTCGTTATTACGGAAAGTTTTACGGGGAATTATTACATAGTCTTGGCTTTTGTTATCACTACGAATTTTACGGAGGATTACTTCTTCCTATTCCTATGAAGCGAGAAAGATCGCTACATTAGTTGATCATAATATTGCTCTATTGAATATCATCCGCGGGGATAGATTGACTTCGAATCTCCGTGAGAATCCTGGAAATCATATAAAAGTATAGTTTAGATCACTACTTGTGCGGATTCTAGGGCTTAGAATATCACATCCATATCTGAACTTCCACATTGCACCGCATTACCTTAATTAGTTAATCTGCATGCTTTAATCTTGATTAGTTTACTTTTTCACAATCTCATAGAACCAAATCAACAACATTGCTCATTAAGTAACTTAGGTAGATAGATTAATAACCTTAGATTAGATAGTTCCCTCATTAGCAATCCCTGTGGGATCGACCTCGTAATACATACCGCTCCTACAAGCGATTCGTGCACTTGCGAGTTATAATTTAGATCAAATTAACCCCTCTTTCCTTTTCTCCTCGCTCTCCAAATCAAACCATTCTTTGCAAACCCGATCCATCGTAGCCGTTCATGCACCCAAAACCCATGCATGCAGCCCTTACCCGGCCTCATCCTAGCCGTCCTTCACAAATCCGGAGTCTAAAACCCAACCTGAGTGCAGCCCTCACCAATTCATCAATCACCGCCGTCCGATCCATGATCCCATGCATCCAAATAATCCCAGCCACGTACGCATTTCCCATCTAATCTACACCCCATCACAGCCACTTCTTTTATCCCAAATGCCATGCATGTGTATGTGCATTCACCAACCCAACCATCTCCTACTCATACCCGATCAGGTGGCGCCCCCTACTTTCTCTCTAGCACCCAATATCACAGCCATCCTTTCCACCTAAAGCCCCTCCGGATCTCTCTAAAACCCACCAAACTTCACTCTCTCTCCCTCCTAGATTCTCTCTCTCTAAAACCCAGCGCCCATATCTTTCCTTACCCGATCAGAGCCCGATCTTCTCTCTCTATTCTTTCCTTTTTCTCTCTCTACCCGAAGCTCTCTCTCTCTCTAACCATGCAAGCCCAGCCGGACTCTCTCTCGGACTCTCTCTCTATTTCTTTTCTTTTTCTTTCTTGCCTTCCTTGGAATCCGACGGGATTTCTCTCTCTTTTCTCTCTCTCTATATCCTATATAAAGAGGGGTCCGAAACACAAAAAAGGGGGGCTGTCATCTACTTTGATCACCAACCACCATCTTCCATCTTGATCACCTCCAAGCCACGTCCACCGCTCTCGAAGCCATGGCCATCATCACACAGCCGCTCGTCGACAGCATCAGATCATCCATCTTCTCCGACTACGCCACGCAACCGTCTCCAAGCCGAGCCGCGTCATCATCGTCGCACGTCGCAATCATTGCAGGGTTCGTCATCTTCAAAGGAACATCCGCCATCAACGCTCACATGGCCATGCGAGGCTAAATCACCGCTCTAAGTTCTGGATGAAGCCTTGTAGTTGTATCTAAACCATGCTCTTATTTGATTTCCATATTTTAGTGCGTTTAATGAAAATAAAGTGAGAAAATATTTTAGTGCTCATTCATGCTTGATTAAAATTTCTGTAATAAGTTAGCTTTATTCTCCGTTATTATTAGAGTTCTACAGAGGTTTATCTTATAGTTTTATTCTTCGTCATTACGAGTAGTTTTACGGAGAATCATTACATAGTGTTAGCTTCTGTTATTACTCCGAATTTTACTGAGAATTATTTCAGGCTTATTCCATTAAAGCGAGGAAAATCACTACATTCGTGATCATAATAGTGCTCCATTGAATATCATCCACAGAGATAGATTGACTTCGCATCTCCGTGAGAATCCTAGAAATCATATAAAAGTATAGTTTAGATCGCTACTTGTGCGGATTCTAGAGCTTAGAATGTCTCTCCATATAGATTACAACCGTAACCTTAATTAGCTTTCAGCTTTGCTTTCCGTATTTCCCTTTATAAAACAATTTCTAAAAAATCAATCATCTTATTAAACTAAAATATATAATTAATTGGCTTTAATTTTTCTTTAATTAGTTTTCATCCAAGTCTCTGTGGGATCGACCCGTATTTGCCACTGTCTATTAGATAGACGTCGTGCACTTGCGGTTTAACAATTTAAAATCACAATAAGTTTTTGGCGCCGTTGCAGGGGAACTTGAGTTTGAAAACTGTTAAAGTTTAGTTTTTATTTGCTTAAAAAAAAAAAGTCAGTATTAGTATTCTTAGTTATTCTATTTTCGTATTTTGTCTCTTTCGTACTTATTATCTTCTGTTTAAATTTTCAGATACTTACACGCTCAACGGAAAACTTGCGCAAGGTAAGTATTTAAACCCTTACCCACGCCTCTCCAGTCAGTGGGTTTGATTACGTACTCCTATTGCTTACTCTTGCTAATTCAACAACCGTAGTAATTAGGGTAATCGGTTAATGTGCAAACTTTCACCGTAGATCAAATAATCGAATTACATCGCAACTTTGTAAGGTTGTCGCCAGCTCGGCACATACACCTCTTATAGTTGTATGTGTGTCTCAGTCTGAGGTGTACACTCAACCTTGCATCGATAGAAACCATTTGCTAGGGTGCTGCATTGCATAATAGTAGACTCTCTATTTGCATAAGTATTCTGCTAAAGTACGTACTCTGTTTTCTTTACTAGCGTAGCGTTATTTTAGTTAAACTACTATTACCTAATTGACGCATTAATCTGGACACACAGTCCACAATTTGGGCACGTGTAGGAAAAAGATTAGTTAGAGTTGAATATAATAACGTCTTAGAAATGGCGGAACAGCCGCAAGCAATCACTTTAGGGGATTATATGTACCCCACTAGGGCTACACAACCTTCTTGCATAACCTTACCCAATACTAATGCAAAATTTGAATTAAAATCTGGCTTAATCCAAATGCTTCCCGTCTTTCGGGGAATGGAGCAGGAAAATCCATATCAACATGTGAGGGAATTTGAGGACATATGTGGAACAATGAAATTCGACAATATGTTCGAAGAAAATCTCAAACTTAGATTATTCCCCTTCTCGCTAAAAGAAAAGGCTAAAGCATGGCTTTATGCCTTACAAGCTGGATCCATAACTACTTGGGTAGGCCTACTCGAGCTCTTTTATAGAAAATTCTATTCTAAACAAAAGACGGCCTCGACTCGTCAGGCCTTGAATGTGTTTCACCAACTGGAAGGTGAAGCTCTCTATAAATACATAGAAAGATTTAAGGACCTACTACTGCACTGTCCACACCATGGCTTTGAAAAAATTAGACTAGTCCAAATCCTTTATGAAGGGTTGAACTACCCATCTAAGACCATGGTAGAATCGTGTTGTAATGGTGAGTTCACCAAAAAGACAGCAGAGCAAGCTTGGACCTACTTAGAAGAAATTGCCGAGAACACACTACAGTGGGAACCAATCAAAGAAGAATCTAGGAAACCCCTCCCTACTGCGCAAGGTGGGCTCTATAAAGTGGAACCTAAATTCGAAGCAGAAGCTAAATTAGCCACAGTAATGAGACGCTTAGAGGATTTAGAAATGAATCAAGGAAATAGGACTCTCGCTCCGAATACCTTAGAGGCACTAAGTCTTAATCAAACTATGAGTTGCAATAATGAGCTTAGCTTTCCTATTTGTTCAATTTGTAGTGAGCCTACCCATACAGATCATCGATGCCCGATGTTAGGGGGACAAGAAAATAATATGGAAAAAATTAATGCTTTGTATCAAAATAATCGTTTTGATAATCAACCAAGGTATAATCCATATTCAAACACTTACAATGAAGGATGGAAGAATCACCCAAATTTCTCGTGGACCAAAGGTCCATACCAGCCCATCTCAATCTGTACCACCTCTAGGATTTCAAAAGCCACCTATACAAAATGCCACCCTTAACCAAGATAATCAAAGAATCAATTCTCTAGAGGAAACGATGAAATTATTAGCCCAGAATACCCTCCAATTCCAACAGAGCACCGCACAAAGCATTAGTGCTAACACACAATCTATTGCGAAGTTAGAATACACTGTTAGTCAACTGGCTGATTCTTTGAATACAAGAGATAAGGGTACATTCCCGAGTCAACCTGAGGCTAACCCTAAAGGGTCAAATCTAAGGGGTCAATTTAAAATTCATGACATCAAAGGAAAAGGTCATGAGCAGGCAAATGCAATCACTACACTTAGGTCAGGAAGACAAGTTGATAACATGATAGAACCTCCTAAGGAAACTGAGGAATTTAGAGAGAATGACATAAGAACTGAAGAAACACCTGAAGAGGAGCTAAAAGCACAAGAGGAACCTAGGGAGCATACAAGACATGATATTAAAAATATTACATCACCTAGTGAACCACCTCTTAGAACCTACATTCCTAAAGCCCCATATCCACAAAGGCTAGAGCCAGCAAAGAAGAAAATGCAAATGGATAATATGTTAGAAATTTTCAAACAAGTAAAAATTAATATTCCACTCCTAGATGCAATCCAACAAATACCTACATACGCTAAATTCTTAAAGGATCTTTGCACTTTTAAGAGAGCAACTAATGTACCCAAAAGAGCATTTCTGGCTCAGCAAGCTAGTTCAGTTATTTCATGCTCAACCCCTATCAAATATAAGGACCCTGGCTGTCCTACTATTTCCTGTGAAATAGGGGAATATCATATTGAGAAAGCCTTGCTCGACTTAGGTGCAAGTGTCAACCTCCTTCCATATTCCATATATAAAGAGCTAGGTTTGGGGGAGTTAAAACCCACTAGATTGACCCTCCAGCTAGCTGATGCTTCAATTCGGTATCCTAAAGGGATAGTGGAAGATGTCCTCATCAAAGTGGGAGAATTTGTATTCCCTGTTGACTTTGTGGTCCTGGATACAAAACCACCAACTGAATTTACTAATCGAGTACCGGTAATCTTAGGGCGGCCTTTCCTAGCAACATCGAATGCATTAATCAACTGTCGGAATGGTGTTATGAATATTTCTTTCGGTAACATGACAATACAAGTGAATATATTTAATGTGAGCAAACAACCGAGAGATGAAAGTGATGAATTAGAAGAGGTCAACTACTTACAAGAACAAAAAGAAAGTTTAGTATCGCAAGTAAACTACGATGACCCACTGGAAGCCTGCCTTGCACATTTTGGAAAAGATTTTGATATTGATGATCATATCAATGAAATCAATGCACTACTAGAAGCTACCCCTTCTTTTGAAATGAACAAATGACAGCCTAAGCCAGAAATCCTCACACCTTCTCTGACACCACCTGTACCTTCAATAATAAAGCCCCCGAAGGTAGAACTAAAACCATTACCAGAAAATCTTAAATATGTATTTTTAGGATCTGCTGAAACCCTTCCGGTCATAATAGCTTCAGACCTAGACGAAAATCAAGAGAAACAACTTGTTGAAATCCTTAAGAAGCATAAAGAAGCTATAGGATGGTCAATAGCCGATATAAAGGGTATAAGCCCCTCTGTGGTTCAACATAGAATCTATCTCGAGGAAGAGACTAAAACAAGTCGAGAACCGCAAAGGCAGCTAAACCCTACAATGAAGGAAGTGGTTAGGACAGAAGTACTAAAACTTTTGGATACCGAAGTGATTTACCCGATTTCAGATAGCTCGTGGGTGAGCCCTGTCCAAGTAGTTCCAAAGAAATCGGGTATCACAGTGGTAATAAATGAAGGTAATGAGTTGGTGCCTACAAGAGTCCAAACTGGATGGAGAGTATGTATTGACTATAGGAAGTTAAACTCCGCCACACGAAAAGATCACTTTCCACTCCCTTTCATAAATCAAATGCTAGAGCGGTTAGTCGGACATGCTTACTACTATTTTTTAGATGGTTATTCCAGTTATAACCAGATTCCTATAGCACCAGAGGATCAAGAGAAGACTACATTCACTTGTCCATTTGGAACGTTCGCCTATAGACGCATGCCCTTTGGGTTATGCAATGCACCTGCTACATTTCAGCGGTGTATGACTAGTATCTTTTCTGATATGGTTGAACATTTTCTTGAAGTATTTATGGATGACTTTTCAGTCTTTGGATCCAATTATCAAGAGTGCTTGCAACATTTAGAACTAGTACTTGTAAGATGCAAAGAGAAAAATCTAGTGCTAAATTGGGAAAAATGTCATTTTATGGTGAAAAAAGGAATAGTCTTGGGGCATGTCATCTCTGATAAAGGGATTGAGGTAGATAAAGCAAAGATTGATCTAATCTCTAACCTTCCACCTCCACGATCGGTTAAAGATATAAGATCATTCTTAGGCCATGCTGGGTTTTATAGGCGATTCATTAAAGATTTTAGTAAAATTTCAAGACCGTTATGCAATTTGCTTTCCAAAGATGTACCTTTTGCTTTTGATGAATCTTGTCTAGAAGCTTTCGAGCGATTAAAGAAAGAACTTACCTCTGCCCCCATCATCCAGCCTCCTAATTGGTCTATCCCATTTGAAATCATGTGTGACGCATCGGATCATGCCATTGGAGCCGTTTTGGGTCAAAGAGTAGATAAGTTGCCCCATGTAATCTATTATACGATTCGTACTCTAAATGATGCACAGCTAAACTATACTACTACTGAAATAGAATTGTTAGCTGTAGTCTTTGCCCTAGAAAAGTTTAGACCTTATTTGATAGGATCGAAGGTCATCGTGTATACAGATCATGCGGCTTTACGGTACCTTCTTTCAAAAAAGGATACCAAAGCTCGATTGATTCGATGGATCCTTCTATTACAAGAATATGATCTAGAAATTCGAGACAAGAAGGGTAGCGAAAATGTGGTCGCAGATCATCTCTCTAGGTTAAACTTAGAATCCTTTAGTAAAGAACTCCCTCTACATGAAAGTTTTCCCGATGAGCAGTTGCTACAAATCTCTAAACTTCCATGGTTTGCAGATATAGTAAACTACCGAGTCACTGAGGAGATGCCTAGTCATTGGTCGAAACAAGATAAATCTAAATTTTTATCTGAGGTAAAATATTTCTTTTGGGATGACCCCTACCTTTTTAAATATTGTCCCGACCAAATCATTCGAAGATGTGTCCCTGATCATGAGCATAACAATGTGATAGCATTTTGCCATGACTATGCTTGTGGCGGCCATTTTAGTGCTAAAAAGACAGCTGCCAAGATTCTGCAATGTGGATTCTACTGGCCCACGATGTTTAAAGATTGTCATGCATTTTGTGTTAGTTGTGAAAGATGTCAAAAGCTTGGCAAAGTAACCAATCGGAATATGATGCCCTTAAATCATATTTTGATAATTGAAATTTTTGACGTTTGGGGTATAGATTTTATGGGGCCATTTTCATGCTCTTTTGGAAATTTATATATCTTGCTTGCAATTGATTATGTTTCAAAATGGGTTGAGGCAATACCGACCAAGACCCATGATAGCCAAGTAGTGATCAAGTTTGTAAAAGATTATATATTTAGTCGGTTCGGTACACCTAGGGCGATCATAAGTGATGGCGGAAGCCATTTTTGTAATAGCACCTTCGATAGATTAATGAAGAAATATTCGGTCACCCATAAGGTTGCTACACCCTATCATCCACAAACAAGTGGCCAAGTGGAAGTCTCGAATAGGCAGATCAAGCAAATTCTAGAGAAAACTGTACATCCAAATCGAAAAGACTGATCGGTACGGTTGATAGATGCGTTATGGGCTTATCGAACTGCTTATAAAACTCCGCTAGGAATGTCTCCGTATAGGCTTGTGTATGGTAAGGCTTGCCACTTGCCAGTTGAATTGGAACATAGGGCCTACTGGGCAATCAAGACATTCAACTTTGAATTACCCTCAGCCGGTAACCTTCGCAAGCTCCAACTGAATGAGCTTGATGAAATACGAAATGATGCATATGAAAATGCAAAAATCTATAAGGAGCGGATGAAAGCAACACACGATAAATCCATATATACTAAGAAAGTCATTCGAACCGGGTATGAAAGTTCTCTTGTATAATTCCAGATTAAATTTATTTTCCGGAAAATTGAGATCTCGTTGGTCATGCCCCTTTATAGTTCGTGTAGTTCATTATCATGGAGCTATAGAAATTGAGAATCCCCAGAATGGTGATATTTTCAAGGTAAATGGGCAAAGGCTAAAGTCATTTTTAGAACTAAAAGATAAGGTTGTAGAGGAGGTTCTTTTACAAGATCCTCTGTACACTGACTAATCCCAAATGAACCATGTCGGGCTGACGACATTAAACTTAGCACTTACTGGGAGGTAACCCAGATTGCATGATGCATATATTTATACACTTTCAAAAAAAAATATAGATATAAAAAATAAATTTTATGTGTACATGTTTTTTTTTCTTTATTTTTATATTAGCATTTGTGTTTCTGATTTCTATATGACAAAAATTGGTATTATCTTATCATTTTCAGGAAAGACTTAGTTCATTCAGAATCTATCTCGAGGAGTGCACCCCTGCGTCTTAACTACAACGAGACATTCTATATATCAAGGGAGGTTTGCTAGTAAACATTTGCATTCATGTCTATATCTGATAATATTGTCTCATCACTTTCACACCTAGAATTAGAGGATGATGTTGATGACCATTTTGAAAGATCAAATCTGTTTGAAACCATTGGATGCCTTATGGATTTTAATTTATCTGTTACTATTTTAGTGGATAGCGGTAGCTGCAACAATTTAATTTCTAAATCTTTTACTGATGTCCTCGATATAGAACATATCCCCCTCAAAGAACCATATTCATTAGCATGGCTGTTTAAGGCTCCCACAATAGATGTCACACATAGGGTTTACCCAGCCATATCAATTCAGGATTACTCTGATGTAATCCCTCTTGACATAGCACTCATGGATTCTTATGATATAGTACTCGGTCGCTCTTGGTTATACGATCGTCATGTTCTGTACGATGGGCGACTTAACACTATGAACTTTCTTTTTCAGCACAAATATTTCACACTCTGGCCTCAACGCCCGCTATTCCATAATATCATATCCCTACCACCGATCGAGAACATTGAGGACAATGTCTAATTTAGGTTTGGGGGTGATTTTCATTGCTTGCATTGGGCGTTTTAATTTAGTACGTATTGATATATTTCGTATTTAAAAACAAAAAAAAAATTGCATCAACTTACGCTATAGTGGGACAGCTCGGCATATACGTCTTGGCGTATGTGTGTCTCGTCTGTAGTCCTCTACCAAAACTATAGTGTTCGTATAGAAATATATAGGAATTTGCATTTGCATGTTTTTATTTTTCTTTTCTTATTTTAGTTCTTATCGTATTACTTTTGCCGTCCTTTTCGTGCTTTTCGGAAAGAAAAAAAAAAGAGAAATTTATATATATCTATATATATTTCACCTTTATTTCAAGTTTTGTAATATAATTTTATTGTACTCGAATAGGACTATAAGGCACCTGGTAATCAAGGTATAAAGTCCAAGGATCAGCTAGAAAAAGTATGTCTAATATGGTTCTGACGCTTAGTAACCTTTTTAGAGATTGTCAAAACAAACTAGACTTGACCTTTCACTTCACATCTGGCTTACACCTCTAGGGTCTAGATTCAAAGCTTTCATTTCGGCCTAATAGTCAACTGGAGTCCTGATGAACCATGCGGATCTGGTTCACTTGGTTTGAAAAAAAAAATATCATTAGAAAAGCGACCAGTGAATTCTAAGGTATAGCGGAAAGGGCTACCTATTAGCATGGTCTAGGACCTAATTATTTAAAAGTCTTAACCTGTATGCCCTAGTATGAGTGAAGCCTGGTCGATAGGGTTATGAGAATGATCCTATGGATGCAGAGTGAATCAAATATAAAGGCAACATGAGGATGGCTACCTAACTCATGAGAGCGTTGGCAGCGTGTCATGGGCATAGAGTGCAGCTGGCATGGTACAAGTTAGGAAGGGATATATAATTAGATCCAGAAAAAATGAGACCGAAAAAAAAAAAAAAAAAAGAAAAGAAAAGAAAAGAAAATAGTGTGAAAGCCGTCGCTATAAACAATGTGGGAAAACTGGAATATCACATATAAAGCCGAAAGGTATTAAGGTGAATATCCACAACTCTCACTAGCCTGTCTAGATTAGCTGGTTTTGACTCAGGTTCTAAGGTCGACTTTGACCGTTCTAGAAAAATGTTAGAATGATATGAATGTAGAGAACCAAACCCCCAGTTGTGTTTAGCCCAGACAGCACCGTGCACTCGAGCATAGTTGACCTTGATCTTTTCTAACGGGAAACTAATAGTTAGAACCTAAAGTGCTTACTTCGAAAGCCGAAGCTTGGGCTAGATACCTTGTGAGTCTTGTGCCTTAGAAATTCTATTTTTGAGTACTTTTTAATTATTCTATGAAACCGACTTTTCTTATTTCTTATTTATATTAAAAATAAAAAAATAAACAAAACAGTTTGAATTTTGTGGGTAGATTCACTGCAAACCCTCACGAGACAAAACTCGTCCACTGGGGTAACCCAGGGGTTTAAAGGCTTGTTGCACATGCTAAGTGCAATCGCGATTCCTGCGAAAGTGAGTTAGGAGTTTTTATTTTGTCATTTACTTTGTTTATTTTTCTTTCCTTACTCGAGGGCGAGCAAGATTTAAGTTTGGGGGTGTGATGAGCGTCCATTTGGTGCGAATTATCCTTTCTTTATCATGCACATAGCGTCACTTTGCTACGTAAAACTTTCATAATACACGTAAACTGCATGAGTTTCTTTGCACCACGATATAGTAGACTCTCATACGAACCCAACGGCATATGGGTTCACTCTCATACATATCATGCATGACAATTATACTGTCCAATAATCCAAATTATTCCTTTTATCGATAATCGCATATTGGAATCTAATGGACGTCATTTCATGCGTGATTTTCAGGGAATTGATCTGGTTATCGATGCAGTCAGCTCAAGAGCGTTATGATCAAGCAATGGATATTCTCACGGCAATGCGATGGAAGTTGTACAGACCGTATGCGGACATTTCTGAAGGACCGATGATGAATGCGGATGATGATAAGTGGGTGACCAAGCCTTCCACGTGACCCCATTAACCAACCCAAGTCGGCCATTCCCTACTCTTCTTATTTCACCATCGTACCCATCGCGACCGTCTATATACAAAGTCGACCGTAAACCCATCATAGCCAAGACTTTGATCGAATCGCACAACCCGATTATCTCTCATGCCACCTAATTCCAGCCGCCCGTTCCACCTCTACATCACGTGCATCAACTCGGTCCGACCCGATCACAACAGTCCCGGACTCCCAGATTCAATATGATTCCCTCTTTCCTTTTCTCCTCGCTCTCCAAATCAAACCATTCTTTGCAAACCCGATCCATCGCAGCCGTTCATGCACCCAAAACCCATGCATGCAGCCCTTACCCGGCCTCATCCTAGCCGTCCTTCACAAATCCGGAGTCTAAAACCCAACCTGAGTGCAGCCCTCACCAACTCATCAATCACCGCCGTCCGATCCATGATCCCATGCATCCAAATAATCCCAGCCACGTACCCATTTCCCATCTAATCTATACCCCATCACAGCCACTTCTTTTATCCCAAATGCCATGCATGTATATGTGCATTCACCAACCCAACCATCTCCTACTCATACCCGATCAGGTGGCGCCCCCTACTTTCTCTCTAGCACCCAATATCACAGCCATCCTTTCCACCTAAAGCCCCTCTGGATCTCTCTAAAACCCACCAAACTTCACTCTCTCTCCCTCCTAGATTCTCTCTCTCTAAAACCCAGCGCCCATATCTTTCCTTACCCGATCAGAGCCCGATCTTCTCTCTCTATTCTTTCCTTTTTCTCTCTCTACCCGAAGCTCTCTCTCTCTAACCGTGCAAGCCCAGCCGGACTCTCTCTCGGACTCTCTCTCTATTTCTTTTCTTTTTCTTTCTTGCCTTCCTTGGAATCCGACAGGATTTCTCTATCTTTTCTCTCTCTCTCTATATCCTATATAAAGAGGGGTCCGAAACACAAAAAAGGGGGGGCTGCCATCTACTTTGATCACCAACCACCATCTTCCATCTTGATCACCTCCGAGCCACGTCCACCGCTCTCGAAGCCACGGCCATCATCACACAGCCGCTCGTCGACAGCATCAGATCATCCATCTTCTCCGACTAGGCCACGCAACCGTCTCCAAGCCGAGCCGCGTCATCATCGTCGCACGTCACAATCATCCGCCATCAACGCTCACATGGCCATGCGAGGCTAAATCACCGCTCTAAGTTCTGGATGAAGCCTTGTAGTTGTATCTAAACCATGCTCTTCTTTGATTTCCATATTTTAGTGCGTTTAATGAAAATAAAGTGATCTTTGCTCATTCATGCTTGATTAAAATTTCTGTAATAAGTTAGCTTTATTCTCCGTTATTATTAGAGTTCTACAGAGGTTTATCTCATAGTTTTATTCTTCGTCATTACGAGTAGTTTTACGGAGAATCATTACATAGTGTTAGCTTCTGTTATTACTCCGAATTTTACTGAGAATTATTTCAGGCTTATTCCATTAAAGCGAGGAAAATCACTACATTCGTGATCATAATAGTGCTCCATTGAATATCATCCACGGAGATAGATTGACTTCGCATCTCCGTGAGAATCCTGGAAATCATATAAAAGTATAGTTTAGATCGCTACTTGTGCGGATTCTAGAGCTTAGAATGTCTCTCCATATAGATTACAATTGTAACCTTAATTAGCTTTCAGCTTTGCTTTCCGTATTTCCCTTTACAAAACAATTTCTAAAAAATCAATCATCTTATTAAACTAAAATATATAATTAATTGGCTTTAATTTTTCTTTAATTAGTTTTCATCCAAGTCTCTGTGGGATCGACCCGTATTTGCCACTGTCTATTAGATAGACGCCGTGCACTTGCAGTTTAACAATTTAAAATCACAACAATCTCCGCTTGCAGATAGCATTCATTCAATGAATCTGATCTTCACGAACATAGCTCTCAACTAACATCACAAACGGTGGTTTGAACTTTTGCACCAGCAACTTCAAATGGCTTACCGCCGCCGGTCTCAGCAACCCGTGGCAATTCCAAAAACAGGTATTGCATTAAGGAAGTGCAGAGATCAGTGAAGAAGGGAGTCTACCTCCCTTTTGTGAACGCTTGAGAATGGCTCCATGAAGCGCCAGTTTCTCTTTATGTTTGGACCGAAGACTACCGCGATGTCTACCACCACCACCCTCCTAATCCTGCTGTGAACCCTCCACTCCCTCCTTACTACTGGGACCATCCCCCACTTCCGATGAACCTGACAAACCTCCCAGAGTCTCTTCCTCTCGCCCTGCATCCTCCATCAGAGCTCAAGTTGAAAGTACCACCTTCTCAAGCAATGACGCTACTTCCAGGTCAGATCGCATCCTTCTACCAGGCCTATGTATTACAATATTCTCTATCGCCGGAGCTGGCTCATTAAAACTCGCCACTTGCTGCATGCCGAAACTCGGAGGAACCTCCAGAGACACCGGATACTCCATGGTCCTCTCCTCACCCCCTTCTTCCTGATAAGAGAGGCATCGCTCCAACCCCTCTCCTCCCACCTTAACTCCCTCCCTCCTACAAGAAGATCCAACCTGTACCACACTACTATTCTTCATAGGCCCCTCATCCACTGCCATCGGATCAATGGATCCCTTTGTCCGCCATGAACTATGTGCCACGTCATTAGACCCCATAGGCCCCTCACATGATCTCCCAGGAGACACCGCAGCCCTTAAAACATTAATGTTCTGTTTTGAAACTCCCCCCTCATCATCATTTTGCATGGAATGCATAACCTCTCCCTCCTCTTGCATTGAAAGCAGCATGTGAAAATGTGAACCAGAACCCTCACCACTCACACTGCTCTGAACACGCTCTCCCACCACCCTCGGTAAAGATGGCTAAGATCTCTGACGCCCCACCGAGCTCGAAAAAGTCGCAGTAGCTCTCGGTTTCTCTGCCCCTCTACTGACACGCCCCTGACCCCGAGGCCCGCCGGCACCGCCCTGAATTCTACGATCGCCCAGAGCCCAAGCCGCTTCGGTCTGACCTGGCATCCGACCAACACCATCACCCAAATTCGCCGCCCACCGTCTCACCGCCGCCTTGCCTTAATTTGGTCTCCCGCCATACCGTATGGGCACCACCATCCACGGCCCAAATTCGGCGAACCCTACCTTCTCCGAACTCAGTCGCATATCTCCTGTTGTTCCCAACCCTGGTCCCTTCTCCGGAATAACCCCTGACCTAGCATCCCCCTCCTTGGGCAACCCCTCGTCACTCGAAGTAGCTTCCATCTCCCTCCCCAAATGAACCCTTGACCCGGTATCTTTCCGACACTGATGCTCCAAATGACCCACCTTACCACACGCAAAGCATATGTTCGGTAGATTTTCATACACAAACGGTTGATAAAAATGAAACCCCTCTTCAGCAGTGCCCACATTGGTATCCGGTGCAAGGTTTGACCCCAAATCGACCTCCACACACACACGAACAAACAAACCTCTCGAATTCTCTATGGAATTCATATCCACTCTTATAGGCTTCCCAGCAGCAGATGCTATCTCTAGCACTAATTCTTCATCAAAGCAATCCACCAACAGTCCCGGCAAACGCACCCAAACTGGTGCCCAATCAATAGTATCCTTGAGAGGTTGGAAGAACGGCAACCATCTCTTAAGAGTCAAGACCCTCCCCTCGAAAATCCATGGGCTACCCTCCCACACATCAATTAGATCCTCTTCAAGCTCAAAGCGAAAACAAAAAAAACCATTGGGCAGGTCCATCACTTGTATCTTACCAGCGCATGGCCACCACTGCTCCACCTTCTTCCGCAGCATCTCCAACGACATTTTAGGTCCCAAGAACCGACGGACCAATGCCTGCCGCCACCAGCTTTGGGAGGCCATCAGCTTCTTTTTATTTAACAAAACCATACCGGCAACTATGTTGGAAATCCAGGAGCAATGAGATGCATCAATCCTTCCTCCCCACCCTGACAATGTAGAACCCTTCGTCACCGCCACGTACGATCGCGGAAGCCGTTCCGAACCTCCCGGATCTTCACCATCCGCCACCACCTTCAGGCCAGGTGAAGGACTTTGGAGGGTTTGGCATCATCTTTTCAGACCTTATATGATTTTGATTGTATTAAGGATGGATACACATCTCGTTCATATCTTCAGTATTTGACGAGATATTGTTGGTACCCCACAATCTTGTATTTTGGGAACATTATAACTATTCCATATGGTTCATACCGTGGAAAATTAATTATTGGTACCCTCATACATTTGTATGTATTAGGGAGATGTTACATGTACTGCAACCTTGCAGTATATTGTTGGTACTCCACACCTTTGTGTTGGAGATAGATTAAGGATGGATACACGTCTCGTTCATATCTTCAGTATTTGACGAGATATTGTTGGTACCCCACAATCTTGTATTTTGGGGACATTGTAACTATTCCATATGGTTCATACCGTGGAAAATTAATTATTGGTACCCTCATACATTTGTATGTATTAGGGAGATGTTACATGTACTGCAACCTTGCAGTATATTGTTGGTACTCCACACCTTTGTGTTGGAGATAGATTATCGATCTGTACATGACACATCTCTTTTATATCTTCAACGGTATATTGTTGGTAGCTCATATAATACCTAGAGTGTTATATGGAGAGGGAGAGATTGAGTGTTTACTGGTTACTTATGCAAAGTCTCTTTACTATACATCTACATTTATAATGGCTTATTCCTTATTTGATTATACTTACATATACGAAGATAACATCTTCTACCGACAAGAGTAAGGGTAATGATGTCTCTTTTAAGTGTGCAGGTGTCATGATTATCATATTCCAATGTTGTAAGTTATGATCTTGTGTAGAATCGGTTTTGGATGTTTTGGGTTGAGTTATAATGACGAATCATGTATTTATTGGAGAAAGATAATGCATTTGGGTTTCTTGCATAAGTTTGTAGGGTTCTTCATATAGCTTGTATGATGGAATCATTTCCAATGTTTTAAGTCCAAGTTTGTTGGTAGTTCTCAAGCACGTGTGTGCTTATACTATTGAAATTTATGAGGTCTATAGCTTATAAAAGCGTATAATTTAATAGTATATGGTTGATAGTTTAGAATTACATCATGATACATATATTGGTACATCTTCTGAATACAAAACAAAGAGCCCTGGCTACATGGTAATCTACTTAAGTGGGAGACTCAATGGACTAGTCCAATGTAACCTAAATCGTTTGCAGCTCTGATTATGGTTGGTCGTTCTATCAAGATATGTTGTTGGGATGATAGAGCGCGGGTATCTTCATTACGGTCATTACCAGGCATAGTGGCTGTAGCCGAATTGAACCAACATAGTGCACAAATCAATGTGAAGGCATCAGTGCACTAAGTCATATATCTGCTTAGGGTAAATCGGTCATTAACCCTGAGAAACCATGATTGATGGGCTAACCAGTTGTATGGTGCTTTGTCACACTAATATGTGAGGGTCCATTATGTGACCCAAAACCAATGCGTGCTGGGTTACCCAGCAGGCGTTGCATCAGTGTGCCACTCCTGATGGCAATTCACACTCCTAACGAGAGGTGTGTTCCTTGGTTTGACTTATATTGTACTAAGCCGAAGCCTGGTGGTCAGCAGTTAAGTCGTTGATCGAATTCGGTTGCTTAGCCAAAGCAATCGGAGGTGCGATGTATATAGTTAATCTTGAAGGAACCGAGTCATATGATCACTCGAATATGATGATGTTCTCCATATACCGCTCGAGTTGAGTTATAGCACCATATGAAGGGACATCGTACTTACTACGACTAAGCGGAGAGCAGGGATATGCCAGAGAACATAGTAAGCCTCGTGGAATTGGAGTACAACTTGTGTCGCACTCTGGGTGGCTACGCAGGTTAACCGAGACTTAGGTGACTGGCGGAACACTTGGATAGTGTGTCAGTCGAGTCCGGTTGGAATCCATAAACCCTAGTCCCTAAATGTTATACCTTATCCACATTATGTATGGTACTTGAACCATCTCCTCATTTCATAGAGCACAATTAAAGGAAGTAAGAAGTCCAACCCTAATATCCTTACGCTCCGTGTGTGCATTGCACTAGAATACGAAAGTTGTGTAAGTGTGTATGTGTGCTAGGGGGCAACCTCAGAGTATTACAGAGACATATGCGTGAGTCCCCTTACATTGTTTTGACTTCGCGACAAAGGTGCGATGCACTGGGATATGTTACAAAGGGACTACTCAAGTTTACTAAGGGCACCTTATGTGTTTTCTAAGGGCACTCCGGTGAATAGTGAGGGGAGGGGGAGCCGACCCTAAATGAAGCCCTGGTCGATCGCCTCCCTCTTTTCCTCTCCTCTCTCCCTCTCTTTTTGTGCGTGCGAGTGAGTTTTGGACATGGGTTTTCTTCCTCACGTGGTGAATCGAAGGCTCGTCACATGGAGGCACTCAGAGATCCTTCGACGATGTTCCATACATCATGAGAGATCGAGTGAACTAGAAGGTCTCTCTCGTAATCTTCTTCTATCCAAAATTTAAAAAGCTGACTCACGATGTTTCTATTACTGTGGAAGATCCAGGAGTCAGATCGATCTCTGACGGATCCAAAGTTTGCATCTTGAAGTCCTCTACCTATAAGTCAAATTTCAGTTTAATCAAAGTTTGAGATCAAAAGTTATGGTCATTGTACCAAACCCTCTCTCACATATTAATAAAGAAGAAATTCTTCGCGGTGAAAGAATCCTCATGGCCGTATGGTTTCTAACATGCAGATCTAACGTAGATATGGAACATGCATACATGTTAGATTGTTATTTTTGCTAGATCGACGTTAGGAGTTCGCGTGCTCGCCATGTTACACTCATGCATTCCAATTCTAACACTTCCATGCGAAACGGAAGATGGTTAGGTCTTGCATATATGAAATGGTAAGAAGAACCCTAATTTCTCCTAATAGGGAGTGGGGTGTATCAACATAATTCCTTTGAGCTCCTTCGGACAGGTTACTCCGACGAAGTAGTCCCTTAAAGGGTACTACCACCCACAGTGAGGTATGATTCATCTTTGGGCACGTTCGGGTCCTGCAGGAACGAGCGTTGGTGTCATCGTGTATGTGAAGCACAGAAGTCTGAGTGATGATTCGAGTGAGTACTACGGCCACGGTGTTGGAGCATCGTGTAGGCAGCCAAACATGGAGCTTGTGAAGATCTAAAATGAACAA
Organism: Chamaelirium japonicum; assembly: GCA_947650365.1. NCBI lineage: Eukaryota > Viridiplantae > Streptophyta > Magnoliopsida > Liliales > Melanthiaceae > Chamaelirium > Chamaelirium japonicum. The sequence goes on along the minus strand of OX393550.1, from coordinate 23,485,302 downwards.
GACAAAAGGCTGCGTACGTGGAGAGGAGAGGTCTATTGGTGTAGTTCCTGCATAGGTCCCGTGCGATCTTGGTTCTAAATCTGAGTCGAACCTTTGAAACATAGTTTATTGCTCTCACCATCCAACGTGAAGTCAGCGAGGTTTTTCCCGTGAAGGGTTTTCTTGTAAAAATATGTGTTGTAGTTTAATTTTTGAATGCAAGCCTTGTATGCTTTTGCCCAGCACTTCACGTATAGAAACCCAATGTACTAATAATCTTTGCAAATGAGGTAGAGAGAGAAAACCACCTGATATCTAATCACTATTGCATGCAATTTGTAATATTCCGTGGTGAGTCGAGAATATAGAATAACTTAATTTTAATCTACTAGAGGTCCAGATAGTGCCTATATACTGATTAGGGTTATCATAGAAGGTATAATTTTGTAGAGATCGTCGCACTCCAGTCATACCTCCCACTGGTCCCTTTGTGAGGGGGATCTTCTTGTGGTTATGTTAATTTTACAATTGAGGGTAAGAATTTACTAGAGGTAGAACTCGCTCTATAGCAAAAGATGCTCGCCCGGTAGTTGAAACCGGATGTCTGTCTAAACCTATCGATATAATTTATAGAATGGTCGAAGATGTTTGCACATTGATGGTATTTATCCTTCAATCAAAGGTTGAAGATGGCATATTATTATACAATATCGGTTGGACTTATCAGTTGAAGTTGAAATGAAGCTTTTGCATTCATCCCCACCTTCAGAGCATTAGCATGTGAAAATGGGTAGACTGGTTCTACAACTGAGGCTTTTGCGCTCGATATTCTCTTCAAAGCCTCAGCATCTGAAGATATGATTAAACCGAGGCTTCAACGTCCAATATCTTAACCTAATATATGCATACGAAGATGAGATCACAAATTGTTAAGATCGTTTGAAGGAGATATTTTTCGAGGTTGTTTAAGAATTAAGCAATTCTGTTATGAGGTAATGATTACCTCTTACCACATCATCAAATTGATTGAAGGATTGGTAGCTCACTGACAGTTGTGAGCCGAAAAGTTTATTATAACAAACTTTCCAGGATCAAGTATAAATAGAGGATCACTTCTCTATCCCGGGTATGGAATCCTAGACTACAAAACCCTAGATTTCCCTTTTGAGGAGATCACCAATTTGACTTGAGCATTGGAGTAAAGATCCAAGAGGTCAGTCTTCTGGTATACTCTTTGAGTGCTTTTGTACATGTTGATCTTCATCCAACGTTAGAGTTTGAGCTGCCATCATAACAAACTCTCAAGGGGGGGCTAGTCGTTGGGCACTTCTCGGAAGAATCTATATAACAAGGGATGTCGGTTTTGCGCTGACTAGACAAAACGAAAGCTAACTAGGACAAAACAAACGTTGAATAGACAAAAATCATCCACCCTAAAAATAAAAACACAGAGGGTAGGCCGCAACACCCCCCTTATCTCTCTTCTCTTTCCTTTTTCAGCCGCCCAAATCGCGCACGAGCAACCCTTCCTCGCGATCTCTCTCCTGTTTCCTTCTCTCATTCGATCCTTCTCTCTCAGATTCCCTCTCTCTCCTCCCATCATATTGCAATCATCCCGTTTTTCTCTCACTCTCGGATGCGCCCAACTCTCTCTCTTCTACCCGATTTTGATACCTCACCGAACCCCTCTCTCTCTCTCTCCCCTTATTTTTCTGGCGATCTTCCCCCCTCTCTAAATCTCTCTCATCCGATCTCTCTCTATGTCTTCCCATATCCAGCCCATCAAATCGCAGTCGTCCCTTCTCTCTCTCTCTCTCTCTCTCTCTCTCTCTCTCTCTCTCTCTCTCTCTCTCTCTCTCTCTCTCTCTCTCTCTCTCGGATGCGCCCAACTCTCTCTCCTACCCCCTATTTTTCTAGCGATCTTTCCCCTCTCTCTCTAAATCTCTTTCTCATCCGATCTCTCTGTATCTTTTCCCATATCCGGCCCCCATCAGATCGCAACCGTCCCTTTTCTGTCTCTCTCTCTCGAATGCACTTATCTCACTTTATCTCTTCCTATATCTGGCCCATCAAATCGCAGTCGTCCTCTCTCTCTCTCTCTCTCTGATGCACCCAACTCTCTCTCTCTCCTACCCCCTATTTTTCTAGCGATCTTCCCCCCCTCTCTCTAAATATCTCTCTCATCCGATCTCCCTGTATTTCTTTCCATATCCGACTCATCAAATTGCAGTCGTCCCTTCTCTCTCTCTCTCTCTCTCTCTCTCTCTCTCTCTCTCTCTAGGATGCATCCAACTCTCTCTCCTACCCCCTATTTTTCTGGTGATCTTCTCCCCCTCTCTTTCTCTAAATCTCTCTCATCCGGTCTCTCTATCTCTTTCCATATCCAGTCCCCATTAGATCATAGCCGTCCCTTCTCTCTCTCTCTCTCTCTCTCTCTCTCTCTCTGATTCGCTGAATTCTCTCTCTCTCTCCTACTCAATCGTGAAACCTGACCGAATCCCTCTTTCTCCCCCTTATTTTTTCTGACGATCTTCCCCCTCCCCTCTCTCTCTCATCCGATCTCTCTCTATCTTTTCCCATACAGGCGAGCTTTCTTTGCTGCTCGATTTGGAAGGCACGACCGCGGCTCGATTTGGAAGGCACGAGGTCGAGCAATGGAAAAAAGGAAAGTGAAAAAAAAGAGTTGAAAATCAAGGAGAAAGAGGTGCTCGATTTGTAAGCTTTAAGGCACGAGGGAAGTAAATACCGATCTCAGCAGGTCTTCCCTCCACTTTTCAATTTTTTTCTTTCTCTTTAATTTCCTTTTTCTTTTTTACTTTCCTTTTTATCTTCCATTGCTCCAGTCTGTCAAATGCCCATCGATCCCGACCCGCCAAAATTAGCGTTGATCCCTCCGCCAGACATAATCCCCTTTCAGAAATCAAATTTTTTTCCTTGCGTTTTTTGCTTTTAATCCCTGTTTTTCTGTTTTTGTAATCGTTTTTCTGTTTCTGTAGTCGTAATTTTAGTAGTCACCCACACCAATCCGAGTGAAATTTTCCTTCAAATCCACTATCGTATGTCCTTTTTTTTCCTCTGTTATAATCAGAAAATTCATGTTTCATGCCTTTTTCTTTTTTTTTTGTTTTTCCAAAACAATATATTTGATGTTTATTTGCGAGTTAAATCAGCGGAGTCTTTACCGCATTGGTGATGCCCGGCGGGTGTTTTGCCGCCGAAGGTGGCCCAATGTTGTGCCGACAGTTATGTTGCCGCCGAAGGCGGCCCGCAACAGTGCCGATAGGCATGGGCATTCACTAGTTTAAAAACAATATATTTGATGTTTATTTGCGAGTTAAATCAGCGGAGTCTTTACCGCATTGGTGATGCCCGGCGGGTGTTTTGCCGCCGAAGGTGGCCCAATGTTGTGCCGACAGTTATGTTGCCGCCGAAGGCGGCCCGCAACAGTGCCGATAGGCATGGGCATTCACTAGTTTAAAAATAACGAACATTCAAGAACAATCATGAACTTTTAGAGTCCACGGGTTTTGAGTATATGGGCCTTGAGTTACCATTAAATCTTATGTTCATGAACCCCTAGATCAAGACCCGACCCGTTTAACTAATCGTGTCTAAAACCCCTAGATCAAGACCCGACCCGTTTAACTAATCGTGTCTAAAACCCCTAGATCAAGACCCGACCCGTTTAACTAATCGTGTCTAGATCCTAAACCCGTACCCGACCCGCTAATAAATGGGTAGACCTGATAAGACCCGTTTACCACCTGGGTTTATTCAGTTGACCCGATCCGACCCAATCTGACTCGACCCACCTGACCCGAAAGAGCCGTTGGTATTATATATTATAGTATTGGATTACGGGCCGACCCGACCCGTTGAATACTAAACGGGTCATCCCGGGTCTACCGTGTTTAGACCCTAAATCCGGACCCGACCCGTTTATTAAACAAGTCTATCGTGTCGACCCGTTTACGACCCGAACCCATTTAGCCCTGACCCCCCGCTAATTTCGTGTCGGGTCGTGTCGGGTCCGAAATTGCCCTCCGTCAAAAAAAAAAATACAAATGGTGAATCGCACTCAGCCATGCTAGCATGCAATGAACGGCTATGAGTGAATCGGTCCATCTCAAGAATTTACTTATGAAAACATATTTACAAAAGAATGCTCAGATTGGGTTCGGGCCATGAACTTCTTCGCCACGAGGATCTGACAAAATGGGACAATCATCTCAAGAATTTACTTATGAAAACATATTTACAAAAGAATGCGACATCAGGGTTCGGGCCATCAGACTGCCACATCAGGGTGTGCACCACCTATCGGAGGAGGGAGGAAGACCGCTGATAGGCACAAGATGGCGCTGAAGATGAAGGTGTTAAACAAGAACTTCGTCGCCAGGATGATAACCTTCGGGGATGGCTGCCTGAGAGCCCAGAGACTCCTCGCCTGACGGACGTCGGCGAGGTGACCGCTGAGACTAACATTAGTTCCTGGAGGAATCAGCACACTCGTTCCTTTACGGGATAGGTGGAACGGGTTGGTGTCGATTAGTGTCGGTGGGAACGGGCCTTCGTCGTCGGCGGAGAGGGCGAGGGCGGAGGCGGCGTTGCAGCTGAGGATAAGAACTAGGACGAGGAGACCCAGCCGCAGACGCAGGAGTCGAGGTCGGGGTCGGGGTCGGGCTCGTTGCCCCGCCATCAAGATTGAAAGAATATCAAGAACGAGAGAGAGAGAGAGAGAGAGAGAGAGAGAGAGAGAGAGAGAGAGAGAGAGAGAGAGAGAGAGAGAGCGAGCGCGAGAGAGAGAGAGAAAGAGAGAGAGAGAGATGTGATATATAGGGGTGGCAGTGTCTCTGTAATCAAGAACCAAGAAAGAGAGAGAGACAGAGAGAGAGCGCGCGCGCGAGAGAGAGAGAGAGAGAGAGACAGAGAGACAGAGAGAGGCGACTGAAGTTATAGGGAAATTTTATTCATACCCCATAAATCTGTAATTAGCCCCCATTTCCAACAAACTTGAACACACCCCATTTTTTTTTTTCATACCCCATTCCTATCCCAAAAATACCCTTCCCCCTTACACCCCACCTTCAATGCACCCCAGTTAAATGGCCCGCCCCAACTTGATTATACCCCAATCAAACACATATCCCCTTAGATATACCCCAATTATATGCACTCTTGAATACACCCCACTCTTAAATAAACCCCATGCAGTTGGCTGATACTTGAAGGCACAAGTAGAGCTGCAACTTGGGCGGGCCAACCTGAACCCAACCCGAGTCCAACCCGAACCCAACCCGAACCCAACCCGAATTTGGGCGGGCTAATCCGAGCCCAACCCGAATTATTTATCCTTGACCCGACAGGACCCGACACGAAATTAGCGGGTATGGGACAAGGCTAAACGGGTTCGGGTCGCAAACGGGTCGACACGATAGACCCGTTTAATAAACGGGTCGGGTCCGGGTTTAGGGTCTGGACACGGTAGACCCGGGAAGACCCGTTTAGTATTCAACGGGTCGTGTCGGGTCTGGTCTACCAGCAATCCAATACTATAATATATAATACCAGTGGGTCTTTCGGGTCAGGTCAGGTCAAGTCGGATTGGGTCGGATCGGGTCAACTGAATAGATCCGGGTGGTAAACGGGTCTTACCGGGTCTTATCGTGTCTACCTATTTATTAGCGAGTCGGGTACGGGTTTAGGATCTTGACACGATTAGTTAAACGGGTCGGGTCCGAGTCTAGGGGTTTTGGGCACGACACAAAACTAGACACGACACGACTCATTGCCACCCCTAGCTGCAACTTGGGCGGGCCAACCCGAACCCAACCCGACTTTGGACGGGTTAACCCGAACCCACCCCGCACAACCCGGCCAACCCGACGGGTTGGGCTTGGGCTAAGTTTAAACAAACATTGGGTTGAGTTGGGGGTACAAAAGACGCTGAGCAGGGGCTTTAGGGTTTGGGGTAAAAAAAAAGGGCATTGTTGGTATTAAACTATTGTTGAGTAAGTTATTGAGAAACGCTAGGGATACGGGGGCTAATTACAGATTTTTGGGGTATGAATAATAATTCCCAAGTTATATTAGGGGTGCAACTTGGTCCGGGTCAAACCGAGAACAGACCCGACCCGACCGCATTGGTTTGGTTTGGGTCGGTTTTTCAATTTAAACTGGGTCGGATCCGGTTTCGTTATTAGCCGACCCGACCGAATTCGGTTCGGTTATGGATATAGATTTATATGACCCGACCCGACCCGACCCGACATTACTTAATAACCCTAAACCAGTAAACTGTAAACCCTAATCGCTAAAGAGTAAAGAGTAAAGGCTGGCCGCCGGCTGCTGTCCCGAGTTCTCCAACGGCGCGGACGGGCGACGCCGCCGACCCCGAGTCTCCCGACTCCGAGTTCTCCAACGGCGCCGACGGGCGACGGCGCCAACCCCGAGTCTCCCGACTCCGAGTTCTCCAACGGCGCCGACGGGCGACGGCGCCGACCCCGAGTCCCTGATTCCCGAGTTCCATTTCTCATATTTCTCCCCCAAATCCGAGATCCCCCGACCCCGAGTCTCCCGACTCCGCCGGCAGTCGTCTCTCACCAACAGGTGGAGGGCCTGGAGAGTGGAGAGTGGAGGCCCCGAGCATCCCCGTAGACAAGCACCCCATCGAGGTCCGAGGCGAGTGCGAGGCTGAGCCGCTCACCAAAGGGAAGGTAGGGTTTTGATTTTGCTTGATGGCTAAAGCTTTTAGGGTTTCAATTTTGATTTATTCGTGGGTATAAATGGATTGATCTCTAGATTCTGTACTAAAACCCTAATGAATCGATCTCTTTTGGCCCCCATCTCTGTTTCTCTGGCACAGTGGTCCGCCGGTAGTCGCCTCTCGCCACCGCGCCGAGCATCCCAAGGAGGCTGAGTTGCTGACTTGCTGTGCTACAACACCAAACTAGCCAGTACTGCAAGGACTGAATGCAAAATTTTTCTATAGGGACCAAGAAGGGGGGGAGACCTTGATCTCACCAGTGCAAGTACTCCCTGAGGTTTGGGGCACTTGGGCTTGGAGCATCTGGGTCAACCATCACCTGTTACAGGGTTAGCTCAGACCACTTAGAACCGACCCGAACTTTTTATGGGTTGGGTTGGGTTGGTTCAATAGGTCAATGGTTTGGTTCTGGGTTGGGAAAGTTGGAACCGACCCTAGGTTGGGTTGGTTTTGGTTTGAGGCTAAACCGAACCGGCTTGCACCCCTAAGTTATATATAGGGTAGGGGTGGCAATCGGGTCGGGTCGTGTCGTGTTCGTGTCGGGTCTAATTGTGTTCGTGTTCAAAAACCCCAGACCCGGACCCGACCCGTTTAACTAATCGTGTCTATATCCTAAACCCGTACCCGACCCGCCAATAAACGGGTAGACCCGATAAGACCCGGTAAGACCCGTTTATCACCCGGACTATTCAGTTGACCCGATCCGACCCAATCCGACTCGAACCGACCTGACCCGAAAGACCCGCTGGTATTATATATTATAGTATCGGATTGCGGGTAGACCCGACCCGACCCGACTCGACACGACCCGTTGAATACTAAACGGGTCTTCCCGGGTCTACCGTGTCCAGACCCTAAACCCGGATCCGACCCGTTTATTAAACGGGTCTATCGTGTCAACCCGTTTACGACCATAACCAGTTTAGCCCTGACCCAGACCCGCTAACTTCGTGTCGGGTCGTGTCGGGTCTGCCGTGTCGGGTCCGAAATTGCCAGCCCTAATATAGGGGTGGCAATGGGTCAGGTCGGGTCGGGTTGAGACATAGGTATAAGGGCAAAACACCCAATCCGAACCCGACCCGTTTAATAAAAGGGTCAAAAACTTAAACCCAAACCCGACCCACCTAATAAACTGGTTGACCCAACCCGACCCGTTTAACCCGTTTACTAAACGGATCGGGTCGTGTCGGGTCGGGTTGGGTCAACAAAACCTATGTAAACTTGTCGGGTTGGGTCAAGACAAATCGGATTGGGCAGGGTTTGATCGGGTTGGTTCGGGTCGGGTTGACACGACCCATTTGGTAAACGGGTCAAGTCAAGTCAATCAGGTTATAAGTACAAACCCGAACCCGACCCATTAAATAAACGGGTCAATCGGGTTGACCCGTTTATGACCCGAACCCGTTTAGGCCAAACCCAAACCCACCGGATTCGGATCGGGTTTGCAAGTCGGATCAAGGATTGCCACCCCTAGTTAGTTTTCTATATATATATATATATATATATATATATATATATATATATATATATATATATATATATATATATATATATATATATATATATATATATATATATATATATAGAGAGAGAGAGAGAGAGAGAGAGAGAGAGAGAGAGAGAGAGAGAGAGAGAGAGAGAGAAAACGGGAGGTGAGCTGCCAGCTTTTTTTTTTTTTGAGCTGTCAATATGAACCGTTTGATCGCCAAAGAGTGAAGGGCTGTGATGTGTTGTATTACAGCTGTATTACAGCACAGCTGTAATACAGCTGTGTTACCCGACCTCCAGCCCACCGCCGGACAACCCGGACCTCCCCGACCTCACACCCGGCGCCGGCAAACCCCGATCGGAGGCCTCCGGCAGCCCCTTCCTCTCGCGACCACCGGTGAGGTCCGGCGGCGCCGATCAAGCCCCAACCTCCCCCGCGCCCCAGCCAACGCTGCCTGCGCCCCGGCCTACGCGCCGCCTGCGCCCCTGCCAACGCGCCGCCTGCGCCCCGGCCAACGCGCCGCCTGCGCCTGCGCCCCACGCCCCTCGCCCCGGCCAACGCCGGTGCCGGGCGGGTGCTGCTGCCGCTCACGAGACGGAGGTCGGAGCCGGGCTGCTGGTCGGAGGGGCTGGAGGTGGGGGTGCCGGAGGGCTGTCGGGCTGGTCGGAGGGGGCTAGAGGTGGGGGTGCCGGAGGGCCGTCGGGCTGGAGGTGGGGGTGCCGGAGGGCCGTCGGGCTGTGCTCGAGATCGAGAGAGAGATAGAGATCGAGAGAGATGTCAACACAGTGTAAAAGATTTTTTTAAAAAAAAATTAAATGGACGGTTGGTGATGGGGATCGGAGGGCTATTAGCTGACAGCCCAAAGTTGCAAATGGGCTGTCAGCTCATACCCCGTATTCTCTCTCTCTCTCTCTCTCTCTCTCTCTCTCTCTCTCTCTCTCTCTCTCTCTCTCTCTCTCTCTCTCTCTATATATATATATATATATATATATATATATATATATATATATATATATATATATATATATATATATATATATATATATATATATATATATATATATATATATATATATTATTCGTACCCCAAAAATCTGTAATTAGACCCGTCTCCCTACCGTTCCTCAATATCTTACTCAACTGTCCTTTAATACCAACAATGTCCTTTTCTTTTGTACCCCAAACCCCAAAGCCTTAACTCAACGTCTGTTGTAGCCCCAACCCAACCCAACCCAGCCTAAGGTCTCTTTGAACTTCCTTAGCCCAAGCCCAACTCGTCGGGTTGGCCGGGTTGGTCGGGTTGATCGGGTTGTGCGGGATGGGTTGACCGGCTTCAATATGGTAGAGGAGAAATAATTCGGGTTGGGCTCGGGTTAGCCCGTCCAAATTCGGGTTGGACTCGGGTTGGCCCGCCCAAGTTGTAGCCCTACTTGTGCCTTCAAGTATCAGCCAACTGCATGGGGTTTATTTAACAGTGGGGTGTATTCAAGAGTGTATATAATTGAGATATATTTAAGAGGGTATGTGTTTTATTGGGGTATAATCAAGTTGGGGCGGGCCATTTAACTCGGATGTATTGAAGGTGGGGTGTAAGGAAGAAGGGTATTTTTGGGATATGAATGGGGTATGAAAAAAAAAAAAATGGAGTGTTTATGATCAATATGGACTCTTTATAAGATGATTGACTCATAGGACATCTGCATGTCAACCGGAGTGTCTACTCCTCAAGTAGATACCCTCTCACTGCAAGGAACAACTCCAGAAATGTGGCAAAATGTACATATCACCTTCCATAAAAAAAAAAAGTATGTGTCCTACTACTACTACTGATAGACATCATTCTGCGACGACAACCTAGGGTCTCACAGTCCACAAATCTACCATCTCATCAAACTAGTACATGTATCATCCGTAGGGATGGCAATGAGACAGGCTAAATGGGAAACCCGACCCAATCCGACCCTTTTGAACTGGGTTTGCGATGGACATAGTTGGGTTTGGGCGGGTTTGAGATTTATGAAATAAATCCGATCAGGTTTGGGACAAAGTCGGGATTAGCCTACCACGACCCGGCCCTACCCGATTGCATATATGTTATTTCTTTTGACGTTTGATAATTTACTCGGAGATAGTTTAGTATTTTATTTTATCTACGTTGTACCAATACTATATTTAAGGAGATAATACAACTCATGTATTTATTTATAAAATTTCTAGAATCTAAAACATATCTGATTTAATTATCAATATGTTCATGGTGTTTATATATTTAACAAAAACATTGAAACTGTTGTTTTATATTATAACGAATTTAGATTTCAATATGCTCACTGCTTCTCTTAACGAAAATAAATTTAGTTTAAATTATAAACAACTAACTTGGACTTGTCCTGCATAAATATAATTGGCATGGGACGGGACGGGACGGGTTTGGGCTTTTACTAGTGTTAGTAGGACGGGTATGGGATTAATCATTCAAATTAACCTGCACGAGTTTGTGATGGGTTTGGGATATGATATTCCTTAGCGGAATGGGGTCGGGATGGGCCGGCCCGTCCCAAACTTGACTCGTTTTCATCCCGAATCATCTGGTTTATCATCTCCTACGTTTACAAAAATAAAACATCCATGTTGCCACTAAGAACACATGGTTTATATTTCCAAGAAGTTAGTCCAGATAAGCATATCAACATCTACATCCAAGTAATGGGTGTGGGAGCTCTCCACGCCTCGCCCCTTTGCCCCTCTAGGATTAGGGTTTTGTCCCTCCGTCTCTTTGGCCTCCCCGGATGCCACCGGCGACTCCTGGGAGACTAGGCCTTTGGATCGTGGAGCTCGTGGGTTGGGATCTGGCCCCCTTCCTTTCCCTTTGTACATAGGGGCTTCTTCTGCGGCCGATGATTTTGTGTTCCTCACACCGGAGTCTCGAGGCTCTCCATTACTTGGTTTGACGGCCTCGCTCAGCGTTGGGGGCGCAGACTCTTGCAGGGCTCAACCGGAGTGTAGATCTGGCCCCGGCGTCGATGATTCCGTCGGTGGTTGTCCAGATCGCCTCCTCTGATTGGTGGTGTGGCTTCCAGTGATCATGGCGGTGAGTTCGACAACAGTGATGGAATCCGTCTACGACTCCTCTTGTTGGCTGAGCTCCGGGAGCTGGCGATGGGTATCGTCGCCTGGTGCCGATGGTGGCCAGGGTTTTTGGTTTTCTTTTTTGCGTGGTTTGCTCGAGTCCTTTCCCTTTTGTTGTTTTTCTAGTTAGGGGTCTTGATCCCTATTCTTCGTGTGCCGCCAGGTTGCCGGTGATGGTCACCAGGGTGACGATTTGGTCTTTTTTATTTTTTATATTTTTATTGTCTATGTCTCTGCCGGGTTGTGGCTGCTCCAGTTGTCCCACCGGAGTAGCGGTGTTTTGTCATGCTAGCGCCAGGCTGTGGCGCCTCCTGGGGGTCTGTGGTGATCTCCCCCCCTTCAATTTACAAAATAAAAAAAAAACATGTCAACGCCTTAAGAAATTTGAAAGGGTGATTCAGATTCGTAATCGAGGTTGATGACATCTTACTTTTCATGAGACTGTTGAGAGGCTCCAAAACATTTTGGAACGGATCTAAACGAGCCCCCATTACTCGAATGGATCGAGTCCAAGGTTTTGGTCCAAAAATCCAAACTGGAGTTCGGTTCTTTTCGAGACTAGCTCTTTCCTCAATATACCAATTTTTAATGGGGTAATGTGCCAAGGTCCCTCACAACATATTAGTATAGTGATAAGGATGGACAATAGGGATGGCAACGGTGCGGTTTCGGTGTAGTTTCTGACAAAAACGAAACCGCACCGCAACACCGAACCACAAATCCGAAACAGCACCGCACCACAATGGTATACCATTATGTAAAACCAAAACCGCACCATGCGGTACGGTGCACCGCGGTTTATTAGTAGAATGATCTAAACGGTGCAGTTTTATGCAGTTTTGATTAAAACCGAAACCGCACCGCTACACCGAAACCGAAAACCGAAACCGTACCGCACCACTACACCGAAACCGTACCGCACCGCGACGGTTTTATATTTTGGCAAACCAAACCCATACTATGCGGTGCGGTTTACCGCTGTTTTTTATTTTAAACCGCACCGTTGTCATCCCCAATGGACAACAAGATGGTTTTGCCCCAGGTCCTCTTGTTTGGAAAAGATCCATTTTACCCTTAGATTGTTTAGAAAATATCCATTTCACCCCTACAAGTAGCTGTACAATAAAATCACATGAAAAGTAACATAAAAATTTCAAACAAGATTTGATAAAAAAAAAATTGCTACAAGCAAATCACTCTAGTAATTGTTACTCTTAAAGAGTAACATTGCACAAATTGCTACTCATTTGCTGCAATGAAGAGTAACATTTGTGATTTTGGCATTAGGGACAGTTTTATCATTTAAATGGCCGAAAAGTCAACGGAGGGACTTGCTTTAAAAGAATCTTTTTGGGTGGGACCTGGGGTAACGCCATCTAATTGTCTTTCTCAGTGTCCTTTACACTAAACCGATCCATTATTAGGGACCTATCACAAAGTCCCACATTTTTAATCTTCGATCCATGGCCTCAGTCTAAAACCGTAGGAATTTAAGCCAAAAATATAACCATATCTTCTATAGAGTAGTAAGTAGTTCTTTCAGATCTCTGAAGAAACTTCAAAGGAAGTTGTTGCTTAGTAATTTTAATCCATTTTATCTTATATTTTTACTTGATCTTTGATAATTGCTTAACATAAGTTTAAAAAAGTAATGAAGGGTAAAAATATGGCGGAAGTTTGAATAGAGCCTCAAAATCTTACTGATAAAGAGCATAAACCCTAATTTCATCGTCCGTAAGGAGTTGCCAATATCTTGACGATAATAATCGTCGCCAAGTTGTCACCTACAAGGGCTCACCATTTCAATCAGCGACAACCACCGTTGCTGAGTCGTCACTGGCAAGTAGGCCAGTCAAAGGACAGGGTTGAGATCAAATTGGGCCCGGTCCTTTGTTTTAGGAGGTAGGTCCTAGCCCGGCCCTACCCCTTTAGGGTCAAAAAATGATGGACCCTAGCTCAACCCTTCAAGGGCAGGGCTGGACCAGGGCCAAATTGATATCACTAAGATAAGGATTATCAACATATCTATTTATTCAACTAGGTCATTAAAGAAGGGTTAAATCTTTTTTTTTTTGTCTCCTTAAATTACTCTTATGCTAGTGCCTTTAGGCTTTTGACATTTATTTAAAATCCCACTCATTTATTTGTGCTAGATTGATAATATAGCTTAAAAAGCATTATAAGTCTTATGAGTGTTATATAATACTTATAATACTAATATATCCAAACTTGATAACTCCAATTCCTATAGGGTTATAGTGAGTGACCGATTAATTACTGATTAGTCCCACTTAGTCGTTGATTTAGCCCCTTAATAAGTATTATATATATTATATAATTTATGTATATGAAGGGAAGAGCCGAGGCATAGGTTTCCCTGGCCCGGCCCTCATCTTCGAGGGTTTATGAAAACTAGGCCCGGCTTGGCCCTCATCTTCGAGAGGTTATGAAAACTAGGCCCGGCTCGACCCTAGGCCCGGCTCGACCCTTAGGCCTTTGTCAGGTAGGGCTTTAGAGGACTATGGAGGGCCGGGCCGAGCCGGGCAAGTGGTCACCATTTCAATTTGATACAAAGCACTCCAACCCTTTACTCAAATTTGAGTAAAAAATCAATTTGGCTAGAGTTTGAGTGAGGGTTGGAGTTGATTTTGATGCTTTTACTCATATTTGAGTAAAAACTCAACATTGGATGGTGATGTTGCAAATAGGAAGCCCTTGGAGACGACAGTTAAGAATTTGGTATGGGAATTGAGTCTTCCGATTTGGTGAAAAATTTAAGTAAAACTCAGTTTGACACAAGTCTGAGTAAATGGTCTAAAGTGGTTTTTTAGGCCTTGCTACTCAGAATTTGTGCAAGGGTTGGAGATGCCCTACCTCTCTCGGCGGAGAGGTTCCCTGTTTGACTCTCAGTGCAGACACCGTTAAGCGAACTTTCCCTCAAGGCCGTAGTTGGCTTGTTTGTGCATGAGAATCCAGGCCATTGCGGAGATCTCTTTGAGCCCGAGCTCAAGCACCCTGTCCTTTGACCGCTTGGCCGGTTCATTTAAATAAAAAACAAAAACACAAAATATAAACCAACAATGGGCACAACCAAATGCATTAATGTAACAAAATGCTCTCTCTATTGTAGATTTATGTGGAAGAGGCCTACTAATCACAAACATCACATTAAATCAACCTTTGCAAGAGACATAAATAGAAGATGCAAATAATGTTTTGTAGTGTTTTAGGACCCTTTTACACTCTTTTGCCTCTTCTCTTCTAGCCCAGCTGCCTCATTCAACATATCCGTGGCGTCACTGTTCATGTTGAGCTTGGCGAGTGCCACTGCTTGCATGTAGAACGCCGTCGGCCATTCTGGGTAAACGCACTGCGCATGCATCGCATCCCGAAGTGCAGCATCGGGTTGATCAGACATCAGATAGCACAGGCTTCTTCTCGCGTACACTGTTGGAGAGACCATCGTGCCCACGTCTATGAACTGCATGCAGTGACAAGGAAGAGAACAGTTTACATGGAATCAATCAAGACTAGCATCTCTCATTCTCAAATTCCGCAAAGAATTACGAATGTCGCATCATTTCAGTTCCTTGGCTTCTAATTTGTGACACGGAGATGAATGCAATTCCCTGTATCAAATCTTGCAGTCCATCTTTGATGATACTTTTTCCTAGTTTAGGGGCACATTGTAAGGTTGCAGAAGGTTACGTGAGGCCCAAGTAGTTTACCGGACAAATTTATAAGTCTGGCATTTCCGGCTCCGGCCGAAAAAGAACCGGTTCACCGATGCTCTCGCCACCCTGGCATTCCCCCAAAGATCTATGGAATAACTCATGCTTGACTCGCCAATCAGATAAATTACTCTGCGTCATCTTCCTTGGTTGCATGAGCTTAACCTGTGTAACCAACAAGGTAGGTCTCCCTACTTGCCAACTAGCCTCTCTAGGTTTTTTGGCACAACCCCTATGTGGCCAAGTTGTCTCGGCACTAGTATTAAAGGGTTGACGTCAATGCTGACAGGCGACAGCCGATCATAAAATTATTGTCAATCTTTATAGTCGACCCCATCTTGATGGACAAATTCTTGGAATGTGATGATGATGGTGGAAATTATACATATCAGGTCTCACAGCAGGAATACAACCCTACTTTATGCCATAGATTGTGTTCCTCGGTTTACGAGGGCAATATAGCTGCATTTGCTAACAAGGAAAAAGGTACATGAATTAGAGCCATACCTGAGAATAACAATCAATGGCCGTTTTAAAATCTTTATCCCGGAAAGCAAAATCCCCGCGCTTCCTTGCATCCAACATATCCCTCATTTGCTGTGTCCACTCCTGGAATGATAACTGATACCAGGAAAAAAAATATTAATATTAATAGACCGAGTTAGGGCTCATTGTATTCACTTTTCTATGACTTAAAGGTTCTCTGTGCAACTGAGTGGTGAAGTCAGAGGAGTGAGTCATGCAACTAGCTACCGAGACATTTGTTATCTGGAGACATTAGCAGATACCTCGTTAGTTCCTTCATCATCTCTGTAGTGCGTCATCACTAAAATTTGGTGGATGGCTGTGAGGTCCATTCTGGAACAGGCTTCACCCATGGGTGAGAATGGGTGTTGCGGGGTAGGAGGGGCAGCTTCCTCGTGCTTTGGAATTCCCAGCATCACATAAGACGGCACCTGGATACCATGGCGGAATTTGATAGTACAATCTTACAACATGTGCGAGAGTACATATTCTTTTGACATAACATTGCTATGGAATCATACATTGGCCATCCGGCAATTCCATTATTGTATGAAGTATGAACATAATATATATAACGATATTTGAAAGATACGACAAAAAAATAAAAGATAAAACTTGAGAAATCCAAGATAAAGATTAGCTCCATTTATACAAAACTGCAATTATATAACGAATCTGATTCAATATTTCTATTCACCGGATCTTACTTGACATTCAAGAAACAAAATAAATAAGACCCTAACACACCATTTATAGTGGGAGAACTCATAGGACGGATGGATTCTCTTTTTCAATTTCCAAAATAACCTTTAAGATGTCATGATTGGGAGAACAAGGAGAGAAAAAGAAATCATGCCCAACTGTGGGAGAGAACTCATAGTCCGAATGACACCTCATCAAGCCTATGAAACTCTTTTTTTTTATCCCTTCTAGACATATTTAATGACTCCATAAGATCTATATAACATGGCACGGCGCTTTCGTGCTGACTAGACAAAATGGCACCAAAAGCTGACTAGACAAAACGAAACAAGTTGACTAGACAAAAAATAAGGAAAATTAAATAAATGCTCTATATAGAATATTAATTGTATTTAATTGCATGCATATAAGGTATTAATGGCTGGGTGTAAGGGACGATTATGTAAGGAGATTAATGGGGATAGAGAGAGGATCATAAGGGGTGTTGCGGGATTTAGATGAGGAGAGAGGGAGGGAGTTTCGGTTACATGGCAAGAGAGAGAGAGAGAGAGAGAGAGAGAGAGATTTGAAGAGAGGGACGGTAAAATAAGGAAAGAGAATCAATTAGAGAGAAAATAGGAGAGATAGGAGGGGGTGAGATCAGATGGTTTTGAATAAGACGGACGGCTACGATCAATTTTGATTAAATAGAAATAAAGGAAAAAAGAGAGGGGATAGTGGGGAGTTGTTATCAGGTTGGGCGGTTGGGATTTAAAAGAGAGACTTGGATAAGAGCATGCATGCATGGCTTCGCATGGGTTGATGTGGCCATGGATGGCTATGATGTGTGTTGTAATGCTTGGGATGGGTTTTTGAGAGCTGTGATTAGGTTTCAAGAGATAGAGAGAGGATGGAGTCATGTGCAAGAGATGTGGACTTGCATGGGGTTGGATTTTTTGTTCACTACCTAGAGCTAGAATGAGCTGTAAGGATGGGTCGACGGCTAATAGCGAGTAAGTTCGTACATATATGACTTTGAGATTGGGTGAGATGTCTACAGATATGGTAAAAAGGTGGGGAGGAGGAAAAAGAACAGTGGACTTAGCAATAAGTTCCTCCTCCCCACCTTTTTGCCATATCTGTAGACAGCCCCGGATTACGTACCAAAAAAATTACATAGGAATGATGAGGTGCGTTCGCACGTGTGACGTGTGTGTGTGTGTGTGTGTGAGAGAGAGAGAAAGAGAGACGTATGTGTAGGGGTCGCAATGGGTCGTGTTGGGTCGGTTTTACATATGGTACACCGTCGCGGTGCGGTTTCGGTGTTGCGGTGCGGTTTCGGTTTTGCCCAAAACCGTATCGAAACCGCACCGTTGCCATCCCTAAACGAAAGCGCTAGTTTCGTGCCAATCGGCACGGGCGAGAAAATGGGTGTCCCTATGAATGTCGTTGTCGTCGAAAGTGTTTTGTTGCCAAAGACGTTCAAGTGTGTTGCCACCGAAGACGGCCTGCTGCAGTGCCGACAGGGCGGCTCGCTATAGTGCCGACGGGCACATGCACTATCCTTTTAAAAAAACGGGTAGACCCGCTAAGATCCAGTAAGATCCGTTTAAATATTTAATTTTTTATTTTTTTAAATTTTATCTTTCGTTGCAGTTTATCATCATGGGTGTCCTGATCACATGCGTCTATTGAACCCATCACATACTATGATCGGATGTTGGGTAGATCATTGAAAGACCAATCACATCTGTTTTTTTACCTGCTGATTCGGACCAAGTGTGATGCACGGGTCGAGTATGGGTGCAACGGACGGCTGTGATTTGGGGTATAGATAAATGGTGTAGAAGATTTGGATTCGGGGTTGGGGGGTGGGGCGGTGGTTGCCCGCTTCGTGTCAGTTGGGGGGTATCTTGCCGCCGAAGACGGCCATACAAGTGTATTGCCGCCGAATGCGGCCCGCTGCAGTGCCGACGGCCAAGTGTGTTGTCGTCGCATCGAAGGCTCCCGCTTCATGCCAATCGGCATGGGCATGCCGAAGGCGGTCAAGTGTGTTGTCGTCGCATATGACGGTGGGGAAGGGGGTGGGGGTGGTGATGCCCGGGGGGTGTTTTGCTACCGAAGGCGGCCCGCTACATTGTTGACAGGTGTGTTGCCGCCGAAGGCGGCACGCTACAGTGCCGACAGACACGGGCATGCACAAGTGTTATAATATCTTAGGGCCCCTGATGTGATAATCCAGTCATTCGAATCCCTAAATATTATACAGCAGATAGCCTTGTTTTTTCTCCAAGTCGGACATGAATCCCAAGTCAAGTGCCAATTATTATTTTTTTCAAAGCTCAGCATGGAGCCCACTACATAAAGTCCAATCAATGTATATAACTACTAGCTATCATTTATTCGGCTTACGGCAAACATTTGATAGGGAATACATTTTCGTATTAATAAAACGGTAACATGATTTGATGCCAAATTAAGAACAATGCCTACTGTAGTAAATGGACCCACTTCAAATTCAACCAATTGACCCCCTAGCTAGTCATTTATTTAGCTTAGGGCAAACATTCGATAGGGAATACAATTTCATATTAATACAATGCCAACATGATTTAATTCCAAATTAAGAGTTATGCCTATTTAATCCTTTTCAAATTCTACTCCATATGACATTACTATCTCATCAAGAGCATGAATACAAGCAATGCCGCCACCTACTTAGGGGTGTTTGGTTCAATGTATCTAGCCACGAAAGTGGGCAAAGTCGGTCAAGTGGCCCAGTTCAGACATTTGGTTGTGTGGAAGTGTCCCCCGAAGTCGGAAGTGGGACTTCTAGCACCCCCCACATCCCCCGTTTTGAGCCATCCGACTTCGGAATAAAAAGTTTCGAAGTCGAAGTTCCGGGTTGTGGAGGAAGTGGCTAAGCATGCCACGTCACATCAAGATATATAATTATTTAATATAGTAATTCAAATTAATATTAAAAATAAAAATGACATGAATATTTCTAAAAAAATATAAATATTTAACATAATTCTATATTAGATAAAAATATTCATAAGACATTGGATCTCCTCCGCAAAGCATCTGCGACTCTCTGAAGCATCTGGATCTCTTTTGTCATCTCTCGATCTGCAGAAAAGAGGTGTGATCCTTGCTATGATAATTTCTTTCGACTTTTCATGCAAATCAAACCTAAAGTTTACATTAATTTTTCTTTATCTACAAGTTGTCGATTTGCTATAGAACCTTAAAATTACATAAACTTGTGCCCTTGCAAACAACCCATTGAGCCTTATTTTAATCTTTGAAATCCTCTAAGGCAATTAGGAATTTTTACATAAATCCGGCATGCGACTAACCAAACTCGGAAGTTCTAACTTCCATACTATCTACCCACAAAGCCTTTTCGCATGACCCCGTGTGTCGACTTGAAGAATCTAGGCCTTCCCCTAATATTTAATTATCACATAGGCTAGTTCCCAAATAACCTGAAATCTTCAACTGTTATTTAATTTTAATTGCTGAATTTTAATCTAAAAATTTAGATCTTTATAATAGGTCTTTTTCCTACGTTTGTCCCGCGTCAAAAGTGCTTTGCAAACCAAAATGAATTGTCATTTTCAAAAAGTCATTTTTGACAAAGGACAATGAAAATTTTACTCCAAGATACAAATGGTTTTTTTCCTTCAAAATAAGTATTGATTCATGATTAATGACAGGCTAAACCAGAACAGCTCCTAGTGCCATTAGCATTTGGAGATAGTCATTCAGATCGAGGAAGCACGGGCTCAATGAGCATCTAGTGGGTTAGACCATGATGAGGTCATACAACTTAAACTCTTAGAAATGTCTTCCACATAGGGTTGTTAATAAGAAAATCCAATATCCAGGTCCACATCTTGCTGTCAGCACCAATAATGTTATTAAGAGAATACCATAGCTAAATAAGAAAGTTGTATTTGCACCGAGAGAATACAATATCCCGTCTGGGTATAACACTCGCAAAGGAATCCAAGCCTATCAGATTTTCGGTTACACATAATGGCTTTCCTTTTTCACTAAACCTCTTCAAAGAATTATCAAACTCTTTAATAAATGACCTTGAATTATTCATGATATTCCGATCCTTCTGCCATTGCAAGTTGAAAACATCAAATGTTGAAGGGAGAGACAACAAAGTCACGTATAAATACTGTTAGAAGAAGCAAGGAGCAAGGAGGAGAGAGCTAGGGTTTGGATAGAATGGATCCATGTCATTAGATGGGGCAAAGCCCAAATATACACAAGAGAGGTCTCAATGTGAGGCTCATATATGGAGACATTATGACGTAACCCAACCATATATACAATGGTTAACATATATCATACACACATACCTAAAATAACAGCCAGAAGGTCTTACCTCTGATTTAGTTTGCAAAGGTGCGAGTGTTGCAACCAGGTTCTTTGTGTTGGGCCGCTCCCTAGGTTCATATTGCAGACATCTAGAAGCAAGGTCTACTAGTGCAGTTGCTTCTTCCATTGAGAAGTTTCCCTCCAAATGTGAATCCATTAAGAGTAGGATGTTTTTACCTCTTATCATATCAAGAGCCTGCATATAAGTTCAATCTAATATATAATCAAAACTTATCACAAACAGGAAATACAAATATAAATTATTATATATGGAGAGAGAGTTATAGAAAAGATACAATAAGATAAAACTAAACATGGATCTGAAGATCCCATGTATTTTGACATCCCTACAATACATGGGGACACCTCAATCAGCTGACAGTTCTAGTTTTCATAAAATGATGGCACAGATTCTCTGGCAATTAAGGCTTGGACGAATAGAGACCATATTTTGAAAGCATGCCAGAGCATTACAAGAAGGGATTATATGTCATATTTTGGTCAAAATCAACACCTCTTTTCTTCTAATCAGAGATACATAATTATGTGTGATACAAACAGAACTTCTCTATCAAGTTACCAAGATTCTACTCATAGCGACCGCGAAGATCTGGAACATGGGTTTTACGAATAAGATAGGGGGCAAAATTAACCCTATTCTTCAACTTTTGTAACTCCTTTTCACTTTTTCTAATAATATTAGCTTGGGGTATGGCTTAACTCCACCTCTCCATCTTGATTCTAGGAGATGAGTTCCGCTAAAAAAAAAAAAGTTACCAAGATTCTCCTCATTATATATGGACATCAATTGCTACCTGTAAATAGTAACAACGAAAAAGAAAGATCAAATAATTTTACATTTTGAGGTGATTAGCAGATTCAAACACAATCACTTTGGGAAAAAGATTGATGCAGTTAACACGTGTCGCCATAAAGTGTATGTGCGTGTAGAAAAACAAGAACCTCCCCATCAAGTGTTCCAATATGAGTCAAAAATCTGAAAGCGATGTCTAAAAAAATATCCGATCATCGACAAACAAAATAGGGTTCAGGGTTCAGAATCTAGTTTGACTAGAACTAAAACCTAGTGAAACGAGGGTAAGAGTAGAAATAGATGCTAATGGATTCAACATTTCTAGATCTTATTAACTTATTTATTGACAGCCAATATATTTTAATGATAGCATGCATGTAAATTTCATTAATTTTCGTAGAGTATGGGCAGTATCTGTACAATATGTATCTTTGTTGTTTGCTTCTGTGCCACGGCAGATCCGATTTGTATGGCATGGCCAAACCGAATTATAACAAACCTAATTTATGATTGGTTATTCATTTGGCTAGTGGTTGGTTAAATTATGGTTTATGGTTTGTGATGATTGTGGTTTATTGTCATGGATTATGCGATTAATAAATAAACTCATGTACAAGATTCGAGTTTGAAGCCACTTGTATAGGGAAGGATGTTTTTGAACTCCAGGGTTCCCTATATATCCATTTTTCTTCGAGGGGGGAGTAGTTAAAGTGTTAAACACATAATCGTAATACTAGACAATATAATCATCACCACTGCGCCTCTTGTCATGTTGAGCACCAAAAACATCATCGAAAGAATCGTCTCAAGTAGCAGAACCGTAGGACATGAGTATGTGCAACTAGATTGAACCTATGATTTGTAGACACGGACACGGGTGTCGAGTGTCTGCACGGACACGGGAGTCAGACACGGCTCCATCATAAAAGATAGATACGGAGACACGTGGGTATATATATATATATATATATATATATATATATATATATATATATATATATATATATATATATATATATATATATATATATATATATATATATATATATATACCAACAAAATTATGAAATTGATATAAATTAAAAATTACTACCCCTTCGGAATTCGAGTCCTACACAGTCTACCATTTTCCTCTGTTCACCCACCTGGAGAAGGAAGAGACTTGCAACATTTGGTTTAATAACATGGAGTGATGGTATCATGCCATGTCGACACGGGTGGACACGGGAATCCGTGTCGACACGGGTTGACACGGCTTCGAGGGCTCAATTAGAGGTGTCCCCCATATCATAGGATTGAACTAACTGAAGGAACTACCAAAGGAAATTGTAACTTGTAAGTTTATTCCTTGCATCAAGCTAGGAATTGAAGAAAATTACAAGGTGTATGAGCTTCTTGGCATCAGGTTTGTTAGGCTTTGATGTGCACTCCTTGTGGGGATTTGCTATAACCAATATATTTTGCAAGTATGTGCAGTTTCTCACATATATTCATGGTGCCCATAGTGATAAACAGTTACTTGTCATAGCCACCAATGTTGCTCTTATTGTTTCCATATTGGCCTACTGGGGTCAGGATTGGATATTTGAAAGGCTTGAGCCATAGGACTTTTGATGCCACTCCTTGATTGCAGCACATGCATGTATTCTCCTCTCAGATTCTTCACTCAGATGGTTCTCTGTTCCTAATATCTATTGGAGTTCCTCTTACACCCCATTCTAATCCTCCAGGCTATATTTATCGTTGTTGTTTTACATGATTCAAGCATTCCTCAACCCTTTTCAGTTAGTCAGCTTAACCAATCATATGATCAGTTTCATTTGGTACCACCTTTTGCTTTGTGTAAGATTGTATTACCTAAACAGTTGGGCCAAGGTGTTTGGGTGTAGCCCCTTCCAATTGTGCCCCGCTTGAGGGGGGTGTTGAGGAAGTCCACCGGTTAGTCCCACATCGATAAAGGTGGCACCCATCACCCGCTTAATATACCCGTTGCCGCTGTGGACCTCCCCTTATGACTCGGGTTTTAGGGCGTGAGGGTATCTAACATGGTACCATAGTTGGGTTCACCGTCTCCCTCCGGGTGTGGCCCCTTCCGATTGTGCCCCGCTCCGTGTGCTCCACTTGAGGGGGGGTGTTGAGGAAGTCCACCTGTTAGTCCCACATCGGTAAAGGAGGCACTGTGGAAGGCTTTAGTATTATGGATAGTATGCACCTTTCATCTTCCATTGCTACACCAATGACCACCGATTATATCATCTATTTGTGACAAATGCAAGACTAGCCATGTCTAGCTCTCGGCTACACTATTTTGCTCGTAACAGTGCTCTAGATAGTCTCCCTCTAACCCCTCATCGTTCACTAGTTTTCAATTTACTCTTAGTGACTCAAAATTTACTACCCCCTTTAACATTATACATTTAACTACATGTCCTCTAATTAAATCTAAGCAAATCATTATTATGCCTTGTTTGTTGATGAATTATTCATATTCAGTTGGTTGCACATCATGTATAGTTGAGTTTGGTTTTTAAAGTTGTACCCGTACTTTTTAATTATGATTTCAAATTCCATGACTATCTCACAACTTGGGAATTGTTCCACAACTCATGTAGAAATGCCAAAGAAGGTAATTTTAGGGAACACATCGTCTTATTCATAAGACTTCCTACACCATTCTCAAGGTTCTAAAAAGCGTTAGGAGCTAGTTGGGCGGTAGGGGCTAGGCGGCGCCTAGGTGTTTTGGCTTTTTTTTTTAATTCTTTTTTAAAAAAGGGGTGAGCCACCGTTGAGGAAGACTGGATCCAAGAGAGGGACTGTCACTGAGGAAGGCCGGATCAAGAGAGTGACTACCACTGAAGAGCCCGTTTGAGCCCACCTGGCCTACCTATCCTACCATGCTAGCCTGAGCCCGCCTCAGGCCGCCTAGGCGGCCGCCTTGCCCCGCCTAGCTCTGCTTGCCGCTTTTCTAGAGCGCCTAGAGCCTAGGCTAGGCGGTGGGGGGCCGCCTGGGCCGCTTTTTAGAACACTGACCATTCTCCTTATTGCCTATTCCCAGTTCACACTAAGTTTTGGGCCAAGGTATACTAAAAATCTTGTTCCTTAATAACTGCATGTCATCCTTAGTTTTGCCTCATCTTTCTCCCTCTGTGAATTATTCTTTAAAGCACCTTCCCACTATCATTTATATGTTTTACAGTGACTGTGCTTTGTTCTACTACCTCCTCACAAGCACATAGTTTTTTGTTCATTCTACTATCTTCCTAAGTCATAGAAGTGAACATATAATGGGTATAGATGATCTAACCCTGACAGTTTTATATGTTGGTCGTTCGAATGTTTTACTTACCCCCTACGAAGCATGGATATTGTCATACTGATACGTATTATGGATACGATACAATACGGATACGTCACAATAATTCTTGATAATGCGAAATACGATGTTTGGTATACATTACTAAATATATGATATTTGTAAAGGACTTACATGAGTTGGAGGGATGTGCTTTCCACTGAGCAGATCCAAGAGGACAGTACCAAAGCTAAATATCACGCTTTCAGGAGTAACCCTGCCTGCATAAGTAAAATTATGATTATTGAACACATTATTTTTCTAATTTGCACTGTTTTCATTTTGCCTTGTATGGCAACAGGGCATTTATTTTAAATCACGCAAGTTACATTCATTGTAATCGGAGAGGAATTGCTCAAAAAACTATCTAATGATGCTTGCGCATACACCAAACAATGTTGAAGGAAAATAAACTATTTGCCTCCAGGAACACGTGTTGATCCACCAAAATGATCAACGTTCTTTGAAAGAAATGCAGATGGCATGGGCACACAGTGTCCATAAATAGGAGATCATCACACCCTGGGTAGCATTCTGCTACCAAAGTGAAATCAGACCTGTGATGGAAATGCTAGTTCGGATGGGTGCTTGAGATTGGCATCTAATTACATGGGAACGTATAAAAAGAAAAGAACGAGGTAAAGATGCATGGTGCCACAATCATTAGACAGAACCAGGGAGCATGTTGGTCCTCATTCAATATGAATCTCACAGGACCTTCTGGTGATAAGCAAAGTTGTCTGACACATGACATTTGAGTGTAAAGATTTAGTCTGGGGTATAGGTGAGATTGGTAAACAACATTCGGGTTAGCAAGGGAATCATGCCATGCAGGCTACCTTTGCACATAACATCCAGTAGAACAAAATTTTGACCTTCGTCATGGAAGTAACTACTTCAAAGATTTATGAAGATAAGTAGCTCAATTCACAATGTCTTGAGAAGTATGATGGATTCAACGAAAACTTGATAGGAAATATGATGTGATGATGTGAATAATAATTTGTGTCTTTGTGACTAATTTAACATTGTTTTATCTCTTTCAAGTAGGTACAAAGTTAGTAAAGAATGAAAGATAGCAACCAGATGCACGATATCATTGCATCACCTTGAAATTATGATATAATGGTACTGTACATGTTTAGTGCTTGGAGTGTCTAAGAACCCTCTGTACAAAAGGTAATTTGTATATGCAAGTACGAATACCAAAAAATTTATTTAGATTAGCTAAAGTGGTCAAACAGTGAGTTTAATCACATAAGTATAGCATGCATTATAGTATACGTGCCTAAAGTTAATGTTAATTTGATCTCTAATAAGATACAAAATGATTTGTGTAATAAGCACACAATCCGTTACAACCCTAGGAGAGAGAGAGAGGGAGAGAGAGAGGCTAGGGTTTGGAGAGAATGAACCATGTCTCATTAGAGGCCAATGGGCCAAATATATAGTGTTCATGACATGTAACATGTGAAGCTCATATACCGTAGTACGGTCTATACACATATGTCAACACCCCCTACAAACTCACGATGGATCAAATACTGAGAGTTTGCGAACAAAAAACTGGAAATTACACATCTCTACACCACTTGCACATGCAAATTACATGTATGCATTATTTGTTTGTATATATATCCATATGGTAGATGCAGTGAACAGTTACTTGTTTAGAGTCTTTACCCCACTTAGATGTGTGGCGCCATGTCCTTATGCCTCAATTCCTGAGTTTTTATATTCTTGTCCTCATTCTCTATTGGGGCTGGGATATTCATTTTTTAATAGTTACTCAACTTTCAAGGAGAAATGATTAGATTTGCCAAAAGAATACAGCCAATAGAATTTTTTTTTTTTACAACTACTCTAGATTGATTCATGTCAAATTTTTATAAAAAATACAGGACCAGCAAGAAAAAATATAGTAAAACTACATAAATGCAAGCATAAACCCTAAACTATAAACTATAACCATAAACTATAAGCAAGAAAAGATATAATGAGACTACAGACATGCCAGCATAAACCAAAAACTATAACCATAACCGTCAAGTCTTGTCCCACTATTTGGAGTAAACAGACATAATATGCAAGCATGCCTACCACAGTTGAGCCTTTAATTTAATACCAATAGAAGAAATTGAAATAGATCTTTAAATAACAAAAGTGGATACCATTTCTTAGATACTCAGGGGGTGTATAAGCTAAGTTTGTGCTATAACTTTTTCCATCCCTGCTGTTTTTCATGAGACCAAAACAAGAAAGGCGTGGATCTCCATCCTACAAAAACAAGGAAAAAAAGCAACTTCCCTATAATTATAGAGTGATAGAAAGTAAAGTACACTAGAGGTTATGCCAGTAGTGTCCATTGAACATCAAAGTAAAGGCAGCATATCAAACTCTTATCAAAATAACAATGATAAATAATAATCATAATAATAATAAACAGACTAGTATGGACCCCCTACTACCATAAAGCACAAATGTCATACAAAAGCAATAGATTTCAGGAACAATGCCTTACTATTATTTCTCATCCCTCTCATAGTAATTGTATGTGCCCACTAAGCAGACGGCAAAGAAAATGGAAACAATAATATCAGTCTTGATGGATTGTCTTCTCTAAAATTTCCTTAGTAGTCACCTCCTTTAGACATTTATACATAGAGTTGGTTCTCTGAGATGATGTCCAGATTTAGTTCCAAATAACAGTATCAAAGTTTTAAAGATTTTGCTGACGCCAATACAAATAGCTGTTCACCAATAAAAATGTTTTATCTGAGATAATCAGCACCCAGAATTTAGCCTTTCATCCTTTTTGTTCTCCTACAATATGATCTCTACTGATAAAAGATGTAATCATTTAAGTAATGTCTCATCTTCTTTCTCCGAATCTTCTCCTGCATAATTGTCCAAACATTAATTTCTATTCTAACAGTGAAGGAGCCTAGAAAAAAACCATCCATCTACAAAATCTGACAACAATGATACTTAACTCTTTGAACATCCTTTAAGAAGGATTAACTTATACTGAAAGATCAATTTTAGGAAAAAGCAACTTACAGAACCATGTATAAGCAAAGCTTTGAAAGTGATAAAAGTATAAGAATAAAGAATCCACTGAGCCACAGGGATTATTTAGACATCACCAGGTTGCTCGAGAAATATATAAGAACAGCTGGATCAATTACAGAATGCTAAGCTTCTGCTACGATCATGTCCAACCCTCTACCAAGATATGGTTTAGGAATTAATTTTTTTGAATAATCAACCAAGTCAATATAAGTGAATCACCGAAATTCACTGGAAAAATTCAAGAAGTTATACATTACTATTACCATTTTCAAGGACCCACAGTAAGCAACTTTACGTTGGTTCATGAACAATACTTGCTACATAAGCAATGATTAAGAAAGACTGATACTTCCCAACAAAGGAAGTTCACTAAAAGTGTTCGAGCATCAAGAAATCAAAGAAGGGAGCCATGGTATGAGAGAGAGAGAGAGGAAAAGGTGTGAAGAGAATGAGAGGATTAGGGTTTTCCCTCTTGGCTCAGCTATCAACAAAAAAAATGGATTGGCCCAAGGCCCATATACCCAGTTAAACCAGCCCAATAGACAAAATACATCAATCTCTGACACCCCCCTTTAATTTGAGCATAGATATATGAACAACCTGCACAAAATAAACACACAAAGGCAACAAAAGAGACACAAAAAAACATTTGCTCCTACCCCTGAAATCCAACACTCCTTCTCAAGAACATGACTGCTTTGAGTCTTTGACAACTGACTACTACCTTAGCTCTGGCTCTTCTTGCTCACTCAAACATTAACTCTAGCACACAACTCCAGTTCTACCACTGGCTCTGGATCCGACTCTGGGTTTCGATCATAACAAGCATCCATACCGAAGCGTAAACAAGGAGAAAAGGATCTCACATGAGATCCAAACAAAGAACTGAGGTAACTAGCATCCATGCAGCTCCAACTAGGAGAGTTCAGAACACGACCAGTCCTCAACTGATGCAACTAGCACCCTCTCTACTCCAACTAGAAGAACTGATACAACTAACACCCACACAACTCCAACTAGGAGAGTTTGGGACTTGGTCTATCCTGAATGCCCCAAATGACAGTCAACTGATGTAACTGCAGCTCCACTATGAAAATTCACCAAATGACCCACACTAAATGTGGTGGCCCTGGTGGGCAAACATTCAATCCTTTTGAATGAGCCAGACCAATATATTTCCTGCGCAAACAGTCATCAACTATCTCTTCTGCTGTGGATCTGAAAAAAATAAATTTCCCACCAGGCTTTTGCTGCACGGAACAAAGAAACAAACAATGCTCCACTTTCAGGCGAGACAAAAAATGTGCGCCCTCGTGGATCGACAAAAAATAACAAATGGTGCTCGCTCTTAGCCAGATATAAACCAAACTTAAACGGCAAACGGATTGCAATAGAAGCTTTTGATAAGAAATACATCAGTCTTGATGGTAGCAATTCTTTCACTTATCTTGTTACCAGTTGCCATGGGATGTAGAAGCTGCAAATCCGTTACTATCAATCCAAAACTTCTTTGTACTCCTCTCTATGAAGAAACCCTGTGATCTGATTATTCCACAAGGCAACCTAGCCAAGGGTGAAAACATTCTGCAAATGAAGAGCACATCACCTTTATATTCTCCCAAGCAAAGACCCCTTAAGCCCCGGCTAGTAACTCAAACAGAGTAATGTAAGGTCCCAAACTCTTAGATCAATCACCAACTATCAGATAAACTTCATCAATAGAATCTCAGCTTGCTCTTAGTTTTAATAAAAGACCACAATAGTCAACGCAGTCCACTACTTGCCGACATTCTATTGCTCTAGCTGGATAAATCAGTGTTTTAAAAAACTCACCCCAGGGTACGCCCGGGGCTCGCCCCGGGGCGGGGCGGTCCTAAAACGCCCGGGGCGGCTCCAGCTGGGGCTTTTTTTCCCATGGGGCTTACGCCCTGAGCGCCCGGGCATGCCTTTTACGCCCCAATGGCCTGGGCTTACGCTCCATTGGAGTTTGTTTGCATAGTTGAAAAAAATGATTTGATTACTACCGTGTGATCTTTTATATGTCTTAATCTCTTGGATGACGATTATGATATTTTGGGAACTAAAGTTGTTTTAAATTGGTTCTATATCATATATGGAATGGTAGAATCTATGGAATATAAACATTGATAGTTTGAATTTTGGTTAGAAACGTATAATTAGATCTTAAATGATATTGAAAGACAATGACAAGTTCATTTTTATTATCATTTTTTATATATTTGTGATTTATCAACCATGATTGTAGGCTTAACTACTTTGTTTAATAACTTTGCTCATAGTTATTTTTTTAATTTTGTTTGTTTTTAATCTATTTTCACTTTTTTATATAATATTATTTATTTCTATATATATTTTTAAATTAAAAAAATACAAATTCATGGGGCTTACGCCCCACGCCCTGAGGCTTACGCCCCGTCCCACAGCAGGCAAAACGCCCCGCCATACGCCCCCGCCTCTAAAAACACTGGGATAAATTGCTTCTCACGTAGGTACTCAGATTCTAGCATAGAGGAACACCTTTATTACTTCAATTCAATGGTGCGCTAATTCTTGTCCATGTCTGCTTGTTGCTGCATAGAGGAACACCTGGCTTCTGTGGGTATTGCATGCACAATGGAGACCACAGGTGATGCAACCTAATACGTGCTAGTGATGTATGCCAAACAATTATGATTATTACAGATATGATGCCCGATTAAATTAGATGAGTAACAAAAGAGACATTTTCAGCTTGTTTAAATTTAATTTCAGTAATACTACAATACACGTTTACCCCCTAAACAAGTACCTATGCAGTCAAAGTCGGTAGTCGGCCCTAGTCGGCCAAGGGCCGATTAGGACTAGTCGGGACTAATTCAGGACTAGTCGGTCAAAATTTATTCTAACCCCTCCCCCCTTCCTAAACATATATGATATATGAACTAGAATAAATGTTAATAAGTATATGATATTAGTCAGTTAATAACAATACATTACCTTCACACTTCACAGCATGGGTATAAATACATAAGTAACAGAACACAGTTGTATTGGCTTCATGCCCATGTCAGAAGACTCAGAACTAATAATTCATCACAATATTTGTTTGATGATGTTTAATCTGTGAACAACCCCAATTTTGATTATAGGGTTATATGGATATCAACAAATAAACAATAATTATTTGTCTATGTTTTTATCTGAGATTCTCAGGTGCTCAACAGATGATTACAGGGAAGAGCCATAGTTGTGAGTTTTGCGACTCAAGACTTTGAGCCAATGTAAAAAAATCCAAACAAAATTGCTTGCAAAAACTCCTTGCAAAAAAAAAAAAGTGCTTGCAGAATGCTGCCTGGGGACTAGTCGGCAATCGCTAGTCGGGGACTAGTCGGGATTCCGCCCAACAATGACAGAATCGGAATTAATCGGTCGGCAAAATGCCGCCTGGGGACTAGTCGCCGACTAGTCCCGATTTTGATAGCATAGACAAGTACCCAATCATTAACGCAAGCAAGAACTAAAAAAAAGACTTTCAAATGATCAAACTTGCATTAAATATGATCAATCGCAGCAATAATTTAAACTAAACATGCAACAAGAATAAGTAGTTTTTGCAAGAAATAAATGGATCATCAAAGGCAAACCGATAATGAGATGAAGAGAACCAATAAAAGAGGCCCCGATAAACTGAACTATGATTGCCATGATATGCTATGTGATCGTCTCATGCATCGGTCAATGCCTGCGGTGCCGAAATACTTGCGGAATCGTAGCCGGGATGAAGTGGCGGATGAGGTAGAAGTTTGGTGTGGAAAAGTGGGATAAGAAGTAGGATGATATCAAACGATGATCAATACAAGTGCAAAAATCTGCACTAGATGAGGAGAAAGAAAAGGAAAATGGCAATAGAGATAGAAGGTGATCAAGAAGAATTCAAGGTAGAGACCGGATGATCAATGGAGGAGGTGGTAGACAAAGAGAAGGCTCTCTTTCTAGGGTTTTCTTCTACAAAACATGTTCTATGTCACATTAGATTTGGATTCCTTTTTATAGGATTAGGGTTACGAAAAGATGTGTGACAGCTAGGGTTTGGGAAACCTTTTTTTGACCCCTTTCATCCCATCCATCGGATTACCTATACGATCATATGGGTCTTAATGAAAACGATTCGTTACGACTTAATGAACCGAGCACGATTCGTTACGACTTAATGAACCGGGCTAACCCAAGTCATTAAACCGAGTGCCACATCCTCGCACCTAGGCTAGCACAAAATATAAAGACTAATAACTTTTGATCCAATTGTCTGATTGACATAAAATTGAATCCTAATGAAAGCTAACGGAAAATACAATATTTCTAACAATGAAACTTCATGATCGGCTACCTCAATTTCCACGCACATCAGCAAAAAGCTATTAGCTTTGTAAAAAAATGATGTTGAAAAGGTAGTTGTCTACATCAACAGGAGTAGACCTGTTTGTGGAGGAGCAAAGCAATGCATGTGTTTGAGTTAAAAAATATATGTGGAGTCCCAAGGGACAATTAAGCTGCCTATGAAGGCAAGACCCCTGGTCCTGATGACCACGTTTACTATGGTAGACACACCCGCCCCATACAGTATCATTTTTGGGAAGTGGTGGATGCACAAATTAAAAGTTGTTCCCAGCATTTATCACCAATGTCTTAAGTTTCCTACCCCAAGTGGAGCAATAGTGAAGATCAGGAGCGACCAAAAGGTTTCCAGGTATTGCTACATGGTCGCCGTCGATTGGTGGAAAAAAGAGACGGTCAGCTGGTGAATAGTCACCCTTTATGACAATAAGAGCAAGCTCAGCTGATGTATGCGGTTGAGGAAGACGATGAATGCCCCCCCCCCCCCTCCAAACACACACACACACACGTCTAGGAAAGTTGAGGAAATTGCAATTGATACAGAGAATCTCAACAGAAAAAATTCTATTGGAACCAAGTTATCGGAATAAGAGAGGGAGGGCTTCATTCAATGTTTGAAGAGTTACAAGGATATTTTTGCATGGAGTGCCAGAGATGTGGAAGGAGTTGATCCCCAATTTGCTTGTCTTTTTTTTTTTTTTTTTTTTTTTTTTTGAGGAATTCCTCTCCGAGGAGGAGAGGATGGGGTTAAGCCGTACCCCAAGCTATTTTATTAAATAGGGAAAATTACAGAGTACAAAGAAAAGGGGTCATAACGCCCGACTGCTTAGGAGAAAGGGCTATGGACCAAGAGAGAATCATCCTCTTGAATTTCTCCCAGACCTCCGCTATAGGTAATTCCACTCTGGAGAAGACCCGAGCATTCCTCTCCCTCCAAATACACCAACAGAGCCCAATAACTAGGAGATCCCAAGTAGATCTGAGATCGCTGGTAATCCTCTTCGCTCGCCAAACAGTCCAAAAGGAGCGCATAGAACCCGGATGGCCCTTAATGAGAAATCTGTGTTTAAGCATCGTCCATAGCTTACGGGAGTAGGCGCAACGGAGAAACAGATGGTTGACATCCTCCCTACAGGCGAGGCAAAGCGGGCACGAAGAATCTGGGACATGCGGATGATTCCGGAGGCGAAGATTAACTCTGGTGAGAATCCTCTCCTTGATCGCCAGCCACATAAAGATCCGGGTCTTGAGTGGAGCTGGAGCTTTCCATAGATGCGAGGCAATAGGACAGATTAGCCCTCCTGCATTGAAGAAACGATAGAAAGACCGGACCGAGAAGGCTCCAGAAGTCTCCCACTTCCAAAGAGAGGAGTCTCTAGCGGGGCTGAGGACAAAGGAAGAGAGGAGGCGGTAGAGCTCGGCAAGCTGCTCCTGCTGCGAGGGGTCCAGATTCCTTCTGAATTTCACCGACCAAGAAGTAGCTCCTATCGATGTAGAAACCTGAGAACGGACTGTCGCATTCTGGTCCCAAGCTACATCAAAAAGGTCGACAAAAAGAGAAGCGAGAGTGATATCACCGACCCATTGATCTAACCAGAACTTAATGTTCCTCCCGTCGCCTAGAACCAGCTTAGTGCCACAGCGGAATGCCGAACCAACTCGGCAAATACCCTTCCAGAACGAGGATATCTTGCCCGATCGACGGCTTCTGGCTTGAAGAGGGGAAAACCGCCTAAAGTAGCGATCTCTAATGATGTTAGACCAATGATCACCCTGGTCGTTCTGCAAGCGCCACCACCATTTGCCCAATAGCGCTCGGTTGAAATCTCTCAAATTAATGACCCCCATTCCTCCCTGCGGTTTGGATTTACAAGCGACACCCCACTTGACAAGGTGGTAAGCTCCCGATGTGCCATCTGCTCCTCTCCAAAGGAAATGGCTTCTGATACTGTCAATCTTCCTAATCACCCAAGAAGGGACAAAATAGAAAGCCAAGAAGTAGGAAGGGATGGCGGAGAGAACAGAGTTAACCAGACAAAGGCGACCTCCAATAGACAGGTGTCTGCTCTTCCAGTTCGATAGGCGAAAGTCCACTTTCTCGATCACCTTAGACCATTGAGCTCTAGAAATGGATTTGTTGCTTATCGGGAGACCTAAGTACTTCATTGGAAGGTCATCCAACCGACAGTTCAGAAGCGAGGCGGCACGAACTGCTAGATCTTCCGAGGTCCCCACCGCGAAAAGAGAACTCTTAAGGAAATTAATCCTCAAGCCCGAACAATACTCCAGACCATAAAGAAGGATCTTCAGCACTGCGATCTGTTCAATCTTTGCTTCACAGAAGAGGATAGTGTCGTCAGCGAAATGAAGATTGGAAATGTGCCAGGAATTACCTCGGACACCTCTGATGAGGTTATTCGCATTAGCCCGCAATAAGATAGCATCGAAAGCGTCCACCGCGAGAATGAAGAGGAACGGAGAGATGGGACATCCCTGTTTCAGCCCCTTCTTAACCAGGAATTGGCTTCCCAACTCTCCATTCACGGAACAGGATAGCTTGGAAGAAGAAAGGCAATCAGAGACCCAACGCAACCAAATCTCTGGGAATCCTTTGGCTCTAAGAGTAGAAAGAATGAAATCCCAGTGCAGTCTGTCAAATGCCTTCTCGAAATCCAGCTTGAAAATAAAGGCCTCTTCTCTCTTCTCCTTCAGATGATAAATAACCTCCTGGACTGAAGCCACGCTGTCCAAAATAAGACGGCCCTTGATGAACGCCGACTGGGACTTACTGATGATCAAATCCATAAAAGGGGCCATCCTGTTCGCTAGAATCTTCGTGATAATCTTGTATATGCAGTTGGAAAGGCTGATCGGTCGGAAATCTGAGACTGATTCCGCACCCGGCCGCTTCGGAATGAGAACGAGGATAGAATAGTTGATGCTATGCAGCGGAGCCGCTCCTGAGAAGAAATCTTGAACGAATCGAATGACATCCGGGGAGATGCAGTCCCAGAACGACTGGAAGAAGAACATTGGAAAACCGTCCGGCCCAGGAGCCCCATCTCCTGACATCTCCATCACCGCTCTCCTGATTTCCTCGACTGAAAAATCTCTCCCAATATCAGCACCTTCCGGAAGACGCCCCATAGGAAGATTGTCCCAGTCTAGCGAGGCGGAGGAGGAAGGGAGTTCCCTGAAGTAATTCCTAAAATGGTCCCCAACCCCTCGAAGAATAGAGTCTGTGCCGGAGAGAATCTGGCTCCCCACTGCAAGACTCCCTATGAAGTTCTGCTTCCTTCTTTGGTTCGCGACCCTGTGGAAGTAGGAGGTGTTGCGGTCCCCTAGCAGCACCCATTTGTCTCGAGATCGCTGCTTCCAAATAATCTCCTCTCTCTTCAACATTTCTAAGAGATCCTTGCGCGATTGAATGAGGGCGTTCAACTCCTCATCGGAAAGATGGGACTGCTCTTCTTTGACTTCCAGATCATTTATACGCTGAAGAAGAAACTTCTTACTGGAAAGGACATTGCCGAATTCCGATCGCTCCCAGCCGCGAATCTTCTGCCTAAGGACCCGGAACTTGCGGACTAAGTTCCTAGCAGAGTTGGAGTCCACCGGGGTTTGAGACCACCACCTGCGGACAAGGTCGTCAAACCCCGGGCTCTCACGCCAAGCCTTCTCAAACCGAAACCGCCTCTGGGGCCTACCGAGGCTAGGACAGGAATCCAAAAGAAGAGGGACGTGATCCGAGACCACTGATTGGAGAGATGACTGAATGGAGTTTGGAAAGAGGCCATCCCACTCTCCTGAGGTAAGAAACCTGTCTAATCTAGCAAACGAGGGGGACTCCCTTCTGTTAGACCACGTATAAAGTCGACCCTGCAGGGGAAGGTCAGAGAGATCGAATTGACGAATAAAGGCCGAAAAATCCTCCATGGCACCCCTGTTGCCCGGGCCCCCACGTCTCTCGTGGCTGAACCGTGTAACGTTGAAGTCGCCTCCCACTACCCATGCTCCTGGGTTAGCAGAACGAAACAAGGAAAGCTCATCCCAGAAAGCTTGGCGAACCGACATGTCATTTGGACCATAGACCGAAGAGATCACACAAACAGCATTATCACGACGAGAGCGCAGAGAGACAGAAAGAGAGAAAACTCCGATAAACGAACTGATAAAGTCAAAAAGGTCCTCTCTCCACCCCACAAAGATCCCACCAGAAGAGCCGATCGCATCCAGGGTCGCCCAGCGAGAAATCTTGCCACCTGCCAAACTCCTAAGAAAAGAAGGATCCGGCTGTGCGGTTTTGGTCTCCTGGAGACAAACAACATCAACCCTGTGGAGAGAGCAGAAGAGAGATACAGCACGGCGTTTATCCAAGTCGCCCAGACCCCTAACATTCCAAGAGAGTATAATCATTACATTTACTGGCCGGAGGCCAAAACCCTCTCGCGCTCAAGAGTCTGCGAGGAAGACAAAAATTCCTTGGCAGCTTCGACATCTCCCCCAAAAGAGAATCCGCAGGAAGTAGCGATCTGT
This sequence comes from Chamaelirium japonicum, assembly GCA_947650365.1. NCBI lineage: Eukaryota > Viridiplantae > Streptophyta > Magnoliopsida > Liliales > Melanthiaceae > Chamaelirium > Chamaelirium japonicum. The sequence goes on along the minus strand of OX393550.1, from coordinate 23,448,435 downwards.
ACAATCGATTCCGGGTCCAGCAGATTCAAGAGAAGCCCAAAATCTTCCACGGCTCTCGACGCCAAGAAGCTCCGCAGATCTCGCATCAGGTCCCCGGTCCTCTGCGTCCGCCTGACATACGTCCGGATGCTTGGTGTTCCTGTCACCACAGCAGGAGCTATCAAAGAATCCCCAATCGGGTCAGGATCCAGAGACCCCTCAAAAGAATCCGACTCCACCGGTGGATCTCCCAAAGGAACCGGCTCCACCGGTGGATCTCTCAGCGGTTCCCCTACCGCAGGGGGATCCCGCGAATCACTGGGAGGAGAAACCGAACCCGCGTTGATCACGGGAACCGCAATCACAGGGTCGCCAAATCCGGGGTGGTCATCCGATAAATCCGAAGAATTCAAACCAGTAACGGGACTCACCGGTCTGGGGCTATCCGGTCGAGGAGAAGTCCGGCCTGAGTCTAGACCGGTGGACCGGGAGGACTGACCTGCATCCTGCCGCCTGGGCGCGAAACCGGAGTCTGAGGAAGGCCCTGAGGAAGGAGACTCCGAGAACGAGATCTCTGAAACCCTGATACTCAAGTCGAAGAAGAAATCCCCAAAACGAGCAACGAGAGAGGAGGGGATCAGGGACGGGTTGATCGTACGGAATGAGACCACCAGCTCACTAAGATCATTAGTATCCTCAAGATCATTACGAACATCCACCACTTCACCAAACTCAGTGAGAAGAGATTGCATGGACGGGCGGTTCCAACATGGAATCGGAACTCCCGAGATAAAAAGGTCAACCAGAGACCGAGAACAAACACCAGAGGAACGATGGGAGAGGGTCCAAGCAGAGGCCAAAAGACGGAGGGAACCTACTTCTAAGGAGATTCGACTGACAACCGAATGCCTGGCATACGGGGAAGGAAACTCAACCAGGAACTCGGAAGGGCCCAAGCTCCAGGTAGGAAATGACCACTCAGACTGCCAGAAAGTCGAGAAAGCTGAAGAGATCTCAGCAGGGCTATAGGTACCCTCAGGCGAGGTGATAACTGCACACGAATCCAGCTTCGCCACCAAAAAGTTAGAGGCAGAAGACTCTGGAATAGCTACGAAAGCAGAGGGGAAGGCCCTGGGTGGAGTAGGAGGGTGGAAAGCTGGTTGGTTATGAACTGATGGGGCTCGGATCACCCGCAGAGGACAGGCAACCGAGGAGTGGCCAATCCCTCGACAAATCCAACAGACCATCGCGTTACGGCAGGAGGACCGGAGATGATCCTTACTACCGCACCGGAAACAACTGCCCTTAGGGAAAGGGTGATGGAGAGAACCTGGACTTGGAGCTCCAGAAGAAGGAGGGACAGCCTGGGAGGACGGAGCTCGCGGAGGGGGGAGAGGAGGTTGGGAAGGAAGGGGGAGAATAGGAGGGAGGCTGGAAGGGGGAAGAGGAGGAGATGGAATGGGCGGTGGGGGGTGACTGAAAAGGTGAGAAGCCCAAGAGGTCGGACGAGACCCCTCGGCTCCCGAGGCCGCTCTGACCTCACCATCATGGCGGGGTTCTCTCGGAAGAGACCCGCCGCCGATCCTCTCTGAGCCATGCTGCCGGGCCCCACGAGCACTACCTCTGCGGGCCCCTGGATCCCGATCCCTCCACCGACCATTCTGGATCTTAGGGTTAAAAACTGGAAACCGGGCCCACGCCGACGGCTCAGTCGTCAACCCTCGCCGCCAGATCCCATTGAGAACCGTCGGGTTGAGCGCTGGATCTTGGTGGAGGCGCCTCGTCCTAGGGTTCCACAGGGGTCGCCGAGAATCGCCAGAGAGACTCTCTCCGTACCCTCTCATTCTCTCTTCCAATTTGCTTGTCATAACTCATAAGCTGAGAGTGGACCCCGATTTCCCTCCTGTGAAGCAAAAGCCTAGGAGATTCTCTCCCGAGAAGCAACAAATAATTGAGGATGAAATTCAAAAGTTGCTAGAGTCCGAGTTAATAAGGAAGGTGTGTCACCCCGAATGGTTAGCAAACACAATAGTGGTACCCAAGGCTGGGAGTAAGTGGAGAGTGTGTATAGACTACACAAATGTCCTAAAGATATTTTCCCCATGCCCATCATCAGCTAGTTGGTGGACTCTACGGCAGGACATGAGCTGTTAAGTTCTATGGACGCTTACTTGAGATACAATCAAATACCCATGTTCTCCAAGGATGTGGAGAAAACTAGCTTTATATCCCCAAGAGGCCTGTATTGCTACAAGGTCATACCTTTTGGCCTTATTAAGGCTAGGTTCCACTTTCCAGAGACGAATCACCAAAAAATTTCAGTTGCTGATTGGCAAGACAGTAAAGGCATAAATTATGATCTACATGGGCATTGAGGCATAAATGTTATGCAAGCTAATAAAATTAATATTTATCTTTATATAACTTTTATTATTTTTAATTTATATGGTTCTGATTTAGTATAAAAATGAAAATTTATGATCCATATGGACATTGAGGCATAAATGTTATGCAAACAAAGAAAAGTAGCATTTATCTTTATACAACTTCTACTATTTTTCAATTTATATGGTTATCAATTAGAATAAAAAATAAAATATTGAAAAGGAATAACTATTGCACCTCATCAAAGAGAACTCTATATGCGTTTAGGTCATGATACAAAGGTCGCCCCTCAGTGCTACAATACTCCAAAGCTTCAGCAATAGAGAACGCAACCCTTAACCGCATGGCCCATTCAATTGTTTGATTTTCCCCTGTCCAAAATAATTGATAAAAAATTGGGCAAAACATATACTAGTAATTTGTTGCAGGTAATTACAATCAAGTGTAGGTGGGAAACTTTTTCTTATATATACAGAGTGATAGAGATGCTTCAAATAAACAATATTCCTTAGATGGAGCAGTTTGAACACAGGCAAATATACGATAAACAACATAATATTATATGCATGGTGAAGCAAATCACAGACTTCTATGAAAGCATAAAGGTTATTAGTTTCTAGACATCTATAGTTCGATAATCTGAGAAAAATTTGGTTCAGCAACATTAATAAATCTCTTAGTGATGCACATTATTAATCAGTTCACCATATTGGCTGGATTCACTGATTACAACCACCAATATGATAAGAGTCTTAGCTTGGTGATGAGTGTTTACATTTTTAATTTAATACCTTATACGGGATGGGAATCGAAGTAGTAAGATTTTTAACTTAGTGATAGTTGTCTATGTTTTTAGTTTAGTATTTTATGGGATGGGAATCTAAGTGGAACATATGCTATTTTCTTAGGTTTGAAGTAGTATTTGGAAAACTTATGATATGATGATCTTTTTCTCTAGCTTGAGTTTGAAGGAATTTGTTTTCTTTGGATTTGTATTGGACGGTGAGGATCGATTCCTTTGAGAGATCGACTCTTTGCAGATACTTCTTATTTGGTTAATAGCATACTATGCTATCAAAATCGGGACTAGTCCCTAGTCGGCATTTTGCCAACCGACTAATTAAGATTCTTTCATAACTTGGCGGAATCCCAACTAGTCCCCAACTAGACCCGACTAGCGACTGGGACTAGTCCCCAGGCGGCATTCTGCAAGCAATTTTTTTTTTTTTACAAGGAGTCTCTGCAAGCAATTTTGTTTGGATTTTTTTTGCATTGCCTCGAAGTCTGGAGTCGCAACTATGGCTCTTCCCTATAATCATTTGTTGAGGACCTAAGAATCTGAGATAAAAACATAGACAAATAATTATTGCTTATTTGTTGATATCCATATAACCCTATAATCAAAATTGGGGTTTTTCACAAAATAAACATCAACAAACAAATATTGTGAATTATTAGTTCTGAGACTTCTAACATGGGCATGAAGCCAATACAACTGTGTTTTGTTACTTATGTATTTATACCCATGCTGTGAAGTGTGAAAGCATGCATTGTTATTGACCGACTAATATCATATATTTATTGACATTTATGCTAGTTCACATATCATATATGTTTAGGGAGGGGGGGAGGGGTTCGAATAAGTATTGGCCGACTAGGGGCCGACTATCGACTTTGGCGACATAGATAGCATATATAGATGCATATTCATGGGTATTGAAAAACTAGTGAATAAAGAAAATTTATTTTGATTATTTTCTTTTACCATTTTTCATGGCAATAGGTCCATCAATAACTGAGTCTAGCCTCTCCCCTCAGCTTCCCGGGGTTCGTTTGCATTAGAGTAATATTAGTGATAAGTTTGGTTTTCCTGCAACCATGGCCATGGTGGAGCATGTCAACACCCCATTGAACGAGGAGGTGGCAGCAACAAGCCTACCACGACAACTCATGCTATAACGAGACATGAGGAGTTTATGGACTTACCACACTCCATGCCGCAAACAACAACAATTGCCATTTTCGTAGATCATTCGAAGAATTCTAGGTAACAGTGGGATGATCATGCTTTCGGCAAACATCAACCATCTGCATGTTCCAAGTAGGGAACCTCCAAGGATAGAGAGAGAAGATTCGACAAATAACAAGAAGTGCATGATCAACATTCAACACTCACAATCCTTCATTTTGATCATGCTAGAGCATATGCACGCCCCCTCTTCGAAACACGAGATTCCATGTCAATCCAATCATGATTGGGAGCAAGACATGAGCATCAAAATCAATATCCTGAATTTCTATGGAGAAAAACAACCCAAAGGCGTCCTCTATTGTTTTAACAAGGTTGAGCGAGTCTTCGAGCACTTTGAGATTTTTGATGTAAAGATGGAAGTAGTCACCATCGGGTGAAGGGTTATGCTTCATCATGGAGCAAAAGGTTCAACCTACATGAATACATTTAAAAAAGGAATGGATAATTGTACAAAGAAGATGAACAGATAACACTTTTGCCAAGGCAGTCGATTGGTGCATGATTACACCAATGAGTTATGTCGGATACGAAAGAGTTCAACTTGCCAAATCCCATATCCAACTTGTGAATTATTTTATGGGTTTACACGCGAAATATCACAACAACGTAGAGTAGAACCTTTGTTGGACTCTAGCAAACACTATCCACCATGCTAAAAAGGTTGAAGTTGAACTGTAGTTAAAGTCAATTCGACACTTAAAGAGAGTTAAAGATTAGTGGCACCATTTAGAATCCTGACAAGAGTGAGGCACTTAAAGAGACGGTTTAAGATTAAGTGGCACCATTTAGAATCTTGACAAGGGTGAGGCACTAGTATACTACTTGTAGGTCAGAAGATCACTACACATGGTCATGTACATGGTCGGAGTAGAGGACGTGATAGTGGTCGTCAAATTTCTATTACAATTAATGACACACTTTGGGGTACTTCTCCAGATCAATTGACAGAATCATGTGTCGTCAATGAGAAAAGGAAGGTCACAACTTTTTTTTTGAAAATTATTAGCCGACCCCAAGTAGATGGAACATGGCTTGATGGTTATGCACAATGTTCTAAAAAGCGGCCCAGGCGGCCACCTAGGTGCTAGAAAGTCCCCCACAGCCTAACCTAACTCCTACGCGGTGCAGAAAAGTGGCCCAGGCAGACTAGGCGAGCCCAAGTGGGTCTAGGCGAGCTGGGCGGCCCAAGCGAACTAGGCTTTCCTTTTTTTAACCTAGTTTATTTCTAATTCAATGCCGAGATCATAAATAAGAAGAAAAGGAGGTAGGAACGAGAAATAGATGTATTACTAGTAACTAAAGCTAGTAAGGCTCAATGATGGATTATTGACGGTGGTGATGATAAAGAAAATGATGAAGAGGTCGATGCCGACTCGAGACTTGGTGAATGGTTGGAGAAGCGATGAGAACGGATAGTGTTCTAGACTTCTAGTGCCTAGGAGAAGTTTTAAAAACGTTGGTGGTAGCTCTTCATCCCGTGAAGTAAGAGAACTTCATGAATAAGATTTTGTATCGGATAAGAAGACAGACGAAGAGTGTGATGAGAAGGTGGAGTTTAAGTCTAATGAAGATAGAGTCTTGGAGAGATATGGAGAAGAAGAGTACTAAAAGTCTAGTACTGTAGCCTATAGGAGAAATGATATTGTATTTTGTGACTTTTTTTTGTTTTGGATTGTACTAGAATCTTGGATACTTTTCGTAATATCCTGCTTTTGTTGTCGGTAATCTTGAATTTATGCTTTGAATTTTACTAAAATCATGCATATTATCTCATAATATCATGCTTGTTTTTGTTCTTAATAATCTTGAATTTATGGTTTTGTAAATGATACTTGTTCTTTAAAATAATGATTGGGATAATCTTGAATTTATAGTAATTTTAAAACATATATATTATATATAATATCAAAACAATAATTAAAATAACTAAAAATAGTCAAAACGCCTAGGCATCCTAGCCTCCTAGGCGCTAGGCGGCCCCCACCGCCCAACTAGGGCCTAGCGCATTTTAGAACCTTGGTTATGCATTATGGCAAATATGTAATGCCATACATGATTTCTAAATTTTAAATTTTTCATGTTGAAAATTAGAAGCGCAATAAAAAACTTAAAGCATACCAAAAAAAAGGGGTCACCCATATTATTAGGACTTATTATGTGGAATTAAAAACAAAATTCTCTGATTAAAAACAATTTGTAGCATAATTACATACAACTGATACAAGTGCATATAAAAGTAATAGTAAAATAAAAGACAAACCTCAAAAATAAAAGGTCCAAATAACGAGAGTGCAATTATACAGAACTACAAGAAGAATAAAACCGATGTTATATTATATATATATATATATATGGTCTTCCATCTTTATCTCGAGGGGTGGGTCGGATAAGTGGTGGCTAAGAATCCCGAGAGTTAAGGTGAGTGTGATTCACCTGCAAAGGAGAAAAAAGAAATATATACTATAAGGGGTTTCTGTAAAAACCCATTTTAAATATGCCCCCTCTCTCATTTCTCTCTCTTTCTCACACACACACACATATAATCATATATATATATATGAGCATGACTTTGTATGCCCATGCAATGAAGGCCTCAATGTATGCTCCTCTATTAACATACGTAGAGGTTTCTAAATTTGCTAATTTTTTGTAAATGTGATATCTATGTTAAGATGATCATTCTCACAAAAAATCAGCAAGTTCTGAAACTTCTAAGCATTTTAAATAAGCTCATCAAATTAAACCTGTTGAAATAGACAGACGAAACAAATTCTATCATTTTGATACACCTAGAGGTTTCAGAATTTACTGATTTTTGGTGAAGGCGATCATATTGTTATAGATAGCATATCACCCAAAATCAACAAATTCTAAAACATCTAGGTCCATCAAAATGTTAAAAGCTTTATCAGCTGTCCATTTCAACCATTAATTTGATGAGTTTATTTGAAATGCTTAGAGGTTTCAAAACGTACTGATTTTTTGTGAGAATGATCATCTTAACATAGATATCACATCCACAAAAAATTAGCAAATTCGAAAACCTCTATGTATGTTAATAGAGGAGCATCACATTGAAGCCTTCTTTGCATGGGCATACAAAGTCATGCTCCTCTCTCTCTCTCTCTCTCTCTCTCTCTATATATATATATATATATATATATATATATATATATATATATATATATATATATATATATATAGAGAGAGAGAGAGAGTAGTGATACATTGCGGCCGGTCGGTAACGTGCGGCCACCCCCTTCGGGGGTATTTTCGGTATTTTTTTTGGGGGGGATTGATCACCCACCCTTGGATTGGACAGAAAAAAAATTTCAGTCCGATTCAAGACCTGTAGGCCGTCCAAATGTGTTGATCTTTTATCGGTCGTTCATTTTTATCGTCATTTTGATCAACACATTTGGATGGCCTACAGGTCTTGGATCGGGCTGAAATTTTTTGTATGTCCAATCCAAGGGTGGGTGATCAATCCCCAAAAAAAAAATACCGAAAATACCCCCGAAGGGGGTCCCGCTCGTTACCGACCGCAATGTATCACTACTATATATATATATATATATATATATATATATATATATATATATATATATATATATATATATATAGGGGCATGCTATAATGCGGCATGCGGTAAGTGCGGCCCACATAGTAGCCGTCTGATGCAATGTTGCGTGCATCAGACGGCTGCGGTGCAGTGCCGCACGTACCGCATGCTGCATTATAGCATGCCCCTATATATATATATATATATATATATATGGGTAATGATCGGATGACCCATACTTGATCCATCATCCTAATCATTGGATTCGGGTCTTAGAATTTGTAGAGTTTTTGTGAGGATGATCAACATAACATAAATAGCATACCCTCAAAATTTTAGGAGATTCTAAAACCTCTAGGGCCATCAAATGTTTTAAGTTTTTTCGACCGTCTATTTCATCCGTTAATTTGAAGAACACATTTGATGCACCTAGAGGTTTTACAATGTGCTAATTTTTTATAGAGGTGCTATCTATGGTATGTTGATCATCCTCACAAAAACTCAACATATTCCAAGACCCGAATCCAACGATTAAGATGATGGGTCAAATATGGGTCAAAAAATGATGGGTCAGTTGATCCCGACCCTATATATATATATATATATATATATATATATATATATATATATATATATATATATATATATATATATATATATGACCCAGCAAATAACCCAGCACCTTAATCAGCACCTAGAGATTTTAGAATGTGCAAATTTTTTGTAGACATGTTGTCTATGGTATGTTGATCATCCTCACAAAAAATCAGCATATTCTAAAACCTCTATGTGCATCAAATGTGCTCTTCAAATCAACATGTCTATAAAAAATAGCACATTCTAAAACCTCTAGGCACTGATTAGGGTGCTGGGTCAAATATGGGTCAAAATTTGATGGGTCAGCCGATCCTGACCCATACATATATATATATATATATATATATATATATATATATATATATATATATATATCGGGATCCAGAAACACGCTATTTTGCCACAAAGTTAGACACACAACTCCAAAACCCTAGATAGAAGTTTCAAAATTTGTTGATTTTTTGTGAGGGTGATAACCCTGCCTTAGATAGCACATCTGCAAAAAAATCAACGCATTCTAAAACCTATAGACTAATCAAATATTCCTTTCAATTTAACGGTTAAAATGAACAGTCGATAAAGCTTTTTAGATTTGATGCACCAAAAGGGTGTAGAATGTGCTGATTTTTTATGGATGTGCTATCTAAGGGAAGTTGATCACCTCACAAAAAATCAAACATTCTGAAGCCTCTATCTAACGATTTGGATGATGTGTGTCTAATTCTGTGGCAAAGTAGCGTGTGTTTCTGGATCCTGACCCATAATATATATATATATATATATATATATATATAAAGGGGCGTGTTAGGATGCGACGTGCGGTGTGTGTGGTGTCGCACCACAGCCATCTGATGCACCGCTGCGTGCATCACACGCACGCAGTGGGTGCATCAGACGGCTGCAGTGTGACACAGCACGCACCGCACGCCGCATTTTATCATTCCTATATATATATATATATATATATATATATATATATATATATATATATATATATATATATATAGGGAATATGGAACACGGTCCTCTCGACCACCCAACACGCTAGTCCTCCCTTCAATTTGGGTGCCACATGGCACTTTTTAACCGGGGTTAGGGGTTGGTCAAGTTGGGTACATCCCTCCTAACAATGATCATGAAAAAAAATTTGGAAAAAAAAATATGCCAAGTGGCATTTTTAAATTAACCATAGCAAGGGTTATTTGCACACTACAGTTTACCGTTAAATTTGTCGATCGTTGATCGGGTTGTTTTAAATTTTTTTTTAGAATTTTTTTTTAAAATCTTGATCTAAGTAAAGTGGATGGACCATCCATAAAAAGCAATATGGTTAAAAATTCTCATGTTGCACCCAAATTGAAGGGAGGACTAACGTTTTGGGTGGTCGGGAGCAGTGTTTTAAAACACGAAAACTCGACTCGACTCGAAACCTTAATGAGTCGAGTTGACTCGACAACTCGGCTAAAACCCGACAAAACTCGATACAAAAAACTCGACATTATATAATATATTTTAATATTATATATATTTAAAAATGGATATCTAACAAGTTTTGATGACCTTAAAGTTTATCACCAAATAACATGTCATTACAAAACATAAATTGTTCTACCGGATCCCGATTTTACCCCAAAAAATACAACGATCAAGACTCGAACCGAGTCACACACCCCAAAAACTCGAGTGACTCGCCCGAGTCACTCGAGTTTTGGTCCGAGTAGTTGCCAAATCGAGTTTTGGACCGAGTCGGATCGAAACTCAGCCGAGTCGAGTCGACTCGGCGAGTTTTAAAACAGTGGTCGGGAGGACTGTGTTCCCTATTCCCATATATATATATATATATATATATATATATATATATATATATATATATATATATATATATATATATATATATAGAGAGAGAGAGAGAGAGAGAGAATACGGAGTATGAGCTGACAGGCCATTTGCTCAAATGGGCTGTCACTGGCAGCCGTTCGATCTCTGAGATCAGACCGTCCAAAATATTTAAAATAAAAAACAAAATCTCACATGTATTGTTCTCTCTCTCTCTCTCGATCCATCTCGAGCAGCAGTAGCACCCGCCCGCCCGACCTCCGGCCCGGCTCCCTCCCTCCGGCGATTGGCTCCCCCTCCGGCGATTGGCACTTCCTCCGGCTGCGGTGGCGACGTGCGGCGCAGAGGCGCGGGGTGCCGCCGCGGCGTCGGGAGCTGGTGGCGTTGGCCGGGGCACGGGGGCGCAGGTGGCGCGGGGCGCGGGCGGCGTTGGCGGGGGCGCAGGTGGCGCGGGGCGCGGGCGGCGTTGGCTGGGGCGCGGGCGCAACGGCGGTGGTCGGTGGCCGCGAGGCGCAGCGACGGTGTCGTGCGCGAGTCGGGCAGGGGACCCGGGCAGCCGCGGCTCCGGTTCGGTCGGGCGCTGATCGGATCGGAGTAAGGGCTGCGGGCGCGAGTCGAGCGGTCGATTTCCAGAGGGAGGGAGTTGGGCCGGAGGTCGGGCGGGCGGGTGCTGCTGCTGCTCGAGATGGAGAGAGAGAGAACAGCACATGTAAGATTTTGTTTTTTATTGTAAATATTTTGGACGGTCTGATCTCAGAGATCGAACGACAGCCAGTGACAACCCATTTGAGCAAATGGGCTGTCAACTCATACCCCGTATTCTCTCTCTCTCTCTCTCTCTCTCTCTATATATATATATATATATATATATATATATATATATATATATATATATATATATATATATATATATATATATATAGGGTCGGGATCTGTGCCTTAAATTTTTGCCTTCATTTTTTGCCTTCAAGAACATGATGCCCTAGAGGGTTTAGAATGTATTGATTTTTTGTGGATGTAATCATCCCACCTTAGATAGAACATCCATAAAAAAATCAGCACATTATAAACCTTCTAAGGGCATCAAATATGATACCTTCAAATTCGAACCGGATTCAAACATGGCTCGCACCTACCCAAACCAGAAATTAAAACAATAATAACTCAAGATCCACAAATAAGATCGACCAAAAATAAAAAACTATTCTACATAATCAAAATATCTTTCTATTAATGCAGACAGATCGTCGATCAACCTCCTGTATCTCCGTATGGAATCAAAATATGCCATCAGTTGTAACAAATATGCAAGTCCGAACTCGTCCGCATCATAATGCAATACAATGACAATTTGATCGATGCTACCATTGATGGTGATTTTTGTATGAATCTAGCAATGAAAAAGATGGTGAATAAACTAAAATCGAATCTTGGTTCAAGGGTTCCCCAAACCCAAGGTTTGAGATTTTGATTTCGTGTCTGGTTTTGGTTCAGACCAAAACCGAAATTTCAAAATTTTGATCGAAATCCTAGAAAAACTTTGAAATGGACAAAAAAATCATTTCTTCTGTGTTTTTTTTTTAAATTTAAATTTAAATTGTTTCAATATTTTAATGTCAATCGGAAAGCAATATTTTGGTGGAGTTTGGTGTCATTTTATAGATATGAAGAGTTTTCGTCTACTGTTGAGGCGGCTATGCCAATATGACAGCTAAATAGTTAACTATGAAGAAAAGTTTTTTTTGTGTTTCATAAACATAGCACCAAGATAACTTGTTGCAAGTGCAACCATGAAAGATGAAGAGTTCCCTAAATACCAAAAGGAGCAGAAAAATGATAGGTTTGCCATTTTTTTGATGATTTTCCAAATGAAGAAAACATTGTATACCAAACGAATTCAAGGTACCAAGAGAATTCAAGGTGAGTTTGTAATCAAAGTTGTCAAGGTACAAGATGGAGGTGGATAGCGTGCTCTCGGAGTTGTTTGATCACGTTGAGAAGGGTTAGCTACAGAATTAGAGGTCGAGCTCTCCTCAAAATAGTGAATAATGCACAATGTCAATTAGTTCACAATAAGATCGGATTCATTACGTTACAGTGACCTACAAGAGTCCTAACTTAGTAGTGTTGTGGTAGTTGTTTATGTTCTTAATTTAACATTTTACATAAGATGGGAGTCTAAGCGGAAACAGTTGCTATATAAATACCATGACTTAACCTAGTGAAAAAATGTGATAGAGCATTCACCGAAAACCAAGTTTCTACTCTATAAAGATGTCTCGAATGCATTGACAATGGCGTTTCTGAGTTAAGCAAATGCAAATATAGTCAACTACCCCTTCCAATCCATTGATCAAACTAGATTCTTAGAAAAAAAAAATTATCAACTGCAAGAAGCATTTGGGATAATTTGTTGAAAAACATGAAACCACCTATGATTTAAAGTCAAAGGAAATGGGTGGGGATCATACAGTGGAAGAGATGCTTGGCGAGGGTGTCGTTGGGCATGTACTCGGCAACGAGGAGGCGCTCGTCGCCGTCGCAGCAGTAGCCGATCAGGTTCGCCAGCCTCCTGTGCCTCAGCTTCCCAACCCCCCACGCCTCCTCCTGCGGACAGCAGACCCAAGACTACAATCACCCAATAGAGCAGAAATAACCAAGAGGAGACCAAACAATGGGGAGGGAGGGGGGTTGAGCTTACAGCGAACTGCTTGGGATCGGGCCAGGCCATCTTGGTGAACTTCTTGACGGCGATCCATCGCCGGTTCTGGAGGCGGCCCTTGTAGACGAGGTTGGGAGCCTTCTCCCCGCTCTCCGACACGATGTTCTCGGAGCCGAATCCGCCGGTTGCCGCCCGCAGCTCCGACAACGCGAACTCTGAGAAAGCCGGCACCTCCCCTCCGCCGCCCACTCCCGCGGGCTGGGCCTGGTGGAGTGAGAAGGACGGCCGGTGGCTCTGCTGCTGCTGCTGCTGCTGGCTCTTCTTCTCCGGTAGCCTCTCCGTCCGAAACAAGGAGCAGCAGCTCCCCATCGCCACCTCTCTCTCTCTCTCTCTCTAACTCCTCTCTTTCTAGTCTCTGTATAATTATGTAGCTGCCATCATTGCGTATTTGATGGATTTGGGAGGAGAGAACAGAGGAAAAGATCGCATCATTTGCTTCTGCGCGTGTGGGAAGAGAGAGAAAAGGGTGCTCTGATCTCCCACAACTCTCTCTGTCTCTCTCTCTTCGCTCTCTTTCTCTCTCTAACTTTAATTTCTTTTTCCAGATTTTCTTTTCATTGAAGTGTAGTTTGTACGCACGAGCACGGTACCGCCTCTTCAGGCCCCAACACTTTTCCTCCTTGGATCGGTGTGGAAGTGGGGGTATAAAATAAGGAAATTTTATTCATACCCCATAAATCTGTAATTAGCCCCCATTTCCAACAAACTTGAACACACCCCTTTTTTTTTTTTCATACCCCATTCCTATCCCAAAAATACCCTTCCCTCTTACACCCCACCTTCAATACACCCCAGTTAAATGGCCGGTTCCAACTTGATTATACCCCAATCGAACACATACCCCAATTATATGCACTTTTGAATACACCCCACTTTTAAATAAACCCCATGCAGTTGGCTGATACTTTTTTTTTTTTGAGATCGGCGGGTGTCCCGAAACCTTTCGGGCAATGGCCCACTTCCAGTTGGCTAATACTTGAAGGCACAAGTAGAGCTGCAACCCGAGTCCAACCTGAACCCAACCCGAATTTGGGCAGGCTAATCCGAGCCCAACCCGAATTATTTCTCCTCGACCCGACAGGACCCGACACGAAGTTAGCGGGTCTGGGTCAAGGCTAAACGGGCACGATAGACTCGTTTAATAAACGGGTCGGGTCCGGGTTTAGAGTCTGGACACGGTAGACCCGGGAAGACCCATTTAGTATTCAACGGGTCGTGTCGGGTCGGGTCTACCAGCAATTTGATACTATAATATATAATACTAGTGGGTCTTTCGGGTCAGGTCGGGTCAAGTCGGATTGGGTCGGATCGGGTCAACTGAATAGATCCGGGTGGTAAAACGGGTCTTATCGTGTCTACCTGTTTATTAGCGAGTCGGGTACGGGTTTAGGATCTAGACACGATTAGTTAAACGGGTCGGGTCCGAGTCTAGGGGTTTTGGACACGACACGAACCCGACACGACATGACTCATTGCCACCCCTAGCTGCAACTTGGGCGGGCCAACGCGAACCCAACCCGACTTTGGGTGGGTTAACCCGAACCCACCCCGTACAACCCGGCCAACCCGACGGGTTGGGCTTGGGCTAAGTTTAAACAAACATTGGGTTGGGTTGGGGGTACAAAAGACGCTGAGCAAGGGCTTTGGGGTTTGGGGTACAAAAAAAAGGGCATTGTTGGTATTAAAGGATTGTTGAGTAAGTTATTGAGAAACGCTAGGGATACGGGGGCTAATTACAGATTTTTGGGGTATGAATAAAATTTCCCATAAAATAAATCCCCGAGTACACACTACAACTACACGGACGGTGATGTGGGCCAAGGCCCGCGGAGGCGATTATCATCGGGACATTTGGCGATCCCATCGCCGAGGATTTAGACGAAGCGGCAGGGGGGCATATCAGTCATTTCAGAACAAGCCCTGGGGCCGGCGACTGGAAACGCCCGCCCACCGCTCTGACGCCGAGCGAGCCGGTCCGGCCGGGCCAAGCCCACCGAAAACCTGCAACGTGATATCCGGATTTCGGGCTTGGGGGTAAGCTTACCGGACTCGGGCTACTGCTATCGTTTTCATAGGCTTGCAGGCTTTACAAGCTGTACATCCATCGTCCGTGTGGGGATGGGG
Organism: Chamaelirium japonicum; assembly: GCA_947650365.1. Lineage (NCBI taxonomy): Eukaryota > Viridiplantae > Streptophyta > Magnoliopsida > Liliales > Melanthiaceae > Chamaelirium > Chamaelirium japonicum. The sequence continues at coordinate 23,433,198 of OX393550.1, read as the reverse complement.
ATACAGAGTCGGAGAACAGTGGTGGGTGCGGTGGTGCTGTCCCGCTCCCGTGTCGGCCGCCGCCGCGCCGACACCAACGAACTCGGCCTCACCCGTTCTCACACGTGCCGGATTGGCGGTGGGTGGGAATGGAGCCGTGCCTCTCCATCCAACCTGCCTTTCAGAGCACGGCTGGACTCAAAAGTCACTGTTCCTCTTACAACCTTGGATTAACCCATAGAAACACCACATTTATTATACATTTATTATACGCCATGACGACCGGCGTAGGACAATCTCGGGATTCGATCATGCGACCACCCGAGAGGAAAACCACGGTTTACTGCTAGGATGCAACTGTGGTTGCGAAGCCGTTGCCTGAAATGCACGATGTGTGCTTGCATGTTTCGGGGGAATGGTCGACCGACCGCGTGTTCTTAGCCCAAGATTTATATAAATTGTCTATCTAGTCATGAATTATGGATATATTCTTATTAGCATTTATATAAAATTTGTTCGATGCTTTTATGGTTCAGAATGTTGACATTTAAAAAGAGCACAAACTCATAAGATGGGATGTTGAGGTGAATATGCATAATAACTAGAAGGGGATAAAGTGAGAAATTGATGTATTAGAAAAAGTATTGAAGTTGTATCAATTAATGACAAGAGAATGGAGAGTGGATTAAGGTAGTTTCGCAATATACAATGTAAAGCAAAGGTAGCCCCGATTCGGAGAGCATTCCATATTAGTGTGGAAGGTCCAAGTAGGATTCTTTGACAATAGATATAATGCTAAATATAAATGAATGGTGAAGAAAGTTGAAACAACCAACCCCAAGTAGATGGGACATGGCTTGATGGTTATTGTTATGATATTGACATAAAATTTGCTACTTATACTCTAGATCTGTATACTACTACTATCTCAATTAACATGTCTATATGACTTGTTCAATTGATGACCTAGCATTAGGGATGGCAATTATTCAGGTTTATCGGGTTACCTGACCTGATCCGACCCTATTGGGACAGGTTTGGGATGCTCAAAAACGGGTTTGGGTGGGGGGGGTTGGGATATGAATTTCAAATCCGGTTGGGTTCGGGTTTTACTTCAACCGCCCCGACCCGCCCCGACCCGGGTATATAGCCTATCAAGATCATATAATAAATTGACATGTGCTTATAACCGTGTGATCGTAACATAGGAGGAACATTTGCTATGTAGAGCTGCGATTAGGTGGGCCCAAGAAGTTAAATATGTAGTTTTTATAAAGCTAACCTGACCCAACCAACAATGCATAAATGGGGCGGGGCGAGACGGGGCGGGTATGGGTTTTTCCAATGCTAATTGGGACGGGTTTGGAAATTGCCCTCAAAACCCGAAGCAGATTTGGAACAGGTATGGAACGGGATAAAATATAATGGGACGGGTTCGGAATAGGACCGACCAGTTCCAAACCCGACCCGTTGCCATCCCTACTTAGCATATTGAAAATTGTTTACCTTGGTCACTTTCACCCAGGCGTGCCAACTTGAGGAGTCATTTTCTACTTAGTCAGGATTTAGTCTTCCGATAATGCAAGGGTAGGAGCAGTGGATGTTAACGATTTTGGATACAGTCAAACAGTGTTAGAAGACTTCACTTAGTTATTTGCTTATTTTCATGTAATAACATTTTTTGTTTTTTTCTATTTTGATTTGTGTATCCATTTGACTTTTATTAGTATTTGGCTTTTACTCGTTATTTCCAATAAATAAAAGTATATTTAGACAAGTTTATTAATTAGACTCTTGCTCTAATTCTATTTTCTATCTCTTGTGCTTTTCGTCCTAAAATGTTTAAATTTCTCATTATGATGATATTGACAAATAACAACACCGTTGGTTTAACTATCCAATTGATGACCACAACTGTCTCACACTTCAAGGGTTGGGCCCCGGCCAATAGTGGTTAACCCGATTTCTAGGGCGTGACACATAAAATTTGAAAGGCTTAATCACTTATGTTGACGAATAGTCCAACATTAGTAAGGGGGCACGTATAGGCTGTGTTAGGGGATATTTTTCGCTGGTCTGAGCGGTTGCTCTGCAAGACAGAAGAAGCGTGAGAACGGATGGCTCCCTTAAGAGCGCAGACCCTCCAACGCTCAAATTAGAACATGTACGAACATGAGAGAGCTGTAGTAGGTAGAAAGTGTTAGAGTTTTGGGTTTTCAACCTGTACTTTGGGGCCAGGGGTGGTACCTGTATAGACTCTTGCAGCCCGTCAGAGCCTAACACATGGCGGTTTCTGTTGTAGCTCATGTGTCTTTAGTGTGGATTTTCTATATTAACATTAATAAAGATGCCTTTGGTTATTGTTTTAATTAGAATACTATGGTATATGTTAATATACATATAATAAAGGACCCTAGGGAACACAGTAGGCCACTGAGGCGCATGGTGGATCCATGCTTGGGAGACCCAGTGGACCAGTTATGTGTAGATCTAGAACTAGTTCACAGCTTAGGTGATGCCGGTCGTGTTGAACAAGCTGTTGGCAGGTAGAGGATGTGGTGAAGTCTCCACCACGGGAACGTGGGATTTCCATTCACCTGACGAAGCACGATGATCGTGTTGAACAGGAACCAAGACGGTGCACAGTTTAGTGATTCAGACACTGGTGCATAAACTGTCTTACTACTATAGATAATATATCCTTAACCCTGAGGGACCATGTTCACTGGGCCAACCAGTTGTGTGGTGCTTTGATGTGCCAACTTGTGCGGACCTTCCATAGTCCAATACCACGGTACATTGGGTTACCCGGCTGACGCTTGAGTGACATGTAATCCCTACAGGTTATCCGACGTCCAGTATTGGATGGGTGCATTTTGATGAGTCAATCTGTCCATACAATTAACCCAGGCCTGGTGGTTGTCAGTATGACTGACGACGTTCCGGATGCTAGACATAGCACTGGAAGGTATGTGGCGTTATGGATGACAAGTCATCAAACCCTAATCAGATGATCGATCGGGATCTGACGGTGCTCCCCACCGCCCGAGTCGTATCATGGCACCAGTAATAGGAGGGACTGAGGATTATCGGAGTATAGTAGAAAACAGGGTTACGAGGGAGTAACATAAGTTTAGGATCACTAAAGTTCAACTCGTGTCACACTCTGGGTGGCTACGTGGGTTAATCGGATTAGGGCTGATTAACGGGACTTTCGGTGTATCACCGGAATAGTTAATCAGGGATCCGGTTAGAGCTAGAGATCCCGAACCCTGAAGGTTCCACCCTGTCATTGTATATAGAAATTGTTCCCTGACCTGGTTAGATACGTTGGATGCGAAGTAGCGTGATGGAGCACAAGCCCGGAGCCTAAGAACCTAATTCACATGTATTAGGGACTATAGGGGTATTTTGGTAAATACTGAAATATGGCTCAGAACACATTGAATATGGATCTTAGAATGAGCGGAATAATTTCAGGAGCTTATAGGCGCTGACGGAACTCGATTCCGAGTAGCACACCTCACTCAATCTCTCTCGCAGTGTTTCACTTTTCATGAAGGGCGTTTTAGTCCAGGCTTCACAATAGACACCTGAAACCCTAAAAACCGCCCCCCTCTTATCCTTATCTACTAGGGGCCGGCCCTAGCTTGCTTGAAGCAACAGGGGACCGGCCCTATAAGATAAGAAGGGAGAGAGAGGGCCGGCCTTATGTGTCTTCCCTCTCCAAAAAAATCCGAACCTCTCTCCCTTTCTCCCTCTCTTTGTGGTTTCGGCCAAGGAAGAAGAAGGAAGAAGAAGGAGGAAGGAAGGAGAAGGAAGAAGAGAGAAAGAGAAGGAGGAGATCTACCGGCACGCCGTCGTCTTCGCAACGAATTCCTCCGTCGGCTCATAGTCCTTGCACTCAGAGGTAGGACTTCGAGGATTCCTCCCTTCGCAAAAGACAAGGTGCTATCCGACAGTTTCCCTTGCGATTCACGTGCGGTTCATCATCGTTCCATTCTCTCTGGATCATATATCCACAAGGTATGATGATTCTAAACACCTAACTAGATGCATGCATGTCTTCCGTAGATCGTAGTATGCCTCTAGGGTGTCCGCACATATGCTAAGATCATAAATTTGTATGTAGATTGTTTTGTAGAATTAATTGTAATGAAACATACGCCATATGATCTTCGGATCTATCTTTTGCTTTCGCTGCGACTCTGATAAGCGGATCCAATTCCAACAATTGGTATCAGAGCACGCTTTGGTGTATATTTAATGCATTAATTCGTGAAAACATTATGTGAATATATGATGGCATATGTTTTCGTCGGGGTTCGGCGTAGATCATGCATATGGATTGTATTATGTATCGTCTTTTTGCAGGTGCCGCGCTGAATAGTAATCTGTGATTGTATGCCTCCGGGGGTCGGATCCCGGATTTAATTTTGCATTGATTATTATTATGCTTGTGGTTTTTAAGACTCTAGATGGGTGGGGGTGGAGGTTGACCACCCTCGGTTCCCTGGCCATGTTTCTAGGATTGTTTCCTTTTCTTTCTAGCGAAATTGTACACGAACAAGCACTTGCTCCGAGCGTGTTAGTTTTTCGGTCACAGTAAGAAGGAGATGATGCTACATTCACGGTTCGGGCAAGTGGTACCATGGCGTGCAAAGACCCAGCGAAAGCGTGCACGTTGGCAATAATGGGGATCGTCATCAGAGATTGTGCAAAACGGAAGAGCATGATATCTTGGCTATGTTATTCAGGTTCAGGGGTCGGACCCTGGACTTGATTCAGTTTGGATGCTATTTCTGTTGTTTCTCTTTACTTAGTGTTTAGAGAACCCCAATGATAATTGTGATTATCTATCTTGCTTGTGAGTTTATCTCTAGATCAGACTTAGGGTTAGTACTAAGCTTATGGATTCATCGGTGTCTCTATATGGTTCTAACACGTGCGAATCTAGTGGCTAGCTAAAAGGAAAGGTGGTAACCACCCTCGTGGTAGTTCAGGTAGCCAAGTACTATGCACCGAGATAGACGCAGTGTTAGATTTGTTTAGAGATAACTAATGTCTCCATAAGAAATATGATAACCCTAGTGGGATGCCCTTTCCCCACGTGGTCCTAGCGACCAAGTTATGTTAGGATTTCACTGTGTGATACCCGTTTCTAGATGACATTTGATGGTAGTATGAACTCATCACGATTTGGTTATGCCACCATTAGGTTGAGGTCCGGCGGAGGTTGTCAGATGTCCCTATTTGGCCAGCATCGAAATCTATAATGAGATGAGGTCTACTATGACATCAGACATCAAATTATGAACGATGTGTCATTCTAGTGGGAGTCATTTCCACGTTGACCTTAGTCTAGGCTCCAGATCTTAGGATTATGGGCAAACTAGTGAAGTATCGGGATCCTTGGAATCTATGTAATGTGATCCTTTCAAGAAAGGCGAAAGCTGAGTATTCAAGGTAGGGACTATGATATTTTCCGAGGATACTAATGTTTTGCGGGAAGGTTTGTAATCCTAATGGAAGCGTGGTAGACCAGGGTCTAAGTCTAGATGGTCATGACCTTTCTAGATATGCATAAAACCTCATAACGAAGGAATGTGTAAGAGGTTCCCTCCAAAGGGGAGCCCCTGGCCTCCATAATCAACTAGCTAAGGGTCTAGGTGGGAGGTACGCAGTTCGATATTTCTACCGGGTGAGAGCTGTATTTCCTTCCATACTGGTTCTCCTAGTGGTTTCCTTCGGGACATGGAGGATGCCGGTGGCAGTGGGTGACAGTTTTTTCCTGCACCGCAGGAGCCTATGAACCCCCCTACCGACACCACCTAGATTTGTGGGAAACATCCGGAAGCTTGTGTGAATCCGCCATTGCTGCGCACGCGGGTCACATAAAGCTGGCCAAAAGGAGACTGGGAGGTCTTTCAGTTTGCCATGGGTAATTCTGATGAAGACTGGGTCGTAAAAACTCTGTTGGTAGAAGCGGTTGCATGCTTTCTGTCACACCCCAGAAATCTGAAACTGACTCCTGGGGTGTGAATTGAGAAAAACCAAGGATTTTAGGGTTTAGTCAACTGTCTATTCCAATTAGGGTTTCTCACTAGGCTTCTACTCTTTCAATAAATATTTTAAAACTTACAAAACATTTTTTATTTTCAAAGAAAATATAGAGATACAATTTTATCGACAGAGAGGTGATCACGCTCGACCCTCAACCGGGCTATCCTCTTAGCATCTGCGGCCTGCTAGTGCCCCACATGCTGACAGAATTCCCTCTGAAGGGAGCACGAGGCTCAAGCCTCTAACGACGAGCCGAGTAGCTTTGTCCGCTCTCTAGCACTTGGGCATTGGTTCACATGTCCTATCTAATGGGCTAGTCAATTAGGTCACTTTATGTTTTATATTTTATTATGAGCTATTCTAGGTTTGAGGCCTTGAGGAGAGGCCTACCCAAAAAGAATACAACTGGATCATTGCCACTAATAACATACACTAACCTAAACCTAGTTCGATTACAATGCCAGAAAGAAACAGTACTGCTACACGACATACTGAAGTCTAAACTCTGCCACCGTCCTAACTCCGCCGCTGGCCTCGTGCTGCGGCTACCCCTGAGTCTCCGAACCTGCAAAAGAGCCTACTCATGGAAATGAGTAGCCCCCAAAATGAATTGGGAGATTAGCCAAATAAATGACTAGTGACAAGCTAACTGCCTAGGTAATTAATGACGCCCGTATTTTATCAACAATTTACTGATTATCCTAATTGTCCAACTACATTTTCAATAACGTCCTAAGTGTCCATGCAGTTTCTACATTTGCATACAATTCCTACTATCACTAAGTTATCGAGAGTATCATTTTACAATTAATAAAATTAAACACACACAATGTGAACCCCGGATATTTTGTTCATCTTGCCCCCAGTCGGGCATTACTATAGGGCCTTTTATTTCGATGTAGAGGACCAACTCTCTCACCGCGCATACTCTGACACCATGAGCAAAGTCACCCATATGATCATAAGGGGTTTTCCGTCATTCACGGTGGAGCTCTACCGCCCAACTTGTTTTCCTTGGGGGCTTCAACTACCCCGGGACAAGATTGCTAGGCCAATCCCTCTTCGAGGGCACCACCTATTGGCTTTACCACAACCCCTACCCGTGACCCCCTAGCCTACTAATCTTCGGTTGTGCGCGCAGGGTGGTTCACGGCCCTTTGCGCGCATGGGATCCGAATCTTTCCACATGCTAAAATATCACACCAATATAATAATAAAGCAATTTCGATGATTTACCCCGGGATTCGTACCGCGCTCACAACCCATGCATCACAAATAACTATAAAGAATTTATTCTCGCCCGTATTCCTATATGCCCGGGTCTCTACACTCCATCCAGGAGAGTGAGCCCGATAATTATTATTTAATCATTAATTCTTAATATTAAGGGAATTCCTACTTACAATGTCCAAGCAATCAGAAAATTTATTATTAAATTATATTATTAAGCATGTGTCGTCGGACTCGCGACTCCGCATGCAAGGCGGGGTCCACTCGACCACATACGACGATGTCCGGCGGGACCCGCATGCAGCGTTATGGACACCTATCTTTAATTTCTATAACAACATAGTTAATTATCTAAACAGCGTGCAGTGTCACCTGGAAAGTGTGCTCGGGCTGATGCTACTAAGTGCCCTTCGCTCCGCCTCCGACTCGGTCCACGTGCCCACTAACTGCCAAACATACCAGCGGTCCATGGTCATTAAGTGCTACTAAAATATTATTGGCTTAGGCCCTGATTGGCAAGTCGAGAATTTATACGTCATCGGACGCCGGTCTACTAGCACGCAAATCGATACGCCAAAGGTAGCCTCATCGGACTCTGGTCTACTAGCAAGCAAATCGATGTGCCAAAGATAGCGTCATCGGACGCCGATCTATTGGCACGCAAACTGGTGTGTCAAAGGTAGCGTCATAGGACGCCGATCTATTGGCACGCAAATCGATGTGCCAAAGATAGCGTCATCGGACGTCGGTCTATTGGCACGCAAACTGGTGTACCAAAGGTAGCGTCATCGGACGCCGGTCTACCCAAGCTTCACACTCTCTGTAAAAGGTCAGAAAAGTCTGGTGTACAAGTTGCAAAGGTCCATTTATGGACTGAAGCAAGCATCTAGAAGTTGGAATATGCATTTTGATTAGGCTATCCAGTCTTATGGATTTGACCAGAATGTGGATGAACCATGTGTTTATAAAAGGAGCGATAAGACTGCAGTAGTTTTTCTAATGCTTTACGCAGACGATATCCTGCTTATTGGAAACGATGTTGGAATGTTGTCTACAGTGAAGATGTGGTTATCCTCTCAATTTGACATGAAAGACCTGGGTAAAGCGAGTTATGTTCTGGGGATCAAGGTAACTCGAGATCGCCAGAACAAGACTCTCTCGCTGTCACAGTTAGCCTACATAGATACTATCTTGGTCAGATTCAATATGCAAAACTCCAAGAAGGAACTGATTCCATTCAGACATGGAATGAAATTATCTAAGGATCAGGGTCCTAAGACTCCTGAGGAGAGGGCAGAGATGCAGAAGATACCTTATGTTTCGGCTGTAGGGAGTCTGATGTATGCTATGCAGTGCACGAGACCAGATATATGCTATACAGTAGGCATGATGGGTAAGTATCAGTCAAATCCGGGTCCAGGGCACTGGACTGCTGTGAAAAGTATACTCAAGTATCTCTGTAGGATGAGAGATTATGAGTTAGTTTACTCTTCACAGGAACTGATGCCGATAGGATATACGGATTCTGACTTTGCATCAGATCCGGAATCCAGGAGATCGATATCAGGGTTTGTGTTTTCATTAGGAGGAGGAGCTGTCAATTGGAGGAGTGTGAAGCAGGGATGCATCGCAGATTCGACGACATAGGTTGAGTACGTTACGGCGTACGAAGCAGCTAAGGAGGCGGTATGGCTCAAGAAGTTCCTCACGGACTTAGGATGCGTACCGGGAGCTCAAGATCATATTGTCCTTTACTGTGACAATAGTGGGGCGATAGTATAATCCAAGGAGCCAAGATATTACCAGAAGAACAAGCATATCGAGCGGAAATGCTACATTATCCGGAACTTGCAGAAGCGAGGGGAGGTTGAAGTGACTCAGGTGGCGTCTGCAGATAACATGGCGGACCCTTTCACAAAGGCGTTACCGACCAAGGCTTTTGAGAAGCACGTGGATGCCATGGGAGTTAAGACTATTGTTCCTCGCTAGGCCAAGTGGGAGATTGTTGTAGCTCATGTGTCCTTAGCGTGGATTTTTTATATTAACATTAATAAAGATGCCTTTGGTTATTGCTTTAATTAGAATACTACTATAGTATATGTTAATATACATATAATAAAGGACCCTAGGGAACACATTAGGCCACTGAGGCGTATAGTGGATCCATGCTTGGGAGACCCAGTTGACCAGTTATGTGTAGATCTAGAACTAGTTCACAGCTTAGGTGATACCGGTCGCTTCACCGAGAACAAGCTGTTGGTAGGTAGAGGATGTGGTAAAGTCTCCACCACGGGAATGTGGGATTCCCATTCACCTGACCAAGCACGATGATCGTGTTGAACAGGAACCAAGACGGTGCACAGTTAAGTGATTCAGACACTGGTGCATAAACCGTCTTACTACTATAGATAATCTATCCTTAACCCTGAGGGACCATGTTCACTAGGCCAACCAGTTGTGTGGTGCTTTGATGGGCCAATGTGTGTAGACCTTCCATAGTCCAATACCACGGTACGTTGGGTTACTCGGCTGGCGCTTGAGTGACATGTAATCCCTATAGATTATCCAACGTCTAGTGTTGGATGAGTGCGTTTGATGAGTCAATCTGTCCACACAATTAACCCAGGCCTGGTGGTTGTCAGTATGACTAACGACGTTCCGGATGCTAGGCATAGCACCAAAAGGTGTGTGGTGTTATAGATGACAAGTCATCAAACCCTAGTCAGATGATCGATCGGGATCTGATGGTGCTCCCCACCGCCCGAGTCGTATCATGGCACCAGTAATAGGAGGGACTGAGGATTATCGGAGTATAGTAGAGAACAGGATTACGAGGGAGTAACATACGTTTAGGATCACTAGAGTTCAACTCGCGTCGCACTCTGGGTGGCTACACGGGTTAATCGGATTAAGGCTGATTAATGGAACTTTCGGTGTATCACCGGAACAGGTAATCAGGGATCTGATTGGAGCTAGAGATCCCGAACTCTGAAGGTTCTACCCTGTTGTTGCATATAGGAATTGTTCTCCGACCTGGTTGGATACGTTGGATGCGAAGTAGCGCGATGGAGCGCAAGCCCGGAGCCTAAGAACCTAATTCACATGTGTTAGGGACTGTAGGGGTATTTTGGTAAATACTGAAATATGGCTCAGAACACATTGAATATGGATCTTAGAATGAGCGAAAAAATTTCAGAAGCTCATAGGCACTGACGTAACTTGATTCCGAGTAGCGCACCTCACTCAATCTCTCTCGTAGTGTTTCACTTTTCGTGAAGGGCGTTTTCGTCCAGGCTTCACGATAGAAACTTAAAACCCTAAAAACCGCCCCCCTTTTATCCTTATCTACTAGGGGCCAGCCCTAGCTTGCTTGAAGTAATAGGAGACCGGCCCTATAAGAGAAGAAGGGAGAGAGAGGGCTGGCCTTATGTGTATCCCCTCTCCAAATAAATCCGAACCTCTCTCCTTCTCTCCCTCTCTCCCTCTCTTTGTGGTTTCGGCCAAGGAAGAAAGAGGAAGAAGAAAAAGGAAGGAAGGAGAAGGAAGAAGAGAGAAAGAGAAGGAGGAGATCTACCGGCACGCCGTCGTCTACACAACGAATTTCTCCGTCGGCTCGTAGTCCTTGCACTCAGAGGTAGGACTTCGAGGATTCCTCCCTTCGCAAAGGACAAGGTGCTATCCAACAGTTTTCCTTGCGATTCACGTGCGGTTCATCATTGTTCCGTTCTCTTTGAATCATAGATCTATAAGGTATGATGATTCTAAACACCTAACTAGATGCATGCATGTCTTCCGTAGATCGTAATATGCCTCTAGGGTGTCCGCACATATACTAAGATCATAGATTTGCATGTAGATTGTTTTATAGAATTAATTGTAATGAAACATATATCGTATGATCTTTGGATATATCTTTTGCTTCCGCTGCGACTCTGATAAGCGGATCCAATTCCAACAGTTTCTTCCCGCACCTTCTATGCCTCTATGTGCCAGCCCACATGGGCTCTGATGGCCCTTGTCGTTTAGCCTGTCAGGAGGTGGTAAGGGGGGGATGCACCGGTCTTGTCTTTGCCAGGTGGAGGTTCAAGAAAGCGCTAGTCTGGAAGGTCCTAGACCGACTTTGGCCGGCTTCCGTGGACTGCAATCGTCCACGTAGCTCCATAGGGGTGATGACATCTGTCAGCTCATTACCGCCTTATTGTGGGCGACCTCTGCGGTTAAGGGGGCGAGCTCCTAGTCAGGGGAGAGGAACCTTCAGGACCTTTCCTACCACAAAAGAGCGGACTCTTGGCATGCGAGCTGGTCGCCAGGCAGGCTGTGAGCACCACCCACTGGGCGACCTCCATCACGTGCGAGCTGTTCGCATGTGGTGAGGGTCAGCCTTGATCGGGCTGCAAGCCATGGCCACAGGCGACCTCGGAAGATGAAGGGGCGAGTTTCACGATCGTTTGCCTGATCAGACACGCTTCTTAGTGAGCTATGGATGTCGGGTTTGGCGAGCTCCTTGAGCGAGTTGTGGGTGTTCGTAGATATCATTCTAAGTTTCTATTAGCAAAAGGGGCGATCTCTTAGCGTGCGAGCTGGTCGCATGTGGTGAGGGTCAGCCCTGGGCGGGCTGCATGCCACGGCGATAGGCAATCTCTGTCCAAGAGACGCAACGATCTGTTAGAGCAAGCGCATGGGCGAGCTGCGAGCACCGGCCACTGGGCGACCTCTTCCACGTGCGAGCTGGTCGCATGTGGTGAGGGTCAGCCCTGGGCGGGCTATAAGCCACGACCACAGGCGACCTTAGAAGACTAGGGGGGCGAGCACCTCGGTCGTTTACCTGATCAGGCAATCTCCTGAGCGAGTTGTGGGTGTCGAATTTGACGAGCTCCCGAGCGAGCTGTGGGTGTCGGATTTGACTAGCTCCCGAGCGAGCTGTGGGTGTTCGTAGATATCATTCTAAGTTTTCTATCATCAAAGAGGGGCGATCTCTTGGAGCGCGAGCTGGTCACTGGAAGGGCTGTGAGCACCAGCCACTTGGGCGACCTCTATCACGTGCGAGCTAGTCGCATGCGGTCAGAGTCAGCCCTAGACGGGCTGCGACCTTGCAGTATTTGGTTGACCGAAAAGAGGTTCAGTCTCTACGCTACAGGGAACGGTACAACATCCTTGCGCCTTTTGTGCTTGTGAAGTTCACGAAGGCATACCCCAAGTGGCTTCCACCCTTAAATCCAGGGAAAGATACAGAAAGTTGTATTCCGTGGCGTCACCTCTTTGTTGCTTCAGTCTCCCCTCGACAGTGCTCGTCGAGCACCTCCCGAAGTTGCTGCTTGCTCAGCTTGTTTAGGAGGTTCTCGATCATGAGGGTAGTGTTCCCAGTGGCCGCTCCTCCACTATCAGCCTTCTCTCTGAACTCGAAGCCTTCGGCGGGGAGCCGGAGCGGATTCCTTTTGTATCTCGAAAATGACTTCTTTCGAAGGAGCCTGCAGATCCACCATTTCGGTTTGGCTATTTGTTGTTGATTTTTCCAAGGACCATCATTACCCCCTCCTGAGGGAGTGGCTAAGCTGTTGCGCCGCTCGCTCAGGAGTCTAGCAAGGTTTTCCCACTTTAGATCATGCTTTAGCAAGGTCTCCTTTAATTCCAGTTGATAACTTCTTCTCCTCATGCGGGGTGGCGTCCAGACGTGATGTGGAGTGCCAAATTCGTGTGTATGACAATCTAACTTCTGCTACTACAAGCGCTGGGCGGGCCGTGAGCACCAGCTGAGGTGCGACCTCCTCCGTGTGCGAGCTAGTCGCATGCGGCTGGGGTAAGCTCCTAACGGGCTGTTGGCACCTGCCACAGGCGTCCTTGCGTAGAGAGCTTTGACTCGCAGTACCTCAAGAATGAGGTCTCGAGGGAGATGCAGCTCTGTCCAAGGGAAGCAGTTATCCGTTACTGCAAGCGCCGGGCGGGCTGTGAGCACCAGCCGCGGTGCGACCTCCCTCACGTGCGAGCTAGTCGCATGTAGTCAGGGTTAGCTTCGGGCGGGCTGTTGGCACCAGCCACAGGCGGTCTTGCATTAAGAGCTTGGACTCACAGTACCTCAAGAATGAGGTCTCGAGGGAGATGCTACTCTATCCAAGGGATACAGCTATCCGCTACTGTAAGCACCGGGCAGGCTGTGAGCATCAGCCGCGGTGCGACCTCCTCCGCGTGCGAGCTAGTTGCATGCGGTCGAGATCAGCTCCGGGCGGGCTGTTGCACCAGCCACATGCGTCCTCGCGTAGAGAGCTTTGACTCGCAGTACCTTATAAATGAGGTCTCGAGGGAGATGCTGCTCTGTCCAAGGGACGCAACTATCCGCTACTGCGAGCGCCGGGCGGACTGTGAGAACCAACCGCGGTGCGACCTCCCCTGCGTGCGAACTAGTCGCATGCGGTCGGGATCAGCTCCGGGCGGGCTATTGCACCAGCCACAGGCATCCTCGCATAGAGAGCTTTGACTCACAGTACCTCATAAATGAGGTATCGAGGGAGATGCTACTCTGTCCAAGGGACGCAGCTATCCGCTACTGCGAGCGCCGGGCGGGCTGTGAGCACTAGCCACAGTGCGACCTCCTCCGCGTGCGAGCTAGTCGCATGCGATCGGGATCAGCTCTGGGCAGGCTATTGCACCAGCCATAGGCGTCCTCGTGTAGAGAGCTTTGACTTGTAGTACCTCATAAATGAGGTCTCGAGAGAGATGCTGCTCTGTCCAAGGGACGCAGTTATCCGCTACTGCGAGTGTCGGGGGGGCCATGAGCACTAGCCGTGATGCGACCTCCTCCATGTGCGAGCTAGTTGCATGCGATCGGGATCAACTCTGGGCGGGCTTTTGCACTAGCCACAGGCATCCTCGCGTAGAGAGCTTATCTCTGATCTTTCCGTGGGCCAGATGGTCGCTATTCTTGGAGGAGCCGTGAAGATTCATGTATCCTCGCGTAACTTCGCATTAATGAGGCATGGGGAGAGGTGTGGGATCAAAAACCGATGCACTCAGCTTTATGTCTCATCATTGGGCGGCGTGAAAGGATTGCGTACGGTGCCGCGCCGTGTGGCCCACGCCGATTGGTCAAGGGCTGATTGCGTATCGGCCAGGGGGGATGTCGCTGGCGTGGCTGCCGTCAGCGCCCGGGGGGGCATGCGCAGGGACACGTGTCAGCCCCTGATTGGGAGAGGTGCGAATGTCATTTCGGTCGTCACTGCACCGCCTCTTGTATCGAGCTGTGCTTTAAATGCCTATGGTTTCGCATGCCCCTGGGACTCTATAAATAGGGGGGTGAGGACTTCGATCACCTTTTGCGAAGAAGATCTCCTGTTTGTGCTCCCCTTTTGCTTTTCGAGCTCGCCTTCCTAACGCACTTTCCAATGGCATCCTCCTCCGCACCTGCCCCAATGGTGGCGGCCTACCAGGAGGAGCCGCTTGCTGCGGTGCCGATCTCGGTGCTTCCCCCAGGGGGCCAGGAGGAAAGGGCCCCCTTGAACTAGCCCGTCGTAGTCTGGTTCAAAGACTGCGGTGGTGAGCCGGTACCAGCGAGCCTGTGTGCGGCCGCTGACATTCCTCCGGAACTCCCGATTGCGCCCATGCCACGCTCGGGGAGACCGTCTACCGGGACTATTGTCTCGGTAAGCCTGCTATGGTCCGGGCTCTGATTTCCTCTGAGCCATGTAGCGGGTGAGTTGCTGGAGCTAGCGGGCTTGTGCCCTGCCCAACTCACGGGCAACTCATGGGGGGTCCTCTACGGACTTTCCCAAATCGAGAGCGCCTTGAACGTGAGGATCCTACTCTCCTATCTCCTGAAGAAATGGCTCCTCAAGGCGGGCCCTACTTACAGCGAGGTTGGCTGCGGAGTCTTCTACCTCACCGGGCTCCCTGGCGAGGTGCTGCTGTTCTCCTCTGTCGAGAACAAGGATAGGTACTGGAAAGAGTACCCGTTTGTGGTCAACGGTGAGTGGCGAGGCCAATGCGCGGGTGTCCCAAGCCATCCGGGCAGGCCGCCTGTTGCCGCCTTCAAGGAGATCAACCTCTACCGGGTGGGCTCGAAGAAATGCATTGGGGAGGCGAGGGAGAAATCCCTTGACGCGGTGATCTTGGACTTCCTCGGAGAGCAGACTCCCGAGAAGGTCGTCGCTCCTGACTTTGCCTTCCAACTGAAGGATTCGAAGACCAGAGCCATCGCCATCAAGTAGAAAGTGGCACGAAAGAAGGTCGTCGTCTCTCGCCAGACCGGAGTGGGCTAGGAGGCCCAGGGCACAAGTTCATCCGGAGCTGGCCCTTCGGGAAGGAAGAGCAAAAAGCGGGCCTCCCTGAATCGAGTTGCCGACGCCGATACTTTTGAGAGGTGCAGCGAGGATGTGAACGCTCTGCCCCCTCCTACCAGCGTCACACCCACAGGTCAGCCCCGTGCTCCCTCTACTGGTCCCACAACTTCCTCCACAGCGGGCTCCACCCGGGGGCTGTCGTGCGGCATCGAAAGATCATCATGGTCGAGCCTGAGGACCCGCGTGTCGAGCTCCTGCTTGGCATTGTGGAAGTGGAATACCCTATGGCCGAAGTTTTGATGCGTGAGTATCCAGATGATCTCTCTGAACCCCTTTTTGTTGTAGTGATGACTCCGGAGATGGAGAAGGGCTTCACCAAGAAGAAGAAAGCTTGGAAACCCTCTCTCCATCCAAAGGGGGAGGACGATACTATTCGCCTCACTCGAGAGGCTTACGAGCGGGCGCTGGTGGAGCGGAAGAAAGCCACTCTGTAGGAAGCGGGCTTAGGGTCGGACTCCGACCTTAGCTCGGAGGAGGAGGAGGCTCCACCGGATCCCACCATGGAGCCTGCTCCGGCTTTGGTTGCACCACCCTCGCCCTTCAAGGGGCCAGCACCCGGGGGCATATCGACCACCTCGCGTCCGGGATCACCAACCCCGGTCGGCGCGATCGCTCCAGAGGTCGCCGACCCCCATAGGGTTTCGGGAGAAACGGTCTCTATCGCCGCTCCTGAGACCGCTCTGGTCACGTTGCCTCCGCCCTTCGAGGGGCCTGATCCCCCGGGGATGCCGATCCCCTCGCTCCCAAAGTCCCCGGCCTTGCCCGACGCGGGGACTGAAAAGATTGCCGGTCTCTCCGGGGACTTGGGGGGGGGGGGGGGGGGGGGGGCGCTAACTCCCACCTTGGGGCCGATCGGGTCGGAGTCTTTGAGCTCAGGCTCTGAGACTTCAAGCTCGGACCTGCCCTAGGGCGGGAAAGCAGAAGGGCCCCAACCACGTGGCGGGCAAGGGTCCTCGCAAGCTACCCCGGACCCGAGGATGGCAGAGCCCGTTACTCTCGTAGTTCTGGTTCCTCCCGTCGCGGGCTTCGATGCACCCAAAGCCTCAGGGGTCCCTCCCTCTGAGGGCGAGGCGAAGAGGGCTCCTCACTTCCTCCGGGAGCTCCTGGGTCACAACATCTTCACCAAGTCCCCCTACGTGGTGATCTTCAACAGGCATGCGGAGGTAACGACTTGGCCTCTTTCTCCTTGTTCTATCTCTCGACTGACTGCTACTTCTACAGGTGGAAAAGGTAAGCCGAGCTATAGCTGATAAGGTCGTCGCCACCGGGGGGAGTATGGTTGCGCTCTACGATGACACTCTCCTGGGTGCTGAATGGTAGATCGACGAGCACATTCTTCGCCTCCATCGAGCGGATCGGTTGGATGAGCTCGGCGTCGAAGTGGGCCAACTGCGCCAGCAAGTCGCCACCCTGAGCACCGAGGTGGATCAGCTGCGTCAGTGGGCGACCACTCTGGCCTCAGAGCGCGCTTCTACTGAGGATGCCCGCTCGATCTTCGCTGCCGAGCTGCAAGAGGCTCTGAAGGAGAAGGAGGCGGCATATGCGGAAGCCGCCCAGCTCCGGAGCGAAGCAATCTCCACGAGGGATGAGATCGCTGCGATGAAGGAGAAATACCTCAGCGACCTGCGAACCCAGCAGAGTCGCCTCTAGGCACAGCTTGACAAGCTTCTCCAAAAAGGCACGTTGGAAGCCGTAGAGCGGTACAAGTCTGAGAGATCGAGGAAGAGGCGCCACGGAGACGACAGCGGGGTAAACACCAGTAAGCCCTAAGTCTGCCTGTCTCTCGATGTAATCTTGGCTCAATGTAATCGCCTTTTGATAAATAAAGTAATTTTCCTTAGCTCGTCTGTTCTTGTTATGCTTGTCTTCTGTTAATGAGCTCGCTTCTGAGGCTGTTCACAGTGATCTCGAGGGTCGTACCCCAGGCGAGGCAGCTAATTCGCTTTAAGAAAGCTTCGATCTAAAAAAAAATGTATGTGAAAAACACGATATGCATGATGAAAAGCCGATGTGATCTCTGAGCTCGGAAAAACATAAAAACCTTAAATCAAAATAACTCAAAAACTTCCTTTGCTCAAGAGATTCAAATCTTTTTTTTATTTTTAAATAAAGCTAAAGTTCTAGCTGCCCCCTGCCTGGTTAACTCCCCCCGTAAATCCTGGTTACTGGACATGCCTTCAACTAGACCTTGCGACCTTACTCTCGTTCATGATATCGCCAAGTCTGCGCTTCGAGGGGTTACCAAGGGATGTTCAAGTCGCTTAAAAAGGTGGTAGCCCATTAAGGTTCCCCTACATCGCCCCGGGGTACCTCCGATCATGGCATGTGAACACGAAGGACCCCCGTCTTGCTTAAAGTCCCCTAGCTTGTGGACTACCCCAGCAATCTCAAGGTCGTTTGAGACGACCACTGAGAACCCTGGTCTTGCTTTAAGTCCGCGCAACGGCGGACTGTACTTTAATGGTGTTGCGTGCAAGCTTGATTGTATGCGAGCTATTCCTCGATTGCTTTTCTTCCGGGCTTACGTCTATCATTGAGCATACTAAGAAACAAATCCATCTCGAACTCCATCTATTATTCCCAAAACATTTACAAGAGGTCGCCCAAGCGCTATGCATAATACTTTCGGAGGTGAAGGGCATTCCAAGGTCGCTCCAGGAGGTCGCCGTCCGCGGTCATCAACCAGTAGGCCCCGGATCCTCGTGCTTCATGCACTATATAGGGGTCTTCCCAGTTCGCCGCGAGCTTTCCGGTATTAGGCTCTTGCGTGTTAGCGAAGACCTTTTCGCATTACTAGATCACCATGTTTGAACGCTCAATGACGAACTCTCTTATCGTAGGTGCGCTTCATCTCTTGCCTGTATCCAGCAAGGTGTAAGTTGGCGCGTTCCCTCCGCTCTTCAAGCTGATCGAGAGAACTGACGAGCAGGTCATCGTTATTGACCTCGCCCATGGCGAGCCTTCGCTCCGTTGGCAGCTCGGCTTCCATGGGTAACATGGCCTCGCATCCGTAGGCAAGGCTGAAAGGTGTTTCGTTTGTTGAGCGACGTGGAGTGGTACGATAAGCCCACAGCACCCCGTCGAGCTCTTTCTTCCACAGGCCCTTCTTCCCTTCCAGCCTTTTCTTGAGGTTGTCCAAGATAACTCGGTTCGTAGCCTCGGCTTTCTTGTTGCTCTGGGGGTACCTTGGAGAGAAGAATCTTAGGTCGACTCCATATTCGACGCAAAAGTTCTTGACTAAGCGATTGTCGAACTGTCGACCATTGTCGGTGATGAGTACCCGGGGTAGGCCAAACCTGTAAGAAATGTTCTTCCAAAGGAAGTCCTTCACTTGCTTCTCACCGATCTTGGCTAGCGGGACCGCTTTCCACCCACTTGGTGAAGTAGTCCGTAGCTACCAAGATAAATTTTCTTTGCCGTATCGACATTGGGAATGGTCCCACTAAGTCGAGGCCCCACTGTTGGAAAGGTCAGGGGCTTACCAAAGGGTGCAGCTCTTCTGCGGGCATGTGGTTGACTGTGACGTGTTTTTGGCACTGGATGCACCCTTGGGCGATCTTTATGGCATCTTGCACGAGGGTGGGCCACTAGTACCCATTCTCCTCACCTTTCCAGTGAGAGACCGCCCACCAGCATGATTGCCTAGCTCGCCAGAGAAGATGCAACCTGGCACCTCTTCTGCTTCTGGGGGCTCCATGCATCTGAGATTGGGCCCGTCGAAGGACTTTCGAAAGAGGCGGTCCCAGCGAATGAGATAGCGGCCGTTATGACTCTTCACTCGTCGGCCTTCCTCTCTATCCTCGGGGACCTCGCCTTTCTGAAGGTAGCGGATAATGGGCACGGTCCAACTGGGGGGCAGTCTCTCAGATGAGGTTTGATTTACTGCATTCTTGGATCTGGGGGCGGCCTTGTACTTCGATGATTATTTGCCGAGCTTCGGAACTTTCTAACAGGGAGGCCACGTTGGCCAAAGCGTCAGCCCATTTATTTCCGGATCGGGGAATTTGCTCAAACGAGATTCTTTCGAACTTTGTGACATTGCCCTTCACCAAGTCCGTGTAGCTTGTCATTCGCGTGTCTCATGAGGCATAGTCACCGTTGACTTGGCAAACGATCAATTGGAAATCACTGAAGACTTTTAGCTTTCTAGCGCCCACCTCTTCGGCGAGCTCTAAACCCGCTAAGAGCGCCTCATATTCTGCTTCATTGTTGGTGGCGGCAAAATCAAGCCAAATGGATTTCTCAAGAATTACCACTTTGGCGATTAGTGTGACCCCGATTCCTGACCTAGAGGCGTTGGATGATCCATCGACGAAAAGCTCCCAATCTTTCATAGATGTTTGCTTGACCTGGGAGGACTCCCCTGGCTCACCCAGAAACCTCGCCTTCTCAGGGTGTGCCTCAGTTGGCTCATCCTCCTGAGTCGGGATTGGTTCTTCCAACAAAAAATCTGCCAAAAAATTAGCAAGAGCTTGCCCCTTCATTGTAGTTCGTGGAACGTACTCTAGTCCGTAAACGGCGAGCTCAGCAGACCAGCAGTAAAGCCTTCCGGCAACCGAAGGCTTTGAGAGCGCGCTCTTCAATGGGTGCTTTGTAATGACTTTGATGGTATGCGCCGAGAAGTATGGATGAAGCTTCCTCGTGGTGAGGACCAAGGCCAAAGTGACCTTCTCGATTGGTCGATACCGGAGCTCGGTGGGGAGCATCGTGTGACTCACAAAGTATACAAGCCTTTTTACCTTTGCTTCTTCCCTCACAAGGACCCCGCTTACCGCATTCTTGGTGATGGAGAGATAAACGCCGAGCTCGTCTCCCGCCTTGGGAGCAACCAAAATAGGGGGGCTAGCTAGATAATCCTTGACTTTCTTGAATGCGAGCTCGCACTTCTCATCCCAGCGAACGTCAGCTCCCTTACGGAGTAGCTCGAATAAAGGTTAGCAACCGTCAGAAGATTTTGAGATGAAGCGATTTAACGCTGCAATTAGCCTGCTTAGCCTTTGAACTTCCTATCGCGTCCTTAGCGATGACATCTTGATGAGTGCCCTGATTTGTTCGGGATCAGCCTCGATCCCGCGATGGGTGACCAGGTATCCCAAGAACTTTGCAGATGTCACTTCGAATGTGTACTTCGTCGGGTTCAACCTCATTTGGTATTTCCTCAAGACATCAAAGATTTCTCTGAGGTCGGCAACATGCCCCTCTCACTCTTGGCTCTTCACCAAGAGGTCGTCTATATAAACCTCGACATTTTTGTCGATCTAATCTTTAAACATATGGGTGACTAACCTCTGGTAGGTCACTCTGGCGTTCTTGAGCCCAAAGGGCATCACCTGGTAGCAATAGAGCTTCCGGTACCCCGCTCCAGAGTAGAAAGCGGTCTTCTCTTGGTCATCGGCGTGGAGAGGTATCTGATTGTATCTAGAATATTCGTCCATGAAGGAGAGAACCCGAAATCCAACGGCAGCATCAACTAGAGCTCCAATTCGGGGAAGTGGAAATCCATCCTTCGAGCACGCTTTATTAAGGTCGGAGAAATCTACGCACACCCGGACAGCTCCGCTCTTCTTTGGCATCGCCACGATGTTAGAGATCCACTCAAGGAAGTGCGCCTCTCGGATGAAACCCGCCCATTCTAGCTTCTCTACCTCCACCGCAACTGCAGCGACCTTCGTGGCAGGGATATGTCAGACTTTCTGCTTGACTAGAGGGAAGTCACGCGATGTATGTAGACGGTGGTAGGCGATCTCTGGGTCGATCCGTGGCATATCGTCAAAGCTCCATGCGAACACGTCGCGATAATCTTTGAGAAGTTTTAACAAGGAGGAGACCTCAATTTTGGTTAATGACGTCCCAAGGTAGATAACCCTCAGAATATCATCATCTCCGATATCGATCTCTTGGAGAGGCTCTGCAACAGGGGACTTCCCCAACACAACATCTACTGGGCGACCTTCCGCGCCATGCTCTTGACTAACGCTGCTTCCACCCAGGCGACCTACTCACAGGGGTGAAGTGGGTGTCTCACAAGGTTGGGGAGTCACTATTGGATTGTCCGAAAGCTCGCACGGAGTGGCAGTTAACTGCTAGGAGGGTGCCGGTCTCTTGGCCTCGGAGGTGGTAAGGTGGTGGACGTCTTGGTCGCATCTGGTAGCAGCGACCTGATCGCCCCGGATGACCACAACCCCCGTTGGAGTAGGGAATTTGAGGGCCTGATGATTGGGCGAGGACACCGCATTCATCTGCCTCAGCCAAGATCGCCCAAGGATGGTATTGAATGCGGACTGCCCATCGACCACAACAAAGCAGGCTTGATGAACCTCAGGGCCCGCCATCACAGTCAAGGTGATCTCTCCAACCACTTTGGCGATCTCGCCCGTAAAGCCGCTAAGGGAGCCCGTCGAGGGAGACAAATTGACTTGTCGCAATCCCATTCATTGGAAAGCCAACAAGAAGAGGATATCCACGGCACTCCCAAATTCTACCAAGATATGTCGTACTTCTATATTGGCCATCATGAGGCGTATGACGAGGGGGTCGTTATGCGGGGTAACGACCCCGACCATATCATCCTTTGAGAACCATAGGAAGTCGCGAGCTTCCAGTCTTGGCGTTTGAAGCAAAGTAGGGATTAGAGAGATAGAGTGCACCTTTTGTGTCCGCTCTACCTCACTCACTTGCTGCCAGACTTTGTTGCTGGAACGCGGCTCGCCCAAGCTCCCGGTGATGGTGTAGCAGATCGCGGGTCCGCCTGGGGGAGATGGCGGTAGAGCGGGCTCTGCAGGTCCTGGCCGATCTTCTTTTCGAGGGACTCGTGCGGGAACCACCTCGAATCGCCTCGGTGGCGAGATGAATTGGTCCAAATTACGCAGAGTAACAAGGTCCTCTAAATGGTTCTTGAGAGCTCAGCACTGGTTGGTGTGGTGCCCGATACCTCTGTGGAATGCACACCTCCGGGTGTTGTCGGTGGATCCGAGCTCACCCTGCTGAAGAGGCAGGAAATACTGGACGAAAGACTCATTCCGGACTTGGTGCAGTATCTGCCTAAGAGAGAGGGTCATTACTGTAAAATCTCACTCCCCCGAACCAGGAGGCAGGCACCAATTCGCCGGCCTTCCGGTCATCGTGACCGAAACCTCTGTGGGTAATACAGCCGACATTGCTGGTGGGTTGTGCCCTGGCACCACCGGGGGCACCTCGCGCCGCTCCACGGCCTTAACGACGAGAGGTCGCAAAGCGGGCAGAGGCCGTTGCTCGATCATCTTTTCCTTTCGGTCGAGCACCACATCTTCAAGCTTGATGTGCTGCTGGACAAGGACGAAAAACTCGACCATTGTACGGGGGTCAGAGATAACGAGCGCATTATGGAGCTCGCTCCCTTCAGGAAGCGCACTCATGAAAGCACTCACCGCCGTGCGATCTTGCCCGGCTGTGTAACGCCCCGATATTTTACGGATTAATTCAACCCGTATAATACTGGGGTGTTAGGAATAAAAACTTGATATACATAAATTCCATCAAATATGGAAATTACTGAGCCAATCTATTAAAACATCATTGTTTCATACAATTTATCGAAATCTAAAGCCTAAAGCTAAGGCTTTCCACATTGACACATCATAATCCAGCTCCGTCATCGTCATAGAAAGATGTATAGAGTGGGTCTTTAACTCCTTCTGGGTCGACCCCCGATCGCTCCTCATCCTCTTCGGGTACTGCAGGGTTTGTCTCTGTAGGGTGCACATCATCTGTAGGGGAGTGAGTTCTATCCATTGACTTACCAATGACTTAGTTTTGTTCATGCTAAGTAATATGTATTGAAAGCAGTAAACATGACGATGAAAAGTAAATAATTAAAACATTAATCACCCGATTCCCTTTTTGGCCCTTCCGGCCAGGGTAGGAATCTCAATCCTTACCCGAGTACTTTTAGTCCGCAACAAGGCTAGCCCCACACCTAGGTACTTTTAGTCCTCAGACTAGGCTAGCCCCACACCTAGGTACTTTTTGGCCTTCCGCCAGGGCAAGACCCACACCCAGGTACTTTTTGACCTCAGCCAGGGCTAGCCCCACACCCAGGTACTTTTTGGCCTCAGCCAGGGCTAGCCCCACACCCAAATAAGTGATTACGTATTTCAAAATTTACCATTCCATATCAAATTACCGACATTCTATAGCATATAATTAGCATGAATAAACTGAGTTTAAATCCCCTACCTGAACCGTTGCAAACTCTTACTCCTGATAAGGAAACTTTAGTACGCTCAAAACCTGAAAATATGTTACTAATAATTGGTTAGTTTTTATCCTAAATTTTTCCAGGATTTTTTCAACATTTTTCGATGTGAACTAATGAGTTTTCTTCTTTAGGGGCATTTTAGTCAACTCCAAAATATTTTAAATTTATATTCATTTTGTAGAGCTTTTTATTAGGAACCCGTGGCCGTAGACGGAACTCAATTCGGAGTTCGTTTGCTCCCGATATGGCCAAAATAGTTTGTTTTTACAGATTTTAATTGGGTGGTCTGCTCTTAGTAAAAAGGTCTGGTTGTGTTTAGTAAAAATGCTTTGGTCATTAAAAACATGGTGGTTTTATCAGAATTTCTTTTTGGGCTTAAAAAACTTAATGGGCTTCGGCCCATTACTGCTAATGGGCTTTTAGCCCATTGATTATTTAATTAATAATAAAAAAACTAACCGATTTTTGCCTCGACCGGTGGCGGCGGGTGGCGGCCGGCGGCGTGACCGGCGGCTGGTGGCCGGTGGCGGCGACCGGCGGCGGCCGGCGGCGGGGGTTGCCGGTGGTGTCGGCCGGCGGCGGCGGGTGGCGACCGGCGGTGGCCGGCGGCGGAGACCGGCGGCGGCGGGCGGCGGTCGGCGGTCGGCAGGCGGCGGTGGGCGGCGGCGGCGGAGGGTGGTCGGTGGCGGGTGGTGGGGCCCGCTTGGTCGCGAGGACTTGTGTGCAGATATCTGTGGGAGGGGGGGTTTATATAGGCCATCCGAGAATACGAAGAGTCCCGGGGGCTTTATTGCAAATCGGTCGTTTCATATTCTGGCCGTTCGATTTGGAAACGAACGGTCACAGATGTCGATTGGTATTCCCTGCCTTGTTTCGTATTCTGGCCGTTCGATTGGAAACGAACTGTCAGATGACGTTTGGTATTCCGGTTATATAATAACAATTATTTTTATTATATTTGAAGAGAAAAGTCTTAAATGATTTTTGGTTAGAGGAAATTGTTTTAAGAATTTATAAAAAGGTCTCGGTTCGAATCCTTTTATTGGCTATTTATGTTTACACATATATATATAATCTTTTTCTTTTAAATTTTTAATGCTTTAAATGAGTTCAAAACGAAAAAAATTTATATATGGTTTTTAATTGTTTCGATGAGACGGACGCAATGGCGCAGTCCGTTTTTTATTTTAAATTTTGTATAAAAATTTTCTTATAGTGACCTTTAAATTATTAATTTATTTTGGGTTGTTACAGGCTGAGTCCTCCAAGGCAAAGTAGGCGCTTCAAAACTGCGTCGAGAAGCATCGAAGGGTTTCTTGAGCCCCCATGGTCAGGGTAAACAGTGACTCGATTCTCTTCGGGGGCTGGCGGTTGCAGCGATATTGCTCCAGGAACAGCCCAGAGAGTGTGGGGAAGTTTGGAATGGAACAGGAAGGCAACTTATGAAACCATTTCAAAGTGGAACTGGTCAGACTGCTAGGAAATGCGCAACATAAGACGTGGTCCTGGTCCCGGAAAAATAATAATTTTCAGTAAACCAGGAGGTGGTCCACGGGATCTTGGGATCCGTCGAATAGCACGAACTTTGGTGGGGTCCAGTGCTGCGGGAAATCGCCTCGGTGAACTTCATTTGTAAATGACGAGCTTCTTCCTCAAGCAGCGAGGTCTTCCAGAAGGTCGATGGGCAAGTTAGGTGGCTGCCAGCTCCCGGGGGGACTTCCCCAAGGTGGCTGCACAGGCCCTAGTCGGTCATGCACGCTCTCTCCAGGCGGACTAGGGCCGTCGCTGCGGTGGTGCTCGAGAGCGACCTCCTGAGGGCCACTATTCCATCTCTCTAATAGTTGCCTCGACGTTGGGGTTAGTCGATGAGAGGCCGTCACCTCCCGAGCCTCCGTACGAAGTTGTTCCTCATCGAGCTCCTTCTCACGACGATGGCGCAGGTTGCGGTCCCGCCCTTGAGATCTTGCCTCAGACTCGTCTGAGTCTGCACTTCAGCTTCGTCAACGAGGGGGGGACACTAGCAGGGTTGGCTTGTTGTTGGAGCGCTGGGTCACAAGTCGTTGCAATCGCTCGAGAGCGGTCCTTTTTACTTTGTGCGCAGCCACATCCTCCGCAGGGGGACTCCTGCCGGGATGCCTGTCGCATGGGTGCCAGGGAAGGTTAACGCGACTCCGAAATAGGAAGAGGTCGCGTAGAGAGAGCGGTCCCCGTTGACACTCCTGGACATTGGGGCGGGATCACTGATCCTCCTGTCAGCGGGCCAATACCAGGAGAGAGATTTGCCCTCTGACTTGCCGTCGAAACCTGGCATAGTTGTACCAATTCATCCATCATGGACCGCTGAGTGGCCAACATCTCCAACATGAGTTGGTCACTGAGCGGGACAGGGGGTTAGGAGGCTTTGGCATGCGGCCCACTGCGTATAGACCCTGCACAGGTCCTAGCCCGCCTATGTCCCCTCGTAGCCGGAGCCATCCCGGTGTCTGGAGAAACAAGGCTTTTAGCCGTGTGGTTGTGAGCGTTCTCGTAGGAACCAATCGAAAGATCCCACAGATGGCGCCAAATGTTGGGGGTTATTTTTTGCAGGTCCGAGTGGTTGTCCTGCAAGACAAAAGAAGCGTGAGAACGACTGGCTCCCTTAGGAGCGCAGACCCTCTGACGCTCAAGTCAGAACAGGTACAAACAGGGGAGAGCTGTAGTAGTTGGAAAGTGTTAGGGTTTTGGGTTTCCAACCTGTACTTTGGGGCCAGGGGTGGTACCTTTATAGACTCTTGCAGCCCGTCAGAGCCTGAAACATGGTGGCTTCTTCCTGTACCTCCTATGCCTCCATGTGCCAGCCCACATGGGCTCTGATGGCCCTTGTTGTTTAGCCTACCAGGCGGTGGTAAGGGGGGGATGCACCGGTCTTGTCTTTGCCAGGTGGAGGTTTGGAAAAGCGCTAGTCTGGAAGGTCCTAGACTGACTATGGCCGGCTTCCGTGGACTGCAATCATCCACGTTGACATCTGTCGGTTCATTACTGCCTTATTGTGGGCGACCTCTGCGGTTATGGGGGCGAGCTTCTGGTCAGGGGAGAGGAACCTTCAGAACCTTTCCTACCACAAAAGAGTGGACTCTTGGCAAGTGAGCTGGTCGCCAAGCGGGCTGTGAGCACCAGCCACTGGGCGACCTCTACCACGTGCGAGCTGTTCGCATGTGGTAAGGGTTAGCCCTGATTGTTGGAAGTTAATCTGGGTCAGAGGCTCGCAGCGGAAGCGATTTGGCGGTCGAAAGACCGTTCATGGTGCACGTTACACGATTTAAACTTTCATAGAAACTAATCTACATATGTGTGCATGTGTATGCACGAGAATCGAAAACCCCTAACGGTAATCTAGCGTAATGATTAACTAGCATGGATGCAAATCATAATGCTCGCTAGATCTACATGTTAGATTACACATACCTTTCGTACGGATCTTTTAACCGCGGAGAATTGTCTTCTTTGTCGATGGAGACGGAAGATCGTTCGCGAAGATGCCGATGGTACGAATGGAGATGTTGCCTTCTTGTTCACCTGATCTCACACGATGCACGGAACGTCGCTCTCGGATCTCTGAGTGCCTCCAAAGAACGACCCTTCTCCTTCTTCAGAACTCCACGCGAGGAAGACAAAGTAGCAAGCGGGAAACGGGAGATGAAACGGGAGAGAACTCGAGAGATGAGAGGAGGGGGGGTTCGGATTTTCTTGGCACATGGGGCCGGCGCCCATAGGTCCTTTTATAGGGCCGGCCTACCCCCTTGGATAAGGATCCAAGGGGATAATAACCCCCTCTCATTATCTCTCCATTATCTCCTTTTTATCTCTCCGCGTATTTATCCGTTTTCCCACTTTTTAGGGCTCGATCTTAACCGTTTTTATCGCCCCATCCCTATCCATATGGCCGGCCCTATAGATGAGGGATTCTCATCCCTACATCATAGGGCCGGCCCTAGCAAGGTGTCCCATCACTAGGGTCGGCCAACAGTGAGGTCCGGCAGAGTGAGGTTTTTTCCAAAACGCCCCGACGCCTCATTTTGACCATTTCTAGCGTGCGATACTTAGCGGCCATTACTTAAGTGATATCTACTAGTTAATTACTATTAACTGAGGCCACCGGAGGGTGCCTCTAGTAAAGTCAACTAGTCAACTCGCAACATACCCCGGTGCATCGCACCTATGCAGCGAAGTTCACTTATGGCTAGGGATTACTACATACGACTCCGCACTAGTCTCGGGCTCAACCCTTAGTACTCGTATGTAGTTACGCATCTACCGTGCTCTAGTGCCAAGCACACACGGAGCGTATACTTCTTCCTTCCTCATGCTTATGGTGTTCTGAGGAGACGGTTCAAGAACCGTACATAATGTTGATAAGGTGGAACCATCAGGGACCGGGGTTCATGGCTTCCAACTCAAGCTCGATCGACACACTACCCGAGTGTACCATCGATCCTCTGAGCTCGAGTTAACCTGCGTAGCCACCCAGAGTGCGACGCAGGCTGCACTCCAATTCACCCAGACTTACTATGTTCTCCATCATACCCCTGCTCTCCGCTTAGTAGTGGTAAACCCGCTGTCCCTCCACTTGATGCCATGATTCACTTCAAGCGGTGAAGACTACCGTCAGACTCGAATGATCATATGACTTGGTTCCTTCCAGGTTTGACCTATACATCGTACCTCTGATTACCCCGTCGAGTAATCGAACCCGGTCAACAGTCAAACTGATGACCACCAGGCCTGGGTTTGGTACAGTGTAAGTCACACCAAGGAACGCACCTCCCATCAGGGGTGTGGATGGCCTGCAGGAGTTACACGCTAATGCAACGCCAGCCGGGTAACCCAGTACACCGTGGTTTTGGATCACTGCATATGGACCCTCACACATTGGTGCGCCAAAGCACCACGCAACTGGTTAGTCCATCAGTCGTGGTTCCTCAGGGTTTAGGACCGTTTTACCCTAAGCAGAAACACGGCTTAGTGTACCAGTGTCTGCTCACTGATCTGTACACTGTGTTAGTTCCGTTCAGCCACAGACACTGTGCCTGGTGATGACCATGGTGAAGACATCCCATGAACTGTCATCGCCAACAGCTTATCATGATGAGGTGACCAACCTGATCATAGCTGCGAACTAATTTAGATTATATGGGACCAATCCACTCAGTCTTCAACTCAGTGGACTACCATATAACCATGGCTCTCTGTTCTCTAAAGAACACGTAACTATGTTACGCACCTCTATGCATCTCATATATTAATAACTATCAATCTTTATTAGACCAAAACATAAAGTTTTACAAGCTTAGAACACATCAATCCTAACAATCTCCCACTTGGTCTAGCGAAGCAAAACGGTTTTGACTCCCATCGCGTCCACATGTCGCTCGAATGCCTTGGTAGGTATTGCCTTTGTGAAAGGATCAGCAACATTATCTGTAGATGCAATCTGTGTTACCGCTACTCGCCCTTGCTTTTGAAACTGCCTAATCAAGTGGAACTTGCGCTCGATGTGCTTCCCCTTTTGGTGACGTCTTGGCTCCTTTGCTTGTGCTACCGCCCCACTATTGTCGCAGTAAAGCACAATAGGTAACTGGGCCTCTGGTACGCACCCCAAATCCGTAAGGAATTTCTTGAGCCATACCGCCTCTTTGGCTGCCTCGCACGCTGCAACGTACTCAGCCTCTGTGGTAGAGTCTGCAATGCATTTCTGCTTCACACTCTGCCAACTAACCGCTGCTCCTCCTAGCACAAACACAAAACCTGATGTCGACTTCCTGGATTCCAAATCTGACATAAAGTCAGAATCTGTATATCCAATCGGCGTCAGTTCTTGTCCAGTGTAAACCAACTCATAGTCCCTTGTTCTACGAAGGTACTTGAGTATACACTTCACAGCTGTCCAGTGATCTGGACCCGGATTCGACTGAAACCGACCCATCATTCCTACTGCGAAACAGATATCAGGCCTTGTACAATGCATAGCATACATTAGACTACCTAATGCCGAAGCATAAGGTATCTTCTGCATTTCTGCTCTCTCCTCAGGTGTCTTAGGACATTGATCCTTAGACAGTTTTATGCCATGTCTAAATGGCACAAAACCCTTCTTGGAGTTTTGCATGTCAAATCTAGCCATAACCTTATCTATATACGCAGCCTGTGACAGCGAGAGAATCCTGTTCTGGCGATCACGTGTTACCTTGATCCCCAAAACATAACTCGCTTCACCTAGGTCTTTCATATCGAACTGTGTTGACAACCAGACCTTTACCGTTGATAATGTTCCTACATCATTCCCAATGAGTAGAATATCGTCTACGTAAAGTATCAAATATATCACTGTAGTCTTATCACTCCTCTTGTATACACATGGTTCATCCTCGTTTTGAGTAAATCCATATGACTGGATTGCCTGATCAAAACGGATGTTCCAACTTCTAGATGCTTGCTTTAGTCCATAAATGGACTTCTGCAACTTGCAAACTAGATGTTCCTGACCCTCTGACTCAAAACTTGGTGGCTGCATCATATAAATGTCTTCTTCCAAATTTCCGTTAAGGAATGCTGTCTTGACATCCATTTGCCAGATCTCCCAGTCATAATGGGCTGCAATGGATAGGAGGATCTGAATAGACTTTATCATAGCTACCGGCGAGAAGGTTTCGTCAAAGTCGATTCCTTCTCTCTGGGTATAACCCTTGGCAACTAATCTAGCTTTATAAGTCTCGATTGTACCATCGGATCCTCTCTTCTTCTTATACACCCACTTACACCCAATAGGTTTAATATTGGATGATGGTGTAACAAGAGTCCAGACAGCGTTATGGGACATTGATGCAATTTCTACCTCCATAGCCTTTTGCCAGTCAGAGCTGTCAGAAGCTTTCACTGCCTCATCGTAGCTCAGTGGGTCATCCTCCTGACCCTCTGGATTAACCAATAAGGTTTCTCCATAGTATCTGTCAGGAGCTCTGATGTTTCTCCCACTGCGACGAGGTGGTGGTGGTGTTACAGGATTAATAGGTTCTACAGTATCTGGTATATTATTATCTGTAATGTCAGCTCCCACTATGCTTTTGGATGCGCTATCTGAACTAGTACCCAGCAGTTCATCCAGAACTACCTTACTAGTAGGTTTGTGATCCACAATATAATCCTATTCTAGGAAATAGGCATTCGTAGAAACAATCACCTTCTTTTCCTCAGGATCATAAAATAGACCACCTTTGGTCTCCTTGGAATAACCTACAAATAAGCATACTCTGGTTTTAGATTCCATCTTTTCCCTCTTATCCCTTCGCACATGTGCAGGGCATCCCCATATTCTGAAATGCTGTATCAATGGCTTTCGCTTTGACCACAGTTCTCTAGGGGTCTGAGGCACTGACTTAGACGGAACGTGATTCAGAATATAAACTGCTGTTTGTAGGGCATATCCCCAAAAGGTCATTGGTAAACTGGCGTAACTCATCATGCTACGAACCATGTCCAACAAGGTTTGATTCCTTCTCTCGGAAACTCCATTCTGTTGTGGGGTACCTGGAGCAGTTAACTGGGATTTTATCCCATGCTCCACCAAATACCCTAGGAACTCGTCAGATAGGTATTCACCTCCTCGATCAGATCGAAGGGTTTTTATATATTTACCTGTCTGCTTTTCTACTTCAGCCCTGAACTCTTTGAACATGTCAAAGGATTCTGACTTCCGATGCATCAGGTAAATGTAACCATATCTTGAGTAATCATCAATGAATGTGATGAAATACTCATGGCCTCCTATCATCTTGACATTCATGGGTCCACACACATCCGAATGGATTAACTCTAACACCTCAGTAGCTCTTACTCCTTTGCCTTTAAAGGACCTCTTGGTCATCTTGCCTTCCAGGCAGGATTCACAGGTGGGAAGGATCTCCGTAGGATCTGTTTCCAGAAGCCCGGCCTTCACCATTCTATGGATCCTGTCTAAGGCAATATGCCCAAGTCGTAAGTGCCATAGGTGGGTTAAATTTTCCGAAGGATTCTTATGCTTAGATGAATTAACATTAAATGCTGAAGTTATTATATTATCTTTTTCAAATTTAGGACTTACAACATAGAGATGATTCTGAACCATTCCTCTTATTATAAAAGTTCCATTCAGTTTAAACGACACACCAGAAGCATCAAAATAAACTGAATAACCTTTATTAACTAAAGAA
Source organism: Chamaelirium japonicum (assembly GCA_947650365.1). Classification (NCBI taxonomy): domain Eukaryota; kingdom Viridiplantae; phylum Streptophyta; class Magnoliopsida; order Liliales; family Melanthiaceae; genus Chamaelirium; species Chamaelirium japonicum. Next base: position 23,401,135 of record OX393550.1, on the reverse strand, counting down.
GAAACAGAAATTAAGTTACGTCTCAAGGACGGTACATAAAAGACATCTCTAAGAGTCAAAGTCTTATTATTCGAAAAACTAAGATTAACGTCTCCAATAGCTTCAGCAGCAGCCACGGCCTCAGTTCCCATGCTCAAGGTCACATCTCCATCAAGCAATCTTCTGCTTTCCCGAAACCCCTGAAGAGAGTTACAGGCATGGTTAGTGGATCCAGAATCCACAATCCAACTAGCAAAAGTACTATTACTTGAAAGAAATGATTCAACAACTAAGAGTTGTAGATTACCTTCACCAGCATTCTGAGGCTTCTTGCAGTCCTTCTTCCAATGACCCTTCTGGCCACACCGGAAGCACTTCGTGCCCGGTTTCTTTGATTCTCCAGACCCAGAGGCTACAGCAGAGTCCTGCACAGGCAGTGACTTAGGTTTCCTTTTATGTTTCTTGCCTTGAGGTTTACCAGGCTTCTTGAAGGATCTACGCTGCACGTGAAGTGCTTCGCCCTTCTGCTTGAAGCCATCCTCAGCTGCCTGGAGAGCTCCCAGAAGCTCTGCATTTGTCATAGCCAACTTGTTTAAATTAAAGTTGGTGACAAAGCCTTCAAAGGCTCCAGACAGTGACGAGAGGAAGATGTCTGTCATCACCTCGCCTTCTAGCACAATGTCCATGGTAGCTAGTTCGTTCTGGAATCCAAACATTTTCATCATGTGTTCCCGAACCAGCGTCCCATTGGACATCTTAGTGCCGACGAGTTTCTTGATGGTAAGGTATCGCATAACACGATTGTGACCTTCAAATATCTCCTTCAAATACAACATCATATCAGAAGCGTCGGGCATCTCCTCGATTTGCTTCTGCATAGTTGTTTGCAAGGATGCTATAATATAGCATTTACATATCTCATTAGATTCTTTCCAGTCAGTGAATGCCTTTAACTGTGCCTCTGTGGCATTGGGTCCTGGCAAATCTGGCTCAGGGTCATTAAGGGCTGTCATATGTTTACCAATCCTTAGGACCAGATACAGGTTGCGCTTCCAGTCCTCATAGTTGGGACCGGTAAGTTTGTGGTCATTAAGGATAGCGGACAGGGGGTCTAACTTAGTCATCTGAAAATAAAGATTTGAATAATGAGTATGCATAAAAACTTATTTTATGGATTTTTTAAAACAAGCTAATTATATCCATATGTCAACGCTACCCTCAAGCGAAGTCATTACCATGGATTAATTAACCATGTATGTAAGATCTCGGAATCGACTGTACCTGCCCTAGGGGGCATCATACATCGTCAATCCGCTTACACGGGCCTTTTCCTTGACCCTATCCAAATCTGCCAACTAAGGGATGTGATGGACCATGGTTATCTTTCGGCCAGTACCACGTGATCACCGTTGTCTTCGCAACGAATACCTCACGTGTACTTAGGATGCTTACCCACGAGCCTAAGCAATTACGACACGGGAGTTCATGCGGCCCCCACTAGGGTGGGATGAAAAGCCCTTCTCTCCTGGCCCCGTAATCGCCATATCCTCAGGGAGGTCATTAAGTAATTTGGCATGGAAACACACAGCTCCCACCCTAGGGGGTGTGAAGTTATGCATCCCCACCCAAACACAAAACGACTGGCCGTGGAGGCCAGAGGATCTTATAAAAGTCATCTCTTGCATCCCTTATAATTCTGAGGGTTATTTTGCGAGTATGAATTTATGCAAATGCAAAGGTAGCGACCTCCTAAATACTAGACCCTGGTCACACCATGCTCCCACTAGCGTTCAAGCCCTTCGCCTAGCATTAATCACTCTCGGAATATCATAGTCCCTGCCTCAAGTGGATTTCTCCATTCAAGGGTCATATTACATATTCCAAGAATATCGATGCTTTGCAAAATTGGTTATCACGCTAATGCTCTGGAGCTAATCCTAGAGTCAGACTCACTGGAAAGGACTCCCACTAGTCATGGCGCCTTGATTATAGATTTGACAATTGATGTTCAATGGATCTCCATCTCATCTTTGATTTCGATGCTGGCCAAATAGGCACACCCGACTAGTCGGGTGCTCTCCTAATGGTGGCATAACCATATGTGATGGGATCCCACTAACATCAAAAGTCAACTAAATAATAAGCGTCATCTAGCGGGATCCTATCCTCAAACAGTCGCTTGAACCGGAGGGGAAAGGCATCCCTCTAAAAACAGATAATCACATTATCTCATCGGGGTTCGATATGAAGCATAAAGAACTAATTAAAGAAAGCAACCATTAAAACTGAATTAAGTTCAGGGTCCGACCCCTGAACCTAATTAGCACAGCGCAGGCCTCTAGCTTTCTTCGCAAGGTTCCTCGGTCCGGCTCCTCCGTCGCGCTCGCGAATACTTTGCCGGATCGTCTTCATCCTCCAGGGTTCCGCTTCCGCTCCCGATGGTGGATTTCTTTGGCACATCTTTCTTCTCGATCTGTAACCGAAAATTCTAGTACGCTTCGAGCAAGTGCTCGCTCGTACACAATTTCCTAGAAAGAAAAGAAAAAACACACCTAGGAAAAGGCCATGGGAAACCGAGGATGGACAAGCCCCATCACTCGCCCAATCTACGGCTCAATTACATATCCACACATAGAAAGCAAATCCAGACAATTTGCTAACTCGGGGTCTGACCCCCGGTAGCAAGCACAAAGCATAGATCTAGATTTTTTATAGTGGCGCCCTGCAAGAATAATTAATAGAACAAGCACAATCTATACATATGCATGATCTAAGCGTAAGAACCCCGATGATCTCACGCATTCATCATACGCACACATATTAGTTTTATGAAAAAACGTGAAACGCACACCACTAATACGGCTCTGATACCAATTGTTGGAAGTTAATCCGGGTCAGAGGCTCGCATCGGAAGCGATTTGGCGGTCGAAAGACCGTTCATGGTGCACGTTACACGATTTAAACTTTCATAGAAACTAATCTACATATGTGTGCATGTGTATGCACGAGAATCGAAAACCCCTAACGGCAATCTAGCGTAATGATTAACTAGCATGGATGTAAATCATAATGCTCGCTAGATCTACATGTTAGATCACACATACCTTTCGTACGGATCTTTTAACCGCGGAGAATTGTCTTCTTTGTCGATGGAGACGGAAGATCGTTCGCGAAGATACCGATGGTACGAATGGAGATGTTGCCTTCTTGTTCACCCGATCTCACACGATGCACGGAACGTCGCTCTCGGATCTCTGAGTGCCTCCGAAGAACGACCCTTCTCCTTCTTCAGAACTCCACGCGAGGAAGACGAAGTAGCAAGCGGGAAACGGGAGATGAAACGGGAGAGAACTCGAGAGATAAGAGGAGGGGGGGTTCGGATTTTCTTGGCAGATGGGGCCGGCGCCCATAGGTCCTTTTATAGGGCCGGCCTACCCCCTTGGATAAGGATCCAAGGGGATAATAACCCCCTCTCATTATCTCTCTATTATCTCCTTTTTATCTCTCCGCGTATTTATCCGTTTTCCCACTTTTTAGGGCTCGATCTTAACCGTTTTTATCGCCCCATCCCTATCCATATGGCCGGCCCTATAGATGAGGGATTCTCATCCCTACATCATAGGGCTGGCCCTAGCAAGGTGTCCCATCACTAGGGTCGGCCAACAGTGAGGTCCGGCAGAGTGAGGTTTTTTCCAAAACGCCCCGACGCCTCATTTTGACCATTTCTAGCGTGCGATACCTAGCGGCCATTACTTAAGTGATATCTACTAGTTAATTACTATTAACTGAGGCCACCGAAGGGTGCCTCTAGTAAAGTCAACTAGTCAACTCGCAACATACCCCGGTGCATCGCACATATGCAGCGAAGTTCACTTATGGCTAGGGATTACTACATACGACTCCGCACTAGTCTCGGGCTCAACCCTTAGTACTCGTATGTAGTTACGCATCTACCGTGCTCTAGTGCCAAGCACACACGGAGCGTATACTTCTTCCTTCCTCATGCTTATGGTGTTCCGAGGAGACGGTTCAAGAACCGTACATAATGTTGATAAGGTGGAACCATCAGGGACCGGGGTTCATGGCTTCCAACTCAAGCTCGATCGACACACTACCCGAGTGTACCATCGATCCTCTGAGCTCGAGTTAACCTGCGTAGCCACCCAGAGTGCGACACAGGCTGCACTCCAATTCACCCAGACTTACTATGTTCTCCATCATACCCCTGCTCTCCGCTTAGTAGTGGTAAACCCGCTGTCCCTCCACTTGATGCCATGATTCACTTCGAGCGGTGAAGACTACCGTCAGACTCGAATGATCATATGACTTGGTTCCTTCCAGGTTTGACCTATACATCGTACCTCTGATTACCCCGTCGAGTAATCGAACCCGGTCAATAGTCAAACTGATGACCACCAGGCCTGGGTTTGGTACAGTGTAAGTCACACCAAGGAACGCACCTCCCATCAGGGGTGTGGATGGCCTGCAGGAGTTACACGCTAATGCAATGCCAGCCGGGTAACCCAGTACACCGTGGTTTTGGATCACTGCATATGGACCCTCACACATTGGTGCGCCAAAGCACCACGCAACTGGTTAATCCATCAGTCGTGGTTCCTCAGGGTTTAGGACCGTTTTATCCTAAGCAGAAACACGGCTTAGTGTACCAGTGTCTGCTCACTGATCTGTACACCGTGTTAGTTCCGTTCAGCCACAGACACTGTGCCTGGTGATGACCATGGTGAAGACATCCCATGAACTGTCATCGCCAACAGCTTATCATGATGAGGCGACCAACCTGATCATAGCTGCGAACTAATTTAGATTATATGGGACCAATCCACTCAGTCTTCAACTCAGTGGACTACCATATAACCATGGCTCTCTGTTCTCTAAAGAACACGTAACTATGTTACGCACCTTTATGCATCTCATATATTAATAACTATCAATCTTTATTAGACCAAAACATAAAGTTTTACAAGCTTAGAACACATCAATCCTAACACTGATCGGGCTGCAAGCCATAGCCATAGGCGACCTTGGAAGACGAAGGCGCGAGTTTCACGGTTGTTGCTTGATCTGGCGAGCTCCTTAGCGAGCTATGGATGTCGGGTTTGGCGAGCTCCTAAGCGAGCTGTGGGTGTTCATAGATATCATTCTAAGTTTCCTATTAGCAAAAGGGGAGATTTCTTGGCGCGCGAGCTGGTCGCCGAGCGGGCTGTGAGCACCAGCCACTTGGGTGACCTCTACCACGTGCGAGCTGGTCGTATGTGGTAAGGGTCAGCCCTGGGCAGGCTGCAAGCCACGGTGACAAGCGATCTTTGTCCAAGAGACGCAACGATCTACCAAAGCAAGCGCCGAGCGGGTTGCGAGCACCATCCACTGGGCGATCACTACCACGTGCGAGCTGGTCGCATGTGGTGAGGGTCAGCCCTGGGCGGACTGTAAGCCACGGCCACAGGCGACCTCGGAAGACTAAGGGGGTGAACTCCTTGGCCGTTTGCCTGATCAAGCGAGCTCCTAAGCGAGTTGTGGGTGTCGGATTTGACGAGCTCCCGAGCAAGCTATGGGTGTCGGATTTGACGAGCTCCCAAGCGAGCTGTGGGTATTCGTAGATATCATTCTAAGTTTCCTATCATCAAAGAGGGGTGATCTCTTGGAGTGCAAGCTGGTCGTCGGGCGGGCTGTGAGCACCAGCCACTTGGGCGACCTCTATCACGTGCGAGCTGGTCGCATGTGGTCAGAGTCAGCCCTGGGCAGGTTGCGACCTCGCAGTTTTTGGTTGATCGAAAAGAGGTCTAGTCTCTACGCTACAGGGAACGGTACAGCGTCCTTGCGCCTTTTGTGCTTGTGAAGTTCATGAAGGCATACCCCAAGGTGCTTTCACCTATAAATCCAGGGGAAGATATAGGAAGTTGTATTCCGTGGCGTCGCCTCCTTGTTGCTTCAGTCTCCCCTCAGCAGTGCTCGTCGAGCACCTCCCGAAGTTACTCCTTGCTCAGCTTGTTCGGGAGGTTCTCGATCATGAGGGTAGTATTCCCAGTGGCAGCTCCTCCACTATCAGCCTTCTCTCTGAACTCGAAGCCTTCGGTGGGGAGCCGGAGCGGATTCCTTTTGTATCTCGAAAATGGCTTCTTTCGAAGGAGCCTGCGGATTCACCATCTCGGTCTGGCTGTTTGTTGTTGATTTTTGCAGGGACCATCAGGCTGCTTAATATACCTGTTGTGCTCTTCCCTCCTCTAGGAGGTTAGCTTTTTGGAGACACATGGGGTGTTCTAACATGGTATCACAATTGGGCTCGTCTCCTGTTCTTGCTCCGGGTGCACTCCCACCGATTGTGCCTTGCCATGGGTACTTCGCGTGAGGGGGAGTGTTGAATAATCCCATATCGGTAAGGGGGGAACTTATAGGTCGCTTAATATGACCAATGTACTCTACCCCCTCTAAGAGATTAGCCTTTTGGAGACATGGGGTGTTCTAAAATGGTATCAAAGATGGATCCGTCTCCTACTCTAGCTCCCGCTATGCATGCGCCTGCACCCACTGTGCCTTGCCACATGCGCTCCACGTGAGGGGAAGTATTGACGAATAGTCCCACATCAGTAAGAGGTCACCTATATAGGCCGCTTAATATACCCGCTGTGCTCTACCCCCCCTAAGAGGTTAGCCTTTTGGCGTACTTTGGGTTAGTAACATGGTATCAAAGTTGGGGACGTCTCCTGCTAATGCTTTTGCTCTTACTCCAAGTGCGTCCCCCACTGATTGTGCCTTACCACACATGCACATTCGAGAGATGCTCCAGGAGTAGTACTAGCTTTGATACCATTTGACAACACCCCGAGTGCTCTAAAAGGCCAACCTCTTGAAGAGAGGAGAGCATGACAGGCATATTAAGAGAGGCTGGCCACCCCGCTCCCCTTACTAATGTGGGACTAATACCGGTGGGATAGTGCCCTAATGAGATGTCATTACTTCTCCCTAAAACCCTAGTCTCTCTCTCTCCTAGGGTTATTTGTAACATGGTATTAGAGCTAGGCCTGTTTCGGGAGTGTCACCCAATTGAGCTTTGTCACACGTGGGGGAGGGGGCGTTGGTGACGATTTGAGGTCCTCACGCAGCGGAACATGATTCGCATAGAACCACCACGGTGGAGATGACCACCGACAAGACAGAGCAATAGAAAGAAGAACAAGCAAAAAATACCCAAGAAGCTTTGGCAACGACCGATCAATAGATTTACTAGTATGGGAAAAACCCGAGTACAATTACAATTGCCTCTACGCAATTCTTTATACACCCACAAAGAGATCCCCCCAAGGAGAATAGACCCCGTAGCCTTACACCCCGAAGACAAGAAGAAACCCTTCTCGAAAACCCTCCGATCTCCAATGGTTTCCTCTCCCTCTCCCTTGATGACGGCTACCTTCTAAACCCTAACCCTGGATACTCATGTGCCACCATGATCATGCTTTCTTCATCCTTAGGGGTCCTTTTATAGCCCCAAGTTCATGCAAGACATAAGAAAGAAGATAGAAACAAACCCCTACAAGTTATCTTGAAAATCCACAAAAATCGCAACCGAACCGCGTCCCCCTACGTGCAAATCCTGTGCCTGGCGCCCTGGGCACTAAAATTGGCACCCTGGGCGCCAGATTCCTACGTACCGGCCCTGCAGCCTCGGGTTTGCGCCCAGGACGCCAGGCCCTGTTTTCGTACTGTCTTCGCTTCGTCTTTGCTCCAAAGCCGCTCCATCTTCCACCATCCTTCACGCATGAACCTTGGACATGTTGATGGCTTATTTTAAGCCAACATCCTCAACAATCTCTACCTTGGCTTCAAACAAGACAATAGCCAAAACCTTGCACACGAACTTTATCTCTTTGAACTGTGAATCCCTCTGATCATTGTCACCCCTTTTGCCCCCACACCAGGAGTCCAATCACCAAGCTTGGTAATTACCCAAGTCTTTTGACTTGGTCGACCTCCTAATCAACCTCGCCCCTGAGCATGCTCCACCAGCACCCTTGTTCTTCACCGAACACCATGCATATACCGTCGCTCTTCCAGCTAATGTCATGATCATGGAAGCTCTACCCATCATCTGTCGATGACCCCACCGTAAACTATGGCCCTTGATTTGCTCTGCAATGCTTCCCGCGCACATCGCTCTTGAGCCATTACCCATCGGCCAACACTCGAATATCTTCTGCACCCTGCTGCACCACAGGTGTGCCCGCAGCTGAGTCTGCCACCACCACTACCGTTGTCGTCTTTTTTCAGCCATTCGTTGATAGACACTACACCATATTAAACCACAAGTGTGCCCGTGACCATGCCTGCCGCTACCGCGACCATCAGCACCCACGTCGACTGTCCGTGATCCGCACCTGTCACGCCCCAGAAATCTGAAGACCGATTCCTGGGGTGTGAGGTGAGAAAGGAAGAGGGTTATGGGTATGGTTACTTAACTATGCCAATTTAGGATTCTCACTGGGCTCTTTCTACGCTCACACACAAGCAAATGAAAGAAGGGGGAGAAACAAAAGATCAGGCTTGACCTTTAAAAGGAATATCCTTTCAGTACATGCGACCCAACGGTGTCACAACATACTGACAGAGTATCCTCTAAAGGAGCACGAGGCTCAAGCCTCTGACGGCGAGCCGAGTATCCCACCCGCTCCCGATCACTCGGTGCATCTGTCTGAAGGTCCTATCTACTGGGCTTGTCAAATTAGGTCAATTATTCATCTTATATTTTTGTGGTGATCTAACCTATGCTTGGGGCCTTGAGGAGAGGCCTACCCAAAGAAATTCACCTGGCACATTACCACTTATCACACTAGGTACCTAATAATAGAAGTCTTATTCCAATCAACTAGATTACATCGCAAGAAAGAGACTACTGTTAAAACGACATACTAAAATTAAAAGGAAAATGCTGCAACTCTAAACTCGTCCCTGGACTCCTACTGCTGCTCCGATGCCTCAGCTCCTGCAGAAGAGTCTACTCGTGGGAATAAGTAGCCCCCAAAAATACATTTGGGAGATTAGCCAAATAAATGGCTAGTGACAAGCTAATAATTTTAATAACTAACAACACTCAAATTTTTAAGATAAATTATTGATTAACCTAATTGTCAGGCTATGTTCTCAATCACGTCCTAAGTGTCCATGCAATTTCTACATTAACATGCAAATCCTACTGTTACTAGGTCATCGTGTGAACAGTAATACAATTCCAAATTTATAATCAAACAATTACACATTCAAACATGAACCCCGGATATTTTGTTCAACCTGCCCCCGGTCGGGCATTACTATCGGGCCTTTTATTTCGATGTAGAGGGCCAACTCTCTCGCCGTGCATCCACCAACTCCATGCACAATTCACCCAGATGATCATAAGGGGTTTCCCGTCTTTCACGGTGGAGCTCTACCGCCCAACTTGCTTTACTATGGGGACTTCAAATACCCGGGACAGGGTTGCTAGGCCAATCCTTACTCGAGGGCACCTCCTATTGGCTTTACCACAACCCTTGCCCGTGACCCCTAACCTACTTAACTTCGGCTGTACGCGCAAGGTGGTTCACGACCCTTGCGCGCACAGGGTCCCTACCCTATAACCAGGTAGATTAACAAAACACATTGCATTGAATGAACTAAACAGTGTTTAAATCATTTTCGATGGATTACACCAGGATTCGCACCCACTCACAACCCAGCATCATAATTAAATATTATAAAGCACTCTCGCCCAAAATCCCTTTACTAGGGTTACCACGCTCACCTCAGGAGGGTGGGTCCCGATAATTCTTTAATTATTTATTTATTCAAATTAAGGGAAAAACCTAGCTATGGTGTCCATGCAGTATAATATTTATTATTAAAGTATTATCTTTTTATGCATGCGTCGCCGGACTCGCGACTCCGCATGCAAGGCGGGGTCCACTCGACCACATGCGACGACGTCCGGCGGGACCCGCATGCAGCGTTATGGACACCTACCCTTAATTTCTATATCGACATTATTAATTATTAAAGAAAGCGTGCTGTGTCACCTGGTCGACATGCACGGACTCCTGTCTCTGGCCTCTGCTCCGTCCTCGGCTGGATCGTCCCAGTACGAACTGGTAAGTTGAATAAATCTATATTACACGTCTACTGATTTGGTCAGTTTAAAGAAGTGAAAAACTGGCAAGCCTTACTGAGCCCATGCTCAGGTTGGCAACAAGCATTGAGTCCCACCCGATGGACTCTCGGGATTGCAAACAACCAGTAGAAATCGATATCGTGGGTTCATGGTCATGCAACTGACACAACCCGTTTAGCGGCACAAAGAAAACTCATGAGAGAGTACAATGTGTCACCACTAAATCAATACAGGGCTTAAACAATCGAACGAACTAGAATACTATAATCAATTATTTTACCCCTGTCTTCCTCCGGATCTAACCGGAGAAATAGAAAGGGAATCCTCGGCGGTCTGACCTGCATCGGCAATATCAACTTTGAAGCATGCATGACCCGATGAGATCGGGCCTGCTGACCTCGGGTGTGGGTTCAAGGGTTAGACCGACATCGCATGCAAGGTCGAGGGTCGGGTGGTCGGAGAGGGCCTAGCTTGGCTTGGTCGGCTCTGTTGGCTATGCAACCTCCGGCCACCAGGCCGGCAGCCATTGCTGCGACAAGACAAAGCCCACCAGGGGGTTGGGGCTGATCGGTTCTCAAGGAAAAGGAAAAAAAAAAGGGAGACAACCTGGATACAGTCGGCTTCGCCAGTTGCACAGCCACCGGCCACTTGGCCGACGGCCATGGCTGTGCAAGTCATAACAGAGGGGGGGCTGGTCTTGCCAGAACCAAAGAGAAAAACGGGGGAAAAGAGGGGGCTGACCTGATGACGGGGTCGTCGGCTCCGGCAGCCCCTTTCCGGCCGCGCGCAGTCACCACAGAGGGAGGCAGATCGAGATCGAGGGGTCGGGGAGGAGATCGGAGAGAGATGAGGGGGTCGGATTGGGTTAGAGCTTTATTTATAGGGGAAAAGGGGGGCTGCGGGATAGAGATGAGGGGGAGATCGGGATTTCAGGGGGGGATCAGGATTTGAGAGGAGATCGGAGGGGATCGGGATGAGAGGGAGTCGCGCAGGGGGATCAGATCGGGTTGAGGGGGTTCGGCTGAGAGATAGGGGGAGAGAGAGAGGGCTGGACGGTGAGATGGGAGAGGGAGATAGAGAGGGAGAGATCGGGAATGAGATGGGTTTGGGTTTAGGATTTGAGATAGAGATAGAGATAGAGAGAGAAGCGGTTTAGAGAGGGAGAGAGATAGTATCAGGTTTGAGTGGAGTTCGGATAAGGGAGTATGGCTAAAAAGGTTGGTTAAAAGGTGTTTGGTTGAATAGGGTTGGTTGGATGGGTAGTGGGTGGTGGGTTTAGATTTAGGTTTTATTTTGATTTAATTTAATTTTTTTTTATTAAGCATAGCTCGCAGTTGAACATGGCTCGCACTCGAGCTTGCATCGCATCGAGACGGGCCAATGCGCAAACCTCACGAGTCCGACAGACTCGTCTAAAAACTTGATATATTAATTAATTTAAATCATCAAAACAATCATGCCATGCCTCCAGTGTCGCCTAGCGACCCGGACCCGGGGCCCACTGCCCGGTCCAACTCAGGTTCGGGCACACACCAATGACGATCATAAATGCGAAACAAAACAATCAATTTAGCAACAAAAAAAATAATAATATTACTGGGCTGCCCTGAAATGAATCGAACCGGGTATTACATCCTACCCACCTTATTAAAATTTTTATCCCGAAAATTAACTAACACTAATTATCAAACAAGGAAGAGTACTGGGACCGCATCGCTGACTCGAGCTCCCTTGTAGCCTCCTCCTCACTACAGTGCTGCCACTGCACCTTCACCATAGGGATGGTCTTTGTACGAAGCACTCGATCTTCTCTAGCCAAGATCCTAATCGGTCGCTCCTCATAGGACGCGTCTGAACTGAGGGTCAGGTCCTGCCAATCTAACACGTGCGACGGGTCTGGCTCATACCTCCGAAGCATTGACACGTGAAAGACACCGTGGACGCTAGAGAGCTGCGGGGGCAGTGCCAGACGATATGCCACCTCGCCAACTCTCTCCAAGATCTCGAAAGGACCTATGAACCTCGGAGCCAACTTTCCTTTCTTCCCAAATCTGGTGATGCCTCACCGAGGGGAAACCTTCAGGAAGACATGGTCTCCGACAGTAAACTCGAGCGGGCGTCGATGCACATCCGCGTAGCTCTTCTGTCGACTCTGCGTCGCTCTAAGTCGCTCTCTAATCAGCTGGATCTTCTCAGTCGTCTCCTGGACAAGCTCTGGCCCCAAGAGACTCCGCTCTCCTACCTCCGCCCAACAAAGGGGTGACCGACATGGTCTCCCGTACAAAGCCTCATAGGGGGCCATGCCGATGCTAGCTTGGTGACTATTGTTGTAGGCGAACTCTACAAGAGGTAGGTGCTCCTCCCAACTGCCTCCAAAATCTACTGTGCAAGCCCGCAACATATCCTCCAAAATCTGAATCGTCCTCTCTGACTGGCCATCCGTTTGCGGGTGAAACGCAGTGCTAAAACTGAGCTCCGTTCCCAAAGCTGTCTGCAGGCTCTCCCAAAATTGAGATACGAACCGAGGATCTCGATCCGAGACAATGGAAATTGGAACTCCGTGCAGCTTGACAATTTCCCTCACATATAACTTCGCTCGGTCGACAGATGTCATCGTTGTCCGCACCGGAAGAAAGTGCGCCGACTTCGTCAGTCGGTCCACGATCACCCAAACTGAGTCATGTTTGTTCCGGGTCAGAGGCAACCCCGAAACAAAATCCATCGTGATGTGCTCCCATTTCCACTCAGCTACTGGAAGCGGCTGTAGCAATCCAGCCGGTCTCTGATGCTCAGCCTTGACTTGCTGACAAGTCAAACATCTACACACAAAGGCGGCCACGTCACGCTTCATGCCCTTCCACCAGAACTGCCTCCTCAAATCGTGATACATCTTGGTGCCACCAGGGTGCACCGAGAATTTGGATCGATGCGCCTCTGACAACACCTCCTCTCGAACCTCCTCATCAGTAGGGAGGCACAACCTCCTCCGAAACCTCAGACCTCTATCAGCATCGATCGACCATTCTGGGACAGACTCCCCACTGTCGCACCGTACTCTAATCTCCTCCAACTCAGAATCCAACCTCTGTGCTGCAATCACCTTCTGAAGTAGGCTAGGCTGCACTCGCATGGTGCACAACACGGTATGAGAGGACTCCCACTGAACCCACAAATCAAAGCCTTCTATCGTGGCCAGAAAGTCCTGTCGATCAGTCACCAATCTAGCAAGCTAGCTACGGGACTTTCGGCTCAAGGCATCTGCAACAACATTTGCCTTACCAGGATGGTAAAAGAACGAATAATTGAAATCCTTCAGGACTTCGATCCATCTCCTCTTACGCATATTCAGATCCTTCTGACTCCCAATGTATCGCAGACTCTTATGGTCGCAATACATGTCGAACTCCTCACCGTACAAGTAGTGCCTCCATATCTTCAGGGTGAAAACCACTGCAGCCAACTCCAAGTCATGGGTGTGATAGTTCCTCTCGTGAGTCTTCAATTGCCTAGAGGCATAGGCTACTACCCTACCATCCTGCATCAGTACAGCTCCAAGCCCCATCAGTGAGGCATCAGTGAAGACAACATAACCTTTGCCACTGGCCGGAATCGTAAGCACTGGGGCCGAAGTAAGACGCCTCTTTAACTCCTGGAAGGACTTCTCACAATCTTCCGACCACTCAAACCTGACACCCTTCTTTGTCAGACGGGTGAGGGGTGCTGCTAGACGAGAAAATCCCTCCACAAAACGTCTATAATAGCCAGCTAGCCCCAAGAAACTCCTGATCTCAAATACGTTCTTCGGCTGCTCCCAGTCCATCACGGCCTCTATCTTCGATGGATCCACGGAGATGCCTTCCTGCGAGACAATGTGTCCAAGAAATTTCACCTCCTGCATCCAAAACTCACACTTACTGAGCTTGGCATACAGCTGGTGGTCTCTGAGGGTCTGCAACACAGCACTCAGGTGCTCTCGATGATCTCCCTCCGTCTTGGAGTAAATGAGAACATCGTCCATAAATACTACAACGAATCTGTCCAGGAACATGCTGAAGACTCGGTTCATCAGATCCATAAATGCTGCAGGGGCGTTCGTTAGACCGAAGGGCATGACCAAAAACTCATAGTGCCCATATCGTGTCCGAAACGCCGTCTTTGGAATATCCTCCGCTCTCACAGCCAACTGGTGATATCCGGTCCTCAGGTCGATCTTCGAGAAATAGCAAGCCCCCTTCAACTGATCAAATAGGTCCTCAATTCGAGGTAAAGGGTACTTGTTCTTGATCGTCATGCTATTCAGCTTACGATAGTCGATACAAAGCCTCTTCGTCCCATCCTTCTTCTGAGCAAAAAGAACTGGGGCTCCCCAAGGAGAGGTGCTGGGACGAATGAAGCCTCTATCGAGTAACTCCTCCAATTGGGTCTTCAGCTCCTTTAGCTCCGCGGGAGCCATCCTATACGGAGCAACCGAGATCGGTGCTGCTCCCTATAGCAAACTCAACCTCTCGAGGTGGAGGCAAGCCTGGAAGCTCCTCTGGGAAGACATCCGGAAACTCACGAACCATCGATGGTAGCACCACTGGATTCCCATCTTTATCTCTACTCGGTAGCTGCGCTAGTAAGCTGAGGGTTATCTGTTGCAGCGGTACCGGGCACAAGATCTTTTGCTTGTCTCCTAAGAAGTAGAACGTCTCGCTCCCCGGAGGTGAGAATGTGACCTTCTTAGTAAAGCAATCGAGGGTAACGTGATAGGCTGACATCCAATCCATCCCAAGTAGTACGTCCACTCCTCCTAAGTTTAGGACAATGAGGTCTGCCGAGAGCTCTCTGTCTCCTATATGAATGATGCAGTCCCGGCAGATCCGGTCCACATCGGTACTTACCCCGAGCGGTGAAAACACCGACAGAGTATGACCCAATGGAACCGACTCCAGTCCCAAAGTCTTGACAAAACTAGGGACGATATAGGAGTGAGTAGACCCGCTATCGAAATGAACGAAAGTAAGTGTCGAAAAGACAGGAAGGGTACCTAGCGTTATCGAAAACATGTAAGAAACTAATCTAGCTACCGGTTGCTACAAGTTCTAACGAATCAAAACTAATAGCAAAGACAACTACACCAAAACTTCTACGAATTGAAATTCTAAGTTCAGGGTTACCTTCGATCGCTCCCCCAGAAGCCTCTGGGTCTTGACCAACTAGCATGTACGTCCTTCCCTGAGCCTGGTTGCCTCCTCCGCCCTGACGGGGGAAAGACCTCTGCTGCTGTGCCTGGGGAGGACGCTGCTGTTGCTGAGCTCTCTGTGGAGGCCTCTGCTGCTACACAGGTGGTGGCAGCAGAGCAGGCCTCTGGGGTGGAGCTGGTAGGAGTGGCTGCCGACGAAGCTGTGGACAGTTCCACTTTAGATGCTCAAACGAGCCGCACTGAAAACATCCACGCCGCGGCGGTCCAAGAGCTGGAGGACCACGAAAGTTCTGAGGCTGGCGTGGCGGGGGTCGAGTCTCCATAGGCCTAAACCTCTTCTGAGTCGGTGGACCGTTGCGACTGCTGCCACTCCGCTTCTCCATGATAGCGCGGGACTCCTTCAACTCCTGCTCCACTGCCAGGGACCGGTTGACCAACTCCTCATAAGATTGCCCCAAGAAAGGGGTAACCCTACCTCTGATTGCTGGATTCAAGCCATGCTCAAAGCGCAAGGCTCTCCTACCGTCGGTCGCCACCTGGTGTGGAGCATACCTCGCAAGCTCCGAGAACTTGGCCTCATACTGTGTCACAGTACGAGATCCCTGATAGAGTGCCAGAAACTCCATCTCCATCCGGTTCTACACGGTAACCGGAAAGAACTTCTTCCGAAAGAGTTCCTCGAACTCCTGCCACGTAATCGCTCCTCGATCTGCTGCTCTGGTGCGCTGGACTGTCTGCCACCAGAAGTCTGCCTCAGCCTCAAACTGGTACGAGACGAAGGTCACTCTCCTATCGTCGGTGATGCCCAACGCGTTCAGTATCTTCTCAGTCTGCTGGAACCATCGATCGGCCTCTATGGGGTCTGGCTCGCCCCTAAAGCTCGGTGGTCCTATCGCCTTGAAGTCTTTCAGCAATTTCCCTTGCCGCTCGCCCTCAGCCTGCTGACGAGCCTGGGCCTGGGCAAGAGCAGCTTGAGCTAGCTCGGCATGCTGCTGAGCAGCCGTCTGCTGCTGGACCATGGTGGCCATCCCCTGGAGCATTTCCATCATCCTCGTCGTGCTATCAGACACAGAGGATGATCCTGCTCCATTACTCGCACCATTTCCACTCCTAGTACCCGCCATCTGAAATGAAAAGATAGTCCTAACGTCAACTATCTACTAACCAACTATTTAGACTCTAGACTGACTCATAATCCTAGAAACTAACCCCTAGGAACATATCCCTAGGCTCTGATACCAGCTGTCACGCCCCAAAAATCTGAAGACCGATTCCTAGGGTGTGAGGTGAGAAAGGAAGAGGGTTATGGGTATGGTTACTTAACTATGCCAATTTAGGATTTTCACTGGGCTCTTTCTACGCTCACACACAAGCAAATGAAAGAAGGGGGAGAAACAAAAGATCAGGCTCGACCTTTAAAAGGAATATCCTTTCAGTACATGCGACCCAACGGTGTCACAACATACTGACAGAGTATCCTCTAAAGGAGCACGAGGCTCAAGCCTCCGACGGCGAGCCGAGTATCTCACCCGCTCCCGAACACTTGGTGCATCTGTCTGGAGGTCCTATCTACTGGGCTTGTCAAATTAGGTCAATTATTCGTCTTATATTTTTGTGGTGATCTAACCTATGCTTGGGGCCTTGAGGAGAGGCCTACCCAAAGAAATTCAGCTAGCACATTACCACTTATCACACTAGGTACCTAATAATAGAAGTCTTATTCCAATCCACTAGATTACATCGCAAGAAAGAGACTACTGTTAAAACGACATACTAAAATTAAAAGGAAAATGCTGCAACTCTAAACTCGTCCCTGGACTTCTACTGCTGCTCCGATGCCTCAGCTCCTGCAGAAGAATCTACTCGTGGGAATGAGTAGCCCCCAAAAATACATTTGGGAGATTAACCAAATAAATGGCTAGTGACAAGCTAACAATTTTAATAACTAACAACGCTCAAATTTTTAAGATAAATTATTGATTAACCTAATTGTCAGGCTATGTTCTCAATCACGTCCTAAGTGTCCATGCAATTTCTACATTAACATGCAAATCCTACTGTCACTAGGTCATCGTGTGAACAGTAATACAATTCCAAATTTATAATCAAACAATTACACATTCAAACATGAACCCCAGATATTTTGTTCAACCTGCCCCCGGTCGGGCATTACTATCGGGCCTTTTATTTCGATGTAGAGGGCCAACTCTCTCGCCGTGCATCCACCAACTCCATGCACAATTCATCCAGATGATCATAAGGGGTTTTCCGTCTTTCACGGTGGAGCTCTACCGCCCAACTTGCTTTACTATGGGGACTTCAACTCCCCGGGACAGGGTTGCTAGGCCAATCCTTACTCGAGGGCACCTCCTATTGGCTTTACCACAACCCTTGCCCGTGACCCCTAACCTACTTAACTTCGGCTGTACGCGCAAGGTGGTTCACGACCCTTGCGTGCACGGGGTCCCTACCCTCTAACCAGGTAGATTAACAAAACACATTGCATTGAATAAACTAAACAATGTTTAAATCATTTTCGATGGATTACACCAGGATTCGCACCCACTCACAACCCAGCATCATAATTAAATATTATAAAGCACTCTCGCCCAAAATCCCTTTACTAGGGTTACCACGCTCACCTCAGGAGGGTGGGTCCCGATAATTCTTTAATTATTTATTTATTCAAATTAAGGGAAAAACCTAGCTATGGTGTCCATGCAGTATAATATTTATTATTAAAGTATTATCTTTTTATGCATGCGTCGCCGGACTCGCGACTCCACATGCAAGGCGGGGTCCACTCGACCACATGCGACGACGTCCGGTGGGACCCGCATGCAGCGTTATGGGCACCTACCCTTAATTTCTATATCGACATTATTAATTATTAAAGAAAGCGTGCTGTGTCACCTGGTCGACGTGCACGGACTCCTGTCTCTGGCCTCTGCTCAGTCCTCGGCTGGATCGTCCCGGTACGAACTGGTAAGTTGAATAAATCTATATTACACGTCTACTGATTTGGTCGGTTTAAAGAAGTAAAAAACTGGCAAGCCTTACTGAGCCCATGCTCAGGTTGGCAACAAACATTGAGTCCCACCCGATGGACTCTCGGGATTGCAAACAACAAGTAGAAATCGATATCGTGGGTTCATGGTCATGCAACTGACACAACCCGTTTAGCGGCACAAAGAAAACTCATGCGAGAGTACAATGTGTCACCACTAAATCAATACAGGGCTTAAACAATCGAGCGAACTAGAATACTACAATCAATTATTTTACCCCTGTCTTCCTCCGGATCTAACCGGAGAAATAGAAAGGGAATCCTCGACGGTCTGACCTGCATCGGCAATATCAACTTTGAAGCATGCATGACCCGATGAGATCGGGCCTGTCACGCCCCAGAAATCTGGAACCGACTCCTAGGGTGTGAAATAAGGAAAACCAAGGGATTTAGGGTTTGGTCAACTAACTACACCAATTAGGGTTTCTCACAGGGTTGCGATTCTCTCTTAACTGAAGAAGAATGATGAGGGAGAAAACAGAGTATTTTAAAATTTGATTTTTAAAAATATTTTATTAAGAGGAAACCGAGAGCTAATATTTTTTTTTTTTTTTTTTGATAAAGATGACCACGCTCGACCTTCAACCGGGCTATCCTCTCAGTATGTGCGACCTGCTAGTGCCCCACATGCTGACAGAAGTCCCTCTTAAGGGAGCACGAGACTCAGCCTCTAATGGCGAGCCGAGTAGCCTCGCCCACTCTCTAGCACTCGGGCACTGGTTTAGAGATCCTATCTATAGGACTAGTCAATTAAGTCACTTTAAGGTTTATATTTTATTGTGAGCTATCCTAGGCTTGGAGCCTTGAGGAGAGGCTTACCCAAAAATTCAGCTGGCACATTACTACTAACAAACTCAGAGCACTAGACTAAAGAACTTATAAACTCTATTTCCAATCCAGGTCAATTACATCGAATGAAAGAGTTGACATACTAAAAAGAAAGACAAGCTAAGACTCCAACTCTGCCTCTGGACTACCACCGCTACTCCGGTTCTGAGCCTCTAAAACCTGCATAAGAGCCTACTCGTGGGAAAGAGTAGCCCCCAATAGAAAATTGGGAGATTAGCCAAATTAATGGCTAGTGACATCCTAGTAGCCTTTAATACTATGAGACAACCAAGCTAATTGAATTAAATTTAGCAGTACTATTACATAATATAATATAATATTTACAGATTAATACCCTAATCCTACCCGCAGTCTATATTCTCATGCAATACCTACTGTCACTAGATTGTCTAACATAAAATTCACTCAATATTTTACAGTAAACTATTTAAACAAAAAGATCATCTGAATGTTACCAGATTGCCAATGCTCCAAAATTCCATAATTCAACATTAAGATTTCATACTTGTTAACTAGTAATCATATAAAATATCTATCCTAATGTGAACCCCGGATATTTTGTTCATCCTGCCCCCGGTCGGGCATTACTATAGGGCCTTTTATTTCGATGTAGAGGGCCAACTCTCTCGCCGCGCATACTCCAACACCATGCGCAAAGTCACCCATATGATCATAAGGGGTTTTCCGTCTTTCACGGTGGAGCTCTACCGCCCAACTTGCTTTCTTTAGGGTCTTCAACTACCCCGGGACAGGATTGCTAGGCCAATCCCTCGTCGAGGGCACCACCTATTGGCTTTACCACAACCCCTGCCCGTGACCCCTAACCTACTGATCTTCAGCTGTGCGCGCAGGGTGGTTCACGGCCCTTGCGCGCACGGGGTCCAATCTTTCCACAATATAGATTATCATATTCTATTACTTTAATAAAGTGTCAAAAATTCAACATAGTGAATAACTACTTTTAAATATATACCGAGACAGATAAAAAAGGTACATGCGTTAATTAATGATTTGCAACGTTTTAACCCTGGTCCCGCACTGCTCTCGCAACCCATGCATCACAATAAGCCTACATTACTCTCGCCCGTATTCCCGTGTGCCCGGGTCTCCACACTCCACTCAGGAGGGTGGGCCCCGATAATCTTTATTTAATTAAATTATATTTTAATTTCAAGGAATACCTAATTACGGTGTCCATGCAATAATTGTAATTATTTTATTAATATTTTAAAGCATGACTATTTTATTAAAATTTTAAAGCATACTTATTTTAATAATATTTTAAAGCATGCGTCGCCGGACTCGCGACTTCGCATGCAAGGAGGGGTCCGCGGGACCACATGCGGCGATATCCGGCGGGACCCGCATGCAGTATCGAGGACACCTACCCTAGTTGTTCTCATTTCCCACTATCAAAGACTACGGGAAGGGAGTAGATGTCACCTGGTTGTTGATCACATAAAAACTCCCGTTAATTGCTCTTGATCCGCCTTTGCTCCCTCTATGGCTGGATCGTCCCGGTTACGCACTGCCAAATTCACACACAGCGGACCCATGGTTAATGCTTGCTACCGAGTAATACGATTTTAGAGCCGAGTTGGCCGAGTCAAGAAGTCTAGGTGTCATCGGACGCCATCGGTCTATCGGCACGTAAAACGATGCACCAAATGGTGCAATCTTGGTTAGTAGGTGTTACCAACGTCATGGGTCGTACAAAGATTCAATTGCACTAATCCAACTAAACGGTCTGACCCGTGTTGGGCGATGGTCGGGCTTGACCTATTAAAAGAGGGGTTTACACGGGAATCGTACTAGTGGCCAGCCTAGGCTGCTAAGTAGCACATTGCCGCCATGGGATCGATCTCATGCGTGACGACTACACAAGTTACCCCATGGCCACTCTACCTAGGTAGTCGACACAGCATCAGCACTATCAATTCTGAGGCATGCGTGACCCGATAAGATCAATCCCGCTAACCACGAGTGTGTGGGCTCAAGGGGCTTGATCGATATACACAATTATGATCAAAATTAAGTAACATGCCTCGTCCGGTCGTGTCCCGAAATGGGTAGGGTTGACATAGAGGTGTAATGGCCACTATGACAGTGAGAATCAATGACCGACATGGCGGCTCATGACACTGTGCGCAACGGCACGATGGGTTCGCACACGAAACAAGGGAGGGCAAGGCTAGAGGCTAAGTTCACGGCCAAAGGGTATATCGACAATCGTCGATGCCCTGAGGTTGTTCACCTGGCTCGACTTCCGAGGTTGGCTGAGTTGGCACGAGGGTCGCTAAGCAATGTACTGTTGTGCGCACAAGAGCACAACAATTTACAAGGCACAAGGTCAATCGGCACGGAACTATATCCACGACCAATGAATATAAAATAACGGGCGTCGATACAAGCATCGGTTCTAAGGCCGAGTATGGTCTAAGCTGCATCAGCCCAAGGGGATTGTGTGGTGCTCAAAAGTATTATCGACATGCAAGTAGACGGGCAGAGGTTGGGGTCGTTAGCACGGGTGGCCAAGGTGGGCTTCACCCCGCCACTAGTCGCTGGCGATTGACGATAATTTCAACGACAAGGGGATTGGCTAAGGCTCCGTCCAAACCCATCATTGGGCGGCAAAGCAGAGGTCGACGGGGTTTGGACCGGTGTTGGGTGGTCTATGGGTGTCCGTGGTGGTCCCAACCCAATGCTCGACCACCATCTCAAGGGTGCCGGAAAACATGGCAGCGAGGGGAGAAGGGGGCGTCCATGTTTAGTCGAAGAGGAAGGGAGAGGAACTAACCCAAGGTAGTCTTCATTGGGTTTTCCTCCACGTTGCTGCTGCACTTCCTCACGGCCAACTCCTCTACTTCGGGCATGGTCAGGGATCCTCGACTTCGGTTGGGCTCCGCCTCCTTGATCCATTCCGGCGCCTCCTCCTCTTTCTCTGGTGGCTGGGCGCACCCAAGTGGGAGAGATGAGATCAAGAGAGGGAGTGATGAGAGGTCGAGAGAGTGAGAGATGAGAGGGATGTAGAGAGAGAGAGAGAGATTGGATCAAAGCTTTGGAGAGGGGGAGAAGAGCCTGGGGGTTCGGGTTAAGGCTCGGATTGGGGAAGGGATTTTAAAGGGGTGGAGGGGGCGGTGGCCGGCGGGATTCGGGGCGGAATCCGGGGCGGCGGCGGCGGCGGGATTTAGGGCGGAATCCGGGGCGGTGGCGGCGGGATTCGGGGCGGGATCCGGGGGATCGGGTTGTTGGGAAGAGCAGCAGAGATCAGGGGCGGTGAAGGATCGGGGGGCAGATGGGGCCCGGGTCGGATCGGGTTTTTTTGAGAGAGAATGGGTCAGGTGAGAGGGATCCGAGTGAGAGGGAGAACAGAGAAAGAGAGAGAGAGTGGCTGGGTGGGTTTGGGGGAGATGAGAGGAGAGAGAGAAAGTGAGAGGGGAAACGGGTTGGGTTGGGGTTTTTATTTTATTTTATTTTATTTTATTTTCTTTTAAGGGGTGTGGTGTGGGGTTTGAGTTTTTTTTTTTTTTTGATGCGTCGGATCGAAATCCGATGGCCGAGGAAAAATAGGAGTTTGAGCTTGGGGCATCAATTTAAGATTTTTGGAAAACCTAGATGACCTGATCGAGTCGAATCGATAAGTCGGGGAATCCATCGACCCAATGTCGAACAGTTGGTTGAGCCCCGTGACTTGCGCCACTTGGCACCACATGGCAACGGTTGCTATAGGGGCATAGCTAGGCCGCAACGTACCAAAAATTAATTATTAATTAAAATACACATGTTCACCTGTACGTCAACCGCCACACGCACGCAAGCGCGCGCACTCACACACCTACATGTGTCTGAATACTACCATCATCATGTCGCCTCGCGACCTGGATCCAGAATCTTATGGTCCGGTCCAACTCAAGTCCAATCCAACACATGCTCCATCCTAATATTTAAAGATGAACAAATTATTAACTACTGATTTCAATAATAATAATAAAAAAAAGCAGGGCATTACATCCTACCCACCTTATTAAAATTTTCGTCCCGAAAATTCAATTACTAACCTGAGATTAACGCTTTACCAACATCAACTACCAGAATTAGAAAAATGGAAAGCTAGCTACGATAGGTACAAGACTCTCAGTACCGAACAAGCCAAGTCTCAAAACAAATCTTACCAAAAGAAAACTATAACACTCTATCACTCACGGTTCTACTTTCTCTACTAACATAAACATTATACGAATCGAGTCTTAAAATTCTTAGGATGGAAATGAACCACCCAGTTCTCGCATCGCGAATACGAGTCTTGGTTTCCATTTCAATTCTAATTATTAGACACTAAATCAAAATCATGAGTTTTGATCTTTGACCCTGCCTAGATAAGGGGCATCCCCCTTATTAGTACTGCCGAGGGGTGTCCCCCTCGGTAGGGTAACCACCAAAACTCATAGAATCAGAACTTAGAATGCATTCCATTGTCAATGCCGATATAAAAGGTATATCCCTGTATATAAGCGCCCATACACTTATATATATAAGTTTATACTTTCGGTATCGACATTATAATCATAGAAATGTATATTACATATATGTGTCCATACACATATATTTAAGTGTACATTCCAAAATGATTTGACAAAATGGATGGCTCACCTAGTACGACTAACTAGACTAAAATCCTATAAGATATCTATCGGCTCAATACTTACACTAATCGAACTACTACTACACTATTATGTTAACCTCAAAGGAATAAGAATTCTGAGATCAGCAGACAAGTATACTAGCTGCTTAACTCATCTAAATAAATGATAACTCTAAAGGGAACAACGAATTATTCAAATTTAGAAGGAAGGGACAATGAGTAAAGAACACCGATGCACGAGGACATTTAGATAGAAATAAACTCACACAATCACATACTACCAACCTAGTTATGGGACAAAACACTAAGTATTCCACAATGGTCTCAAGTGGTTCCACACTAGAAAGCTCTGCTCTAGCAATAGATAGTTATCTTATTTACTCACCCCAAGACTAGGAGATCGGTCCAAAATCGAAACCTATACTCAACTGAACTATAATCAATAGGCTAGTTATAAACAACGCAACAGTGAAAAGGAGTGTTCGACGACTAGACTTCCAACTAGCCTTAGACATTCATCACAGCGATATTAGGACCACGAGCAATTTCATGAACAACATTGAACTTCAAAAACCTAGACAAGCTAAATAGTTCATGACTGCTAACAAGAAGTAGAACACAGAAGATGACAGTTAAGAAATAAAATAGTCATGTACAGACAGATGCACTTCGAAACTGACTAGAGTGACAAATCATATATGGGATTAACAAAGAAAAGTTGATGGATAACAATACTAAACTTAACCATTAAAGGATCAAAATATGAAATGATAGCCTACAGAACTCCCTAAAAGAAGGTACAGAAGCCATAACCAAAGTTTTTTCTACGATTGAACCTATAATCTTGAATCACGATAAGTTGAAAAAGGTCCAGGAAAAATCATGAACCTTACACCCGTAGGGTTAATACTACAAAATAAGAGGTGAACTAACTACAGGCTAAAAGGTCACTGAAAAACATTTGTGGTAACTATAGCTAAGGACTGGGGATCAAAATGAATGAAAGATGGGACGAATGTATAATACATTCCACGGTAGAAATCTATAGTAGTGTACTAGGTCGAGATCATCCTACAATCAAATCTAATTACTCGAATCCTAACAATCTAAGAAATGCAATTAGAGAAAAATATGGTCTTTTATATACACAATATGACCTCTTATCTGACACCACAACTCAAGGGAAGGCATCCGTGAATAACATGCAATTATTCTAACATATGAAGATATCAATAAGCTGAGATAAACTAGACAAGGCAAATTAAAACCACGCATTCAATCCTTTTGTAATCAACCTCTCGGGTCAAATGCACCTGTAGCGAGAAAACTTGAAAACACTAGAATAGTTACCGGAACTTCCGAGAATACCAACTTAGGCCGGGAGGAATACCTTGACCAAAGCCACATATAAGCAAACAAAGATCCAATCTCCAATTTGCTCGGTAAAGACCTTATGCTAGGAATTACAAGCATCGAATAAAACATCTAAGGACACATATCAACATCCTAAGTCTAAATACTAGGATACCGACCTATGAACCTATCTCTATGCTCCGAAAAGAGAGAAATAGAAACTACAACGAACTCCTAAACCTAAGATTAAAATAATAGAGATAATGAACCATACTATATCACCAATTCTAGTACTAGCCATCGACGACATGAATACCTATTAGAGAACTACTCTAAGAACTAAACTTCTACTTTAATAATTCTAAACCCTAGGACCATATCCCTAAGCTCTGATACCAGCTGTCACGCCCCAGAAATCTGGAACCGACTCCTAGGGTGTGAAATAAGGAAAACCAAGGGATTTAGGGTTTGGTCAACTAACTACACCAATTAGGGTTTCTCACAGGGTTGCGATTCTCTCTTAACTGAAGAAGAATGATGAGGGAGAAAACAGAGTATTTTAAAATTTGATTTTTAAAAATATTTTATTAAGAGGAAACCGAGAGCTAATATTTTTTTTTTTTTTGATGCGTCGGATCGAAATCCGATGGCCGAGGAAAAATAGGAGTTTGAGCTTGGGGCATCAATTTAAGATTTTTGGAAAACCTAGATGACCTGATCGAGTCGAATCGATAAGTCGGGGAATCCATCGACCCAATGTCGAACAGTTGGTTGAGCCCCGTGACTTGCGCCACTTGGCACCACATGGCAACGGTTGCTATAGGGGCATAGCTAGGCCGCAACGTACCAAAAATTAATTATTAATTAAAATACACATGTTCACCTGTACGTCAACCGCCACACGCACGCAAGCGCGCGCACTCACACACCTACATGTGTCTGAATACTACCATCATCATGTCGCCTCGCGACCTGGATCCAGAATCTTATGGTCCGGTCCAACTCAAGTCCAATCCAACACATGCTCCATCCTAATATTTAAAGATGAACAAATTATTAACTACTGATTTCAATAATAATAATAAAAAAAAGCAGGGCATTACAGGGCCTGCTGACCTCGGGTGTGGGTTCAAGGGTTAGACCGACATCGCATGCAAGGTCGAGGGTTGGGTGGTCGGAGAGGGCCTAGCTTGGCTTGGTCGGCTCTGTTGGCTATGCAACCTCCGGCCACCAGGCCGGCAGCCATTGCTGCGACAAGACAAAGCCCACCAGGGGGTTGGGGCTGATCGGTTCTCAAGGAAAAGGAAAAAAAAGGGGAGACAACCTGGATACAGTCGGCTTCGCCAGTTGCACAGCCACCGGCCACTTGGCCGACGGCCATGGCTGCGTAAGTCATAACAGAGGGGGGGCTGGTCTTGCCAGAACCAAAGAGAAAAACGGGGGAAAAGAGGGGGCTGACCTGATGACGGGGTCGTCGGCTCCGATAGCCCCTTTCCGGCCGCGCGCAATCACCACAGAGGGAGGCAGATCGAGAGCGAGGGGTCGGGGAGGAGATCGGAGAGAGATGAGGGGGTCGGATTGGGTTAGAGCTTTATTTATAGGGGAAAAGGGGCGCGGGATAGAGATGAGGGGGAGATCGGGATTTCAGGGGGGGATTAGGATTTGAGAGGAGATCGGAGGGGATCGGGATGAGAGGGAGTCGCGCAGGGGGATCAGATCGGGTTGAGGGGGTTCGGCTGAGAGATAGGGGGAGAGAGAGAGGGCTGGACGGTGAGATGGGAGAGGGAGATAGAGAGGGAGAGATCGGGAATGAGATGGGTTTGGGTTTAGGATTTGAGAGAGAGATAGAGATAGAGAGAGAAGCGGTTTAGAGAGAGAGAGAGAGATAGTATCAGGTTTGAGTGGAGTTCGGATAAGGGAGTATGGCTAAAAAGGTTGGTTAAAAGGTGTTTGGTTGAATAGGGTTGGTTGGATGGGTAGTGGGTGGTGGGTTTAGATTTAGGTTTTATTTTGATTTAATTTAATTTTTTTTTTATTAAGCATAGCTCGCAGTTGAACATGGCTCGCACTCGAGCTTGCATCGCATCGAGACGGGCCAATGCGCAAACCTCACGAGTCCGACAGACTCGTCTAAAAACCTGATATATTAATTAATTTAAATCATCAAAACAATCATGCCATGCCTCCAGTGTCGCCTAGCGACCCGGACCCGGGGCCCACTGCCCGGTCCAACTCAGGTTCGGGCACACACCAATGACGATCATAAATGCGAAACAAAACAATCAATTTAGCAACAAAAAAAAAATATATAACTGGGCTGCCCTGAAATCAATCGAACCGGGTATTACAGCACCGGTGCCTGTCGGCACCTCCACCACTCGCTCGTCGGCAACTGACATCAGTCCGCTCATCGGCAGCTGAACACGATGTCGTTGGCGACTTCTGTGCCATTGAGGTACTCCCCCTCGATCCAGGCACCAGCACATATCGTGCTATCATGACTTTTTTGCCGCGAACTGTCAAGCCTTGGAGTAAGTGCCAAGATCGCACCCTCCTCTCGGCTAACACCTTCGGTGTCTCAAATGGCCCCGAGGGAGGAGGTGCTCGATCGCAACCTCCTCCTCGAAGCCTCCTCCAAAGATCTGAACCACCTGAAGGGCACTGGACTGTGCCACTCCCCACCGTACCCTTCGCCTAGGGCGCCGACCATCGTTGCCAACAAGCCTCCCCAGGGAAGAGGTGCTCCAGGCTTCTAGCTTCCTCCTTGGATGCCACTCTCGGGTCCTCCATCACACCGCTTGCCGCGAGTGCATCTCGGGCCCTTTTTCCTCAATTTACCTTGATTTACGCAATCAAACTAGAACCTCCCCAAATCACCAACAAAGAAGCTCTGATACCATTTATTGGTATCAGTTTTTTCACCGAACCTTAAGCTCTGATCCGAACATCCTCAACAGGGGGACTATCCCACGATATTAGTGTTGAGATTGGTGTGTATTACATGCTAATTCTAGTGATGACAATACTTGATTAGGACCACATCATTATAACTCATGCACCATTGTGCATGAGATGCATAAATCCACTAGTCCATATTAGTGTAGTTAAGGTAACTCAGGCATGATGATGAGATCTGCATACAGGAGATGTGAGTCACCATATACACTGGTATAGGTTTGCAGCCACTTGCTAGACTGGACACCTAGCTTATAAGACTGTAACACACTAACCTTCTTTCATATGAGAGATGGTCTATCTCGATCATCGATCTAAGATATCAAATCAGGTAGTGTTGATATAATCAGAATGCATCGACAGAATCAAAAGAGAAAATTGGTTTTAACAACTGTCATCCAAGACCATAGGACCTCTAGTGCTAGTTGACTTGAACCACAATTCTAGGATATGTTGTGAATCTTAGATTTGGTGTTCTCTACTTTGACCTGCCAATCAGTTAGGTCTATTGATAGACCGACACTAGGTAAATTGGGTAGTTTGTACTGAGCGTAATAGGAACATAAACAATCTATGGAATTCTATATCTCTTGAGGGGGACTAGGTGTCTCATTGAGTGACTCTTATGAAGGGATGATTACCAAGACTTGCTAGCTATAAAAGTACATAAAGTGGTGATCACAAAACTTTGAGAAGTCAAGGCTCAAGTGGGGGAACAAATCTGAGATGGACTGTCGACTCTGAACTCAGTTAGTTTCACGAACACCAGATTGGAAGGGTTCAAGTACAATATAGTAGGATAAAGGGTACTCGCATAATTACTAATAGCCTCGGACTACAACAGTGCCTGAGTAGTAGTTGTAGACACTGCTTACTGGTATGGATTAGGCCATGGCACTAGTGAGAGCCAAGGTTATCAATGTCTCGAAGATTCCAATTCCTAACCACTTCTGACAGCCAAGCGTACCTAACCCAATGTCATTAGGATTTACTGATAATGGTTGACTCCATAATGACCAGAAACCTAGAGGCATGTGGATTAGGGGATATAGCTTAGGTTTACCTAAGCAGTTCCTTCTTAAGATCCTCTATCGGAGGAAAGCCTAATTTAATTGACTAGGGTTCCTCAGTGGATCCCAGGCTCTTAGAATGAAGATGTGAACATTATAGTGTGGAAGTTAGTCATGTGTGATCCCTAGGATTTCCTAGGATTATTAGGTCTTGACTAAGTTGACTAGGTTGACTTTCTATGAAAAAGTTATAAGTGTCAATTAGGGGCTAAGTTCGACCTTGGACATTCTAGGAGAAGTCATTAGAGCCCAGATTAATAAACTTTAATGACTTCCCTAAAAATAGGAGATGCCATAAATGCTTCGAGATGGAGTGCGGCTCTATCTCTCTAATCGATACCTTGGTAAACTAAGGAAATGACTCCTGAATACAAGGGCATTGTCATAATTATCCAGGGTGGATGCTGACAGATAATTAATTATTTTATCTTATTGGTTTTCTAGTTGGACTAGAAGAAGTCATGTTGCAAGTTAGGGTTTGACCACAGTCAAACCAGACTAACAAGTATGCAAACTTTCGCAACTTAAGTGGGTGCCAGAACTGGAGTGTGCAACTCGGGATTAGTTGCCCGACCCCTATAGGTGCTACCCATGAGAATTTTGATCAAGGGATAAACCCTAACTGAAATCCTCATATGGTAACATCCATAGAAGGTTATGAGGGGAGAGATTCTAGAGATCTCTATCCCCTCATAATAGAAAACCCCCCTTAATGGGGATTTCGGCCTATACCTAACCCTAGCCTTCCCCCTTTGGCTCCCATCCCAAGGTAAACCAAAATCTCCCTCCCCTTGGAGAGTTCAGCCAAGAGAGAAGAGAAGGAGAAAAGAAAAAAGAGAGAAGAAAGAAAAGAAAGCAAAAAGGTCTTCCTCCCTTCGGGTTTCCACACGTCAGATCAGTTCGTCTTTAGAGGGCATCTTTGCGAGGATCTAGAAGAGGGAGAGGACTCCCACAAGTCTACCATCGCGGCTCGTGTGCATGGAATAGGAGTTGAATCGAGACGGTAGCGAGATCTCAACTCCGATTTCATCTTCATTGAGGGATCTTCATTAACAGATCTTCAACCTTAGGCATTTATAAGTCTTAAGAGGTAACCATATCATAATCCTTAGGTATAATAGATGAATATTAATTGTATTAATTTTCTTTTGCCATGATAATTCATAATTAATTATTATCTAGCATTGGTGTGAATTTGGGTTTGATCCGTTGTGGAAATTATTACCTAGCATAAGTCGGATCAGTTCGTCTTTATTGGGCATCTTGGTGAGGATGTAAAAGTGAGAGAGGACTCCCACAAGTCCACCATCACGGCTCGTGTGCATGGAATAGGAGTTTAATCAAGACGGTAGCGAAATCGCAACTCCGATTTCATCTTCATTGAGGGATCTTCATTAACGGATCTTTAACTTAGGCATTTATAAGTCCTAAGAGATACCATATCATAATCCTTAGGTATGATGGATGAATATTAATTAGATTAATTTTATTTTGCCATGATAATTCATAATTAATTAGTATCTAGTATTGGTGTGAGTTTGGGTTTGATCCGTTGTGGAAATTTTTGCATGCCGACTTTTCGACAGATAATCAGAACCCTAATTCCTTGGGCATCTTTTGCATGGTTGAAACGCTTCCGTCATGCGCTCTGACGCCAACAATTAGTCCCACATCAACAAGGGGAGCGGGATGACTTCTATTAATATACTCGATGTGCTCTCATGTCTTCAAGAGGTTGGCCTTTTGAAGCACTAAGAGTGTTGTCACAATTTCATTCTAATAAAAAATCAACCGACTTCCTATTAAAGTCAGATTTAAGTTTTTTTGGTTTTATTTCATTTTGACTTTAATGTCAAGTCAAAAGGACAAAATCTGATTTTCCAAGTATAAAAATTGCTTTTGATGAAGTATAAACGTACTTCTTATTATTTAAGTTTCTATTTGATTTAAGCAAACAACCGCCACCATGACCACCATCACAGCCGCCCGTCGCCATAGTCGTCGGATGCCACCGCCATTGTCTTCAGCCTACCTGCCTGCCGGCACCATCGCCCCCCCCCGGCAGGTTGTGGCACCGCCCGCTGTCATCGTTGTAGTCACTGTTGCCAACCACTGCCTTCGATGTCGTTATATTAAGTAACCATTTCATCCAAAAGCTTAATATGTTAAGGAATGGACCAGCAACACATAATATGACTTGAATTTAAAACCTCCAAAAACTAGAACTATGTAGAGAGGGGGCCAACAATTAATGTATATCAAAAGACTTAATGGTATGATACTATGGTAATAGAGTCGTGGTTTCTGGGAAGTTCTAAGTTAAAGTCATATTCTGCGTTGTTGGTCCATTCCCTAACAGCTTAAGCTTTTGGGTGAAATGGTTACTTATCAGAATATCAAAGTAGGAGGTCCTGAGTTGAAATCCATGGAGGTGTATTTATAACTTGGTTCGCCCCATATCCCCCCCCCCCCAAGCATTTGCTCGTGCATTTCCATGGTGTTTGTTCTCATTCAGGATACCACACTTGCAGGGGAGGCGGGGTTAAGCCCTTTGTGGGTGCAAAAATTATACTGGACCGGACCAGACCCGCATGGGCCCACACAACGGCCCAAGTAGACAGCCCAGATCCACGGACCTGCTTTATAGGGCCCGCAAATCATGCCCTCTCTTATTGGGCCCAGACAACAACCCAATAGGGGCCTATCGAGGAGGCCCAAGACCAGCACCACCTCAGTGCTGCCATGTCATCACTGCCATATCGAGCACGAGCCTCAGCTATAAAAGGACCCCTATGGCTTACATAGAAGGGGTTGGTCACTCGATCAGAGTAGGAGATGATTTCAAAGCCAGAACTCACGTCTCCCCTTCTAGTTTTCTTCTAGTTACTCCGTGCGACTCCAATGTACGAAGCTTCTCTCTGTCCGTCGAGAGAACGCTCACCTCTCATTTACTCATATTATAGTGGAGATCAGGTGACACCTCTCGCCCAGAGACGTGGGTCACAAGACCGAACTTCGACAACAACTCTCTGTGTCATCTCTTTCTCTATATATATTCTACTCTCTACCTCTCTAAACCATCCAATTCAACCAAGAGTTGTGGAGCGAAGTCTCTGATCAAGACGGCACGAAAATTTCTCCCACACCCTTCATATACAATGTTGGCCCCCTCTCAATAGTTCGAGCTTTTAGATTTGTTGGTAAGCTAACAATTGTCTGCCACCCATAATAGTCGGCTGTCATAGAAGTCAAAAAAAATCTCCCCGCAGCCAAACAATTTTTTTTTAGTAAAAGTCATCAGTAAAAAATAACTTATTGAGAAGTAATTTTTTTCCAATTAATCGCAACATATCATTCTATTGAAATTTCAAGAGGTTGCATTGCCAATGTACATATATTGATACGCGTCACTGAAGCATGAGAGTTAAGCATGTCAAAAGGCAAGACTAGCGAAGGGTTGGGGTCAAACTGAGCCCGACCCTTTGTTTTAAGGGACAAGCTCTGGCTCTTCAGGGCCAGGAAAATGATGGGCCCTAGCCTAACCCTTAAAGGGCCAGGGTCGAGCAAAATCAATGTTAATCTCAATAAGATAAGGTTTATCAACATATCGACTTAACCATCCCCCCCCTAAACTGCTCATGTACCATTGCCTTTTGACCTTTGCCAGTCATTTAAAAACATCCTTCTATACAATACAAGACTGTTAGAGTATTAGAAGTCTTATGAATATTATATAATACTTTTAATACTATATATCCGAACTTGAGAGCTCCAATTTCCCACAAGGGTACAGTGAGTAGTCGACTAATGACTGATCAGTCCCAATTAATCATTGATTTAGCCCCTTAATAAGTATTAATATATTTATAATAATTTATATATATGGAGGACATGGTCAGTCATAAGTTTTTCTAGCCCGGCCCTCATCATTGAGGGCTTATGAAAACTAAGCCAGCCCCACCCCTCAGTCCCTTGGAGTGTAGGGATTTGGAGGGCAGAGGCTGGCATGATACCCTCTCCAAAGTGCCACGAGGGTTTATGAAAACTGAGCCCGGCCCACCCCTCAGGCCCTTGGAGGATAGGGATTTGGAGGGCAGAGGCTGGCAGGGTGCCCTCTCCAAAGTGCCAACTCAATATTGATCCCTTAGAAAGGGTGTGAAAGACATATTTTGCAACCGAATTGCATGCCATTGCTGGCAAATGGGCCAGCAAAGGTGAAAGATTCCTTCTTGGCTTGCTATCATACTTCCCTGTCCAATGATCTGGCACACGTGGGGCAAAGGGAATTGCAGGCTGGTTAGGGAGGAACAATGCCACATGGTAAACGGCTTCTCTATATTCTTTGACAGCATAATTGGATTCTTGTCATTGAAAATTCTAAGTCCATAATGTTTCTTTAAGCTGCAAGTCATCCTTACCATCCTCATTAGTTGCTTTAGCCAAAGTACTTAAAGGCCATCTAAAGATCATGTTACTGTGTTTGGCTTCGCCAGGATGCTTCTAATAATAAGATAAGATTCTAAAATCGCCCGATCGATTAAAGTTGGATGGTCAAGTTGTTGCGATCGTAAGCTGCGTAACCAACAAGATAGATCTATCTGTCTGTCTTTTCGCGCTATTCGCCTATTCTCAACCTCGCACTTTCAAGTTACCTCGGTCGGATTTTCAGTACTATCATCAATCGGTCAAAAGTTTTTTTTATCAATTTTTCTTATAACCGACTCTATCTTTGATAGGATAAGACTAGGATGATGATGATGATGATAACAGACATATGCTACTGACTTATTTGATACTTTGGAATAAATCACACTCGACATAAGATGTAGACATCCCTCAAGTGAATCGTGGCCGTTGGATCAGACGATCCAATAGTAGGGATTTGAGGTTAGACTATGATTCATTTTTGGCATCTCTATGGATCCAATAGTGTTAATGTTGGCCGTTGATGTCATGTTCACTAGATTATGAAATTAAATAAAACCACAAGTATTGCTGACTTCCCCTGTTTCAATTTTTGGATCTTTTTGAGCCCATGCTCTAGCACCCTGTTCTATGACAACCTGGCCGGTCTATTAAAAAAAAATAGACTATGATTAATTTTAGGAATGCCTATGGATCCCAAACCATACATAAATATAGTAGTGGTGGACATGGGCCGGGCTTGGGTCTAGCAAATATATAGTTTTGAATAGGTTTGACCCGAAAGCCCGACTCGATATAGTACAAAATGAGGCCCATGGGTGGACCCATGTCCACCCCTAATATATAGTAGTGATCAAGCAAGCGACGTCATTATGCGCACAAACATCACAGCCGTCTGCGAGGCTGTGATACATCATTCTCTCTTTTAGTTTGCTGGGCATAGCAAAATTGCACTCAGTCCCAACGACGGTGCACCTCCGATGAGGTGAACCGCACATAGCCCCGATGACGGGCACATCCCACAAGTTAATTGCATTCAGTCCAGACCAGCAGCAAGCCTCCGCCACCAGCCAAACTAGTGAATCGCAATTTGCCACACTGCAGGCACCCCCATCTGTTGATCACAACCCCAAGGGCAGTGGCCCCGCAATCAAGTGAGCACACCTAAGAATATATATATATATATATATATATATATATATATATATATATATATATATATATATATATATATATATATATGGAAAAGGAGCCTAGACCTGAGGTGTAGCGTAGTTGCTGCACCTCAGGCATTGTTTGCCATCCTAGAAGTTTTAAAATTTGGTGATTTTTGGTGAATGTGTTCTCTAGGGTAAGGTGATCATCCTCACAAAAAATCAATAAATTCTAAAGCTTCTAGGGTCATCAAATGTTCGAAACATTTTCGGCCGTTCAGTGTAACCGTTAATTTTGCCGAGCTCATTTGATGACCCTAGAAGTTCTAGAATTTGCTGATTTTTGGTGAGGATGATCACTTTACTCTAGACAACACACCCACCAAAAATCATCAAATTATAAAACTTCTAGGGAGGGTAAACAAGCGAGCGGTGCAGTAACGATGCTTTTACACCGATTTTCATCAAATTATAAAACTTCAATGGACACTGTTTTTGCACTTAATTTTTTACACCGATTTTCAAAACATTAGATAGAGGTTTCAGAATTTCTTGATTTTTTGTGAGCATAATCACCTTATCCTAGATAGCACGTCTACAAAAAATCAGAACATTCTAAAGCCTCCAAGTACATCAAAACTAAAAGGCTTTATCGACCGTCCATTTTAATCGTTAATTTGAAGAGCACATTTAATAAGTCTAGAGGCTTTAGAATGTGCTGATTTTTTGTAGATGTGTTATCTAAGACAAGATGATTATGCTCACAAAAAATCAAGAAATTCTGAAATTCTATCTAATGGTTTGAAAATCGGTGTAAAAATTTGAGTGCAAAAACAGTGTCCATTGAACCTAACCCATATATATATATATATATATATATATATATATATATATATATATATATATATATATATATATATATATATATATATATATATATATATATATCATGGCATGACGGTTTTGTGTTGACTAGACAAAATGGAAGCTGATTAGGACAAGCTGACTGGACAAAAATGAACCGAATAACGAATAGATCTAACCATTAATTCGTTCAAAAATCAACGCACGATCTCTATTTCCCCGTCAACCAACGCCCTCCCCCTGGTTTCAAATCCTGACCCATTTAAACTGAACTAAACCCCCTAAAGTCCTGGCCCATTTAAACTGCACTAAACCTGACCATTCATCCTGTGATTGTTGTTTGCATCAACGACTATAAACTCACATGCTGAAATTTCGGCCACCCCTAATTATTGGATTGATCTCGAGGAATTCGTTTGAATAGAGACAGCTGTGATTGATCGATTATAGGAGGAGTTGGTCACACCAAAGGTGCCCACTTCGTGCCAATCGGCACAGACAAGGAAATGGGTGTCCCTATGAATGCCGATGTTGTTGTTGAAAGTGTTGCTGCCGAAGGTGTTCCGGTGTGTTGCCGCTGAAGACAGCCCGCTGCAGTGCTGACAGATGTGTTGCCGTCGAAGGCGGCTCGCTGCAGTGCCGACAGGCACGGGCATCCACGAGTATATATATATATATATATATATATATATATATATATATATATATATATATATATATATATATATATATATATATATATATATATATATATATATATATATATATATATATATATATATATATATATATATATATATATATATATATAAGAGTGACGCATCATAACCATCCCAAACCCGTCACAATAGGGTTGGGTCGGGTACAGAAAAACCCAATTAATTGTCATCCCTAAATTAGAACCAATAAATCCTACCATCTCCCTACCTCTCTATGCTTGATGGTGATGTCAGATTGGGGTTGGTGAGAAAATGTGGTTTTATCTCGACCCATGATGGTCATCTTTTTTTTTTATAAAGATCATGTTTTGGAATGTGAGAGGGTTAGGGAAGCCTGAGATGAGTAGGGCAGCAAGGTCCTTTGCTTCTATGTATGATATTGATATAACTAGTGCATGCCTGTGTCTGTCGACACTGCAGCAGATCGCCTTCGACAGCAACACACCTGTCGGCACCGCAATGGGCCGCCTTCGACGGCAAGACACCCCCTGGCATCACCACCTCCACCAACACTATCGTAATCGCGCGGCAACACATCTAATCGCCTTCGACAATAAAACACTTTCGGCAATAACACCGGCCTACAGCAGCTAGCTCAAGGGCATCGTGACTAAGTGATGGATATTCTCACGGCGAGTCTATGAAGGATGCACAACTCGTTTGGAGGTTTTTTAAAAATTAATAAAAAAAAAATTATGGAATTCGATCGAGAAATGAAATCATCAGATCAGCGCATCGCATGATTCGAACAAGAGGAGAACCTCGAATGTTCTACGGAGCTTAACATAGTATGATGGTGGCTTACGAATGTAACACGGAGAACACCCAGGCCTGCCACCATTTCTCTCTCCTCTATTTCTTCATTTCCTTTTTTTTGTCTTTTTTTTCTCTTCTCTTCTCTTTTTTTTTTCTCTTTTCGTTTCTTATTCCTTTTGCCCATCACACCCGACTTAACCCATTACAACCTTGCACGACTCACATACAAACCAACCATCCAAACCCAATCAGCCATGCATGTCCAAAAACTTCACACAACTCAACCCATTCATGTGAATCCAAGAACCCGAGTCCCTCGCATCCAGCTCTCATTCGAGACCCCTTGGGATTCTCTCTTTAGTCCAAGCCGATACCCGATCAGCGGGAAAATTTTCAGCACAACATGATTACACTAGCTATAACCGTTGCCCAAAGCTTATCAGCACGCTCCAAGTACTGGGGGCCACTACCCCCATGTGTTGGGGCCGACTATATCATGTCTCTTGAATCGCAGTGGGCCCCGCGGTTATAGCGTACGCAGGATGTGCTGAAAAATTTCCCCCCAATTAGCAGCCCATGCATCCCCATCTCCGAGCCATGCATGCAGACTTGTCCCTTTTCCCATCCGAATCTCTCTCTCTCTCTCTCTCTCTCTCTCTCTCTCTCCTTCCTTATTAGATAGAGAGATCGAGAGAAGAGAGAGAGACAGAGAGAGACGAAGAGAGGGGGATCGGGGGAAAAGAGAGACAAGTGTTTTGTCTAGTCAGCGTTCCTTTTTATCTAGTCAGCTTTTTGTTCCATTTTATCCTAGTCAGTATGTAGAAGGCTTGTCCTTTGTTCGTGTAGACAGTCTATTGGGATGTTGTCGCTTGCCGATACTTTTTTCGTGTGTGGTCGCGAGTTGTGGACCTTGTAATGCTGGACAATTTGGATGTTACCACATGAGTGTCCCCTCGTGCGATCATACCGCGAGGTTGTCGGTGACCTCTATCCAGTTGAGTATAAATTTGCATGTGGTCATTGTAAGTCCATTCGATTGGAGATGGTACCGAATAATTCAATTTCATGGCAACGAATATGGGATCGATTTCAGGACTCCGCATAAACTCGAAGCGCAGCATGGATCATCATTCTATTGATACAGATGAACGGTGGATATCGAAGCCGAGGAGGAGATTAGCGTTGGTCGCTTTCTCTAAACCCGACAACCACGGCTGCATCGATGGGTTCATTGATGTGGTCTCTACATATAAGCAAGCACAATCGGACGGCTGCCATCACACCATTGGGTTGTTAGGGGCTAATATGGTTTGCATGGCCAAGAGATTTATGGGATTATCTCTATCTCTTTTATCCCTTTTATGACCTTCCTTGCTAGTATGCTAATGTGGTATTAATGAGATTTATGTACAACCAAGAGAGGGAGTTAATATGGTAATAATCATTTAATATGAGATACTCTCTCTTTGTATGTTGAACAGCCATGCAAAAGATCAATTTATGGGATTTACTCTTTCTCTCTCTCATCCCTCTTTATGATCTTCCTTACTAGTATGCTAATATGATATTAATGCAATTTATGCACAACCAACAAAGAGAGCTAATATGGTAATAATCATTTAATATAAGATACTCTCTATCTTTCTCTTTGTATATTGAATGGCTATGCAAGAGAATAATTTATGGGATTTGCTCTTTTTTCTCATCCCTCTATATGATCTTCCTTTTTTTCTAAAATTATAAAAAATTAAAAATATAAAAGTGAATAATTGAATCTTGATCGAAGGCCGAATTTGCCTATTTTTGTCTAGTCAGCTTTTGGTTCCATTTTGTCCTAGTCAGCACAAAACCGTCGTACCATGTTATATAGTAGATAGATGTGCAGTTAGGAGTTAAAGAGGAAGAACCCAACCAATCACTTCTTCCAGTCCCTGAGTACTAGAAAGATTGATCGGTGGGAAGCTAAGCATGCAACGGGATCCTTGGTGGGCATCCTCATTGCCAACTGTGATGGCCTCTTCCAGTTGTGCAACTCTATTGTAAGGGTCCTCTCATTGTCCCTTGTCCTGCAAAATTGTTTGGACGGGAAGAAGTGGATGATTACATCGGTTTACGCCCCAACGGACTATAGTCGTGCGGTAGCGTTTTTGTCTGAGTTTTCTTACCTCCGCTTGGACTTCGATGGGTCGTAGGTGCTGGCCGGTGACTTCAACATTACGATATCATCGGGAGAGTAGCAAGGGAGTGAGGGAGACCATGGGATCATGGGCGACTTCTCAGATTTCATCTGCAACCAAGATCTGATCGACAACCCTTTGCTAGGGAGGAGCTATATTTGGAACAATAAGAGAGAAGGCCCAACCCTAGAGAGAACTGACAGATTCTTGATCTCAGTCGAGTGGGAGGCCATGTACCCAAAATCGATCGAAACAAAGCCAACAACCTGTTTTCCCGTTCATGCGTCACTTCTCTTGTCGAATAACTCTTCTCTGTCAATGAAGCCTCCATTCCAGTTTGAGCTGATGTGGACACTTCAGGAGGGCTTCTTTGAGGTATTTTCGAGATGGTGGAAAGTGTTGGAGTTTTGACCCATTGAAACCCTGACTCGAGGGAAGTGCACAAAACAACTTCGCCCGGGCGAATCGGGCCATGACAGAACCCTAGCAGATTTCGCTCGAGAGACTGGGTGAGTTGCCCGAGCGAATCAGACCTGGCCGCGCAGGCTGTCGCGGGTTTGACCTGCATGCTCGGATTGTTTTCGGAGTACTATAGGGGGGTAGACTAGTCCCCTAGCTACAGAGGTGGCAATGAGTCTGTGATCAGTCTAGGTTCAAATCCTACTTGCCACATAGAGATCGGTCAGAAGTAGCCTGGCTCCTCCAGTTGCACCTTCTTCGGAACGAGGACGATGTAAGTGTGGCTGCAACCTTTCGGAAGATCCCCCGGAACCAAAAGAAGTCTTGAACAAATTGGATTTGTTCGCCATCCCTATCGTAGAAGCGAGACGTTCTTAGACCACGAATTACAAACGTTCGGAAAAATTCTATTGCTATTTCTCGAGGTAATCCACATTGATGTAATGAAAGTGAATGACCCACGACAGTGACGGAACATCCCAAATAATCGATGCATTTACCAAGCAGCGTCTCACAAAAAATTCCCTCTTTGCCTTCAATTACATCTGAAAATGACTTGTGAACTTTATTATGACCAATTGACCATCCCTCATCGGTCCTTTTGTGCACATCGATCGATCAACGTAGGCATTTGCATGAGGCGATGCATGTCACATCGGAGATTGTACACTTCCAGAAAGGAGTCCGGACACTGTAGGATATCCTAGCAATGGAGATTCAATGAGCGCTTTGGTTTGGAAAGGAACAACAGGATTGTACTGTGAATGAAGCTTCCGACAGTGACCACATTAGGACTGTTATTTCTATTTTCAAATTATGGATCACTCCATGGGTG
The DNA here is from genome assembly GCA_947650365.1 of Chamaelirium japonicum. Classification (NCBI taxonomy): domain Eukaryota; kingdom Viridiplantae; phylum Streptophyta; class Magnoliopsida; order Liliales; family Melanthiaceae; genus Chamaelirium; species Chamaelirium japonicum. The sequence goes on along the minus strand of OX393550.1, from coordinate 23,360,493 downwards.
GATTCGTTCACCAATAAGGCTAGAGATTTTTGTAATCTGGTTGTAACCTAACTTATTTCTAATAAGACTAGATGAGGGCTGCCTAACCCTCCCTCACCGTGAGCGATTCTCAAAAAAAAATATATAGAGGAATTCTCTAGTTGAAATAATACAAAGAGGCATCATGTATCACAGAGAGAGAGAGAGAGAGAGAGAGAGAGAGAGAGAGAGAGAGAGAGAGAGAGAGAGAGAGAGAGAGAGAGAGAGAGAGAGAGAGAGAGAGAGAGAGAGAGAGAGAGAGAGAGAGAGAGAGAGAGAGAGAGAGAGAGAGAGAGAGAGAGAGAGAGAGAGAGAGAGAGAGAGAGAGAGAGAGAGAGAGAGAGAGAGAGAGAGAGAGAGAGAGAGAGAGAGAGAGAGAGAGAGAGAGAGAGAGAGAGAGAGAGAGAGCAAATAACTTTACACCCACTCACTAATTAAAAATGCTTAAATTACTGGACATAATAGTAGCATGAAAACATTTCCTACAACAGACTATATATTTCAGCTTATCCTGACCAAATTATATGTACCCAAGATGAAAAGATTACTAGATTGCTGATGTTAAAACATGCAATATGCCAACATGATGTTCAAAAAAATACAAGATAAATACTTTCCATTCCATTGGTCTCTTTGGGCCATCAGTTGTAATTTGAGTAAATATGATGAAAGAGCTGGTCAATAAGGAGCCTGTTTGTACACAAACATGTGAGCAGGCTTACGGTATCGTGTCTACGATACATGCAGCCCTAGATCAGATCGCTTTCTCTGAACACTTGGTATGAGAATACTAATGATTAACTGAAGATCTTTTGTAAGTTTCCCATTCGAAGTCCGACTCTGATCTCTTGTACAAGGTAGAATACGGCGATGATACTCAAATACGCACCACATGCAAATGGGATGCTGATGATTTCTCATCCCATTCAATGCACGGTCCACACTTCACAGGCAAGATCGCAGCTTACGGCGTCCTTTGATTTCAAAGCCTTGTCTGATCTAGTTTTCATCTCAGCCCTTGAACACTGTAGAAATACAAAGATGCATAAACCCACATGCACTCCACATTCAAATACGGGATCTGGATAAAGATTCGATTGAGCAGAATAGATCAGATTCTGGATACCTGTTTCATTGCTCTGGCAGGCCTTGTTCGAACGACAATATTGGAGCAAAGTTCTAGTCCCAAAGGAGCATTGCCTCAGCTTGTCCACATAGTGTCGATAAATGAAGAACAGCATATTCAACTCTCTCTCTCTCTCTCCTTAATTGACATGAGGATGAAGACCAGCTTCTGAGGGGAGGGCATCCATCTTGGTTTCTTCTAAAGCATAAACTGCCACAACGCCATGCAAGTGGCTGAACTTGAGAGTTGAAAATCTGGTTGAACGGAAGGGGTGACATCAAATTCTTTACAAAGCTAGGGAACTTTTGTGTTCTCTCTCGCCACCGCCTCTTCTTTGGAGCACAAGTGGATTTCTTCGTAAGCTTTCACAGAGCTAGCTGCAAAATTCTCCATGGCTTCAAATATTTGCTTCAGACCCAACTGCAAACTGCTTAGTTCAGGGGGGGCCGCCGTGACCATAAAGGGGAAGTCCATTCTGGTCAGGAACTAGGACCAGTTTCTTCCTCAGAGCATCAACTTCCTTGTGAATTGTCTGTGCATCCCTCCCTCGATCCTTGAGCCACCTCTCCATCTCCCTATTCTCCATCAGCTTCTGATGCGGTTCAACATCCTGTTGTTCCCAGAGGTGTCGGACATTAGTGGCAAAGGCCTGAATAGCATCGACTACATCCTTCTCACAAAGCCCCTCCATAGCTTGCGACCAGTGATGGCAGATAACAAACACAGGAGGAGCACCTATTCTACCAGGAGAGTAGGGAGGAATCCCGTCGGGCGTTACTTCAGGCTCGTAATGAAGACATAGTATAAGCCATCCATTCAATGCTTTAACATAGTTCTTCTGAGCATTGATCCAGTCAGAGAAATTGCCAATCCATCTCAGCAGCTCCAGCTCAAACTGCATCAAAGCATCCCTACAAGTATCACTGAGCCTACCACCAGATGAAACGGAGTCTAGATTTATAAATTCTGAGATGGTTTGACACTGAGCCCGCTGACATTCCAGCATAACTCTCCACATTCTCATTAACCTGCTAAAAAACGTAATTCAGAAAAAAAAAAGGCATCGTCCCAAAGAAAGTACAAAAAAAAATGGAAGCAAGCATAAACCAGCTCATAATAAACTAGCATTCAGTTAGAGAAATTCGGAGCATTTTCCTAGAAGTGTTAAGTTGCAATGTCTCTGTGGACATATTATAGAACCTTGTTTTACGTCCATGAAGATGGAAAACAATAAAGTTAACGAACATCTTTATAAAAAGGATTGCAAGTATCAGAAAACTTAAGATAACAAACTTTTGGTTAGATCAACTATAGCAGTAAAGTTTGGACAGGTTAGGTGGGAATTTATTCAGAGAGTAGTGAAAGGAGAACAAAAGAAGTAGAAACTTTCCACCAGCAAAGGTTTTCCTATATCCGACTCATTCCCCCCTATCCCCTCCTTGGTAGGAGAAAGTGAGAAACCACATCAACTTAGCATTACAGGAGTTTTATTAAGATGAATAAGGCCACTATGTGAATGACGATATCTAAATCTCATAAAGATGCTTATGGGCATCCACATTCAAAAAGAGCATACAAAATGAAGGATACTTATTGATGATGATTCCTAATGGCAGTGTTCAAAAACTCGAACTCTGCTAGAAAACCAGTTGAGTCAAGTAAACTCGCTTCGACTGGGCTGAGTTTATCCCAACTCGGTCTGACTTGGCAAAATAACTCGACTCGAAATCTGGCCGAGTGAAGTCAACTTGGTCCAATTCGGCCGAGTTTTAAAACACTGACTAATGGCTTATGGAAGAATGGCATGGTAAGCAGGTAGAATATAACAAGGTTTGATTTCAGGTTCGAGTTCGCGTTTTCCCTAAGCAAGGTAACTGGTCGGTTCAAGGATAAATTGCACCAACCTTGCTGTATTCTGCACTCAATAGAAAGTGGCAGCAGTTGTTCCAATTTGCAGAGAGATCAACAGGTGATGCAATCATTGTCAAATTTTCCTCCTCCCTCCATCCGTGCTTGTCAGGTGCTGAAGCAAAGATGTACAATTTAAAACATATACCAAGCACTTGGTGCTCTCTCCCTCCCTCCCCTCCCTCCTGTGCTTGTCGATGCCGAAGCAAAGATATACAATTTAAACCAAAAGCACTTGGTGCTCTCTCTCTCTCTCTCTCTCTCTCTCTCTCTCTCTCTCTCTCTCATACATGCAATAGGCCAAGGGTGTAGACATAGAAGGCTATAACCCAAATGGGAAAAACCTTGCCATGCAAGCTCGGACTCAACTAATCTACTATGATTTGAAGTCACAACAGTTCAGAATGTTACCCAACAGGTAGAGAATAGAGATCAATGTACCGATGATCATGCCGTCAATTCCCATGCTTCTCTTCCACGACCGATATTACACACAAATCAACCACTAGAGAAATAGCCTCGAACGGATGCACATACCAAGAAGGGGTTGCAATCAGATGTCACCCACTGGCTGCCCCCAATCGGATATTACCCACTGATGAAGAAGCTCATTGAATATTACCCCCAAAGAGCAAATCTCTAGCAAAAATAAAAAATAAAACAAAACGAAGAAATGGCTTTGCATATCAACGAAACAAAAAAGACAAGGTCTTTACCACATATATTGAATCTCCAAAAATGGAAGGAAGAATCCGAGATCCAATTGCAATTAGGAGTCGATGGAAAATCAAGCCGCATACAAGGGGAGCTCTTCAAGAAAATCCCCAAATCCCTCTCTAAAATTACACTAATCGGCTCTATAGGGTTTAGTTCCCCCTAGCCAGCCATTAGATTAGGACATCTAATGGTCGAGCAAACCCACAAGGCAAGAGAAGCCCGCAATCAGTTAAAACCTGATGTTGATGTGGTCCGGACCGCCCTCCAGACCACTTACCATGGGCGTCCGGACGACCATCCGGCCCTCATTAAAACTTAGAATTTTTTTAAGTGTTCGATCACTATGGAGCCACCATGTGCAACATGTGTAGATGTGTGCACATGCACTAGAAGTCAAGAACCCACTATGGGACTTTAGACCAAGGTTTGAGAATTCAATTTTGTGTCTTGTTTTGGTCTAGACCAAAACCGAAATTTCGACTGAAATTTGGTAAAAATTTAGAAATGGTCAAAAAAAGTCTGATTTTATGGAATTTTTTTTGAAAATTTAAATTTAAGTCTTTTATTGTAGTGCATGTATATTGTTTGAAGAAAAAGCACACACCAAAGCATGAATTATTTAATTTACAATGTTTACATCATGAATAAGACAAAATCATTCATCCTCGTTTGTCCAAGTCAACTCTTTTTTGCTTCTCGTCCATTTAAACTTATCATCATTAGCCCCTGACGCACCGGCACCACTGTAACCTCCGACTGACGGATCAAGTCTACTGCCATTGCCGCTGGGTCCAAAATGCGTCGACATCCAGTCTCTATGAACTCGCTCCCATTGGGTCCATCTCGAATCTACGACCGCATGTCAATATTAAACCCTCTCATCTTCTGTCCCAATATCTAGAGGGTACTCGATATCATCATCTGATTCTGAACGACCCCTATTCGATAATGTCTGGATATGTCCCTTCTTCTTTGGTGGCATTGGGGGTTCGAATCTGAACTCCTTTGTATTTCCCGCTTCATAATAAAGTTTTTTTTTTTTTTTGAGCGACTCCTCTCCAAGATAGAGAGGATGGGGTTAAGCCATACCCTAAGCTATTTTATTACCAAATAGATAGAGCCACAAAGTAGAAAGGAAAGAGCGTATCTCTTCAGAACGTTTGAGAGGCAACCCAGTCGACCAGCTTGAGGCTAAAGAGACAATATTCCTCCATACCACCTACGCCGGAGCATGCTTGTTGGCGAAAATCCTGGCTTCCGCTACCTCTATATGCCCCAGCAAGTGCAGATCACAAGATAGTCCGAAGATAGTCGAAGCTTCTTCCGATTACGACGGAGGCGCCAAATTGTCTAGAATGACCTAAGTGATCCCGGGTGCCCTTTTACCCGTAGTCGATCCTTCATCCTAGCCCAAATTTCCTTGGAGAAGGAGCAATGCAGGAGTAAATGGTTGGCATCTTCGCTCTATAATAAAGTTTGCATGACTATTTTGATCTCAGTCAGGACCTTCACACACTCTGCTACATCAGGGAAGCAACCGCGGAGGTGTTGCTTCAACCGTGTAACACCTCCACTTCCGATCTGCTTGTCACAATAATTATATTGTGACTTCTGCTTCTTTGCGTCCAAGGAAAACCCATGGTGCCAACCTACGTCTTTTGACCTCAAATCCCTGTGCGGGGAAGGCTGTGAGGCCATCTATAAAAAAACTTAGAAATTAATACAAATTGAATTTTAAGTTATTAGAATATATACATATAAATTAATTTACAAGTTTTTGTACCTGACGACTAGATCCAGATCCAGCGAGGTCCGACAACGATTTCCAACGAATCCGGCGAGCTTCGATGTCGAAATCCGGGGATTTTGGTAAAATCTGATGACTCCAGCGAGTTTTGGTGTCAAATTCCGACAAATTCAGCAACTTCCCTCCGTGCGACGAGATCCAGTGAGGTTTCATCAGTTTCGGTCAAAATCCGACTAAGTTTGTTGGTTTTGACCGAAACCAAATGACTTCGATCGAAACCAGCCCCGCTTCCATTTAAAAGCCTGGAGACTCCGAAACCAACCCAAGATTTCGTGAAATCCATGGGCTAGATTCGATCAAAATGTCCTGACCTCGAAATTAAGGCACTGAAATGCATCGAAATTTGCCGAAATGCACTGAAATGCACCGTAATGCTCCGCGGACTGATTTTGCAATCCTTTTGTCTCGGTGGGGGCCAAAACCAAAATTCATGATTTGATCAAAACCTCAATTCATGCTTTAGGCTATGGAGTATGGATCAGTGTGCGATGGCCCTCTTGCATTAAATATATGCATTGATATGCCATTTGTTGGGATTGATAGTGTTCTACATGCTAATCACATATATTTTGACATTAGTAATGAGATAGCATGCTTTCTCGTATTATATATTGTTGTATTTGTGTTGATATTGTAGGCGATTCATGATAGTCCATCAAGCATAACTTAGGTATGTGATGTAGGAGCATCAGGACCGCCTTCGCGTTTCGGCACACCGGTGGACCACCACTGCCATCCACACGAATCCCGATGCACCAAGGGATATTCTCGAGATATTCCAAGCATCTATCGCATTTAATTAGGATTTTTCTTTTATTTATTTCCTAATTTTCGGATGATTATTTATGGTTAATTTTTAAGTAAGGATATGGATGTATTAGTCAGTTGTTAGGTGAGATTTTAATCTCTTTATTAGTTGTCATCCTAATCTCTTTATTTTAGGAAGTTGTTAGGTGAGATATGCTGATTTAATTAGTTATCATCTTTATCTTTTCATTTATCTTATTTAAAAGCCTTACCCCCATTGTATGCAATGAAAATAATGAATGAATGAGTTTCCCTTTTGCTGAAAATCGTCTACGGTTTATGCTTTATCGCTTTCTTGAGAGAGGAAGAATAGTGCAAGGCTTGCCGACGAGAGGACAAAGTAGATCACCGACAAGAGGTCGGTAGTTATCCCCACCCCATCACTCCCCTCCACCCCCGAGTTCCATCGTCATCCACTTTCATCGAAAACCTTAGAAATATCTCCAATTAAACCTTAAATCCATTCGAAATCATATCATACCTTGTCCGTAATCCTCCAAACTTGGTCCTAAATAAGCCCCTCTAAACCCTAGACACTCCCATATAAAAATGCCCCAATTTGAAGGAACGAATTCAACCATTATATTGAAGACTTCCCAAATCTGGAATCACAGCCCGATCTGGTAATTTCTTGATTTTTCCACATCCAACAGTTCGATCAAGTCGAAACTTAAACACAACATTTTTAACATCTATACCTACCTACCCACCAAATTTCATCGCAATTTGGAAAAGTGAACCTATTAAAAATTACTACTCAACTATTATGGCCCTCTCCTGATTCTTTCTGGAAGTCTCTTCATGTACTCTGTCATTTCCTTTCTGCTTTTTGGAGTAGCTTGAGGACATACTCTTATATTAGCCTTAGGACTATGGGACAAGGTTTGTGTCGGGCAATGCCACATTGGAGACAGAGATGCACAATTCACACTAAGATTCTTCCAGCATCAAGGACTTTGATCTCGTCACCTGGATACACATCATGACATCTTGGTTCACTTGGATGACATTAGTAGAGCAAGCGGAATAGTTAGTTGGCAAGGAAGACAGTGGTTAGTACTAGTAGTAGCCTCGAAGAGTTTGGGGAGATCTTGAGTGCAAAGAAGAGCTCAAGGAGAGATTGAAAGCTCCGGAGAGCTTAGTGAGAAATTGAAAGCATGCCGAAAGTTAGAAAGGAATTAGAAGGGTTGTGGGATGGAAAGGGAATAGGGGGCATATAAGGCAGAAATGTGAAGGAGAGATGGGGGTTGGGAAAAAATTATACGAAACTCAGCAATCAGATTTCTGTTCGTCGGGACTATGCAATCACATAGTGACTATGCAGTCACACGGTAGATTATACAGTCGCATATGTGTGGTCGAAGAATACTTGCAAGCCAATAATGTGCCATGCAGTCACATAGTACTAAGCTCTCATATGTGGCACCCGCATATACGACCCTATGACTGCTGCCCGCATATACGCAGAATATAGACTACATGGGTTACATTTTAGAGCCAAAATGACATGTCATGGGAAACAATATTTTAATCCATAGGCGATCATGTACAGAAAATATCATTTGCAAGCGCTTAGGCATTATAATCATCTGCATGCACTTGGGACTTTTCAATTGATCATTTATGACTCAAATGATCAATTGCTAGTAAGAATGAACTATCTATGAAAGATAATATACCATTGTTTCCAACCCTTATAAAACAGATCAAATTAAACCTGCATTTGCCCTCACATACTAGTACATACATAGAAGTGCCAGAATACTGTATCAATTGTCCTGGATGACGACTAACGATAACCTTGATAAATATCAAATGTTGCATTCATCAACTTCTCTAGAAATTGATTATACGATGAGACTTAACTCCTTAAAATATTACTTTAGAGTTGATCCATCTGTGATCAAGTTATGATACTGAGTAACCTAGGGCACGTACAAGAGTATTTTGAAACAGGATACAATAGATTACACAACAGAGGCATACTACTATACTAGAAAATGGTCATTTCAGTTTTCTCCCATCAATTGTCACCATATTTTGAGCAGGTTCCCTACAACAATTTATAAAGAAAAAAGAGGATAGCGTTCGAAGCCACATTTCTCTTATGAGATGGCATAATGCTGACAGCAATTGCATTATTCCTATATAACATAGCTGCAGTGAAAAGTGAAAACCAAAGGATCACGTTATATAACCAGCAGTAAATGCAGTATAGTTTTTATGCATATAACAGTGTGATGATCTGAACACATCCACTCATACAAATGCGCATGTGCATATTAAAATTTCAGTAGAAAAATAGAGAACGACGACATACCCATGGATAATTTCACTAATCTGAGGCCACAATTCTTCATCCCTCAGCTTATTTATCTTTTTTGAGATGGAGTCAACAACTTGAATTGCTATTCTTATCTTTGTCGATAACTTCCTGATCATACCTTGAGTAAAATCGATTTTATGAGCCTCCGCACCCCTTTCATCCAAGTGCTTGAGCCGCTTGCAGGTCTTATCATGAAGTAATCGCATCTTTTCCTCCGCCTGCAAAAAGTAGTACTTAAAACAGGGAATGTAACACTTAGAGTCATCCAAAAACTGAGAGCAAATTATAGATACTCTATTTTAACAAACTGGAAGATAGACTGCTTGTGGTTAAATACGGAATGCCATCTACAAGGAACTCGCGAGGATGGAAATAAGTTTGGACAAGATGACATAATGCATATAAATTTTCCTACACAACGATTTCAGTATATGGAGGAGAAGGAAAGGGAAGGATGGGATGGTTGAGTTCATAACCTGGCTTAAAACCCACAAGAAAAAAATTTAATTAGCAATTTATACAGAAAGAAACAAGAGAGTAACTTTTCATTCACTCATTAAACATCAATATGTAAGTCAGTAACTATTTTAGTTGGCTAACCAATACATATATAGGCCACAAAAACAAGCATTCACTCTAAGAAACTCAGATTAATTCTAAACCTTACTTGATTTAGCGAATTAATCCTTACTGTTACACGAAGTATAACTAAAGACTTCCAAAAAAATATTTGCATCCTGATTCCACTTTTGCACTTTCAGGCTGTGATAAACTGATAACTTCAGTCAAAATAAAATTGTTTCGTCATAAAGATATGTCACACCGAGGCACCCCAAATATATTATAACTCTAAAACAGATGCCCAAATCTAAGTTAAGACCCTTGAAGTTGCTACCACTGCTGACTCCAAAAATACATGAGAAATGAGATAATACTAGAAATACTTACAAAAAATAAAACTACCCATCACCACCTTCGATGCATCTGGACCACCAACTTTTTTCCACACCATTTATTTTTGGAGTAGCTATTCCCGGTATTTATTTTCGGTTCTCCAAAAATAAATCGGTCTATGTAACTATTTATTAAGGAGATATTCCCAATATTTATTTTCGATACTCCAAAAATAAATCTATGTCATGTGAATGGTCCTGCTACTTCCACACCATCTGAAGCTAGGCCAGACCGCAGTCCTGACTTTTCAGTATCAGCTTGTGGTGAGCCCATAATCCACAGATCTCAGACAGATGCATACCTCGACTTTTATAAATTCATGAGGACTCTTCGCAACACCTTATCACCAAAGTCTGGTTTGGATGCCGAGCGTGCACGTGACATCACACCACGAGCCATTCTTCTGGATTTACCAACTCGGCCATTCGTCCAGTGGTTTCTCCGGAATCCTCCTGGTTGGACAATATTAGATAGATATCGTTGTATTATCACCGTGTTTAACAATATCAAAGATGAATGGGAGAAACTGGAGCATCACATGCCTCTAATCTAGTTGCCACCATCAGAGATGCCAATATTACTGTTTGTGCCACCACCTGCGGTGCCTACACTACCGATTCCGCATCTGTCTTCGGCGACACCTGAGGAGACTCCATCACCTGTGGAACTTCCCCTCCCACCATCACTTTTGGAGAAAACTGTGTCATTGACGACTTCCATGGAGTCCCCGCCTTCAGTGGAGCGCTTGCCGCCAGTCATGCTACCACCTGTAGCTGATTATGTCGAGGTGGTTCGGCTAGCCGTACCAATGCTGGGTGTGGACTTCAGCACACTAGTCTCGACGATCGGCTTCATCGGGCTAGAACTTCCACCCATGGATTTGGAACTCCGTCAGTGTCACCTCCATCTGGGCATCTCCTCCTTTGAGCTGCTACTTCAGCTAACCCCTGTGACCGCCTTTGTCAACCTATGCCAACACTTTCTGGACTTTCGGTCCCTATTCGATAGCAACACAACTTTCGTGTGAGACCCGAGAGATGGCCATCATGTGGCGCGTCTGAACGTATTGGACCTCCACCATCAGCTTTTAACATCGACCAGTTACTGGGGAGACCCTGATGATCGAGGTGACACTGCCATAGTCACAAAAATCTCCGATTTATTGAAAAAATCGCGTTTAAAACGCGACTAACAACTCTGCCGATTTTTTGCCGATTTTAACCCCGATTTAATCAAGTCACAAAAATCGCCGATTTATTCGGCGATTTTTTGAATAAAACGGATTAAGTTGGCCGCTTTTTGTGACAGTGTGATTTTATTTTAAGTTATTCTGCGGGTCTATGTTACCGCATGATTAATAATCAACTGGCCACTGTTCTCTGAGAGTAAACAGTTTGATCCCTCTCTTCTCCGACCGCGAGGCGACATAGGGCCACAGGCTAGGGCCCCGAACTTGCTGAATTTTTTCAAATTTTACCCTCGCCGATTAGAACCCGAACCCGTTTTTTTTACCGACTTTTACCCGTTTTTTTCCCGAACTTTCCGATTTTCACCGAACTTTACCGAATTTTACCCTCGCCGACTTATTGCCGAACCCGAACTTGGTGACTATGGACACTGCTCCCTATCTTGGCCTTATGGAACTCGAGGTCGGGTTCTTTCATAGCCGGGGAGTATGATACGGGAGCATCTGGACCACCCACGTGTTTCGGTGCACCCATGAGCTCCCCTACCATCTGCACAAATTCAGACGTACCAGGAGATATTCCAAGCAATTATCGTATTTAATTAAGAATTTTTTTTATTTATTTCCTATTTTTCGGATAGCTATTTATGAATAATTTTAAAATAGGGATATGATGTATTAGAAAGTTGTTAGATGAGATTTGATTGTTTAAATTAGTTATCATTTATATCTCTTTATTTTTCCTATAATAAGGCCTTATGCCTCCCATTGTAAGAATGAAGAATTTGATTAATGAAATGAAGTCTTCGCTTTGATGCGTGTTCTCGTGAGAGTATTCGTGAGGGAGAGAGACCATGGGCCTCGGTCGGAATTTACGTTGTTTTGAGGGGAGAGGCCTCGGGCTTCGATCAAGATCTTTGTTACTTGTTCCATTATTCTTGTAACGATTAACAGCTTTGACCCTCCTCCACCAATCCCTCATCTCCACGACGACGCGCGAATCCATTCGATGGGACCCCCGGTTGTCATGCATCAAAATATCTAAGGCTAGTAGCTATAATGATTTATAATCATTCGAGAAAAACTATATAACTGAGTAGCTGAGGGTGATCTAGTAGGCATTTGAGAAGATGTGCATCAAAAGCGTATTTTACAACATTATAGCTTGTTGTTAAAGGCAAAAACCCAATCGGTATAAACTTTTACAACATAACATCATTGAGTTACAAATAAAAGAATTAGTATGAAAGAAGGAACAGGGGAACTGTTCTCGGGGCCATCAATAATTTATAAAGATGTCTTATATCCTAGCACAAACATCCAAAGGAGATAAGTTAAATCATATATTCCATTCCGCTTGGCACTCATTAGTATGTAAATATAAGTCATATAAAAGGGAATATGGATGTGTCTACTGAAGAATCAAGGTCATCATAAAGAAGAATCGCATAAGAAGTTTCAGAAAGTAGGAATCAAGGTCATCATAAAGGGCACACCTTTACTTCATGGTAAAGCTTCTTCTCCCACATGTACAGCTTCTCCAAGGTTGACGACAGACTCCGTGAGTTCGATACCATGTCCTCTTCACAGTTCAATAGTCCCTCTCTAGAACTGGAGGGAGGAGTCATCATATACATCATTCTCGAAGGTGCTGCATAAGGAAACTACAAATAGGTAAGCCTTTGAAGTGTGAACTGAATTCAAAGTTCAATAGAAGTTAGAACTGAATTCAAAGTTTAATAAGCAAAACGAATTCGAAACTAAAATAACGAACAGAATGCAGATATTTCCTTCACCTTCATATGTGGAATAATTCTGGTGATACGAGCGCTTTCCCAACTCGAGCATTCTCGATAGCTCCAAGGCAGACCCGGATGCTATATCGAACTGTGCCTTGATCTCGCTAGACACTGTAGAAACATCTTGACACCTGTGAGGAGCTGCCACGCTCTGTGGCTCCTCGTGTGCAACTTTCTTCTCCACCACACCCGCCTTGCCCTCCTTGCTTCTGTGGACTGCTTTTGGCCGCCGGTAGTGTAAATCCTCTTCATAGCTGCTGACTCTGTCATCATCATCATCATCATCATCGGAGGAGGATGGCATCCTGCTCGAGTACTCTTCTTGATTGGTGGTCATGGAAGCTGCAAACTTTCGGTCGACGTAGGCTTCCTTGACGACCTCTGGCACCTCCTCTTCAAGATCAGGGATCCCTTCCTCCTCCCTCACCTCCTTGGAGCTCCGACTGGGAGTGTAAGAAGGGTAGTAGCTTCCGTATGACGCGAACGGGTTGAGGAAGTCCCAGGTGGAGGTTCTTGGCGGGGAAGGGGGAGGTGGTGGCGGCTTGGAGGAGGAGGACGAAGGGCCCGTGCTGGCCGCCGCTGCTGCAACCGGAGGTGGCGGAGTCTCGTAGGCCGGAGGAGAAGAGGGACCGACAAAGCCACCCATTCCACTGTAACTGTAATGATTGGGCGGGTAGAGGTACGGATCAGAGTAAGGGGAAAGACTAGGGTTCTGGGTGGCATAAGGGTAGCCATAAGAGGAGGGTTCGGCAGAGTTGAATCGGACGGTCTCGGGGTTTGGGGGCCGCTGCTCATAGGGGACGGAGGGGACGGGGGGCTGGCTGCGGGCGTAGTGGCTGTTGAAGTAGGTGGGACCTAGGGCTTCGGTCGGGTTGGGATAGTAGTGGAGGGGGGAGGAGCCGCCGGAGTGGAGGGGGGAATCCACATCGGCGTCGGCGTCAGTGTCAGAGCCTTCATCGTTGGAGTGGAAGTGGATGTGGGAGCCGGAGTGGGAATGGGAGTGGGAGTGCGGGGGTGAGGCGGCGGAGACTGCGGGGGGAGGAGACGGGATCGGGAAAGCGTCGCCCTTGCGCCGGGTGGGGAGGGGGAGGACGGGAGAGAAGGAAGGGGGGAGAGGGTCATGGACACCACCGCCGCCGTCGAGGAGGAAGCCTTGGAGGGAGGCGCCGACGGAGCGGAGGGAGGCGGCGTAGGCGGCGTGCGCGGCGGCGAGGGCGTAGCGGTGGCGGATGGCGTCCTCGAGGTGGTCGGAGCGGCCGCGGCAGAGGGCGACCGCCTCGAGGCCGTCGAGCTTGGAGCCGCCGCAGCCCATTTGAGGGGGTACAAGTGACGGTGCCGGAATCGAGGTGCGGTGCAAGAGAAGCGATCACACCATTCTGAACGATGATTGATGGGTGGAATACCTGCGAACAGATCACAGATCTACGATTTTGTCGAAGAGAGGGTAGGAGAGAGAGAGAGAGAGAGAGAGAGAGAGAGAGAGAGAGTAACAGGAGTGGGGGGAATCTCTTACTGTATTCTTTCGCGCCAGCAGCGTCGTCGGGTTGCAAACTGAGGGTAGTTAAACCTTGGCATCGCACTCAGCTAAAACAACACACAACTTCAACTGACATCACATCGCACGAGGGAATTTTTTTTTTTTGTGACAAATTTGACTTAACCACCCCAAACTTATATGATAACTAGTAAATCACCCCTCTCTTAATCGATATTAGACTTAACCCCCTAAAAATTAGACTTATACCCCTATAACAATATGATATTTAGGCATACACCCCCAGAATTAAATGATATTTAGGCATACCCCATTATGGCTAATTATCATATAGTAAATTGGGGGTGTAAGTCAAATTGGGGGTAATTAAAAGGGGTGACTTACTAATTAGCATATAATTTTGGAGGGTAACTCAAACTTGTCCTCTTTTTTTTATGAGAAATGCGATTCGGCCGGAAAATTTGTCCCAAATTCTTCGGTCCAAAGGATGTGGCGGCGTGCAACTGGTGGTTGAAACCCACTAGCGAATTTGGGACAAACCTTCGGGCTGAATAGCATTGCTCTTTTTGTATACTTTGTCCCCGTGAAGTTTAGCTCAAAAATAATTAACCCCTCTATAGTTAAAAATAATTAACCCCTCTATAATTAACCCCTCTAAGTAAGACATACACCCCCAGGATTAAATGATATTTAGACATACCCATTCTGGCTAATTATCATATAGTAATTTGGGGTGTAAGTCAAATTAGGGGTAATTAAAAGGGGGTGACTTACTAATTAGCATATAGGTTTGGGGGGTAAGTCAAACTTGTCCTTTTTTTTACACTTTGCCCCTCTAAGTTTAGCTCAAAAATATTTAACCTCCCTACCGTTAAAAAAAAAAAATACACTTTATCCCCTTCAATTGAGTTTTGATAGGATAAAAATTGCCAAAAGACGAAATTAAGTAGTTGACAAAGGGTACTGTGCTAACATTTCAAACTTTGGGGAGTGATTTGGAACAAAATAAACTGCAGGGGGGTTAAATGTTTTTGAGCTAAACTTCAGGGTGCAAAGTGTATTTTACCTTTTTTTTATACGGGAAGTATGGAAGTGTGTATAGCTTCGTAAACATTAAACTTTAGTTTCCATAGTCTGCGTACATCCTGACGTTTAGTACGATCACAGACGTCCCTTGCATCCATCCCCGATTTGCGAAACGCATTCGTGAGAAAGGAGCGGTTGTGGTAGGACGCCACGTCAGGATGTGGAAAGAGGTTATGGAAAAGTGTTTTTATCGGTTTAGAGAGAGAAACAGGATGTGTGTCAGTGAGCGTGGTGGGTGAGAGTGAGGGGGGTATTTACTGGTGCTACGAGAAGGTTCTGATTCCTAATCCTGATTTAATAAGACTATTTAATCCAAATGTGCCCAGTTTCAGTATAAGACTCCAAAGATGACAGGTATATCCTAATTTTCACTTGAAAACCATTCCCTTTTTTTTTTAATGACAAGAATGTCCATACTATGTCATACCTATTCTTCCTTTCAAGCAGATCCATCACCTTCTCGTCGGTATGGCACTGGAGTACCAAACATGCTGGACGACAGAAAAAAAAAAAAGGGGAGGCAACATCGACTCCGACGATAAAAGAAGAAGAAGAGAAGGAGAAAGGGGGAAGGGGATGGGAGACTGATGTCATGAAAATAGGTGCCGAAGATTGGGGGTCCGGCATACCCCCAACACCCGATGCATGAAGCGCCCACTTCCGATGTCTTCATCTCCAGCACCCATCTTCATGACATCAGCCTCCCATCCTCTTCCCCCGTTCTCCTCCTCTTCTTTTTTCATCGTCGGAGTCGATATTGCCTCCCCTTGTCTTTTCCGTCGCCCAACATGTTTGGTAGTTCAGTGTCGAACATGCTCATCACTAGATACCAAACATATTGAGCAATATTCGATAGTAATGTCCCATAATGGAGTTTGAGGAGAAGGGGAGGCAAGGGCGGTCCGATTATGGAAAAGGAGGAGAATGGGGAAAGAGGAGGCGAAAAACGGCTACGACAATGAGGAGGAGGAGAGGCCGTGGTAGCTCCAACGATGAAGAAGTAGGAGGGGAAGGGGGGTGGCACTGATGACTAGGGGCGGCAATCCTTTACCTGACTCGCCAACCTGACCCGAAGTTAGCTGGTTTGGGTTTGGCCTAAATGGGTTGGGTCATAAACGGGCTGACCTGACCAACCCGTTTATTAAATAGGTCGAGTTTGGGATGTACTTATAACCGATCGATCCGGCCTGACCTGCTTACCAAATGGGTCGTGTCAACCCGACCCGACCCAACATGATCAAATCTGACCTACCCGATCAAGCCTGACCGGTTTATATGGGTTATGTTGAGCCAACCCGGCCCGACCCGATCCATTTATTAAACGGGTTAAAAGTGTCGGGTCAACCCATTTATTAGGCGGGTCGGGTTTGGGTTTAAGTTTTTGACATGTTTATTAAACGGGTAGGGTTCGGATTGAATGTTTTGCCCTTGTGTCTATATCTCAACCCGACCCAAACCTGATCCGACCCACCCCATTGCGACCCCTATTGGTTACGGACATGCCGACGAGGAGGTGATGGGGGTATGGAAGTTCGGAGGGGTGGCTTCGGTGACAGGTGCGCTGACGATAAGATGATGGGGTATGGAGGTTCGAAAAGGATATGATATGAAATAAAGAGTATGAGGTGTGCCCGGACATGAAGGGTATGGTGATTATATCTTCTATAAAAATAAAAAACAAGAGGAAAACCGAGTAAAAGAGTACAATTTTGTTCCAACCTCTTTAAAGAGGTTGGAGCATCCCGCTCTCTCATTGGTCCATTCCAAAAGTATGTTTGTCATTTCATACTGTTTATCTTGAAATGATCAAAAGCCCTCGATATGGACCAATGAGAGAGAGTGGGATGCTCCAATCTCTTTAAGGAGAGTGGGAGCACCAGATGGGGTGCCACTGGATACTTCACCTAGGGGTGGCAATGGGCCGTGTTGTGTCTATTTTCGGGTTGTGTCCAAAACCCCTAGATTCGGACCCAACCCGTTTTGATCCTAAACCCATACCCGATCCGTTTATAAATGGGTAGACCCGATAAGACCCCGTTAGACCCGTTTACCACACGGGTTTATTTAGTTGACCCTATCCGACTCGACCCGACCTAACACGATAGACCCGTTGATACTATATATTACAGTATCGGATTGTGGGTAGACCCGACTCGACCCGACCCGACCCGACCCATTGAATTTTAAATGGGTCTTGCCGGGTCTACCACGTCCAGACCCTAAACCCGAACCCGACCCGTTTATTAAACGGATCTATCATGTCGATCCATTTATGACCCAAACCCGTTTAGCCCTGACCCAGACCCGTTAACTTCGTGTCGGGTCTGCCATGTCGGGTCCGAAATTGCCAGCCCTAACTTCACCATGTTGGAATTTTTTTTTTTCTTTTCAAAAGATGGAAGTAGAGGTGGCAACCGGTGGGGTTCGGGTTGGACCCTACCCATGTCCATTCGGGTTTTGGGTTTTGAATAAGACCAGTTTTTCCGGTATGTAATGGATATAGGCTTGACTCTTTTCACATATCCAATTACTTCAGAAAAAATTCAATGTATGACAGTGCAATGCTATGAAGCTATTATGCTTTGGCATTACATTAGTTTAGTAGGGCATGAGTTTGAGTAGAATTTGGATAGGGTTATGAGTTCATTTAGGATTTGGGTATTTCATAATAAGTTTAGAATCCAATGAAAAAATATATCTCCCTGTGGAGCCGAAAAAAAGATACGGGTGGTCTTTATTGCGAATCACACGAGATTACAAGTGTGGCCGGGACCCGGGTTGCTCGGGTGTAGCGAGCCCGGGTTGCGGCGAGTTTTGATCAGGGAATTGTGGGAAAGATCTTCTGGGGGATCCCTTTGATCCGCGTCTCCACGTGGTGTTCGTGCGAGAGCTCTGAAGGAGTTGCCCAGGACAGGGGTCTTTACAGGGAGAGGGTTTTGGAGAGGCTAAGGAATGTCCACCGTTGCTTTGTCCCTTCCGTGCTTCGCGCTTTCTCGGCTAGGGGGTTTTCGGCTTCGTTCCTCGGTCTTCGTGTCTTCCTCGTTCCTTGCTTGACCTCGGTGTCCTTGATCGTCGGTTCGCGGCGTCGATCGAGCTTTTGGCGTTGGCTTTGGCTTTGCTTTTTGGCTTTGGCTTGGCTCCGGCGTGGCTCTGGCTTTTGCTTTGCTTCGGCGCTTGCACTTGGACGTAGCTGGGAGAGACTTGCGATGCTTTCGTTCTTCCGGACTTCGCGTCGTATCGGCTAGAACGTGCGGTGCTTTTGCTCGTGGCCGGCGTAGTCGCTTGGCTTTGGCACTTGCTTTGCTTTGGCGCGGGCTTTACTGGGGCTTTGCTTTGGCTTCTTGCGTTGGCTTTAGCTTCAGCGTCAACTCGATCTTCTTCCTTGAACGACGTGGGCTACTTCTTCGGTGCTTCGACGGTTTGCGTGTCGACGGGACTTCTCTTCTTCTCCGGGCTTCTTTGGCGTGATCGGAGTCGAAGGATGCTTTCGAAAATGGTGGGGGTAGCACCGATCTCCGTGCGACGGTTGTGGCGTCGGCTTTTGTTGATGAAGACGACGGGGTAGCGACGCTTCAGATGATCTATTCCAGCCTTTCTTCTTCGTGGATGGTGCAGATGTTTGTCGAAGACGACGGGGTGATGACGCTTCGCTTCTCTCCTCCGGGCTTTGGGGCTTGATCGGGATCGAGGACTTGTTGGAGCCGACAGGGTAGTGCCGCTCCTCTTCTTCTCCGGGCTTTTGGGCTTGATCGAAGTCGAAGGATTGTTGGAGACGACGGGGTAGTGCCGCTCCTCTTCTTCTCCGGGCTTTTGGGCTTGATCGGAGTTGAAGGCTTGTTGGAGACGACGGAGTAGTGCCGCTCCTCTTCTTCTCCGGCCTTTGCTTCTGGCGTCTTCGGAGTCGAAGGGTTCTTCTTCTCCGAGCTTTCTTCTTCGTGAACGGAGTCGAAGGGATGATCTTCGTGTGCAAGGGTCTTCACGTTGATGAGGACTTTCAGTAAGCCGATCCCTCGGGACAGGCTTGACTGTGCCTCGTGAAGCCTTGGGTCGATGAAGAAGCGTGCTCTCTTCTGCAGAGCTCTGGCGCTTTGTCTTCAACTTTCCGACCATTTTTTCCTTCCCCCACCCCCTCTATTTATAGGCAAAGAGGTGGGGAGAGAGATATGGGAACTTTTTAATTTTAAATCCCTTTTGTATCTCTCTCATAATTACCCGGATTTTATTCATCCATTGATGAAGGGAATAACATTTAGTTGTTTTCCTTTTCTGGCGGGTGCAATTATGGCTGGATTTTGCGCACGAAATCGATGGCGATCGGGCGCTTCGTCTTGTGCGTCGGATCGAGGGATCGGCGCAGATCCGCGTGTGTGCAGACGTCATACGCTACCTCCCCCCGCGCATGGCGGTATTTTTTACCTTTTCTTTCTTTTCTTTCCTTTTCTTTTCTTTCCTTTTTCTTTTCTTTCCTTTCTTTTCTTTCCTTTTTCTTTTCTTTCTTTTTTCTTTTCTTTCTTTTTCTTCCCTTTCCTTGCAGAGCCGGTCGGCCCCTCCATGGGGTTCGGTCCCCACTAGGGCCGGCCCTATAGGGTTCGGACCCTAGTAGGGGCCGGCCCCTCTTGGGGCGGGGTCCGAGTCCGTGTCGGCGCGCGCGAGTCGGGTCCGCGTGTCGGGTTTGCATCCACGTCGGCGCGAGCGAGTTGGGTCCGCGTGTCGGGTTTGCATCCGCGTCGGCACACGTAAGTCGGGTTCGGGTCCGACGAAATTCGTGTGTCTACACTCCCTTCCCTCCTTGGTAAGGGTTTTCTCGTTCCCTTCTGGTTAACATTTCTGTGCTCTCTCTCTCTTGGCCTCTCCAGTCGCCATTGGCGGCGCCGGAGAAGCCAGGGGTTCTGATCAGAGTGCTTCTTGGGGGTAGATCTGGCCCCTCTTTCATTCCCCTGTAAATAAGGGCATTTCCCATTGACCCGTTCGGTTCATTTTCGGAGTTCAAGCAGTGCGGCTTCCTCCGGGCTTGGATCGGCGACGGCGACTCACAGCATGTGGAATTCTATCAGGTTTGGAGAGATGTTTGTGGTTCAGGACCAGACCGAAGTATGCTATGGTATTCCCCAGCCCCTCCTCTCCTTGGTGATGGATTCAGGTGGTTCGGGACGATGGTGGCCGGTTCCTGAGGCTGATCGGAGTGGTGCGGCCTTCTTCTTCACCGGCGGTGCTGATGGTGGTGGTGGATCCGTATGGTGATCCATTTTTTGGTTTTTTTTTTTTTTTTTTTTGTGTTTTATGCATCTGTTTTGAGCGCTTGTCTGCTCTCATCGGAGTGGCGGCTAGGTGTTTGCGTCGGTGCGGCTGATCTGCTCTTCGCCTGAGTGGCGTCTCAGCCCGTCGTGGCTTTGTTGTTAGTTACGCCTAGCTGTGGCCTCTCCTTGGGGCTCTCTCCCCTTTACACCTGCCTTAGTGATTCTTTCTTGCGTCGATGTGTAGCGCATTCGGGAGTCCGTTGATGACTTCCACCTTGATGACCGATTGTTGTCATCAGTTCTTATACAAAAAAAGAAAGTGGGTATGGGTTTTGAGGTACCCATATCCTAAAGTTGATCGGATACATTTTATATACCTATATTCTACCGAAATCTTGTTTCGGGTACAGAATTTATACTCATACAGGAAGTTTTGAGCTGGATTCCAATCGGGTTTTTGGACTCCATTGCCACCCCTAAATGAAAAAATGATTTTATATTTGCAAATGTTATATCTACATCTGCGATGTAGATACATCCTAAGATGGCACCGGATCACGACCGTACGATGCAACCACCAAGTTCGATAAATGGCACTCACATTGACAATCAGATGAATTCGCTCGGGTGGCACGGTAGGATGGACTTGTATCACAATGTAGAAATTGCATTGCCCTTTGGAAATGCATAGACTAAAGACAAATAAATTACAAGAAAACCCTTAACCTATATTTGAAATTTGCTTTAACCCATAAACTTTAAAATACATCAAAATACCCTTGAATTGTCCGGGGGTTCTCCTTAACCAAAAATATAACAGGACATTTTACACATTATAACCTCCTAAAGATCCCCCGTCAACTAATAGAAATCACACAATTTAGCACCTCTCACCCCAAAATCCTATGTGAGATCTCTCTCTCTCTCTCTCCTCTCACCATTTTTTTTTTTTTTTGAGAACCCCTCCTCTCAGGAGGGAGGGTTTGGCGGACCCCAACCAGAAGTCATTACGAACTAAGAAAGGATACCGTTACAAAAGCGGCATCGACACCCAAGGTGTACCCCCTTCCAACACGGGCCAACAAAAAGCCCTGCACAACAAGCGGCATCTCCTCTCACCATTATCTATATCATCCTTATGTTGTCCCATCACAATTTCTTTTTCCTCTATCTCATCATATGGTTTTGTCTTATCTCTTCTTTTTTACCCATTCTCTCTCTATTTTTTTTTTAAAGTTCTTTCTTTCCATTCTCATCTCTCTTTCTCTCTTTCTTCTCACCCAAACTCCCATCACATCCATCCTCTTTTTCTCACTTTCTTCTATCCCAACTGTCTCTCATATTTCATCCCATTCCATTCCATATCTCTCTCTCTCTCATTTCTCTTTCTTATGTCTCTCGTCCCACAAATATCTATTTTTTTTACATGTCTCTTTTACTTAGTCTATTGATCCCTCTCTCATCTCTCACTATCCATTAACCTTTTTTTTTGTCATTTTATGCATTAATTATTTTAGTTTCATTTGTTTCTATAATGCTACTGATATCCTTCTTTGTCAAACAAGGTATTAGTTGATATCCCATGCATTATAACGATGAGCTAATATTAGTCAAACACAAGATTAAAAAGAAATCGCTGAGATGGAAAAGGTGATAAGAAATTAGTGGGATGAAAAAAAAGAGAGAAGTAAGAGAGAACGATCCAATGGTTTATATAAGGAGATTGGTGCATGAGATGTAGAGTGATGAGAGAGAAATCAGTGGAATGGATACAGTAAGAAATTGAGATTAATGGGATGAGAAAGATATAGAGAGATCGGTGGGATAAAATATAGGAATGAGAACATTTGGGGCATGCACTGAGGGAGAAACATGAGAGAAGGATGCTAAAGATGATAGAGATCAATATGATATAATAGATGGATGAGTGAGATGGGTAAGATAAGAAAAGAGAGAGATTCAGTACAAGAGACTGATGGGATGGTAGAGATAATATAGAGATAAATTAATTAATGGGATGTAGAGAAATATAATAGATCAAGAGATATGGGTGGGAATGAGGGGTGTGTGCGAGCCATGTGCAACGCATCGCAGCGGTCACATGACGGGTGAGATTCACCTATCGAAGGTGCTTGCCAACGGGTCCCACCCGTGAATCACATTCAGTCCCAACGATTACGATATTGTTCGTGGTGGTTTCTTTTTCATGGGCTTATCCCTACCGTCGCCAATCGTAGGTGCCAAAACCTTAAACTCATTTTTCATGGTTTATCTTATTTTGTCTGAATGACACTTTCTCTTAATGCAATTTACTTGTATTTCCTTTCATGTCTTCTACCTAGTCATAGCACCTTAGGTAGTCAATCTTTATTTGATTCATGAAATAGGGAGGACATTTTGTCACACAAAATGATAGGAGCCTCTATTCGTTTCATTTGAATATGAAACATTGCATTGATTGAGATGTGGAGCTCTGGGTTGTCTGAAAAATAAAGTGGCCTATGTTGAAAAATAAAGTGACAATTATAGGTAGAAGTGCTCATAGTTCAATGTTATGATTGTCCACTATTAATCTGGCATCATCAACATAAAGTACTAATTAAAAAAGTTATCCTCTGATCATAATGGCAAAAAAATAAGGATGAGTGACAATGTTGCAATAAAACAGAATTAGAGAAGAAAGATGCCAAAACAATCCAACCATACACTTGTTTCTTGCTTGAGAACATAGAGTTCGATCAACCAACAAACACAGTTTGGTTGGAATTCTCAAAGCCTAATGGTTTTCCCATGGAGATTGATTTATTAAGATGCTCATAAAGAAAGATAATCTTAACATCAACTTGATGTAGATGCAAATTCTTTCCCATTGGTAGGGATTCCCTACCAAGCTCATCTCTTTCTATGGCGGCTATCTCTTCGGTGACTAGGGCTTCCCCATCCCTTCCCATCAGTGGTCCTCCTATTTTGAGAGAGACACATCGACTAGGGTTTTCTTCCACTGGGGGGGGGGGGGGGGGGATCTCCCTCCCCCTAACTTGTGGTCTGATGTCCATGCCAATTCGCTTGTCATAGAGGTCATCGATGGGGATGGTGCGGCAGAGGATTTTCTCCCCATTACTTCGTGTCTAATGGCTTTCGTTGATCAAGTTCTCTCGAGAGGCGGAGCTTCATGTGGAGACCGTGGATCCATATATAGATCCAGCTTCTGATCATCGGTGGTTGGTTCTGGTGGTTGTGTGGCATCACTTATCATGCACAAGGTGGATCTTTATCCAACTTGGCCAGCAATTTGTGAGTGAGAGTGGAGGATGGTGAATTCCCACCCCTCTGTCACTCAGTGGAGCAGGAGGTTCACCAAGTTTTTAACTAGAACTAATGATGCTGAGCAAAACATCACGGTGGAGACTCCTACGTAGATATTTGTTCCAAGCAGAGCTTGGAACATTGTATGTAGTGGCGCTTCTTCAAATTCTAATCTTTTTATTGAATTTATCGTGTTTGAGGTGTTAGATTTTAATCCTTATACCAAAGTCACAAGGGAAACAAATATATAGATCCAAAGATCAGAAGATATATGTTTTATCACAATTCATTCCTCAAAACAATCTACATACAAATCCATGAACCGAGCATATGTATGAACACTCTAGAGGCATACTGCGACTTACGAAGGATCTACATATATGTATATAGATTAAGTGTTTAGAATCGTCATACCTTTCGAATCTTTTATCCGAGAAGAACGGAGTAATCGTTGATGACGAATCCCATGTGAGCGGAGAGGGATGCTGTCGGATAGTACCATATTGTTTGCAAAGGAAGGAACCCATGGCGTTATATCTCTGAGTGCATGGATGACGCACCGATTAGGAAGCACGTAGCGAAGACGATGGCATTCCTCAAAGATCTCCTCTTTCTCCTTCTCTCTTCTTTTTTATCTTTTCTTCCTCCTTTTTCATTCTTCTTCCTCTTTTCTTCTTGGCCGAAACCTCAAAAAGGAAGAGAAGAGAGGGGTTCGGATTTTTCTAAGAGAGTGAGACTACTAGGGCTAGCCCCTCCCCTTTCCTTGTACCTCTACAAGTTAGCCATGAAGTGGCTTACACAAGCGTATGCCACTTGTGGTTGGCTTTATGATGGCCACAAGAAGGGGGTTCGGTTTTCCCTAGGGGCTAGGCTAGGGTTAGGGCTTCCTGATTTCCTCTATAATATCTTGGACAAAAACACACTTATATTGGGGGGAGCACTAAAAGAGATATGGAGTGAGGTGCGCTTGTCGAAATCGAGTTCCATCAGCACCTATGAGCTTCTAGAATTATTTTGCTTATTTTAAGATCCATATTCAATATATTTTGGGCCATATTTCAATATTTACAAAAATACAAATCTGATCCCTTAACATATGTGAATTAGGTTCTTAGGCTTCGAGGTTGTACTCCATCGTGTTACTTCGCATCAAACGTAGTCAACCGAGTCGAAAAATACTTCCTATATGCAACGACAGGGTGAAACCTTCAAGGTTCAAGATTTTTAGCTCCAACCGAATCCCTGATTAACTGTTCTGGTAACACACCAAAAGTTTCTCTAATTTGCCCAAATCTGATTAACCCGTGTAACACCCAGAGTGCGATGCAAGTTGAACTCTAGTAATCCTAAACTTATGTTACTCCCTTGTAACCCTATTTTCTACTATACTCTGATAATCTTTAGTCCCTCTTGTTACTGGTGCCATGATGCGACTCGGCGGTGGGGAGTACCATTAGACCCGATCGATCATCTGACTAGAATTTGATGACTTGTCACCTATAACACCACACACCTTATATGTTATGCCTAGGATTCATAATAATATCAGTAATACTGACAACCACAATGCTTGGGTTACTTATGTAAATAGATTAACTCATCAAAATATACCCATCCAACTCTAGATGTCGGATAACTTGTAGGGGTTGCATGCCACTCCAGCGCCTGCCGGGTAACCCAACGTACCGTGGTATTGGACTATGGTAGGTTCGCACACGTTGGCATATTAAAGCACCACACAAACTGGTTAGCTCAGTATGTATGGTCTCTCAGGGTTGAGGATAGATTATCTATAGTAGTTAGATGATTTTTGTATCAGTGTCTGATACACTGATTTGTGCGTCGTCTTCATTCCTGTTTCACACGATCATTATGCTTGGTTATGTTGTAGCTTGTGTGTCCTGAGCGTGGATTTTCTGTGTCAATATTAATAAAGATGACTTTTGTTATTGCTCTAATTAGAATACTACTTTGGTATATGTTAATACATATATAATAAAGGACCCTAGGGAACACAGTAGGCCACTGAGGCACATGGTGGATCCATGCTTGGGAGACCTAGTGGACCAGTTCTATGTAGACCTAGAACTAGTTCACAGCTTTGGTGATGTCGGTCGCTTCACCGAGAATATACTGTTAGCAGGTAGAGGATGTGGTGAAGTCTCCACCACGGAAACGTGGGATTCCTATTCACCTGACCAAGCATGATGATCATGTTGAACAGGAACCAAGACTGTGCACAGTTTAGTGATTCAGACACTGGTGCATAAATCTTCTTACTACTATAGATAATCTATCCTTAACTCTTAGGAACCATGTACACTGGGCCAACCAGTTATGTGGTGCTTTGATGTGCCAATGTGTGCGGACCTTTCATAGTCCAATACCACGGTATATTGGGTTACCCGGCTGGCACTTGAGTGGCATGCAATCCCTATAGGTTATCCGACGTCTAGTGTTGGATGGGTACGTTTTGATGAGTCAATCTATCCACACAATTAATCCAGGCCTGGTGGTTGTCAGTATGACTGACGATGTTCCGTATGCTATACATAGCACCGGAAGGTGTGTGGTGTTATAGATGACAATTGGATGGGTGCGTTTTGATGAGTCAATTTATCCACACTTTAATTAATCCAGGCCTGGTGGTTGTCAGTATGACTGACGACATTTCGGATGCTATGCATAGCACCGAAAGGTGTGTGGTGTTATAGATGATAAGTTATCAAATCATACTCAAATAATCAATCGGGATCTGACGGTGCTCCCCACCGCCCGAGTCGAATCATGGCACCAATAATAGGAGGGACTAAGGATTATCAGAGTATAGTAGAGAACAGGGTTACGAGGGAGTAACATAAGTTTAGAATCACTAGAGTTTAACTCGCGTCGTACTCTGGGTGGCTACGCGGGTTAATCGGATTAGGGCTGATTAACAGAACTTTCGGTGTGTCATCGGAACAGTTAATCAGGAATCCGGTTGGAGATGGAGATCCTGAACGCTGAAGGTTCTACCCTGTCGTTGCATATAGTAATTATTTCCCGACCTGGTTGGATACGTTGGATGTGAAGTAGCGCGATGGAGCGCAAGCCCGGAGCCTAAGAACCTAATTCACATATGTTAGGGATAGTAGGGGTATTTTGGTAAATATTAAAATATAGATCAGAACATATTGAGTATGGATCTTAAAATGAGCAGAATAATTCTAGGAGCTCATAGGCACTGACGGAACTCGATTCCGAGTAGCGCACCTCACTCAATCTCTCTTACAGTGTTTCACTTTTCATGAATGACATTTTCGTCCAGGCTTCACGAAAGGCATGCTGAAACCCTAAAACATACCCCCCCTCATCCTAATCCCCTTGGGGCCGGCCCTAGCTTACGTAGAGCAGTTGGGGACCGGCTCTATATGAGGAATAGAGAGAGAGGGGTCGGCTCCAATTAAGCTCTCCCCTCTTAAGAAAACCCGAACCCCTTTCCCTCTCTCCCTCTTTCCCTCTTTGTGGTTTTGGCTAAGGAAGAAAGAGGAAGAAGAAGGAAGAAGAAGGAGGAAGGAAGGAGAAGTAAGAAGAGAGAAAGAGAAGGAGGAGATCTCGCGGCTCGCCGTCGTCTTCGCAATGAATTCCTCCATAGGCTCGTAGTCTTTGCACTTAGAGATAAGACTTCGAGGATTCCTCCCTTCGCAAAGGACAAGGTGCCATCTGACAGCTTCCCTTGCGATTAACGTGGCCAAATCTATGATGGCCATAAGAGGGGGGTTCGATTTTCCCTTGGGGCTTTATTAGGGTTAGGGCTTCCCCATTTCCTCCATGATGCCTTGGACGAAAATGCCCTCATATCGGGGGGAGCACTAAAAAAGATGTGGAGTGAGGTACGCTTGTCGGAATCAAGTTCCATCAGTTCCTATGAGCTCCTAGAATTATTCTGCTCATTTTAAAATACATATTCAATATGTTCTGAACCATATTTTAGTATTTATCAAAATACCCCTATGGTCCCTTAACACATGTAAATTAGGTTTTTAAGCTTCGAGCTTGTGCTCCATCGTGTTACTTCGCATCTAATATATCCAACCAAGTCAGGAAATAATTTCTATACACAATGATAGGGTGGAATATTTGGTCTTCAAGATTTCTAGCTCCAATTAAATACCTAATTAACTGTTCCAGCGATACACCGAAAGTTTTGCTAATCAGTCCAAATCTGATTAATCCGTGTAGCCACCCAGAGTGGGACACGAGTTAAACTCTAGTAATCCTAAACTTATATTACTCCCTCGTAACCCTATTTTCTACTATACTTTGATAATCTTTTGTCCCTCCTATTACTGGTGCCATAATTCAACTCGGGCGGTGGGGAGCACCGTCAAACTCTATCGATCATCTGACTAGGATTTGATGATTTGTCACCTATAACACCTCACAATTTTGGTGTTATGTCTAGCATTCGAAACACTGTTAGTCATAATGATAACCACCAGCTCTGGGTTAATTGTGTGGATAGATTGACTCATCAAAAAGCACCCATCCAACTCTGGATATTGGATAGCATGTAGGTTTGTATGCCAATCTAGCATCAGCTGAGTATCTATCGTGGTATTGGACTATGGTAGGTTTGCAAACGTTGGCACATCAAAGCACCATACAACTGGTTGGCTCAATATGTATGGTTCCATAGGGTTGAGGATATATTATCTATAGTAGTAAGATAGTTTTTGCATCAGTATCTGATACATTGATTTATGCACTGTCTTCGTTTCTGTTTAACACGATTATCGTGCTTGGTCAGGTGAATAGGAATCAAAATATTTCCGTGGTGGAGAATTCACCACTTTCTCTATCTGCTAACAACTTATACCTGGTGTAGCGATCGGCATCATCAGAGCTGTGAACTAATTCTAGGTCTATACAGAACTGATCCACTAGTTCTCCCAAGCATGGACCCACAATGCGCCTTAGTGGCCTATTGCTTACTGCGTTCCCTAGGGTCCTTTCTTAAATGTGAATCAACACATACCAAAGCTGTATTCTAATTAAAAAAATAACCAAAGTCTTCTTTATTAATATTAATACAGAAAATTCATGCTTAGGACATAAGAGCTACAACAGTTGAAGATGGTGTTCGCATTGATATCTTCTCTACTGATGAAGTTCAGGAAAACCTGGAGGGTTGGGCACATGCATTGACCAGGTTTATCCTTGGAAGGAAACCATACTATCAAATTTAAAAATATCATGGAGAAATTGTAGAATACGAAAGGAATGTGGCATATGTTCTCACATAAGAATAATCATTTTCTTTTCAAGTTCAAGATGGAGTAGGATTGCTTAAAGGCTCTTAAAGGAGGGCATTGGTACTTTGAGGAGCTCCTAGTGGTGCAAAAGCATTGGCATAGTGGGATGAAGTGTGAAGGTAATGTGTTCAACAAAATCCTCATGTGGGTTTATATGTCAAATTTCTAGTGG
This sequence comes from Chamaelirium japonicum, assembly GCA_947650365.1. Taxonomy (NCBI): domain Eukaryota; kingdom Viridiplantae; phylum Streptophyta; class Magnoliopsida; order Liliales; family Melanthiaceae; genus Chamaelirium; species Chamaelirium japonicum. The sequence continues at coordinate 23,331,255 of OX393550.1, read as the reverse complement.
AGTGTTGGTCTAGACACTCTATTATCTGAGTTGCGAGCGTCGTGGAAAACCACTCCACATTGATCGTCCAATAGCTGTCCGATGCCTTCTCTCTTTTGTGCATTGCTATGTAGAGATTGGGGTGAAGGATATTTTTTCAGATATCGCACAGGTTTGTGTTAGGAAACATAAAGTGGCTGGGGTGGTAGAGACGATGATGATCACTCAACCCATCAAGTATGAATGGAAGCAGCCAAAATGTGAGTCTTGCAAAGTGTTCGGGCACTCAACGAACGATTCCCCAGCTAATGCTGTAGCCTAACCCTCAAAATCTTCAACCATTCCTAAGACTAAGTAGCTAGGTGCCAAATCCCTCCACCATACATTACCAAGAGGCAGTCCCATCTAAACTTAAAACAAGTTAGATGAGTACTTAAGCGGGGCTAGATTGAGCGGATCTTGATTTGCAGCTTTTGCTGGTGTAGCGTTTACAGAGGCATGGTCTACCCAACCCATAGATATAGGACTTGTTGTGGGAACTGGAGAAGTCTCTCTAGCTAGGAGGTGCCTAGCTCTGGTGATGTAATAGTGGAGCAACTAGTACCAAAGACAATTTGATGGAGATATTATTGGTGACTTCAATGTTTCTAGTCCTTCCTCACCCCGAGCAATTTGTTGTTGAAGCAACAAAGACTGAGTGTCATTCAACGAGGGATGGTAACTCAGCTTTAGAGGAAAAAGAAGAAGATGATGTGGAGCATCTTGGTTCCTTCCCAAAGTGCATAGGTCTCGGTCAAATATAATCTTGAGGAGCACAAACAGTTGATATGTACTTATGGTGAATTAGATCCAATTCTTCATAATCTTAGATAACAACTGTTAACCCTTGATTCCGAGTAGGAGCAGAGACTTCTGCTTAATAGCTAGGTTGGATGATAGAACCATCTTGGAAATTGTCTCGACTATCGGTATCTCTATGTCTAACGAGGTAGAGGAAACGAAGACCATATTTGCTCATATCCGTGATTTGGAGAGGTATAGAACCTTAAGTTTTGATACCTAGGGGACTCTTCAATTTTTTTGTACCTTTTGGACAGGGTAGGAGAAGTATTTATTGATGGGTCTTTCTTATTGTTTGCAATGGGGGCTTTTAGCCACATTGTTTGTAACTTCTTTTTTGAGCTATAATACACATGTTGGGGTCAATGCCAAACCCCTTCCCTTGTTTTGAAGGCAATTTCTCGAAGAAAAAAAAAACATCAACTTGATGTATGTCCCAATTTTATGTTACTCCAATGGTAAGAACAATATGGATTGTGTTCGATTTAATAACTGGAGTGAACAACTGTCCCTTTGCTTGCCAGTTAGGGCTGGGTGCGATTCATCGATCGGGTAAGGGTGCAACAGATGGTTGTGACGTGGGGCACAAAAGATGGAATAGATAAACAACGAATACGATTTGGGTCCGTCCTCAAGGACCACAACCTCGTGAGACCGATCGAATTTTAGCTTTGGGTTTGTATACCTATTTACATCCAGTATCGCAACTTCCATTCGGTGTGCTATTTTAATGTAGTACCGGAATTATTCGTTTATTGCTTTCATGCCATCCACGACATCTCCGGTGTTGGTGCACCTGAAAGTTGATCGAAAAAGTTATCGACGTACAACGCAAACAGATTGTCGACAGGGTCACCCGACATTGGATTCGATCAAGATGCATTGATTAGTTTAAGATTAGCCTACTTGTTTAGATCTAACTAAAGAATAAAGGGAGACTACAATGCATCACACGTGTAGGTAGGAGGGGTTCTCAGAAGAACCACACGTGTAGCACGACAAACAAACGGTATGGGCAAGAGGTGAATAAGAGCAAAAAGTTGATTCATGCATTTCTTTAAAAAAAAAAAAGAAAAAAGAGTTGATGCATGTATGATCATCGCACTAAGTTATATAAAAAAATAGGGAGTAGCAGACTTTGTGGTTAAAAGGATCACTTTCAAATGCTCACTTTCAGTCCTAATGGATGGTTGGTGAGTCGGCAGGCTGTCCCCACCGGAGAACATGGCCAACACCATCATATTGGCCGCCATGTGCTGGCTTCTTTGTAGAGAGAGACAGAGTCCTTCATACAATCGAAGAGAGAGAGAAAGAGTAAAGAGAGAGAAAGAGTACTTCATACCAGAGAGAGAGAGAGAGAGAGAGAGAGAAAGAGAGAGAGAGAGAGATTGGTGGAATGATTGCTTTACAAGATTCTTCAGAGTATCGTCGGTTGGGAGAACTGGAATCCCACGGGGCTCCACTGCGACTGAGTGGGTGCATGTTGCAAGCAGTGCTTTTGTTGTTGGAGGTTGGCAACTCTTTTGCACCAGAAGGGGCACAGAGACAATCCCATAGATAACTTATTGGGAACCCAAAGTAGTTCAGGGAATTGATAGGGGCACCCTAAATTATCTGGCACCTCTTGCTCCCTCGTGCCCCAGTCTATCGTCGCTCTTTCTTAATATTCTGTTGGGATTTTATTCTATTATGATATGCAAGCGATGGCTAGTAAGATAGTAACGATATTACAAATCTCTAGTTTAGAACAATTGTTGAACTACGGTTGAGGGTTTAGCATGCAAAGATTGAAGCAACAATCAAACCAAGGTTTAGATGGGATCCTAAGGCATTCTACAGATATGGTAAAAGGAGAAGAAAGGCAAGGAGAAAAGGTAGACTTAGCCGTAGTCTGAGGTTTGTTCTAGTACAATGCCCTGAAAGCTATTTCGCCGCCTCGGTAGGTGCTTGAACGCCTTCGATGAACGCTCCCCATGGTACAACGACTAGACTTCTTTAGCACCAAAAGGAATCACTTTGGAACTCTCTGCTTACTCCAGACAGCAACCGAATCACGAACGAGAGAAACAAACATAGAGAGAGGAGAGAGCTCTTGGCTTTTGGTTGTGTGTTTTTAGCTTCATTAGTCCCTCTCTTATATAGAGATCCTTAGCCGTAACGTCCCCCCACCCCCCATACTCACAGCCCATCACATGCAGCAACGGTTCCCGCACTAAAGATCATTCACTACTCTGTCGGGTGTAACAGTTGCATGCGTCATGGCAAATGTCCGGAGTAATGTAAAACAAGACCCAAAACCCGAAATCCATTCGCGTCCACGCAGCTCGCGAGTCGTGGCCTCGGTCCGAGCCCGTGCCTGGGAAGCTATAAATCCCAATGAAGAGAGTTCTATTAAATATGCATCAATAGTTCTCTCCCAAGACAATATGGGTACTAAAATCAAAACCGGTTGTCCATTCTCACAAGTAAATTCATGTTTTGCTAACATATTCCTCCTACCCCCCTCCTCATTTTCCTCCTTATCCTCCTCCTTCGTCTTGCTCTTCCTACCCCACTCCGCTTTGGAGATATATCGGTGGCTATCAACAGGTATATATTGTCAGTGGTGGAGAGCCAATGACATTGTGTGAAGTTATTCGACACATGTCTCCAAGGTGAGGAAAACGGAGGAGGCAACAATGAGATGTGTGGGTTGCGCGAGACCAACGAAGACTAATGCGTAGGGTGCCCTTAACAGTAGAGTGCGAGGCTTTGGGGACACATCTCGTTTTTTTTTTTTTCCAATATTGGGCCCTGGATTATATTGGAGCAAATAATTAACACCACCCTAAATTTAGGTGTTACTACCCCACAACATAAAGGCACCCATATAAAAAAAGGAAGGGGGGGGGGGGGGGGGACTGAGTGTTAGGTTCCATGACGACATCGTTTGCTAAAAAAGACAGACAAAGAAATAGTTTTGCACCAGGTCCCTCCCGAAAAGATGCATTTACAGTAAGACCTTAGTTGACTTTTCTCCCCTTTAAATGATAATTTTTGCTACAGTGATTTCAGTGTAGCAAAGAGCAATCATTTGCAAAGTATTGTAGCAAAGAGTAACAATTTCAAAGTACCGTAGCAAATTATTACTCTTTGCTACAATGAAATCATTGTAGCGGCCTAAAGTGACATCACTGCAACGACTACAATGGAATCATTGTGATTTCAAAGAAATGTTACTCTTTTATTACCGAATCGCTACTCTTCATATGATTTTTCTATACAACTGAGTCTAAGGGTAAACAATATTTTTCAAATAATAGGACCTAATGCTAAATCATCTCTTTATCTGTCCTCATCCTTAAATATGATATCTTTGAAGGACTATAACCAATTCGTGCAAAAAGAAATCTGCCTCCTCTCTGGTACCTTCACCTCCCCTCCTCCTCCTTCCCATTATGTTCCACTACTGCCTCAGCCCTTTCTTCCTAACACCCACTCCCATTATGATCCATAGTTCATTGTAGTACATCAGCTTTTTCATAAAACAATCGCATAGCATGTGGTAGAGAGAAAAAAAAGGGCTATCTGTGAGAAGGCCTTCTTCATATATCATTTTGAGGTGCAGTCTCAATCACCATTTTCTTCTGAGCTTAAACCCTTGTGGATGAAAATGCCACTCATTACTTCTAATTTAGAAGTGAATGCCACTCATCCTAAAAAAAAACCGAACCCCTCCCCCCGCCAGAGCTATTCCTAACCAAACCCCCGCCGTCGGACCTATATGAACCCCCCACCCCCCGCCATCGTCGGACCTAACTGAACCACCCTAGCTGCCCCCTCACCACCACCGAACCTAACCGAGCCTTCTAACCTAAGATCTACAGGCCATGAGATGAACCCTAGACCTAGGAATCCCAACCTAAACCTAAACCGAACCCCCCGCTGCCGCTGTCGCCTTTGGTTCCGCTGCTCGCACCCTTCACCTCCTTCACCTCTGCTCGCGGCTATCTGCACCTCCTCCTCTGCCTGCATCTCCTCCCCCACTGCCTGCGCCTCTGCCTCCACCTCTGCCATGGCTGATCGAGAAAGGAGAGGAGGTGAGGGTGGTCTCGGGATTAAATATAAAAGGAAGGGGTTTTCTTAATGCTTGGTTGGTTAGAGGGACTGGAGTTCAAATGGAATGTTTCACTGGGTTTTTCCTAATGTTGGGTTCGTTAGAGGAGTCTTATGCTAATAAACCCCCCCCCCCACCCAAAAAAAAAGAGGAAATTTTCTTGATACCCCAAAAATCTGTAACTAGCCCCCGTTTCATAATAACTTACTCAAAAAATTAAAAATATCATTTATACCTTTATCTTATACCCCACATCCAACTAAAACCTAAAACAAAACCTTTTGGGCATTGACTGTAATTGGAAAGGAATAGAGCGGTGGTAATGGCATGGCTGACCGACATCGACAATATGGCTCGAAGATGTTACTTCCCTCCGATCGGATTCGTTCATAGACAACAACAGAGCTCGAAGATCCCACTTTTCCTGATTGGATCCCTTTATACGAGATCTAACCCCTCTAGCAATGGAGAAAGAAGAGGGGCATCTCTCTCTCTCTCTCTCTCTCTCTCTCTCTCTCTCTCTCTCTCTCTCTCTCTCTCTCTCTCTCTCTCTCTCTCTCTCTCTCTCTCTCTCTCCTTATCAAGCCATCAATGAATGACAGATGAGAAAAATAACCCTCCCCACATTCCTATACTCATGGGGCTTCAACACTAGAAAGGAATGAGGTATGATTAAGATGGGACGGGCCATTTAAATGGGGTGTATTTAAGGTCTAGTGTAAGAGAGAAGGATATTTTTGGGATAGGAATGGGGTATGATAAAAAAAAAAATGGGGTGTGTTCAAGTTTGTTGGAAATGGGGGCTAATTATTGATTTTTGGGGTAGGGATAAAATTTCCCCCAAAAAATTTATACCCAATTCATACCCAAAACTTAAAACCCAAATGGGTATGGGTCGGGTATGAACACTCTTATACCTGAATGGGTATGGGTCGGGTATGGATCATTCCATACCCGAACGTTGCCAAGCCTAGCTATTTGCTAAGCTTCTAGCTGGAGGTAACCTGATCCAGTTGGATTCCATCCAATATCCCCGATGGAGAGTGAGGGAAGAGATAAATACACACAATTGCTGAAAGATCATGGAACAACTACATATTGCTGGGGGGAAAGCCACGTGGCACAATTGTCGGGTCTTCGAAGGGCAACTATTCTAGGTGCCGACAGGTGGCTCGTGGATTCATAGATGAGTGGCAGATCGAGGCATTGGCGACTGCCAATGCATAGTTGCCGACAGGCAGCTAACAGAGGCGCTGATCACTGGAAGGTGCTGAGCCGGCCTCTTTGATGGATCTGGAGCGAAGGGTGTGAAGATTGTTGGAGTAGACAAGAGAAGACCATAACAGATACTATATATGCTTTCTTTAAAACGTTATTCGTCCACTCTCACTAAGTGATGTAGGGTTTCTAGTAGATTATCTCAATTGGATGAGACAAATCTTTGTGGTTCTACACTCAACAAAAGTGAAGAAAACACTTTTGAACTCAGACTCAGTTAGAACAATTATGGTATAGTGTTGTTTGCATGAGAAGAGAATGGGAGACCCTTGTTCGTAATATATTTTAGGTGTTGGTATGGACCTTATTCTGTAGAATCCGAGGCATCTTTTAAGGGCCAATGGATGCATTGGTTCACTGGCCAACGGATACCAGGAAGCACACCTTGGTCCAGCTATCAGGCCGAAATCGTCTAGGCCCATTTAGCCAACGGGCATCGGTCCAGTCCAACAGTTTGTAACCGCCCACACTCAAATCAACCCACTGGGTGGCCTATCGAGTCAACTCATCTTGAACTTGAATTCAATTCTAGTTAATCCAAACAATTGAACCTAGGCCGAAAGAAAAGTTCCTTAAGGGACTCGCATTGATGTGTCATGCAAAGTGCGCCTAAGAAGTGCCAAAAGCCCAATGGCCACCCCGTGCGTGCGCGATACAGTGCACCGCTTCATAGGTGGCTCATGTGCATAACAAAAAGCCCTTATCGCTTCATACTAGTGTGCTATTGGAACATCCACACACACACAATATGGTCAGATGGACCAAATACAGCATGAAATTAAGGTGTTCATCTCGTAAAGAACTTTGGCTCTTGTCATCCACTAACTCGTGTAAGATTTGACATCTTTATTATGCTCTACAATGGAGGTTACAAGTGGTTTATGTCCCAATTTTTTGGTGAACCATGTTAAATATAGAATTACTTGATGTTGGATTGACTTGATTGCTCATGATGGCTCATCGTCGTGTTCTCCTGCAATTGCTACATTTTACAACAAGATGGCTGGGTACGTCGTGATTCGGTGGGAGCAATTGAGAACAAAATGGACAAGTTGATAGCCAGGTAAAGCAGTTCAGAGCTCGGTAAATCCAGATCCAGGAGGAATGACCAGAGTAGGCACAACAGTTCAGGGCTTTGTGGAGAAGTTTGCGGAGTTGGTCAGTATAGATTCCAAATGAGGAGCCATGTTTTAGAAGACCTCCTTCGTGCTCTATAGTGGGAGATTCTTAATTCCCAACTGATGAAGATTTGGGTCAAAACCCACAACCAAAGCCCATATCCAGATTGAGTTCTTGTGGTAATTTTTATCTAGCTAGAGGCAACAAGTTCTTTCAGGAGTCTTGTAAGTTGCCAATAGACACTGTTTCAGACTCTAATGGGGGTATCAACTGGCATCGATGCATAGTTGCCGACGGGCAGTTGACGAAGGTGTAGATACCCTCTCGCCCAAAACCTGTGTCATAAGGAGAGGTCTACCAGAGGGTATATAAGCACACCATTGCCCAATCCCTACCCGATGTGAAACTAAACCAAACAATCCCCCCTCGCACGAGGCTAGGGATGAACACGATGAGTCCCCCCTCTCGTGCGGGGTGAGGGGAGGAAGTGTTGTGATCTGAGGCTCTCGCGCAACGGAAGGAGTGAGAAGAACACAATGTGCGAGGAACTTCCACGGAGAAGACGATAGCTCACTACCACCAAGAAGATTATTTATGTAAACAAAGCTTAAAGAAAACACACACAATATCCAGCAACAACGATCAATAGATTCACTTATTGTGGGAATAACTGAGTACAAGATCTTTGCCTCTTTCCAATCTCTCATAATACCCGCAAAGAGAAGACCTCCCATAAGATCCTAGATCCCGCAACCCTCTCACTCAGAGAAACAATAGAAAACCCTTCTCGAAGCCCTCAAATGTCCTTGGATCACTCTCCCTCTCCCTCTCCCTTGAAGATAATTGCTCTCCCTCGAAGCTTCTCTTATTATCTAGTTTCGTCCTAGGTCATCCCTTTTATAGGGATACATTCGTTTACAACTTGTAGGAGTCCCATAAGAAAATGCAGCCTGAACCACTTCACTAACGTGCAACCAAATCAACTCGTGCACATGACCCAATCCCGTTTACTCGTCCGAAAAATATGTCGATGCCAGTCATGCGCACGACTTGGCAAAGTCGTGCGCACGACTGTGGCTGACCAACTCCTCCTGGATTCAGAGCTCTATCTTCCATCGTTTCTTTGCCCACGAACCTTGGGATTGTATGTGGCTTGTTTGGAGCCATATCTTCAACAATCTCCACCTTTGCTTCATAATAAAACATGAGCATCTCTTTCAACACGAATATCTTATTTTCGCACAATGAATCCATTGCCTGATCATTGCTGTCACTTGTACCCCCAAATCGGGAGCCCAATTACTAAACTTGGTGATTGCCCAATTTTTTGACTTGGCTACTAGAACCCACCTCTTGATTATCTTTGCCCCTGAGAGTGGTCCACTTGCACATTTGTTCTTTACCAAACACCGTACACGTGCCACAGCTCTTCCGGCTAATCTGTATAGGCCTCTACCCAAAACCCCCTTCATGATCATGGAGGTTGCGTCCCAAACCTCTATAACTCCACCTTGACCAATGAAGGTGCATCCGAGGGAATCTAACCTGGAAAGAGAAACTAGATTACCCCTCTACCCCAGAACACGACAGACATCCTTGAGTGTCTGTACTTTTTCATCAGACATCTCAAGTCGAATATCCCCTACTCCAATTATCGACACCTTAGAGCCATCACCAACTATCAACTTGCAACCATCGCACTCCGTATTCTTGTCGAACCATGTCCTATGCGAACAAATATGATGTGTGGCTCCACTATCGATTATCCAGTCCTGATCTGATATAACATCAATGGTAGCCATCAGAACATCACCCTCATTCGAATCCCATGATGAGGTATAACCGACGGATCCATCATCCTTAACTTTGGATGATCCTGAGTAATCCGGTCTTGCTCCACCGTTTCACTTGCACTTTGATTTGAAGTGTCCATATCTTTATCACTTCCAATAAGTGCCTTGCCTCTTCTTCTTATTCACCCTTGCAACCACCGTACTGGTTGTCATCATCCGCCTCGCTCGTCCCCTTCAATCGGAGTTATTTTGCGAGAAGCGTACCTGTGACATCCTCCAACTTAATGGATTCCTTTCCGTAAAGCATCGTGACCTTCAGATGCTCGTAGGACTATGTCAATGATCCCAGAAGAAGAAGCACCTTATCCATCTCCTTCGTGTCTTCACCGACATTAAGGAGTTCTTCCATCAGTTGATTGAAGGCCGAGATATGCTTCGAGATCCTTGTACCTTCCACCATCTGAAAAGTGTATATCTTTTGCTTCAGGTACAACCAGTTCATAGCGACCGAGTCATATACATACGCTCCAACTTCTCTCATAGTTTTACCGCGGAGACCTCCTCAGAGATGCTTGCCAACACAACCTTTACGAAACACATCCAAATCGCGCTTGCCGCCTTCAAATCAAACTCAATCCAATTGTTGTCTGACATCCCGTCCGACTTGACGCCCTTGAGATCTTTGTGCAATCCATTTTGAATCAATGCATCCTTGACTTGTATTTGCCACAAGTCAATGTTGATTTGGTCATCGAACTTCTCGATCTTGAACCGTAGTACGATCCTTGAGTTGCCATCTCCGAATTCTTTGTCATTGAACCCATGTCTCTGAATCACAAACAAGAAGCTCTGATACCAATTTGTTGTGATCCGAGGCCCTCATGCAGTAGAAGGAGCGAGAACATGACAAGCGAGGAACTTTCACGAAAAAGACGATGGCTCACCATCACTAAGAAGACTATCTCTGTAAACAAAGCATAAAGAAACACACATGATATCCAACAACGACGATAAATGGATTCACTATTGTGAAAATAACAGAGTTCAAGATCTTTGTTCCTCTTCAATCCCTCATAATACCCGCAAAGAAAAGCCCTCCCACAAGAGACTAGATCCCACAACCCTCTCACCCCGAAGAAACAAGAGAAAACCCTTCCCGAAGCTCGCAAGCCTCCTTGGATCGCTCTCCCTCTCCCTCTCCCTTGAAGATAATTGCCCTCCCTTGAAGCTCTCTTATTACCTAGGTTCATCCTAGGTCATCCATTTTATAAGGATATATTCGTGTACAACTTGTAGAAGTAGTCCCACGAGAAAATGCAGCCTGAACCGCTTCACCAACGTGCAGCCAAATCAAGTCGTGCACACGACCCAATCCCGTTTACTCGCCCGAAATATATATATCGATGTCAATCGTGCGCATGACCTGGCAAAGTCGTGCGCACAATTGTGGCTGACAGACTCCTCCTGGATCCAGAGCTCTATCTTCTGCCATTTCTTCATGCACTAACCTTGGGATTGTATGCGGCCTGTTTGGAGCCACATCTTCAACCGGAGGCACTCCTCGGACACAACCTGGGCATCTTCCGGTTTGACTAGGTCCATCAAGATGGAACTTTGCTCTAATACTATTTGTATATATCCTCTCGCCCCAAAACCCGGATTGTGAGGAGCGACCCAACAGAGGGTATATAAGCACACCATCACCCATACCCTAGCCGATATAGGGAGGTTCCAATGGATACAAGTACTGGGCATCACTGACGGGTAGTGAGTCTAGAGATGCGTGAGACTTCGAATGTAGAGCATTGGTCCTGGTATTCAGGAAGTGATCAACGTGTGATGGAACAAATATGGTTGGATAGACTAGAAATTGGTTACCATGAGATCAATCCACTTAGTTTTCTACTTGGTGGACTACCATATATGTAGCCTTGACTCTCTGTTCTAAAAGAATATGTAACAATATTACGAACCATTATGCATCTCATATGATAACATTCATCCTTTATTATTAGATCAAAACATAGTTTTACAAGCTAAGAATACACCAACTCCAACACTATCTCCCTCCTCACCACTGCCATTGAATCCTTCTTTGTTCGAAGTCATGGAGTTCAGCATAGAGGTCTTAGACTCTCTGTATAATCTTAGATGGTGTGCGATATGTAAGATCATTCAGGGGATGGAGTCCGCTAGAGATCTATCCAGACGTTTTGTCAGATCATGGGGCTTTTAGTGGCCATGGAGAACTAGGGTCATGGATGATGATGAATTTTTGGTTGAATTTCCCCCCTAAGGAACGACTTTCTGATGCCCTGAGGCAAGGTCTCTTTTCATTTAGAGATGTCTCTATTAGATTCTTCTCGTGGTCAGTAGACAAGCAAGCCATTGGCTCTAGGGTGTTCCGTAATGTCAAATTATTCATTGGAGGTCTTCCATGTCATGGGTGGAACTTTGAGTCCATCCGAGGTGCTTTTCAAGACCTCGGAGAAGTAGTTTGGTGAATGATTGGGAGGCGGATGAAGACCTCAGAGAGGTTGAGGTGTCCTTTTGCACATTAAACGTTGAGGCCATCCCAAAATCCATCATACGGTGTCTAGGCAATCACTTCTACCAATTGCGACTCAGGATGGTCCCAGAAATAGACTTTTGATGATCACTTTTTTTCGGGAGGTCGACGAAGTATGTGGCATTTCTGCAGGCGAGGTATCTCCGAGTCATATCCTTTCGGCTCGGGGATATCAAGGCATGGAATGCAATGTAATACCCGGTACGTTTGATTTCAGGGCAGCCCAGTTTTATTATTACTAAATTGATTGATTTGTTTTTTCAGTTATGGTTGTCGATGGTATGTGCTTGAACATGAGTTGGACCGGGCAGTGGGCCCCAGGTCCGGGTCGCTAGGCGACACTGGAGGCATGGTGATCGTTACACGAGCATGCGAGCACGTGTAACAAGGCATGACATGAATGTTTTTGATAATAATAAAAATTAATTAAAATAATAGGTTTTAAGGCGAGTCTGTCGGACTCGTAAGGTTTGTGCACCGGCCCGTCTTGGTGCGATGCGAGCTCGAGTACGATCCATGCTTAACTGCGAGTTATACTTGTTTGCTAAGAAAAAAAAAAAAATTAAATAAATTAAAAATTAAAAACACCTAAATCTATAACCAAACCCAACCCCCTAATTGTTTCTCTCTTTATCTCTCTTTAATCCCAAACCCAACCTGGCCCCTAATTGTTTCTCTCTCTTTATCTCTCTTTAATTCCTTTATCTCTCTTAAATCCCACACCTCTTTATCTCTCTTTAATCCCAAACCCAAACCCGTAATCGTTTCTCACCTTTATCTCTCTTTAATCTCTTTATCTCTCTTTAATCCCAAACCCAAACCCGTAATCGTTTCTCACCTTTATCTCTCTTTAATCTCTTTATCTCTCTTTAATCCCAAACCCAACCTGGCCCCTAATTGTTTCTCTCTTTATCTCTCTTTAATCCCAAACCCAACCCCCCTTCTCTCTCTTCTCCTTGTTGCACGATCCGGCCAACTCCATCCCTAGTTTCCCTTCACCTTCATCGCAGCCATGGCCACCAGCCGGCGGGCCGACGGCTGTGCAATCGGCAGATGCTAACCAATCGACAGGTCAGCCCCTCTTCGTTTTCCCTGTTTTCCCTTTGGTCCTGTTGAGACCAGCTCGGCGATTTTTTTTTTATGCCAAAGAGCACAAAGGCATACTAGTAGTAGTGCTCGACGCGGTTTCGACCGTCTACTCAAATTGGTATAATCGAACCATAGTAAGACTATTGTTGTTAGCAATGCCAACTATCCTAGATGGCTTAATCGCAATCATCGAGGTCATAAAACCCTTCGACTATGTCGTTTGGGTCAGACAATCTATGACCATTGTTTGCGGATGATGCCCCCATTATTACATCCATTTTTATATGGCATACGAATCATCATGCTATGAATGGCGGTGGGCCGCTCAGCGACCCATATACGAAACCTTGCCGGTCCCGGAGTTCAACTAGGTGAGACGTAATGGCGGTTGTCAATCCGAGCTCAGGCTCGTGCGACTCGTTTTAATTATAGTAGTAACTATGTTTTTGTACCTTAGCCAGATGATTTCTCGGGCAAATAACGAATCAAACCTCCAAACCTTGCCTAGACTTGACCTGATATGTGTCACCATGGTTAAGATGCTGAAGGCTCCTCAAAGCACGACAGCACGCTAGTAGCGGCATCGATGTAAATGCGATCGTTCAGGCATAATAGCTTATATGAGCCGTAGTGTGATTCTTTGCATCGGCAACGCCGACTAACCATGATGCTACCCTTGGCATATTGATTTGCGTGCCAGTAGACCGGCGTTCGATGACACTACCTTAGGCACATCAATTTGCGTGCTGATAGACGGCGTCCGATGACGTATAAATTCTCGGCTCGGCCAATCAGACCTAAGCCGGTAATATTTTAAGTAGCACTTAATGACCATAGGCCGCTGGTATGTTTGGCAGTTGGTGAGCACGTGGACCGAGTCGGAGGCGGAGCAGAGGGCGCTTAGCAGCATCAACCCGAGCACACTTTCCAGGTGACACAGCACACTTTCTTTAATAATTAATAATACTAATATAGAAATTAAGGATAGGTGTCCATAACACTGCATGCGGGCCCACCGGGCGTCGTCGCATGTGGTCGAGTGGACCCCGCCTTGCATGCAGAGTCACGAGTCTGGCGACGCATGCATAAAAAGTTAATAATTTAATAATAATTATTCTATTGTTTGCATGGACACCATACGTAGGTATTCCCTTAAAATGAATAAATGAATGATTAAAGAATTATCGGGACCCACCATCCTGAGGGGAGCGTGGTAACCCTAATAATTGGATTTTGGGCGAGAGTGCTTTATTATATTTAATTATGATGCTGGGTTGTGAGTGGGCGCGAATCCTGGGATAATTCACCGAATATGATTAAACATTGTTTAGTTTCTTCAATGCCATGTGGTATGTTAATTATTGTTAATCTACCTGGTTAGAGGGTAGGGACCCCGTGCGCGCAAGGGCCGTGAACCACCCTGCGCGTACAGCCAAAGTTAAGTAGGTTAGGGGTCACGGGCAAGGGTTGTGGTAAAGCCAATAGGTGGTGCCCTCGAGTAGGGATTGGCCTAGCAACCCTGTCCCGGGGAGTTGAAGTCCCCATAGTAAAGCAAGTTGGGCGGTAGAGCTCCACCGTGAAAGACGGGAAACCCCTTATGATCATCTGGGTGAATTGTGCATGGAGTTGGTGGATGCACGGCGAGAGAGCTGGCCCTCTACATCGAAATAAAAGGTCCGATAGTAATGCCCGACCGGGGGCAGGTTGAACAAAATATCCGGGGTTCATGTTTGAATGTATAATTGTTTGCTTATTAAATTTGGAATTGTATGACTGTATACACGATGACCTAGTCGGTAGGATTTGCATGTGAATATAGAAATTGCATGGACACATAGGACGTGATTGAGAACATAGCTTGACAATTAGGTTAATCAATAATTTATCTTAAAATTTGGGCGTTGTTAGTTATTAAAATTGTTAGCTTGTCACTAGCCATTTATTTGGCTAATCTCCCAAATGTATTTTTGGGGGCTACTCATTCCCACGAGTAGACTCTTCTGCAGGAGCTGAGTCACAGGAGCAGCAGTAGGAGTCCAACAGTCAGTAGGGTAGCAGCTTATTTTTTTCTATTTATGTCAATCTTAGTAGTGGTACCTTTTCATCGGATGTAATCGAATTGGATTGGAATAAGTTTCTATTAGTTAGTCAGTTTGATAAGTGGTAATGTGCCAGCTGAACTTTCTTTGGGTAGGCCTCTCCTCAAGGCCCCAAGCCTAGGTTAGATCACCACAAAAATATAAGACGAATAAGTGACCTAATTTGACAAGCCCAGTAGATAGGACCTCCAGAAAGATGCACCGAGTGTTCAGGAGCGGGTGAGATACTCGGCTCGCCGTCGGAGGCTTGAGCCTCGTGCTCCTTTAGAGGATATTCTGTCAGTATGTTGTGACCCCGTTGGGTAGCATGTACTGAAAGGATACTCCTTTTAAAGGTCGAGTCTGATCTTTTGTTTCTTCCCCTTCTTTCATTTGCTTGTGTGTGAGCGTAGAAAGAGCCCAGTGAGAATCCTAAATTGGCATAGTTAAGTAACCATACCCATAACCCTCTTCCTTTTCTCACCTCATACCCCAGGAATCAGTCTTCAGATTTCTGGGGCGTGACAGCTGGTATCAGAGCCAGGTTATATGTTCCTAGGGGTTAGTTTCTAGGATTAGGAGTCTAAGTCTAGAGTCTAAATAGTTGGTTAGTAGATGGTTGACGTTAGGACTATCTTTTTATTTCAGATGGCGGGTACTAGGAGTGGAAATGGTGCGAGCAACGGAGCAGGATCGTCCTCTGCGTCTGATAGCACGGCGAGGATGATGGAAATGCTCCAGGGGATGGCCACCATGGTCCAGCAGCAGCAGGCTGCTGTTGTGCAGCAGCAGACGGCTGCTCAGCAGCAGGCCGAGCTAGCGCAGGCTGCCTTTGCCCAGGCTCAGGCTCGTCAGCAGGCCGAGGGCGAGCGGCAGGGGAAATTGCTGAAAGACTTCAAGGCGATGGGACCACCGAGCTTCAAGGGCGAGCCAGACCCTATAGAGGCCGATCGATGGTTCCAGCAGACTGAGAAGATACTGAACGCATTGGGCATCACCGACGATAGGAGAGTGACCTTCGCCTCGTACCAGTTTGAGGCTGAGGCAGACTTCTGGTGGCAGACAGTCCAGCGCACCAGAGCAGCAGATCGAGGAGCGATTACATGGCAGGAGTTCGAGGAACTCTTTCGGAAGAAGTTCTTTCCAGTTACCGTGCAGAACCGGATGGAGATGGAGTTTCTGGCGCTATATCAGGGATCTCGTACTGTGACACAGTATGAGGCCAAGTTCTCGGAGCTTGCGAGGTATGCTCCACACCAGGTGGCGACCGACAGCAGGAGAGCCTTGCGCTTTGAGCATGGCTTGAATCCAGTGATCAGAGGTAGGGTTACCCCTTTCTTGGGGCAATCTTATGAGGAGTTGGTCAACCGGTCCCTGGCAGTGGAGCAGGAGTTGAAGGAGTCACGCGCTATCATGGAGAAGCGGAGTGGCAGCAGCCGCAATGGTCCACCGGCTCAGAAGAGGTTTAGGCCTATGGAGACTCGACCACCGCCGCGCCAGCCTCAGAACTTTCGTGGTCCTCCAGCTCTTGGACCGCCGCGGCGTGGATGTTTTCAGTGCGGTTCATTTGATCATTTGAAGTGGAACTGTCCACAGCTTCGTCGGCAGCCACTCCTACCAGCTCCACCCCAGAGGCCTACTCTGTTGCCACCACCTGTGCAGCAGCAGAGGCCTCCACAGAGAGCTCAGCAGCAGCAGCGTCCTCCCCAGGTACAGCAGCAGAGGTCTTTCCCCCGTCAGGGCGGAGGAGGCAACCAGGCTCAGGGAAGGACGTACATGCTAGTTGGTCAAGACCCAGAGGCTTCTGGGGGAGCGATCGAAGGTAACCCTGAACTTAGAATTTAAATTCGTAGACGTAATGGTGTAGTTGTCATTGCTATTAGTTTTAACTCGTTAGAACTTGTAGCAACCAGTAGCTAGATTGGTTTCTTACATGTTTTCGATAACGCTAGGTACCCTTCCTGTCTTTTCGACCCTTGCTTTCGTTCATTTCGATAGCGGGTCTACTCACTCCTATATCGTCCCTAGTTTTGTCAAGACTTTGGGACTGGAGTCGGTTCCATTGGGTCATACTCTGTCGGTGTTTTCACCGCTCGGGGTAAGTACCGATGTGGACCGGATCTGCCGGGACTGCATCATTCATATTGGAAACAGAGAGCTCTCGGCAAACCTCATCATCCTGGACTTAGGAGGAGTGGACGTATTGCTTGGGATGGATTGGATGTCAGCCTATCACGTTACCCTTGATTGCTTTACGAAGAAGGTCACATTCTCACCTCCGGGGAGCGAGGCTTTTTACTTCTTGGGAGACAAGCAGAAGATCTTGTGCCTAGTACCGCTGCAACAGATAACCCTCAGCTTACTAGCGCAGCTACCGAGTAGAGATAAAGATGGGAACCCAGTAGTGCTACCACCGATGGTTCGTGAGTTTCCGGATGTCTTCCCAGATGAGCTTCCAGGCTTGCCTCCACCTCGAGAGGTTGAGTTTGCTATAGATTTGGCACCTGGAGCAGCACCAATCTCGGTTGCTCCATATAGGATGGCTCCCGCAGAGCTAAAAGAGCTGAAGACCCAGTTGAAGGAGTTACTCGATAAAGGCTTCATTCGTCCCAGCACATCTCCTTGGGGAGCCCCAGTTCTTTTTGCTCAAAAGAAGGATGGGACGAAGAGGCTTTGCATCGATTATCGCAAACTGAATAGCATCACGATCAAGAACAAGTACCCTTTGCCGCGAATCGAGGACCTCTTTGATCAGTTGAATGGTGCTTGTTATTTCTCGAAGATTGACCTGAGGACCGGATATCACCAGTTGGCTGTGAGAGCGGAGGATATTCCAAAGACGGCGTTTCGAACACGATATGGGCACTATGAGTTTTTGGTCATGCCCTTCGGTCTAACAAACGCTCCTGCAGCATTCATGGATCTGATGAACCGAGTCTTCAGCATGTTCCTGGATAGATTCGTTGTGGTATTTGTAGACGATGTCCTCATTTACTCCAAGACGGAGGGAGATCATCGGGAGCACCTGAGTGCTGTGTTGCAGACCCTTAGAGACCACCAATTGTATGCCAAGCTCAGTAAGTGTGAGTTTTGGATGCAGGAGGTGAAATTTCTTGGACATGTTGTCTCGCAGGAAGGTATCTCCGTGGATCCATCGAAGATAGAGGCCGTGATGGACTGGGAGCAGCCGAAAAACGTATTCGAGATCAGGAGTTTCTTGGGGCTAGCAGGCTATTATAGACGTTTCGTGGAGGGATTTTCTCGTCTAGCAGCACCTCTCACCCGTCTGACAAAGAAGGGTGTCAGGTTCGAGTGGTCGGAAGATTGTGAGAAGTCCTTCCGGGAATTGAAGCGGCGTCTCACTTCGGCCCCAGTGCTTACGATTCCGGCCAGTGGCAAAGGTTATGTTGTCTTCACCGATGCCTCACAGATGGGGCTTGGAGCTGTATTGATGCAGGATGGTAGGGTGGTAGCCTATGCCTCTAGACAATTGAAGACTCACGAGAGGAACTATCCCACCCATGACTTGGAGTTGGCTGCAGTGGTTTTTGCCCTGAAGATATGGAGGCACTACTTGTACGGTGAGGAGTTCGACATGTATTGCGACCATAAGAGTCTGCGATACATCGGGAGCCAATAGGATCTGAATATGCGTCAGAGGAGATGGATCGAGGTCCTGAAGGATTTCAATTATTCGTTCTTTTACCATCCTGGTAAGGCGAATGTTGTTGCAGATGCCTTGAGCCGAAAGTCCCGTAGCCAGCTTGCTAGATTGGTGACTGATCGACAGGACTTTCTGGCCACAATAGAAGGCTTTGATTTGTGGGTTCAGTGGGAGTCCTCTCATACCGTATTGTGCACCATGCGAGTGCAGCCTAGCCTACTTCAGAAGGTGATTGCAGCACAGAGGCTGGATTCTGAGTTGGAGGAGATTAGAGTGCGGTGCGACAGTAGGGAGTCTGTCCCTGATTGGTCGATCGATGTTGATGGAGGTCTGAGGTTTCGGAGGAGGTTGTGCCTCCCTGCTGATGAGGAGGTTCGAGAGGAGGTGTTGTCAGAGGCGCATCGATCCAAATTCTCGGTGCACCCTGGCGGCACCAAGATGTATCTTGATTTGAGAAGACAGTTCTGGTGGAAGGGCATGAAGCGTGACGTGGCCGCCTTTGTGTCTAGATGTTTGACTTGTCAGCAAGTCAAGGCTGAGCACCAGAGACCGGCTGGATTGCTACAGCCGCTTCCAGTAGCTGAGTGGAAATGGGAGCACATCACGATGGATTTTGTTTCGGGGTTGCCTCTGACCCGGAACAAACATGACTCAGTTTGGGTGATCGTGGACCGACTGACGAAGTCGGCGCACTTTCTTCCGGTGCGGACGACAATGACATCTATCGACCGAGCAAAGCTTTATGTAAGGGAAATTGTCAAGCTACACGGAGTTCCAGTTTCCATTGTCTCGGATCGAGATCCTCGGTTCGTATCTCGATTTTGGGAGAGCCTGCAGACAGCTTTGGGGACTGAGCTCAGTTTTAGCACTGCGTTTCACCCGCAAACGGATGGCCAGTCAGAGAGGACGATTCAGATTTTGGAGGATATGTTGCGGGCTTGCACAGTAGATTTTGGAGGCAGTTGGGAGGAGCACCTACCTCTGGTAGAGTTCGCCTACAATAATAGTCACCAAGCTAGCATCGGCATGGCCCCCTATGAAGCTTTGTACGGGAGGCCATGTCGGTCACCTCTTTGTTGGGCAGAGGTAGGAGAGCGGAGTCTCTTGGGGCCAGAGCTTGTTCAGGAGACGACTGTGAAGATCCAGCTGATTAGAGAGCGACTTAGAGCGGCGCAGAGTCGACAAAAGAGCTACGCAGATGTGCGTCGACGTCCGCTCGAGTTTACTGTCGGAGACCATGTCTTCCTGAAGGTTTCCCCTCGGCGAGGCATCACGAGGTTTGGGAAGAAAGGAAAGTTGGCTCCGAGGTTCATAGGTCCCTTCGAGATTTTAGAGAGAGTTGGCGAGGTGGCATATCGTCTGGCACTGCCCCCGCAGCTCTCTAGCGTCCATGGTGTCTTTCACGTGTCGATGCTTCGGAGGTATGAGCCAGACCCGTCACACGTCTTAGATTGGCAGGATCTGACCCTTAGTTCAGACGCATCCTATGAGGAGCGACCGGTCAGGATTTTGGCTAGTGAGAATCGAGTGCTTCGTACAAAGACCATCCCCATGGTGAAGGTGCAGTGGCAGCACTGTAGTGAGGAGGAGGCTACATGGGAGCTCGAGTCAGCGATGCGGTCCCAATACTCTTCTTTGTTCGATGATTAGTGTTAGTTAATTTTCGGGACGAAAATTTTAATAAGGTGGGTAGGATGTAATACCCGGTACGTTTGATTTCAGGGCAGCCCAGTTTTATTATTACTAAATTGATTGATTTGTGTTTTCAGTTATGGTTGTCGATGGTATGTGCTTGAACATGAGTTGGACCGGGCAGTGGGCCCCAGGTCCGGGTCGCTAGGCGACACTGGAGGCATGGTGATCGTTACACGAGCATGCGAGCACGTGTAACAAGGCATGCCATGAATGTTTTTGATAATAATAAAAATTAATTAAAATAATAGGTTTTAAGGCGAGTCTGTCGGACTCGTAAGGTTTGTGCACCGGCCCGTCTTGGTGCGATGCGAGCTCGAGTACGATCCATGCTTAACTGCGAGTTATACTTGTTTGCTAAGAAAAAAAAAAATTAAATAAATTAAAAATTAAAAACACCTAAATCTATAACCAAACCCAACCCCCTAATTGTTTCTCTCTTTATCTCTCTTTAATCCCAAACCCAACCTGGCCCCTAATTGTTTCTCTCTCTTTATCTCTCTTTAATTCCTTTATCTCTCTTAAATCCCACACCTCTTTATCTCTCTTTAATCCCAAACCCAAACCCGTAATCGTTTCTCACCTTTATCTCTCTTTAATCTCTTTATCTCTCTTTAATCCCAAACCCAAACCCGTAATCGTTTCTCACCTTTATCTCTCTTTAATCTCTTTATCTCTCTTTAATCCCAAACCCAACCTGGCCCCTAATTGTTTCTCTCTTTATCCTCTCTTTAATCCCAAACCCAACCCCCCTTCTCTCTCTTCTCCTTGTTGCACGATCCGGCCAACTCCATCCCTAGTTTCCCTTCACCTTCATCGCAGCCATGGCCACCAGCCGGCGGGCCGACGGCTGTGCAATCGGCAGATGCTAACCAATCGACAGGTCAGCCCCTCTTCGTTTTCCCTGTTTTCCCTTTGGTCCTGTTGAGACCAGCTCGGCGATTTTTTTTTTATGCCAAAGAGCACAAAGGCATACTAGTAGTAGTGCTCGACGCGGTTTCGACCGTCTACTCAAATTGGTATAATCGAACCATAGTAAGACTATTGTTGTTAGCAATGCCAACTATCCTAGATGGCTTAATCGCAATCATCGAGGTCATAAAGCCCTTCGACTATGTCGTTTGGGTCAGACAATCTATGACCATTGTTTGCGGATGATGCCCCCATTATTACATCCATTTTTATATGGCATACGAATCATCGTGCTATGAATGGCGGTGGGCCGCTCAGCGACCCATATACGAAACCTTGCCGGTCCCGGAGTTCAACTAGGTGAGACGTAATGGCGGTTGTCAATCCGAGCTCAGGCTCGTGCGACTCGTTTTAATTATAGTAGTAACTATGTTTTTGTACCTTAGCCAGATGATTTCTCGGGAAAATAACGAATCAAACCTCCAAACCTTGCCTAGACTTGACCTGATATGTGTCACCATGGTTAAGATGCTGAAGGCTCCTCAAAGCACGACAGCACGCTAGTAGCGGCATCGATGTAAATGCGATCGTTCAGGCATAATAGCTTATATGAGCCGTAGTGTGATTCTTTGCATCGGCAACGCCGACTAACCATGATGCTACCCTTGGCATATTGATTTGCGTGCCAGTAGACCGGCGTTCGATGACACTACCTTAGGCACATCAATTTGCGTGCTGATAGACGGCGTCCGATGACGTATAAATTCTCGGCTCGGCCAATCAGACCTAAGCCGGTAATATTTTAAGTAGCACTTAATGACCATAGGCCGCTGGTATGTTTGGCAGTTGGTGAGCACGTGGACCGAGTCGGAGGCGGAGCAGAGGGCGCTTAGCAGCATCAACCCGAGCACACTTTCCAGGTGACACAGCACACTTTCTTTAATAATTAATAATACTAATATAGAAATTAAGGGTAGGTGTCCATAACACTGCATGCGGGCCCACCGGGCGTCGTCGTATGTGGTCGAGTGGACCCCGCCTTGCATGCAGAGTCGCGAGTCTGGCGACGCATGCATAAAAAGTTAATAATTTAATAATAATTATTCTATTGTTTGCATGGACACCATACGTAGGTATTCCCTTAAAATGAATAAATGAATGATTAAAGAATTATCGGGACCCACCATCCTGAGGGGAGCGTGGTAACCCTAATAATTGGATTTTGGGCGAGAGTGCTTTATTATATTTAATTATGATGCTGGGTTGTGAGTGGGCGCGAATCCTGGGATAATTCACCGAATATGATTAAACATTGTTTAGTTCCTTCAATGCCATGTGGTATGTTAATTATTGTTAATCTACCTGGTTAAGGGTAGGGACCCCGTGCGCGCAAGGGCCGTGAACCACCCTGCGCGTACAGCCAAAGTTAAGTAGGTTAGGGGTCACGGGCAAGGGTTGTGGTAAAGCCAATAGGTGGTGCCCTCGAGTAGGGATTGGCCTAGCAACCCTGTCCCGGGGAGTTGAAGTCCCCATAGTAAAGCAAGTTGGGCGGTAGAGCTCCACCGTGAAAGACGGGAAACCCCTTATGATCATCTGGGTGAATTGTGCATGGAGTTGGTGGATGCACGGCGAGAGAGCTGGCCCTCTACATCGAAATAAAAGGCCCGATAGTAATGCCCGACCGGGGGCAGGTTGAACAAAATATCCGGGGTTCATGTTTGAATGTATAATTGTTTGCTTATTAAATTTGGAATTGTATGACTGTATACACGATGACCTAGTCGGTAGGATTTGCATGTGAATATAGAAATTGCATGGACACATAGGACGTGATTGAGAACATAGCTTGACAATTAGGTTAATCAATAATTTATCTTAAAATTTGGGCGTTGTTAGTTATTAAAATTGTTAGCTTGTCACTAGCCATTTATTTGGCTAATCTCCCAAATGTATTTTTGGGGGCTACTCATTCCCACGAGTAGACTCTTCTGCAGGAGCTGAGTCACAGGAGCAGCAGTAGGAGTCCAACAGTCAGTAGGGTAGCAGCTTATTTTTTTCTATTTATGTCAATCTTAGTAGTGGTACCTTTTCATCGGATGTAATCGAATTGGATTGGAATAAGTTTCTATTAGTTAGTTAGTTTGATAAGTGGTAATGTGCCAGCTGAACTTTCTTTGGGTAGGCCTCTCCTCAAGGCCCCAAGCCTAGGTTAGATCACCACAAAAATATAAGACGAATAAGTGACCTAATTTGACAAGCCCAGTAGATAGGACCTCCAGAAAGATGCACCGAGTGTTCAGGAGCGGGTGAGATACTCGGCTCGCCGTCGGAGGCTTGAGCCTCGTGCTCCTTTAGAGGATATTCTGTCAGTATGTTGTGACCCCGTTGGGTAGCATGTACTGAAAGGATACTCCTTTTAAAGGTCGAGTCTGATCTTTTGTTTCTTCCCCTTCTTTCATTTGCTTGTGTGTGAGCGTAGAAAGAGCCCAGTGAGAATCCTAAATTGGCATAGTTAAGTAACCATACCCATAACCCTCTTCCTTTTCTCACCTCATACCCCAGGAATCAGTCTTCAGATTTCTGGGGCGTGACATGCAATCCCGTTAATCTTGCTGAAATGCTAAATGCAGAGCATAATGGTTAGAATGATGTTATTCATAAAAATGCCGATATGCATCCCGTAATTAACTGTTTTGTGAATTCAAATTTGAATCCAATATTTGAATCACTAATTCATACAGCTAATACACTGGTGGATAATACAGAGAATTTGTTTGATGATATTGTTGCCGAATTTGAGAACCACTCCTTTAATGCTAACATTGCTGATATGCACCCTGCGGATGATCTAATCGAACCGATAGTTGAACCATGTTTATGCTTTAATGATTCAGTTGTACCTGCGACTCAGGTCTTTGATGCTTGCAATAAAGCTCAGCAACATCCTTCTTCTTTGAGGACTGGAGCAGAGAACAACAAAAGAAGTACAATCCGAAGAAGTCCTAACGCTTTCAACAAAACCTGTCAGAGGGGGGAAACGACTTTTTGGGCTCTCATCTAAAGAAGCTAGTAGATAAAAGTTCAGATGAGGAGTTAGAGTCTCTTCTCACTCTTCTAGACAAAGACACTGTGATCGTGCTTGCGAGAGAATGCATGCGACATCGCAATGAACAAAGAGGATTTTGACTCAATAGTGTTAATAAACACATTGAGATCTATGGAGCAAGGGAGGGTCCCGCCCCCGTCTTGATGTTTTTGGTGTATAGGGTGCCTGTTTGTGTGTGTTGATATTTTTGATGAAAATATTATCTTGAAATATCAGGGGACTAGGTGATGTGGATAAGAAGAAAGCAATTAATTTTTATATCTGCTCTCAGAAGGTTGATATTGTCTGTATTCAAGAGACCTTCCAATGAATAGTAGGAAATTCACATGGACCAATAAAAGAGAAGTCCCTATCTTTGTGAAGATTAGATAGAT
The DNA here is from genome assembly GCA_947650365.1 of Chamaelirium japonicum. Classification (NCBI taxonomy): domain Eukaryota; kingdom Viridiplantae; phylum Streptophyta; class Magnoliopsida; order Liliales; family Melanthiaceae; genus Chamaelirium; species Chamaelirium japonicum. The sequence goes on along the minus strand of OX393550.1, from coordinate 23,306,666 downwards.
TTCTCATTTCGGATGAGTTAGAGAATCTTTATCCCAAGGTTTCTCAGATTGGTCTAACTTCCTTTATCTCAGTTCATGCCCCTATTCTTCTAGATGTGCATTTTGACCCCTCAACTTCCCAACGATTATTTGGTTTTGAAAAGATGTGGCTAGAAGATATATATTTTTCTGAGCTAATTAAGATATGGTGGATAGAGCGAGTAGAGAATACCAATTCAGCGAGGAATTTGAATTGTAAAGTTCATCACATGTGAAAGAATATTAAAAAATGGGAGCGACCATCCTTCGGGAATGTCTTGATCAAGAAGAAAAACTTATTACAGAAGATCGATGAACTAGAGAAGAAGGACGAGACCCATATTATCATGGATTCCGAGAAGTTTAACAAAAACATCCTGGTTCAAGAATTACGTCAAATCCTGATCAAAGAAGAGATTACGTGGAAACAACACTCAAGGGATAAATGGATTACACTGGGAGACACGAACACTTCTTATTTTCCCTAAGTGGATAATAATAGGATGAGGAACACCATTCATTCCATCAAGGATGGTAACAGTCTATTGACTAACCAGAGAACCATCTGTTAGAAGGTCTCGAATCACTACCAACAATACTTTGCTAGAGAAGGCAACGATATTGCTACTCTTGATTGGGAGGGCCTCAATATTATGAAGCAAGATGCCACAGGAGACAATGACAGACCGTTCATGGAGGCGGAATTTAAGAAAGCCATCTTTGACATGAAGGCGGATGGAGCCCCTGGTCCAGATGGATTTTCATTTATTTTTTTTCTATCAACGCTTCTGGAGATCATAAAGGTTGATTTGTGCAGATTTTTCGTTGACTTCTTTGATCATAAAGTTTCTCTCAATAGTATAAACTACTCTTAGGTGACGTTGATTCCAAAGAGAGGGTGCATAATCCATCAGCAATTATCGTCCCATCAACTTAGCGAACTGCATTTATAAAATAGTCACAAAGATACTCTATAATACAATGGCTAGCGTCTTGAACGATATCGTTAATAAGAATTAGACAACTTTTATCAAGGGCAGACTCATATTGGATAGCATAGCTATGGTTCAAAAACTCATATTTCATATGAAGGAGAAAAAAGAGGACGATATCATTTTTAAGATCGATTTTGAGAAGGCTTTTGACAATTTAAATTCGAGTTTCCTGAAGCGTACGCTTAAACCAAAAAGGTTCTTGGAGAACTGGATTAAATGGATTTGGAACTGGCTTTCCACCTCAACGCTTTCTTGTTTAGTGAATGGTCACGCATGTAAACAATTCAAAATCTGTAGAGGAGTTAAACAAGGATGCCCACTTTCACCCTTTTTGTTCATCCTAGCTATGGATGTGTTTGATGCGATGATCAGACGAATTGGAACCATACGATTAATCTCAGGTGTCGGGGAACCGGATTGGAAAACTTTGAATCTTCATTTTGAAGATGACACTATCATCATCTGTGAGACGAAGAAGGAATAGGTCAGTATACTGAAAATTCTTCTATATTCCTCGGAAGGGGTATCAGGTTAATTTTTTGAAATCATCCATCTTCTTTATTGGCTTTGATGATAATTTAGCCAAGTCTCTTGCTAAGATTTTGAATTGTAAGCTATACACTAGGGGCAATAATATGCTATAGGGTGTTGGCCCAAGTCCAGCAAGATTACACATACTAGGGGCCCTAATTGGCCTATAAATGATGCCATATTCGGCCCAAAAACTAAATGGATCTTAGGATCAAGCCCAAGACAGATCTTAAACGTTCAAAATTAGTGCTGGCAATTTCGGACCCGACACGAAGTTAGCGGGTCTGGGTCAGGGCTAAACGGGTTCAGGTCATAAACGGGTCGACACGATAGACCGTTTAATAAACGGGTCAGGTCCGGATTTAGGGTCTGGACACAGTAGACCCGGGAAGACCCGTTTAAAATTAAACGGGTCGTGTTGGGTCGGGTCTACCCGCAATCCGATACTGTAATATATAGTATCAGCGGGTCTATCGGGTTAGGTTGGGTCGAGTCGGATTGGGTCGGATCGTATCAACTGATTAGTTAAAGGGGTCGGGAACAGATTTAGGATCTAGACACGATTAGTTAAAGCGGTCGGGTTCGGGTCTAGGGGTTTTGGACATGACCTGAAACTAGACATGACACGAACCCGACCCGACCCGACCCGACCCGACCCATTGCCACCCCTATTCAAAATGCAAGCTCCAGCTCTTACGAAACCATTTTGGGCCTCACAGCCCATCAGACAAGAACACGACCTACTAACCCCCCTACCCAAATACCCCGTTTTATAGCCAAATACCCCCTCTGAGTTTGCCTCCTTTCAAGCCTGTTGGCCCCAGACAACCACGCTGAAGGCATCACAGCCGCCCATTGAGTGTGTACTAGGTGGAGTGCGATTCAGCTGATAGAGGTGCCTACATCAGACGGTTGTGATGCATTCTATACACGTGACAGGCTGACTGACTTGAGAGGATTTCCACCCTAAACCATGCATTTCTATTCTGATCATTTGAAATGTTACAAACTAGTGCATGCCTGTGCCTGTCGGCACTGCAGCGGGCCATCTTCGGCGGGAACATACCCATCGTGTATTGCCACCTTCACCCCCATTGTATTCATTTGGCTGCTGAGGATCGCTAATTTAATCGTAGTTTTGGCCGACTTCTTTTTGTCTTTGTTCCTTTTTGTGGTAAAAATGTAATTAACGCAAAGTTTTTTTTTTGTGGTAAAATTATAAATAACGCAAACGGCCTTAGCATATTATATAGACAGATAGAAGAACACCATTTGATGTTATGATCTTGATGGGTCATCAAGATCGGAATCACAATCGACCATCCGACGGATAAATCACAGAACACAATCATAGTCTCAAGCAATAAAAGCAACATGTATAATCAGATAAAATACAAACACAAAATAAAACGAACAATACTTTGCACTAGGTCTGATTTTCAGATGGATTAGATTGGATTAGGGATGTTTGGAAAATTTTAAAAAAAAATTGGAATTCCAAATGGTATTCTGATTATGGAGTTTTGGAATTTCAAAATCCAATTCCGATTCTGAATTATCGAAATTTTTGGAATTTTTTGGGATGTTAAAGTTTTGGAATTTTTTGAACTTTTTCAGAAATCTCCAATTTTGATAGAATTTTTTGGAATCTTTCAATTTTGATAGAATTTTAGAAATATTGGAATTGCACAACATCTGCTGCTTCAAATGCAACAGAGTTTGGTCAAGTCGGGCAGAGGGTGGAGACGGGAGAGTAGGATTTGGTTGGGATTTAAAGTTTTTAAGTTTTTATATATGTGGTGCATCATGGGCTATTTCCCGTTGGTGTTGGATTGGATTTGTTTTAAGTATAAAAAAATATGGTGCCCTGTCCATGGATGAGGACCATAGCAACGGCTTTGGGGGCTTTGCCTAAGAGCCAACACTGCACAACACATGCTGCTTCGGATGAGTTTGGGTCGGGTCGGAATAAAATATCAAAATTTTTTGAATTTTTTCCGTTCGGATGTTTTCAGAATTTCCGGTTTGAAAATTGGAATTTTCAAAATAGTCGGCACACTTTCATTTCTGATCCAATTTCTTTTCAGAATTTTCAAAATTCAGATTTAGTTATATGGGTTATATAGTGCCAAAATCAAAATTTTTCGGATCGGTTTCAAAATGATTCGAAATTTTTACTCCAACTTGCATCCCTACTTGGCTGCAGCAGGTGTTGGAGCAACGGGTTCCAACAACTATGTGGCAATCGATGATTGGACCATACTCACTTTATAACCTATAGGATCTACTGCTCCATAGCCAATCATGTACGGCCCATGTTACCACTTTAAACTCAAGATTTTTTTTAATCGAATTATATCTCAAGTATGGTCCAATCATTGATTGTCACATCAGCTTGTTGGAGGTCGTTGCTCCAAGACCTAATGGAGCCAAGTATTGTTCAAATAAAATCACATTGAGAAGAGGCAAAGAATTTACATGAAAACCCATGTGAGAGAAAACGTATGGCCTCCGAAGAAAGCTCTGAAGTAGAACGGGGCTCTCCGAGCGAATTGATGGTGCTCCAACTAGCTCCATTCGGTGCTCTAAAGATTAATGTGGCATTCCACATGGGTCATGTTTGCTCGGGGCCTTCGAACGGCTCCACATACAACAGAGGAGAGCCTCTGAACAAATTAATTTAATATTTTTTTTACAAAAAACCCCCTCATCTTTTTACAAATAATCTTTTATATGTTCATCGATGCATGCACTATCCAACGATTATTTTTTACTCGTTTGATGTAAATTTGGAGGGTTTGGATAAGTTACAATTATGGGGGGGGGGGGGGGGGGGGCGGGTTGGTGTAAAATGGCTAGTACATACTAGTTCGGAGGCCGTTGGAGGGGATCATCTCTCAACTAGGATATTTTGATGAGGTGGCTGCCAAAATGGGCCCCACAGTGCTTAGGAGGTCCTCCTATTTCGGAGGCCGTTGGAGATGGTCTTAGTGTCCTTGTCGATCCCTCCATGGGCCTCACATCTCCACCCTTCGATCCCTCGATGCCGCCCTTTCTCACCGGCCACCAAGGCTCTCGCATATCTTGATCAGTGCGGCGATGCCCTCTTAAAGCACACCAAGCCCTCACCTTGCCTTCAAGCTCCATCTCATACTATGAAACGGAGTCCTATTCAGTTCAACGCCCAAAAATATTAGATGTCATAATTTTGTTGAGTTTTGGCTCGACTTCACCCAGCCGATCTTGAACTTGGTCGAACTAGTGGGTAGTAAATCAGGCTCAGAGGTATGTGGTTAATTTATCTTAAACCAAACTTAATCCTACAAGTGTCGGGATTAAATTTAGGGTTTGAATGGGTGCAGGTCCCAACTCTGGTACATTAGGGTTGCGACACACCTTGCGCATCCCATTAGTAGACCCGAATCACGTGGGAGACCAAAAGGGAAAAGAGGGCTGCGGTATACATGGGTTAACCAGGGGGGGGGTGCTAATCCTCTCTTCCAGCCCATCCGTGTAAAACCGTGAGGAGAGAGAGAGAGAAAGAGAGAGAGAAAGAGAGAGAGAGAGAGAGAGAGAGAGAGAGAGAGAGAGATCACAACAAGTGTGATCCCTCCTCTCCCCCTTTGGCCCGTCCGTAGATAACCGAGAGGAGAGAGAAAGGGAGTCGGACAAATGCGTCCCCTCCCCCTTCTCTCCCGTCTGTTATCTTCCTTTTCTGAAGCCAAACAAAGAGAAGAGACCATTAGCTTTGAAAACAATAAACATAGAGACCTTATGCAGAAGCGGTGGATCGAAACGTACCTTCGGCCATAATTCGCCAGGTGATGATGATTGTGGGTGCAAAAATTGTACCGGACCAGGCTAGACCCATATGGACTCGCTCAACGGCTCAAGAAGGCAAACCCAGGCACATAGACTGAATCTATACGGCCCGCAAGTCAAGCCCCCCCTTATTGGGCCCAGACAACGGCTCAATAAGGACCCAACAAGGAGGCTCAGGATCAGTGTCACCTCAACACTGCCATCATTATTGCCATATTAGTACATGCTTCAGCTACAAAAGGACCCCCATGGCATTCATAAAGGGGCTGGTAACTCGATCAGAGGAGGAGAGGATTCCAGAGTAAGAGCCAGAGCTCACGTCTCCCCTTCTTGTTTTCTTTTAGATGCTCCGTGCAATCCCACTGTACGAAACTTCGCTCGGCCTATCGAGAAAACGCTCACCCCTCATTTACTCATATTATAGTGGAGATCAGGTGGCACCTCTCGCCCGGAGACGTAGGTTGCAAGACCGAACTTCGACAACAACTCTCTGTGTCATCTCTCTCTATATTCTACTCTTTATCTCTCTAAACCATCTAATTAATTTAGAATTGTAGGGTGAGGTTCCCGACCAAGACGATACGAAAATTTCCTCCACAACGATCCGCAACAGAATTAATGCAAACAAATTTTCCTCACGCTAGATCCTAAGCGTGATAGAGAGAAGGAACGAGCGACAAGATCCGATGATCCCAGGTGGAAGCTTTCAACTCCGATTTTTCTTGGCGAGCGAAAACCCCATGGAGACCCTTGTAATATCAACGAGACGTGAGAGGAATCAGGATGCCGTAAAATCCTCTCTCTATTGCAATCTAAGAGAACGAAAACTCGAGAGAAAGGGGAGAAGCTTAACATTTGCTTGCTTCCGTGTATAATAGTTCTTACACTTGGCATCAGAGCCATGTTTTCTTTGATCGGTTATTCATGTAGTTATATTAGGATCCCTTCTTGTGATTGCTAATGGGTCGATCCAAGTTCTTTGAACCCATTAACGATCGACAAGCAAATCATTTGTTTTCCGATCTAATCCGCATATAATTTTATCTCCGATTTAACAGAAATTTATGGATTCGAAAGCGGACCTATAACATACTATGTTTTCGATTTTCGGAACAGAAAGTGGTATGTCGTAAGATACGTTGTCTTGGCCGTAAATAACTGTTGTGGGTTATTTTAGATTATTTTTCGCCGAATAGTGATTTTCCCCTCGGCGGTGCTATATGGATAATCGTTGTGATTCTTTTCTCGGGATCAGAGCATGTCTCTAACCCTCACTTTTATTTATATAGCATTACATTTAGATCTTATTTTACAATCGTTAATGGGTCTTTTTTGGTTCTATGAACCCATCATCGATTGGTAAAAGATCATAATTAGCCCTAAAATTTGGGCATGTTTTTATACTCTGATCGACCATTAGGTTCTTAAGGAGAGTTTCGTGATCAGCAACCGACCCTCCCGGTTGGCTTATGCCGAGAGATTGGGCGGGTAGGCCACGCGGCAAACCCAGAATTTGAGATTGTTAATCGGAATTCGATAGGTCCGAAATTCAGGTAATGTGGCTACTTTTGATCTGATTCGGGAATCGAATTAGAGCGAAGGGTTGTACGCCATAGGGCATATTGATTTTGATTTTAGGGTTTGGTGTACGGGTTTTATTCAATTTTCTGGCCGAATCTGGTCGCCTCGGTCATGCTATATGAATAATTGTATAGATTTTACAAATGGTTGTGGATGCAAAATCTGGCTAACACCCAAAGGTGGGACCCACAGCCCCGCCTGGGACCCACGAGTCCAACGGTGGGACCCGCAGCCCTGCCTGGGGCCCACGAGTCCAATGGTGGGACCCGTAGCCCTGCCTGGGGTCCATGGGTACAACGGTGGGACCCGTAGCCCTGCCTGGGGCCCAATTGTACTATCTAGGGTCTGGTAAATCCCCCCAGGTATTTACCAAACCCTGGTTATTCCTGGGAATATTCCTCAGATAAACTAAGCCTTTATAAATAGCAAACCCTGTAAATGATTCCAGATCCCACTTTCTGTTTTCCAGAGCTCCTTGAGCTTTCTGGTTTTCAGACTCCTTTTCCATCCGCTGATTACTTGTAAGAAGCACTCCTCGGCCTGTCGAGAGTAACTCTATTGTTTACTCAGAGATAGTGGATTCAAAGGTTGCGTCTTACCGCACGGAGACGTAGGCTTCGGCCGAACTTCGTCACCACATCTAGTGTCAAATCCCTTTCTACTCTATAGTGCTTGTGTGACAGCCCAGCAAGTCACAACTGAGCGCTTCGAAGTGCGCCACATCCCGAAGGGTCAAACCTTTAATCGACTGTTGGAGGAGGGTCACGTACGATAACCGAAATCCTCCCCCACAGTTTGGCACCGTCTGTGGGATTCGATTATATCAACTTACAACTTCTAAGCCTCCCAACTCCTTTGGTAGCTACTATCGGTTGTCCAAGCAATCCGTCTATCTCCATCATTACACCTAAATGGCGAAGACACCGATGGACCAACCAGAGGAGAGTGGCATGCACCCAGACGCTCAGCATCCGACGACTCGATCAATGAGTCATCAGTTTGCAACAAGCCAACATCCGGAACAATAACTCGCTGCCAATTCGAGGAGTCGCCCGTCGGTTGATCGTGCCACCCAAGCTCAACTTTGACGGTCACCTCAACTCACCGACCAAATTCCTCAGCACTTGGGGAAAGCGCATGTCTCTCCTGGTGCTGATGCTTAAGCATCGTACCAGATCACCGCAGAAGACTTCCAACTCCTCACTCTCATAAAGTAGAATGCGGCTCTCATGGTAGAGAGAGACTCCCTCCGATAAATTGCTGTCGGAGAAAGACCTGATCCCTCGCGATCAATCGCTGGTATCAACGACGGAGCAAATGGCCACCAGTTGCTCCACGGCTCCCCCGCTCCGTTCAGATAATCCGTCGTTGATACCTTCAGACAATCCCTCAAGCTTCACTCAAAGGGACCCTCGCCTCCTCCGGCTAAACAGAGCATCTGGGAACATCTCGATGAGTTGACTCGTCACCTAAAGCCACTCAACTCAGTATTATCCTCTGATTCAAGCAGTCGAAAGGATGTTCATAGCAGAAGACATCAATCTGGAGCTCGGCCGTACCTCAGCAACAACCGAGCCCTAGTGAAGCATCACCAAGAAGGAAGAACTTCTGAGCCCCATCTTCCTCCTCGACCTTCGAGACGCCTCCCCGACTTGTGAAACGATCTAAGAAACGACCACGCCTCAGAAGGGCCGCTTCACCGGCAGATTCTCCGAGCCCAATTTCCCCGAGGATGGAAGACTGTTGCTCTCCCCAAGTTCAATTGTCTGACGGGTGATCCGACGCTCCACGTCCTCGCCTTCAAACAAGCATTGACACCATACGACCACGACAACCAGGTTCTATGCCGCACCTTTGCCGGCAGCCTGGATGACATGTCATTGGATTGGTATCACAATCTCCCCACAGGTTCTGTCAGCCTGTTCGGAGACCTAGCAGATCTCTTCGTCCAATATTACCAGTTGAACCTCAAGCCAGAGAAGAAGCTTGACTCTCGCTACCGACTGCGAATGTGTTCGGATGAAACCCTCCGAGAATTCACACGGAGGTTCCGGAACGAGCATGCAACGCTCTCCGGACGCCATCTCGACAACGAGGCAATTATGTTGGCATTCCAAAATGCTCTGCGTTATGACCTTCATATCTACAACGACCTCATCCGCAACCCCCCTGATTCCCTTGGAGCGCTCTTCGATTGAATCCAGAGGGAAATCAAAGTTGAGGATGATCAAGTCGCTCGCAAGGGGCAAAACTTCAGGAAGCGTCCTTTCGATAAAGAGCCGGCAGAACACCAGCCCGAGCGAACAACACTCAGGCTAAAGAGAAGGAGTCCTCCAAGAAGCCACGAAGGGCAGATGATAGACCCACCAAGCCTCGGAGAATAACCTTTACTAGCTGGAACTTGCCCATCGACATTATCCTTGAACAGATCCAGCACTAGAGCTATCTTAGAAGGCCGAACCCTCTTCAGCCTAGCACCAAGCAAACGCAAGACAAATCAGTCTATTGCAACTTTCATCAGTGCCACGGCCACCTTACCATTCGGTGCTTCAGCTTGAAGTACCACTTGGAAGACCTTCAGGAGCAAGGCCATCTCCAAGATTTTAAGTCCAAGACAGGCAGGGCTGGAGGCTCACACCCTCCTCCTCCACCTCCCCAAAGGGAGAAGGAGGCATGCTGGATCCGCTCGGTCACTCCTCTAGCAACTCCTATCTTAGTTCAAGCGAATGTTTACGGCATCCGCGACAACCTACATCATCAAACTCCAACTCGAAAGGAGGTAGAGCGGCAAGTACGACATGTCCATCACGTACGCACTCTCGCTCAAGTTGAAGACTCCTAGGTAGAAAAGCCCATCAAAGGCCTCCCATGGCCGACAATCATGTTTACCGATCAGGATCTCCACGGAGTATGCACTCCTCACCGAGATCGCTTGGTCCTTCGACTCATGGTTGGTGGGATCTCGGTCAACCGGATCCTCATTGATACCGGTAACTCCATCGATATCATGTTCTCTGATTGCTTCAAACATCTCGGTCACAAGTACGAGAGTCTTGACGTAATCCCGACCATCATCACCAGCTTCAACAGAGAGTAGAGTATGACGATGGGCAAAGCAAAATTTACACTCGATCTCAGTAGCGATATGCAAGTGTCCGTCCGTTTTGCTATAGTCGAGGGGACGTCAAACTCCAATGTCATTCTAGGCAGGCCTTACCTTCATTAGATCAATGCTGTCTTCTCCTGTAATCACCAACTCCTCAAATTCCCAACTGAAGAGGGCATCAGATGCATCCGAGGGAGTCAGCAAACAGGAAACAGGAAGATCATGCGAAGCGGCGGCCGCATGAAATCAATCAACGCCCAAGGCTACACCAGCAAAGAGTTCTGCTAGTGAAGCCGGTCCCTCAACCAGATAGCAATCAAGGGAGCCCCCAATGCTCAAGCCTGCACCTCTGGAATGGGAGGCTCCACCCTCAGTCGAAGAAATTTTTCGAGTTGACCTCGGTAACGGCAGTCCTCCTCGAGAGACTTTCATCGGCATTGGCCTGAATAGTGAAGAAGCACAAGATATGGTTTCATTCCTCAAATCCAACACTGACGTTTTTGCCTAGAGTTTTGAAGACATGCCCGAGATCGATCCAGGCGATGCATGTCATCGACTCACAATCAAAGAAGGAGCGCACCCAGTCAAACAGAAGCCACGAACCATCAAACCGGAGCGACTAATTGCGGGTCAAGAAGAAATCGACAAATTACTTGCTGCTGGTTTTATCCGTGAAATTGAATATCCAACTTGGATCTCAAACATAGTCGTTGTCTCGAAGAAGAATGGGAAGATCAGAGTCTGCATCGACTTCACCAACCTCAACAGAGCCTGTCCCAATGATCCATTCCCTATGCCAAGGATAGATAGACTCGTAGATGCCACCGCTGGCCACGAGCTACTATCCTTCATAGATGGATACTCGGGCTACAATCAAATCCCCCTGCATCTGGATGATCAGGAGAAGATATGCTTCGTGACAGACAGCGGTCTCTACTGCTACAACGTTATACCCTTTGGCCTCAAAAATGCGGGATCAACCTACCAAATGCTAGTCACGAAGATGTTCAAAGAACAGATCGGTCGCAACGTCGAAGTCTACGTTGACGACCAGCTTACCAAGGGCCAACCCGAGCGGAATACATCTCTGACCTCGCCGAAACATTCCAAATCTTGAGGAGATACCGTATGAAGCTGAATCCAGCCAAATGCACCTTTGGAGTGCAATCAGGGAAGTTCCTGGGTCATCTAGTAACCAGAAGAGGCATCGAACCAAATCCCGACCAAATCCGAGCAATACTCGACATGCCATCACCCTCTAATCAAAAAGAAGTTCAGTGACTTACGGGAAGGCTAGCAGCACTCAATCGATTCGTATCCAAATCCTCTGACAAATGCAAGCCCTTCTTCGATAAACTCTGCAGGGCTGACATATCAGAATGGGACACGACTTGTGAACAAGCTTTTCAGAACATCATGTTCTATCTCACTCAGTCCCCCATCCTGACAGCACCGTTGCTAGCGGAACCCCTATGGCTCTATCTCGCCGTCACTAGTCAAGCCATCAGTGCAGTCCTGGTCAGCAGAAGGGATGTCATCGAACATCCTATCTACTATACCAGCCACACCCTCCTGCCGGCTGAAACTCGCTACTCGAAGATAGAAAAAATTGTCTTGGCTCGGCTGACAGTCTCTCGACGACTTCGCCCCTACTTTGAATCCCACCTAGTCACCGTCTCTTCCAAGCATCCTCTCAAATACATACTCGACAAGACTGGTCGAGCCGATCGGATGACCAAATGGGTAATCGAAATGAGTTTGCTCGGTATCCAATTCACGCCTCGTATTTCTGTCAAAGGGTAAGCCATAGCTGACTTTCTGGCGGACTTCCCCGTAGAAGATTCTATCGCCCTTGAAGATGATCCCGAGATGCACCTCAATGACAAAGACGAGGACGCTTCAGTCTAGGCCCTGAGGCCCCTCGTCCGAACCCCGAGGCTCCATCAATGACCACATCGCGATGGAAGCTCCATACCGACAGAGCATCAAGTGCCATGGGCTCGGGAATTGGGATAGTTCTAATATCCCCCGAACTAGATCACCTGGAGAAAGCTATCATCCTCGGGTTCAATGCCACCAACAACGAAGCCGAGTACGAAGCTCTCATCTCGGGATTGGAGACTGCTCGAGCACTGGGGGTAGAGCGCCTTGACGTCTATAGTGATTTCCAGTTGGTCATCAGACAGATCAATGGGGATTACGTAGCACGAGGTAAAATGATGCTGCATTATCTCGACCTCGTACAACACCTCAAGAGGCAGTTCGCAGACATCAAGTTCATCCAAATACCAAGGGCAGATAATCGCGAAGCCGATGCCCTTGCCAATGCTGCTTCAGTATTAGGAGATCTAGTTAATCAACGTTAGATCAACATCGAATACCAGGAGTTACCCAAGGCGAACCTTGAACAACACGGAGTTATTGCCTCGGCAAGCGGAAGAAGGGGTTGGAGGCAGCCGATCTTCATTTACGCTCTAAGCAAAGATCAGTCAGATTGGAGATGGCCAATCCTCAACTTTTTCAAGCACAACAAAATATCGGAGGACCCGATTCAAGCCAGACAATTTCAAAGAAAACTCCCTCTCTATCGCCTTGAAGGAGACGATCTCTACTTCCAGTCCCACAGCGGAATTCTTTTCAAATGCGTCAGCCTTGGACAAGTGGAAATGATATTAGCAGACATCCATGCCGAAACTTGCGGTAACCATTCTGGCGGCAGATCTCTCGAAGGGAAAGTCAAACTCCAAGGCTACTATTGGCCCACTATGGCCAAGGACGCACGACAGTTTATCCAGAAGTGTGAACCTTGCCAAGGACATACTCGATCAATCCATCTCCCTGCATCTGAGCTTCACCCTCTGATGACTCCTTGGTCGTTCCATCAATGGGGGTTGGATTTCCTAGGCCTATTCCCACCTTCTCCCAGCAAGAAGTAACTACTGTTGGCAACTGACTACTTCACCAAATGGGTCGAAGCTGTGCCTCTCTTTCGTGAAACAGACGATAAAGTCATCAAATTTGTCAGGAAGAACATCTTCTCAAGATTCGGCACGCCCCAAGTGCTCATCGCTGACAATGGAGCACAATTCGACTCGGACAAATTTTGGGACTTTTGCCAAGAGTATGGGATCAAACTCTACTATTCAACCCCGAGATACCCTCAGTGCAACGATCAAGCGGAAGCCTCCAACCGAGCCATCCTCGGTGTACTTAAGAAGAAGTTAGAAGACAAGAAAGGGCTCTGGGAGAAAGTCCTTCCTTAGGTGTTGTGGGGGTATCGAACCACACCTCAATGATCGACCGGATTTTCACCCTTCCGCCTAACTTACGGGTCGGAAGCAGTTCTACCAACTGAAGTCATATGCCCAACTATCAAGTCCCTCGCAATTGAACAAGAGATCAACGAGGAACTTCGCATCGGCGACCTCGACTGCGCAGATGAACTTCGTGATCAAGCAGCCGTACGCATCGCCAACTATCAACAAAAGATCAAGTCAGCTTTCGACCGCAAGGTTAGCAGAAGAAAGTTCAGCATCGGAGAACTTGTTCTAAGAGCGGTCTTCCCAAACACAAAAGAGCATGGCAGCGGCAAGTTTGCTCCGAAATGGGAAGGACCATACATTGTCGAGTCGGTTGGAGGAAAAGGTGTTAGGATTGATGTGTTCTAAGCTTGTAAAACTTTATGTTTTGGTCTAATAAATATTGATAGTTATTATTATATGAGATGCATATAGGTGCGTAACATAGTTGCGTGTTCTTTTAAGAACAGAGAGCCATGGTTATATGGTAGTCCACTGAGTTGAAGACTGAGTGGATTGGTCCCATATAATCTAAATAAGTTCGCAGCTATGATCAGGTTGGTCGCCTCATCATGATAAGCTGTTGGCGATGACAGTTCATGGGATGTCTTCACCATGGTCATCACCAGGCACAGTGTCTGTGGCTGAACAGAACTAACACGGTGTATAGATCAGTGAGCAGACACTGGTACACTAAGCCGTGTTTCTGCTTAGGGTAAAACGGTCCTAAACCTTGAGGAACCACGTCTGATGGACTAACCAGTTGCGTGGTGCTTTGGCGCACCAATGTGTGAGGATCCGTATGCAGTGATCCAAAACCACGGTGTACTGGGTTACCCGGCTGGCGTTGCATTAGCGTGTCACTCCTGCAGGCCATCCACACCCCTGAAGGGAGGTGCGTTCCTTGGTGTGACTTACACTGTACCAAACCCAGGCCTGGTGGTCACCAGTTTGACTGTTGACTGGGTTCGATTACTCGACGGGGTAATCAGAGGTATGATGTATAGGTCAACCTGGAAGGAACCAAGTCATATGATCATTCGAGTCTGACGGTAGTCTTCACCGCTCGAAGTAAATCATGGCATCAAGTGGAGGGACAGCGGGTTTACCACAACTAAGCGGAGAGCAGGGGTATGATGGAGAACATAGTAAGTCTGGGTGAATTGGAGTGCAGCCTGCATCGCACTCTGGGTGGCTACGCAGGTTAACTCGAGCTCAGTGGATCGATGGTACACTCGGGTAGTGTGTCGATCGAGCTTGAGTTGGAAGCCATAAACCCTGGTCCCTGATGGTTCCACCTTATCAACATTATGTACGGTTCTTGAACCGTCTCCTCGGAACACCATAAGCATGAGGAAGAAAGAAGTATACGCTCCGTGTGTGCTTGGCACTAGAGCACGGTAGATGCGTAACTACATACGAGTACTAAGGGTTGAGCCCAAGACTAGTGCAGAGTCGCATGTAGTAATCCCTAGCCATAAGTGAACTTCGCTGCATAGGTGCGAAGCACCGAGGTATGTTGCGAGTTGACTAGTTGACTTTGCTAGAGGTACCCTCCGGTGGCCTCAGTTAATAGTAGGTAACTAGTAAAGATCACTTAAGAAGTGGCCGCTAGGTATCGCACGCTAGAAATGGTCAAAATGAGGCGTCGGGGCGTTTTGGTAAAAACCTCACTCTGCCGGACCTCACTGTTGGCCGACCCTAGTGGTGAGGCACCTTGCTAGGGCCGGCCCTATGATGTAGGGATAAGAATCCCTCATCTATAGGGCCGGCCATATAGATAGGGATAGGGCGATAAAACGGTTAAGATCGAGCCCTAAAAAGTGGGAAAACGGATAAATACAACGAGAGATAAAAAGGAGATAATGGAGAGATAATAAGGGGGGGTCATTATCCCCTTGGATCCTTATCCAAGGGGGTTGGCCGGCCCTATAAAAGGGCCTATGGGGCACCGGCCCTATCCCCCAGAAAAACCGAACCCCCCCTCCTCTCATCTCTCTAGTTCTCTCCCGATTTATCTCCCGTTTCCCGCTTGCAACTTTGTCTTCCTCGCGTGGAGTTCTGAAGAAGGAGAAGGGTCGTTCTTTGGAGGCACTCAGAGATCCAAGAGCGACGTTCCGTGCATCGTGTAAGATCGGGTGAACAAGAAGGCAACATCTCCATTCGTACCATCGGCATCTTCGCGAACGATCTTCCGTCTCCATCGACAAAGAAGACAATTCTCCGCGGTTAAAAGATCCGTACGAAAGGTATGTGTAATCTAACATGTAGATCTAGCGAGTATTATGATTTGCATGCATGCTAGTTAATCATTATGCTAGATTGCCGTTAGGGGTTTTCGATTCTCGTGCATACACATGCACACATATGTAGATTAGTTTCTATGAAAAATTAAGTAGTGTAACGTGCACCATGAACGGTCTTTCGACCGCCAAATCGCTTCCGCTGCGAGCCTCTGTCCCGGATTAACTTTCAACAATTGGTATCAGAGGCGCATTAGTGGTGTGCGTTTCACGTTTTTTCATTAAACCGACATGTGTGCGCATGATGAATGCATAAGATCATTGGGGTTCTTACGCTTAGATCATGCATATGTATAGATTGTGCTTGTTCTATTAATCATTCTTGCAGGGCGCCGCTATAAAAAATCTACATCTATGTTTGTGCTTGCTACCGGGGGTCGGACCCCGAGTTAGCAAATGTCTGGATTTGCTTATTGTGTGTGGATATGTAATTGAGCCGTAGATTGGGCGAGTGATGGGGGTTGACCATCCTTGGTTTCCCATGGCCTTTTTCTAGGTGTGTTTTCTCTTCTTTCTAGGAAATTGTGTACGAGCGAGCACTTGCTCGAAGCGTACTAGAATTTTCGGTTACAGATCGAGAAGAAAGATGTGCCAAAGAAATCCACTATCGGGAGCATGAGCGGAACCCTGGAGGATGAAGACGATCCAGCAAAGTGTTCGCAAGCGCAACGGAGGAGCCGGACTAAGGAACCTTGCGAAGAAAGCTAGAGGCCTGCGCTGTGCTAATTAGGTTCAGGGGTCGGACCCTGAACTTAATTCAGTTTTAATGGTTGCTTTCTTTAATTAGTTCTTTATGCTTCATATCGAACCCCGATGAGATAATGTGATTATCAGTTTTCAGAGGGATGCCTTTCCCCTCCGGTCCAAGCGACTGTTTGAGGTTAGGATCCCGCTAGATGACGCCTATTATCTATTTGACTTTTGATGTTAGTAAGATCCCATCACATATGGTTATGCCACCATTAGGTCAGCACCCGATTAGTCGGGTGTGCCTATTTGGCCAGCATCGAAATCAAAAATGAGATGGAGATCCATTAAACATCAATTGTCAAATCTATAATCAAGGCGCCATGACTAGTGGGAGTCCTTTCCTGTGAGTCTGACTCTAGGATTAGCTCCAGAGCATTAGCGTGATAACCAATTTTGTAAAGCATCGATATTCTTGGAATATGTAATGTGACCCTTGAATGGAGAAATCCACTTGAGGCAGGGACTATGATATTCCGAGAGTGATTAATGCTAGGCGAAGGGCTTGAACGCTAGTGGGAGCATGGTGTGACCAGGGTCTAGTATTTAGGAGGTCGCTACCTTTGCATTTGCATAAATTCATACTTGCAAAATAACCCTCATATATAATAAGGGATGCAAGAAAGGACTTTTAGAGATCTTCTGGCCTCCACGGCCAGTCGTTTTGTGTTTGGGTGGGGATGCATAACTTCACACCCCCTAGGGTGGGAGCTGTTTGTTTCCATGCTAAATTACTTAATGACCTCCCTAAGGATATGACGATTACGAGGCCAGGAGAGAAGGGCTTTTTATCCCACCCTAGTGGGGGCCGCATGAACTCCCGTGTCGTAATTGCTTAGGCTCGTGGGTAAGCATCCTAAGTACACGTGAGGTATTCGTTGCGAAGACAACGGTGATCATGTGGTACTGGCCGAAAGATAACCATGGTCCATCACAGCCCTTAGTTGGCAGATTTGGATAGGGTCAAGGAAAAGGCCCGTGTAAGCGGATTGACGCTGTATGATTCCCCCTAGGGTAGGTACAGTCGATTCCGAGATCTTACATACATGGTTAATTAATCCATGGTAATGATTTCGCTTGAGGGTAGCGTTGACATATGGATATAATTAGCTTGTTTTAAAAATCCATAAAATAAGTTTTTATGCATACTTATTATTCAATATTTATTTTCAAATGACTAAGTTAGACCCCCTGTCCGCTATCCTAAATGACCACAAACTTATCGGTCCCAACTATGAGGACTGGAAGCGCAACCTGTACCTGGTCCTAAGGATTGGTAAACATATGACAGCCCTGAATGACCCTGAGCCAGATTTGCCAGGACCCAATGCCACAGAGGCACAGTTAAAGGCATTCATTGACTGGAAGGAATCTAATGAAATATGTAAATGCTATATTATAGCATCCGTGCAAACAACTCTGTAGAAGCTAGTCGAGGAGATGCCCGACGCTTCTGACATGATGTTGTATCTGAAGGAGATGTTTGAAGGTCACAATCACGTTACGCGATACCTTACCATCAAGAAACTCGTCGGCACTAAGATGTCCAATGGGACGCTGGTTCGGGAACACATGATGAAAATGTTTGGGTTCCAGAACGAACTAGCCACCATGGACATTATGCTAGAAGGCGAGGTGATGACAGACATCTTCCTCTCGTCACTGTCTGGAGCCTTTGAAGGCTTTGTCACCAACTTTAATTTGAACAAGTTGGCTATGACAAATACAGAGCTTCTGGGAGCTCTCCAGGCAGCTGAGGATGGCTTCAAGCAGAAGGGCGAAGCACTTCACGTGCAACGCAGATCCTTCAAGAAGCTTGGTAAACCTCAAGGCAAGAAACATAAAAAGAAACCTAAGTCACTGCTTGTGCAGGACTCTGCTGGGGCCTCTGGGTCTAGAGAATCAAAGAAACCGGGCACGAAGTGCTTCCGGTATGGCCAGAAGGGTCATTGGAAGAAGAACCGCAAGAAACCTCAGAATGCTGGCGAAGGTAATCTATAATTCTTAGTTGTTGAATCATTTCTTTCAATTAATAGTTCTTTTGCTAGTTGGATTGTGGATTCTGGATCCACTAACCATGCCTGTAACTCTCTTCAGGGGTTTCGGGAAAGCAGAAGATTGCTTCATGGAGAGGTGACCTTGAGCATGGGAACTGAGGCCGTGGCTGCTGCTGAAGCTATTGGAGACGTTAATCTTAGTTTTTCGAATAATAAGACTTTGACTCTTAGAGATGTCTTTTATGTACCGTCCTTGAGACGTAACTTAATTTCTGTTTCTTCTTTAGTTAATGAAGGTTATTCAGTTTATTTTGATGCTTCTGGTGTGTCGTTTAAACTGAATGGAACTTTTATAATAAGAGGAATGGTTCAGAATCATCTCTATGTTGTAAGTCCTAAATTTGAAAAAGATAATATAATAACTTCAGCATTTAATGTTAATTCATCTAAGCGTAAGAATCCTTCGGAAAATTTAACCCACCTATGGCACTTACGACTTGGGCATATTGCCTTAGACAGGATCCATAGAATGGTGAAGGCCGGGCTTCTGGAAACAGATCCTACGGAGATCCTTCCCACCTGTGAATCCTGCCTGGAAGGCAAGATGACCAAGAGGTCCTTTAAAGACAAAGGAGTAAGAGCTACTGTAGTATTAGAGTTAATCCATTCAGATGTATGTGGACCCATGAACGTCAAGGCGATAGGAGGCCATAAGTACTTCATCACTTTCACTGATGATTACTCAAGATATGGTTATAATTACCTGATGCATCGGATGTCGGAATCCTTTGACATGTTCAAAGAGTTCAGGGCTGAAGTAGAAAAGCAGACAGGTAAATGTATAAAAACCCTTCGATCTGATCGAGGAGGTGAATACCTATCTGACGAGTTCCTAGGGTATTTGGTGGAGCATGGGATAAAATCCCAGTTAACTGCTCCAGGTACCCCATAACAGAATGGAGTTTCCGAGAGAAGGAATCGAACCTTGTTGGACATGGTTCGTAGCATGATGAGTTACGCCAGTTTACCAATGACCTTTTGGGGGTATGCCCTACAAACAGCAGTTTATATTCTGAATCACGTTCCGTTTAAGTCAGTGCCTCAGACCCCTAGAGAACTGTGGTCAAAGCGAAAGCCATTGCTACAGCATTTCAGAATATGGGGATGCCCTGCACATGTGCGAAGGGATAAGAGGGAAAAGATGGAATCTAAAACCAGAGTATGCTTATTTGTAGGGTATTCTAAGGAGACCAAAGGTGGTCTATTTTATGATCCTGAGGAAAAGAAGGTGATCGTTTCTACAAACGCCTATTTCCTAGAACAGGATTATATTGTGGACCACAAGCCTACTAGTAAGGTAGTTCTGGATGAACTGTTGGGTACTAGTACAGATAGCGCATCCGAAAGCATAGTGGGAGCTGACATTACAGATAATAATATACCAGAAACTGTAGAACCTATTAATCCTGTAACACCACCACCACCTCGTCGCAGTGGGAGAAACATCAGAGCTCCTGACAGTTACTATGGAGAAACCTTATTGGTTGATCCAGAGGGTCAGGAGGATGACCCACTGAGCTACGATGAGGCAGTGGGAGCTTCTGACAGCTCTGACTGGCAAAAGGCTATGGAGGCAGAAATTGCATCAATGTCCCATAACGCTGTCTGGACTCTTGTTACACCATCATCCAATATTAAACCTATTGGGTGTAAGTGGGTGTATAAAAGGAAGAGAGGATCTGATGGAACAATTGAGACTTATAAAGCTAGATTAGTTGTCAAGGGTTATACCCAGAGAGAAGGAATCGACTTTGACGAAACCTTCTTGCCGGTAGCTATGATAAAGTCTATTCGGATCCTCCTATCCATTGCAGCCCATTATGACTGGGAGATCTGGCAAATGGATGTCAAGACAGCATTCCTTAACGGGAATTTGGAAGAAGACATTTATATGATTCAGCCACCAGGCTTTGAGTCAGAGGGTCAGGAACATCTAGTTTGCAAGTTGCAGAAGTCCATTTATGGACTAAAGCAAGCATCTAGAAGTTGGAACATCCGTTTTGATCAGGCAATCCAGTCATATGGATTTACTCAAAACAAGGATGAACCATGTGTATACAAGAGGAGTGATAAGACTATAGTGATATATTTGATACTTTACGTAGACGATATTCTACTCATTGGGAATGATGTAGGAACATTGTCAACGGTAAAGGTCTGGTTGTCAACACAGTTCGATATGAAAGACCTAGGTGAATCGAGTTATGTTTTGGGGATCAAGGTAACACGTGATCGCCAGAACAAGATTCTCTCGCTATCACAGGCTGCGTATATAGATAAGGTTATGGCTAGATTTGACATGCAAAACTCCAAGAAGGGTTTTGTGCCATTTAGACATGGCGTAAAACTGTCTAAGGATCAATGTCCTAAGACACCTGAGGAGAGAGCATAAATGCAGAAGATACCTTATGCTTCGGCATTAGGTAGTCTAATGTATGCTATGCATTGTACAAGGCCTGATATCTGTTTCGCAGTAGGAATGATGGGTCGGTTTCAGTCGAATCCGGGTCCAGATCACTGGACAGCTGTGAAGTGTATACTCAAGTACCTTCGTAGAACAAGGGACTATGAGTTGGTTTACACAGGACAAGAACTGACGCCAATTGGATATACAGATTCTGACTTTATGCAAGATTTGGATTCCAGGAAATCGACATCAGGTTTTGTGTTTATGCTAGGAGGAGCAGCGGTTAGTTGGCAGAGTGTGAAGCAGAAATGCATCGCAGACTCTACCACAGAGGCTGAGTACGTTGCAGCGTGCGAGGCAGCCAAAGAGGCGGTATGGCTCAAGAAATTCCTTACGGATTTGGGGTGCGTACCAGAGGCCCAGTTACCTATTGTGCTTTACTGCGACAATAGTGGGGCGGTAGCACAAGCAAAGGAGCCAAGACATCACCAAAAGGGGAAGAACATTGAGCGCAAGTTCCACTTGATTCGGCAGTTTTAAAAGCAAGGGCGAGTAGCGGTGACACAGATTGCATCTACAGATAATGTTGCTGATCCTTTCACAAAGGCAATACCTACCAAGGCATTCGAGCGACATATGGACGCGATGGCAGTCAAAACCGTTTTGCTTCGCTAGACCAAGTGGGAGATTGTTAGGATTGATGTGTTCTAAGCTTGTAAAACTTTATGTTTTGGTCTAATAAATATTGATAGTTATTATTATATGAGATGCATATAGGTGCGTAACATAGTTGCGTGTTCTTTTAAGAACAGAGAGCCATGGTTATATGGTAGTCCACTGAGTTGAAGACTGAGTGGATTGGTCCCATATAATCTAAATAAGTTCGCAGCTATGATCAGGTTGGTCGCCTCATCATGATAAGCTGTTGGCGATGACAGTTCATGGGATGTCTTCACCATGGTCATCACCAGGCACAGTGTCTGTGGCTGAACGGAACTAACACGGTGTACAGATCAGTGAGCAGACACTGGTACACTAAGCCATGTTTCTGCTTAGGGTAAGACGGTCCTAAACCCTGAGGAACCACGTCTGATGGACTAACCAGTTGCGTGGTGCTTTGGCGCACCAATGTGTGAGGATCCGTATGCAGTGATCCAAAACCACGGTGTACTGGGTTACCCGGCTGGCGTTGCATTAGCGTGTCACTCCTGCAGGCCATCCACACCCCTGAAGGGAGGTGCGTTCCTTGGTGTGACTTACACTGTACCAAACCCAGGCCTGGTGGTCACCAGTTTGACTGTTGACTGAGTTCGATTACTCGACGGGGTAATCAGAGGTACGATGTATAGGTCAACCTGGAAGGAACCAAGTCATATGATCATTCGAGTCTAACGGTAGTCTTCACCGCTCGAAGTGAATCATGGCATCAAGTGGAGGGACAGCGGGTTTACCACAACTAAGCGGAGAGCAGGGGTATGATGGAGAACATAGTAAGTCTGGGTGAATTACAGTGCAGCCTGAGTCGCACTCTGGGTGGCTACGCAGGTTAACTCGAGCTCAGAGGATCGATGGTACACTCGGGTAGTGTGTCGATCGAGCTTGAGTTGGAAGCCATGAACCCCGGTCCCTGATGGTTCCACCTTATCAACATTATGTACAGTTCTTGAACCGTCTCCTTGGAACACCATAAGCATGAGGAAGAAAGAAGTATACGCTCCGTGTGTGCTTGGCACTAGAGCACGGTAGATGTGTAACTACATACGAGTACTAAGGGTTGAGCCCAAGACTAGTGCAGAGTCGCATGTAGTAATCCCTAGCCATAAGTGAACTTCGCTGCATAGGTGCGAAGCACCGGGGTATGTTGCGAGTTGACTAGTTGACTAGTTGACTTTGCTAGAGGCACCCTCCGGTGGCCTCAGTTAATAGTAGGTAACTAGTAAAGATCACTTAAGAAGTGGCCGCTAGGTATCGCACGCTAGAAATGGTCAAAATGAGGCGTCGGGGCGTTTTGGTAAAAACCTCACTCTGCCAGACCTCACTGTTGGCCGACCCTAGTAGTGAGGCACCTTGCTAGGGCCGGCCCTATGATGTAGGGATAAAAATTTCTTATCTATAGGGCCGGCCATATAGATAGGGATAGGGCGATAAAACGGTTAAGATCGAGCCCTAAAAAGTGGGAAAACGGATAAATACAACGAGAGATAAAAAGGGGATAATGGAGAGATAATATAGGGGGGTCATTATCCCCTTGAATCCTTATCCAAGGGGGTTGGCCGGCCCTATAAAAGGGCCTATGGGGCGCCGGCCCTATCCCCCAGAAAAATCGAACCCCCCCTCCTCTCATCTCTCTAGTTCTCTCCCGATTTATCTCCCGTTTCCCGCTTGCAACTTCGTCTTCCTCGCGTGGAGTTCTGAAGAAGGAGAAGGGTCATTCTTCAGAGGCACTCAGAGATCCGAGAGCGATGTTCCGTGCATCGTGTGAGATCGAGTGAATAAGAAGGCAATATCTCCATTCGTACCATCGGCATCTTCGCGAACGATCTTCTGTCTCCATCGACAAAGAAGACAATTCTCCGCAGTTAAAAGATCCGTACGAAAGGTATGTGTAATCTAACATGTAGATCTAGCGAGCATTATGATTTGCATGCATGCTAGTTAATCATTACGCTAGATTGCCATTAGGGGTTTTCGATTCTCGTGCATACACATGCACACATATGTAGATTAGTTTCTATGAAAAATTAAATAGTGTAACGTGCACCATGAATGGTCTTTCGACCGCCAAATCGCTTCCGCTGCGAGCCTCTGTCCCGGATTAACTTCCAACAAAAGGTTCATACCGACTAGTGACGCCCAAAGGACAACGACTACCCAGAGCATGGAATGCATCACATCTCAAGAAATTTTATCAATGAATGTAATCTCCATCAAGCTATCAATGAAAAGGCTGACACTTTAGATTCAATGAGTTTATTAAATTCAACTTCAAATCCTGTTCAACCCCACAGTTAGTTCGGTTCGCGTTGTGACACGACCAACTAACCTACAACAGTACAAAACTACATGTCCCGATACGTAGGTTCAACTAAAACGGCGCTTCGCCTAAGTCCAATCGATACAAGGGCACTACACTGAGTACTCCGAATCATTGGTGTCACACGTGCTTCCGTTATCACGTAAGGAC
Organism: Chamaelirium japonicum; assembly: GCA_947650365.1. Taxonomy (NCBI): domain Eukaryota; kingdom Viridiplantae; phylum Streptophyta; class Magnoliopsida; order Liliales; family Melanthiaceae; genus Chamaelirium; species Chamaelirium japonicum. The sequence continues at coordinate 23,282,616 of OX393550.1, read as the reverse complement.
ACATGCACTATTGCCTCGACACAGTTAGTTTGGTTCGTATTGCGACACAGCTGACTAACCTGCAACAGTACAAAGGTACGTGTCCCGATACGTAGGTTTGACTGAAACGGCGCTTCGCCTAAGTCCAACCGATACAAGGGCACTACGCTGAATACTCCGAATCATTGGCGTCGCACGTGCCCCCGTTTTCACGTAAGGACACATGCACTAATGCCTCGTCACAGTTAGTTCGGTTCGCGTTGCGACACGGCCGACTAACTTACAACAGTTCAAAGCTATGTGTCCCGATACGTAGGTTCGACTGAAACGGCACTTCGCCTAAGTCCAACCGATACAAGGGCACTACAATAAGTACTCTGAATCATTGGCATCACATATGCTCTCGTTGTCACGTAAGGATACATGCACTAGTGCCTCACCACAGTTAGTTCGGTTCGCGTTGCGATACGGCTGACTAACCTGCAACAGTACGAAGCTACGTGTCCCGATACGTAGGTTCGACTAAAATGGCGCTTCGCCTAAGTCCAACCGATACAAGGGCGCTACGCTGAGTATTCTGAATCATTGGCGCCACACATGCTCCCGTTGTCACGTAAGGACACATGCACTAGTGCATCGCCACAGTTAGTTCGGTTCACGTTGTGACAAGGCCGAGTAACCTACAATGGTACAAAGCTATGTGTCTCGATACGTAGGTTTGATTGAAACGGCGTTTCGCCTAAGTCCAACCGATACAAGGGTGCTACGTTGAGTACTCTGAATCATTGGCGTCGCACGTGCTTCCGTTGTCACGTAAGGACACATGCACTAGTGTCTTGCCACAGTTAGTTCGGTACGCGTTGCGACACGGCCGACTAACCTGCAACGGTACAAAGCTACGTGTCCCAATATATAGGTTCGACTGAAACAGCGCTTTGCCTAAGTCCAACCGATACAAAGGCACTACGCTGAGTACTCTGAAATCTTGCCGCCTGTCAATCAGTAAGTCCAAGGTCCCACCCTCGGCATACAAAGACAAAGCCTAAGACGACGACATCGTCTCGGCCCAAGGTGACAGCCTTGGCATTCAAAAGCAAAATTCGAGGTAGGTTCACCGCCTCGGCACCTGACGAAGCCCGAGATGTCGGCAACGTCTCAGCCCGAGGCGACCTTCGCCTCGGTATTTGAAGACAAAGTCTAAGACAGGCTTCACCGCCTCGGTACTTGACGAAGCCCGAGACATCGGCACCATCTCGGCTCGAGGCGACCTTCACCTCGGCATTCAAAAACAAAGTCCGAGGCAGGCTTCACCAACTCGACACCTGACGAAGCCCGAGACGTCGGCAATTTCTCAACCCGAGGCGACATTCGCCTTGGCATTCGAAAACAAAGTTCCAAGCAAGCTTCGCCGCCTCGGCACCTGACGAAGCCCGAGACGTCGGCAACGTCTCGGCTTGAGGCGACCCTCACCTCGGCATTCGAAAACAAAGTCCGAGGCAAGCTTCACCGCCTCAGCACCTGACAAAGGCCGAGACGTCAGCACCATCTCGGCCCGAGGCGACCTTCGCTTCAGCATTCGAAGATAGTCCGAGGCAGCCTTCAACGCCTCGGCACCTGACGATGCCCGAGACATCGGCAACGTCTGTAACACCTGTGGTGTTAGATTTGAGAATAATAGAAATCCTCCATGGCTAGTTTCGTTTTTTTTACAGCCAGACTTTTTCTTTGGGCTTTTTCCCAATAAATGGAACGTAAACCTATGGGATGTTTTACGTTCACATTCTCCGTAACTTCGAGCATATCACGATGGTGCGTTCCGTGCAACGATCATGTGTATGCGCAGCCAGTTTCGGCAGCCCGGCAGGTAAACCCTAGAAAAACGATAATTGGTCGATAGTTGTAGCTGTTTTGTTTCTTGCAAGAGATCGGGTGATCGGATCGTAATGAAACAAGATACGTTAGATGAGGCTCTGAGAGAGTCTTCCAATGAGCCTAAGTTAGGGTCGATCCAACACCCGGGTGAATAGTTATTACTATTTTTAGTTTTGGAGTCTTTCCTTCTTTTCGAAAGTTCCTGAAGTTAGAAAATTATGTATTAAGCGCTGACGCGTTTGCGTTGACGAGACCTTTCTAACAAATCCTCTCGGGCCCTATTCCAACTTCCGGTTTGATAGTTACAAGTAATTATTCTTTTCAGCCCGGTTGATGGATGAATCGCACCCGGATTCCAACCGAGCTCGGTTCAGGGCTCGGGACGGAGCCCGACCAGCCCTAGAGCCTGCCTCCTGGTCTCCTAGCATAATTTAAGGCCTTTTAACCTCCCTCCCCAGTTATTAAAAATCCAAAATTCGTATGGGAGGATCGGGCTTCATTCGAGAGGATCGAGCCGAATCTTTCCTCCATAATTATCCCTTCCCCCTTATTAGGAAATCTTAACCAACCCCTATCCCAACAGCCTCCCCCCTTTATTTATGAACCGAGAGAGCGGGAGAGAAATAGAGAGAGAACGAGAGGAGAAGAGAGAGAACGAGAGAGAGAGAGAAGGACGTAGTAGAGAGAGAGAGAGAGAGAACGTGAGAGAGAGAGAAAGAGAGAGAGAACGGGATGCAGAGAGAGGGAAGGAGAAGAGATCGAGGAAGATCGGAGCACCCCACCAGCCCCTCGCCGGAGCACCGACGAGCGCACCGACACCCCGCAGGTCAGCCCTCTTTCCTCCTCTCATCTCCTCCGTGACCCAACGCGCGAACCCCCTCCGGCCGAGCTTTTGGGCTCCGACGGCCGCTCCGGTCGCCTCCCACCGCTCCTCCTCTGTGGGGGTGGTGCGGGAGAGGCCGGCCGAGCGCTCGCCGGTGCTCCAGGCCGCCCCTCCCACCGGCCATAGACCCCGCGCGAACCCCCCTCTGGCCGAGCTTTTGGGCTCCGACGGCCGCTCCGGCCGCCTCCCACCGCGCCTCCTCTGTGGGGGTGGTGCGGGAGAGGCCGGCCGAGCGCTCGCTGGCACTCCAGGCCGCCCCTCCCGTCGGCCGCCGTCACGCAAAAACCAGCCCACCGTTGGTTCTGTGGAGAAGATGAACATGGGGGAGGGGGTAAACCTGTAATTTCCCATGTTAGTTTATTTAACCCCAGAACCGACCCGACTTCCCACTGCAGACCCGACCCGACCCGACCAGAATAGCGAACCGGTCTGGTTCACCTGAACCAGACCCGTGAACCTGTCAATTTTGGTTCGACTGCCATTTCTCCGTCCGAACTCGGAATTGGACGAAACTAGCGCCATTTCGACCGGCTCGGAAAATACTACCTGTTGGCACTGACAATTGAGTGCATTTTAAGTTTCTGGATCTATGAGTTTTGATAGTTACCCTACCGAGGAGGACACCCCTCGGCGGTACTAATAAGGGGGATATGATGCCCCTTATCAAGCCAGGGTTAATGATCAGAACTCATGATCTTGGTCTAATCCGTAATTCTTAGAATGTGAAATGGAAACCAAAACTCGTATTCGCGATGTGATAATTTGGAGGTTCATTTCTATTCTAATAATTATGAGAGTCGATTCGTATACTGTTTAGGTTAGTAGAGAGAGTAGGATTGTGAGTAGTAGAGGGTCAGGGTTTTCTTTTAGTAAGATTTGGTGTAGTGACTTGGCTTTCTTGTTGGTAGTGTTAGTGAGGATGTTTGCGCTCGTTATAGTTAACTTTTTATTTCTATAATGTTCTTGTTTTGGTAGTAGAGATGAGTGGACTCGTATATATGGTTTTGTAGTTGAATTTTTGGGACGAAATTTTTTTTAAGGTGTGTAGGTTGTAACACCTGTGGTGTTAGATTTGAGAATAATAGAAATCCTCCATGGCTAGTTTCGTTTTTTTTACAGCCAGACTTTTTCTTTGGGCTTTTTTAATAATAAATAGAATATAAACCTATGGGATGTTTTACGTTCACATTCTTCGTAACTTCGAGCATGTCACGATGGTGCGTTCCGTGCAACGATCATGTGTATGCGCAGCCAGTTTCGGCAGCCCGGCAGGTAAATCCTAGAAAAACGATAATTGGTCAATAGTTGTAGCTGTTTTGTTTCTTGCAAGAGATCAGGTGATCGGATCGTAACGAAACAAGATACGTTAGATGAGTCTCTAAGAGAGCCTTCCAATGAGCCTAAGTTAGGGTCAATCCGACATCTGGGTGAATAGTTATTACTATTTTTAGTTTTCGAGTCTTTCCTTCTTTTTGGGAGTTTCTGAAGTCATAAAATTATGTACCAAGCGCTGACGCGTTCGCGTTGACGAGACCTTTCCAACGAATCCTCTCGGGCTTTATTCCGACTTTCGGTTTGATAGTTACAAGTGATTATTCTTTTCAGCCCGGTTGATGGACAAATCGCACTCGGATTCCAACCGAGCCCGGTTCAGGGCTCGGGACCAAGCCCGACCAGCCCTAGAGCCTGCCTCCTGGTCTCCTAGCATAATTTAAGGCCTTTTGACCTCCCTCCCCAGTTATTAAAAATCCGAAATTCGGATGGGAGGATCGGGCTTGATTCGAGAGGATCGAGCCGAATCTTTCCTCCATAATTATCCCTTCCCCCTTATTAGGAAATCTTAACCAACCCCTATCCCAACAGCCTCCCCCCTTTATTTATGAACCGAGAGAGAGGGAGAGAAATAGAGAGAGAACGAGAGGAGAAGAGAGAGAACGAGAGAGAGAGAGAGAGAAGGACGTAGTAGAGGGAGAGAGAGAACGTGAGAGAGAGAGAAAGAGAGAGAGAACGGGATGCAGAGAGAGGGAAGGAGAAGAGATCGAGGAAGATCGGAGCACCCCACCAGCCCCTCGCCGGAGCACCGGCGAGCACACCGACACCCCGCAGGTCAGCCCTCTTTCCTCCTCTCATCTCCTCCGTGACCCAACGCGCGAACCCCCTCCGGCCGAGCTTTTGGGCTCCGACGGCCGCTTCGGCCGCCTCCCACCGCGCCTCCTCTGTGGGGGTGGTGCGGGAGAGGCCGGCCGAGCGCTCGCCGGCCGAGCGCTCGCCGGCGCTCCAGGCCGCCCCTCCCACCGGCCGTAGACCCCGCGTGAACCCCCCTCCGGCCGAGCTTTTGGGCTCCGACGGCCGCTCCGGCCGCCTCCCACCGCGCCTCCTCTGTGGGGGTGGTGCGGGAGAGGCCGGCCGAGCGCTCGCCGGCGCTCCAGGCCGCCCCTCCCGTCGGCCGCCGTCACGCAAAAACCAGCCCACCGCTGGTTCTGTGGAGAAGATGAACATAGGGGGGGGTAAACCTGTAATTACCCATGTTAGTTTATTTAACCCCAGAACCGACCCGACTTCCCACTGCAGACCCGACCCGACCCGACCAGAATAGTGAATCGGTCTGGTTCACCTGAACCAGACCCGTGAACCTGTCAATTTTGGTTCGACTGCCATTTCTTCGTCCGAACTCGAAATTGGACGAAACTAGCGCCATTTCGACCGGCTCGGAAAATACTACCTGTTGGCCATAGTTTATCATAGTAATTGTACTATTTAATACCTTGTTTTATCCTTTGACTCGATATTATTGCGGTACCGTGGTTTGACCGCCGTTTCATCATCCGAACTCGGATTCGGACGAAACTAGCGGCATTGTGCTCAAAATATTGAGTCCCACCTATTAAACCCAGAATATAACCCTAGAACCTCTTCTACCCTAGTGAACCAGCCATGCGATCGATTTTATCGGTTCTACGTGGTTTGACCTGAAACCATCCGACCAAAGTCGGATTCCAGCAAAACCGGAACCATCGGAAAGGGTTCTTCGAGCCCGATTTGATGAGTAGGTTTAGCTTCTATTTACTTATTTGGCCTAGTAGTGTTTAGGTTCGAGTTCTTCAGTCGCACGGATTTGCATGTTGTCAAGTCAATGTTGGTCCCCTATCGAGGGTGCCCGACTATCCTTGGCATAGAACCCTTATCGTAGATTCTTATGTTTTAATCGATAGAGTTGTGATATAGATCTGTGTTTGTTATCAGACCATGATTATGGTGATCCAGCGAAGTCGGATCAGAAGCAAATAGCAAGCTGGAGTCGTGTGCGATCGACAACCAGGTGACATCTACTACCCTTGCGTGGTCTTTAATAGTGGGAAATGAGAATGACTAAGGATAGGTGTCCATGATACTGCATGCGGGTCCCGCCGGGCATCATCGCATGTGGTCAAGTGGACCCCGCCTTGCATGCGGAGTCGCGAGTCCGGCGACGCATGCTTAAAATATTAATAATAATAATGATAATGATTGCTTTTGATTGTATGGACACCGTAATTAGGATTCCCTTAAATTAAATAATAAATTGAATAACTAATAATTATCGGGGCCCACCCTCCTGAGAGGAGTATGGCAACCCTAGCACACGGGTCACTGGGATGAGTGTCTTACTTTATTTATTTATTATGTCGCATGGGTTGCGAGAGCAGTACGAGACCAGGGGTAAATTGTTGTAAATTGTTAAACATTAAATATACCTTTTGTAGCTTCAGTATAGATGTTGAAAGATGTTATGTGTGAATCTACCTGGTTAAAGGGTAGGGACCCCGTGCGCGCAAGGGCCGTGAACCACCCTGCGCGTACAGCCGAAGTTAAGTAGGTTAGGGGTCACGGGCAAGGGTTGTGGTAAAGCCAATAGGAGGTGCCCTCGAGTAGGGATTGGCCTAGCAACCCCGTCCCGGAGAGTTGAAGTCCCCATAGTAAAGCAAGTTGGGCGGTAGAGCTCCACCGTGAAAGACGGGAAACCCCTTATGATCATCTGGGTGACTAGTGCATGGTGTTGGTGGATGCACGGCGAGAGAGTTGGCCCTCTACATCGAAATAAAAGGCCCTATAGTAATGCCCGACCGGGGGAAGGATGATCAAAATATCCGGGGTTCACATTTTGGTAGAGTGTGTTTTATCTGTATATGAATTTAGAATTGTATGACTGTTCACATGATGATCTCGTGACTTTAGATGAACGTCTTATTTAATTTGTTCTTTAATACTGTAGAACATTGAATGGACTTCATGTTAGATAACTTAGTGACAGTAGGAATTGCATGTGAATATAGACTACTGATAGGTTTAGGTATCATTCTGCAAACTTTGATTCTACTAGAACTGATAGATCTTATCTTAATTTATTAAGATTAGTTATCTCATTTTATTAAAGACTATTAGGATGTCACTAGCCATTAATTTGGCTAATCTCTCAATTTCCTATTGGGGGCTACTCTTTCCCACGAGTAGGCTCAGTTGCAGGTCCAGAGGCTCAGGAGTAGCAGTAGGATTCCAGAGGCGGAGTTAGAGTTGCAGTGTTACCTTTCTGCTTAGTACGTTAATCTTGTAGTCTTTTCTCTTCAGACATTGTAATTGTATTGGAATAAGAGTTCTTATTAGTTAGTTAATATTCTTTGGTTGTAGTCGCAATGGTTCCAGCTGAATTCTTTTGGGTAGGCCTCTCCTCAAGGCCCCAAGCCTAGGATAGATCATGATGAAAATATAAGTGCATATAAATGACTAAATTGATTAACCCTGTAGATAGGAACTCTAGACTGGTGCACCTGAGTGTTAGGTAGTGGGTGAAACCACTTGGCTGGCCATAGGAGGCTTGAGCCTCGTGCTCCCTCAGATAGACTCCTGTCAGTATGTAGTGGCACCGACAGGTCACTCATACTGAGAGGATATGACTTTTGAAGGTTGAGCTTGACTAGATAATATCTTCTCTCTGTTGATAATTTCTTTTTCTTTGCTTTTTAATAAAAAAAAATGTTTTTTTTGAAAAATCAAATTTAAAAGATCCCCTTCTTGTTTCTCCCTCCTTCTTGTTTTTCATATTAGAGAGCGTAGAAGCCCTGTGAGAACCCAAATTGGTGAAATTAATTGACCAGTCCCAAAATCCTATCTTTTTCTCATTTCACACCCCAGGGATCGGTCTTCAGATTTCTGGGACGTGACAGCTGGTATCAGAGCTTAGGGATATGTTCCTAGGGGTTTTGTTAGGATGCGGTTCGTGTCTTGCGATTCTTTCTTCGGAAAGTTTAGACTCTAGTGGTGTTAGAATGTTTTCTAGAGATTGTATAGATAGTGAGTCGATAGAATTCTCGTAGTAGCTAGTGGTGGTATAGCGATTATTTCTAAGGATAAGGACCTAGGGTTAATCATCCTTGGAGAACTAGTTTTGTTTGAGGAATTGATCTGTAACTAAGAACTGTCTATGATTGAGTTTTTGATTGATCGAGAATCGTGAATCAATTTATATGTCGTATGAGTATGATTATATTTGAACTCTGAGGTGCTATAATGTTTAGGTTTAGAGTTAGTCGTTGTAACTCGGGTGATAGTTCTTAGGAAGAAGACACGTGGAACATCTTAACCAAGGGTGGTATTTCTTGATCCCTAGGCAAAAGTATAGTGTTTGAGTCTATATCAGAGTATAGGTTGGGAGTCTCCTAATATGGATTCTTTTAAACTTTCTAGCGGTAAGGAGCTGACCAAAGACTAGAGATTCAACTCCAGTTAATAATTTAGTTAATTGGTTTTGGGATTGATGTATTTGAATATATCTGGAAGGATGTGTATCCTTAAGAGTTTATCTGGCATGGTTGTGAGGTTGCTATTTTTGTTAATTTTCATTAACCCTAAGTGCTAGAAACCTAGTCGGTGTTTTATGATTCCTTGATCTTTGTTGACCCTAAGTATTAGAGACCTAGTCGGTGTTTAGGATCCCTCGATCTTCGTTGACCCGTAGTACTAGAGACTTAGTTGGTGTTTTAGGATTCCTTAATTCTTGTTGATCATTGGTACTAGAGACCTAGTTGGTGTTTTTAGGATTGTCCATTATCTCGATATAGATGTAATAATTAGATTAGTTTACTTGTTAGATCTCTCTGGTGTATCATGGTTTATAATTAGCTTAGTATAGAGCTTGTGTGTGTTTTTTTAATAGATCCTATGAGTACTGATGATGACTCTTGGGGATAGTGATTTCAATGAGTACACTAGGAGATGAAAATCTCAGGTGGTAGTTTGAATTTCCCTTGGTTAGTGGATTACAGGATACCTTGATAGTGACTCTTGCGAAAGAGTACGCACTGTTCCTATGGAACTTTGGCGGTGGTGATGATTGTCCGGTAGAGGACATACTGTGGCTATGCACTGACTCTTCGGAGGCTTTGGCGGTTTGTTTCGCAGTTCTTCTTGGAACTCGCGGGAGAGAGCGCACTGGCTAGATGACAGTGACGTTAAGATGGAATTGAGATAATTGAGTACTAAAAAGATGTTAGCGACGATGTCAAATGGATTGCTTACATTTATAAAATTTGAGAGTATCTTATCAGTTGGAATCTTAAGAATGATCATTATTCTGCTGATTCACCTCGCTTTGTTTTCAATCATTATTCGATTCTAGTAACTTAGTTTGTTTCAGTTTCTTTTGAGTGATTGCCTTTAGTTCTCAGAATGTTAAGATTGTGCTAGTTCCCTCAGTTGTCCTTTTTCTAAGTTATCTCTATTTGCCTCGGGTCCTTTATTCTTATTTTTATAGGGTTGCGAGGTTTCCGTCTAACTATCTCGTTGTTTAGTTTAGGGTAGAATTTAGTACTTGGTATCGATCTGCTCAGTCGATATTAGTTGGCCATTAGTTTTCTAGTAGGTAGTTTCTTCAGCCAACTCATAATAGTTCTGGTTTAGAATCGGTCCCCTGGTCTTGGAGTGAACCAATGAGATGACTATCTATTGTCAGAGGGTAGCTATCTAGTTTGGACCCACTTGAGAAATAGATTTTTCGGGTATTTATTCGTTAGTCCCTTGAGCAGTATTGGTAGTTCGGGTAGTGTAGGTGTTGGTCTCATAGGAATCTTATAGGATTTTAGTTTAGTATTAGATACACGTTAGGCATCCTAGTTGAGATATCTCTTTTGTCAAATCATTCTGGAATGTGTACTTAAGCATATGCGTATGGACGCATATGTGTAGTATACATTGCTATGATTGTAGAGTCGATACCAAAAGTATAAATTATATATGGGTGTATGGGCACTCATATACATTGATATACCTTTTATATCGGCACTGACAATTGAGTGCATTTTAAGTTTCTGGATCTATGAGTTTTGATAGTTACCCTACCGAGAAGGACACCCCTCGGCGGTACTAATAAGGGGGATATGATGCCCCTTATCAAGGCAGGGTTAATGATCAGAACTCATGATCTTGGTCTAATCCGTAATTCTTAGAATGTGAAATGGAAACCAAAACTCGTATTCGAGATGTGAGAATTTGGAGGTTCATTTCTATCCTAATAATTATGAGAGTCGATTCGTATACTGTTTAGGTTAGTAGAGAGAGTAGGATTGTGAGTAGTAGACGGTCAGGGTTTTCTTTTAGTAAGATTTGGTGTAGTGACTTGGCTTTCTTGTTGGCAGTGTTAGTGAGGATGTTTGCGCTCGTTATAGTTAACTTTTCATTTCTATAATGTTCTTGTTTTGGTAGTAGAGATGAGTGGACTCGTATATATGGTTTTGTAGTTGAATTTTCGGGACGAAATTTTTTTTAAGGTGTGTAGGTTGTAACACCTGTGGTGTTAGATTTGAGAATAATAGAAATCCTCCATGGCTAGTTTCGTTTTTTTTACAGCCAAACTTTTTCTTTGGGCTTTTTCCCAATAAATGGAATGTAAACCTATGGGATGTTTTATGTTCACATTCTCCGTAACTTCGAGCATGTCACGATAGTGCGTTCCGTGCAACGATCATGTGTATGCGCAGCCAGTTTCGGCAGCCCGGCAGGTAAACCCTAGAAAAACAATAATTGGTCGATAGTTGTAGCTGTTTTGTTTCTTGCAAGAGATCGGGAGATCGGAATGTAACGAAACAAGATACGTTAGATGAGTATCTGAGAGACCCTTCCAATGAGCCTGAGTTAGGGTCGATCCGACACACAGGTGAATAGTTATTACTATTTTTAGTTTTGGAGTCTTTCCTTCTTTTCCGGAGTTCCTGAAGTCAGAAAATTATGTACCAAGTGCTGACGCGTTCGTGTTGACGAGACCTTTCCAACGAATCCTCTCGGGACCTATTCCGACTTTCGGTTTGATAGTTACAAGTGATTATTCTTTTTAGCCTGGTTAATGGACGAATCGCACCCGGATTCCAACCGAGCCCGGTTCAGGGCTCGGGACCGAGCCCTACCAGCCCTAGAGCCTGCCTCCTGGTCTCCTAGCATAATTTAAGGCCTTTTGACCTCCCTCCCCAGTTATTAAAAATCCAAAATTCGGATGGGAGGATCGGGCTTGATTCGAGAGGATCGAGCCGAATCTTTCTACCATAATTATCCTTTCCCCCTTATTAGGAAATCTTAACCAACCCCTATCCCAACAGCCTCCGCCCTTTATTTATGAACCAAGAGTGAGGGAGAGAAATAGAGAGAGAACGAGAGGAGAAGAGAGAGAACGAGAGAGAGAGAGAGAAGGACGTAGTAGAGAGAGAGAGAGAACGTGAGAGAGAGAGAAAGAGAGAGAGAACGGGATGCAGAGAGAGGGAAGGAGAAGAGATCGAGGAAGATCGGAGCACCCCACCAGCCCCTCGCCGGAGCACCGGCGAGCGCACCGACACCCCAAAGGTCAGCCCTCTTTCCTCCTCTCATCTCCTCCGTGACCCAACGCGCGAACCCCCTCCGGCCGAGCTTTTGGGCTCCGACGGCCGCTCCGGCCGCCTCCCACCGCGCCTCCTCTGTGGGGGTGGTGCGGGAGAGGCCGGCCGAGCGCTCGCCGGCGCTCCAGGCCGCCCCTCCCACCGGCCGTAGACCCCGCGCGAACCCTCCTCCGGCCGAGCTTTTGGGCTCCGACGGCCGCTCCGGCCGCCTCCCACCGCGCCTCCTCTGTGGGGGTGGTGCGGGAGAGGCCGGCCGAGCGCTCGTCGGCGCTCCAGGCCGCCCCTCCCGTCGGCCGCCGTCACGCAAAAACCAGCCCACCGCTGGTTCTGTGGAGAAGATGAACATGGGGGGGGGGGGGTAAACCTGTAATTTCCCATGTTAGTTTATTTAACCCCAGAACCGACCCGACTTCCCACTGCAGACCCGACCCGACCCGACCAGAATAGTGAACCGGTCTGGTTCACCTGAACCAGACCCGTGAACCTGTCAATTTTGGTTCGACTGCCATTTCTCCGTCCGAACTCGGAATTGGACGAAACTAGCGCCATTTCGACCGGCTCGGAAAATACTACCTGTTGGCCATAGTTTATCATAGTAATTGTACTGTTTAATACCCTGTTTTATCCTTTGACTCGATATTATCGCGGTACCGTGGTTTGACCGCCGTTTCATCGTCCGAACTCGGATTCGGACGAAACTAGCGGCATTGTGCTCAGAATATTGAGTCCCACATATTAAACCCAGAATATAACCCTAGAACCTCTTCTACCCTAGTGAACCAGCCATGCGATCGATTTTATCGGTTCTACGTGGTTTGACCTGAAACCATCCGACCGAAGTCGGATTCCAGCAAAACCGGAACCATTGGAAAGGGTTCTTCGAGCCCGATTCGATGAGTAGGTTTAGCTTCTATTTACTTATTTAGCCTAGTAGTGTTTTGGTTCGAGTTCTTCAGTCGCACGGATTTGCGTGCTGTCAACTCAATGTTGGTCCCCTATCGAGGGTGCCCGACTATCCTTGGCATAGAACCCTTATCGTAGATTCTTATGTTTTAATCGATAGAGTTGTGATATAGATCTGTGTTTGTTATCAGACCATGATTATGGTGATCCAGCGAAGTCGGATCAGAAGCAAATAGCAAGCTGGAGTCGTGTGCGATCGACAACCAGGTGACATCTACTACCCTTGTGTGGTCTTTAATAGTGGGAAATGAGAATGACTAAGGGTAGGTGTCCATGATACTGCATGCGGGTCCTGCCGGGCATCGTCGCATGTGGTCAAGTGGACCCCGCCTTGCATGCGGAGTCGCGAGTCCGGCGACGCATGCTTAAAATATTAATAATAATAATGATAATGATTGCTTTTGATTGTATGGACACCGTAATTAGGATTCCCCTAAATTAAATAATAAATTGAATAACTAATAATTATCAGGGCCCACCCTCCTGAGAGGAGTATGGCAACCCTAGCACACGGGTCACTGGGATGAGTGTCTTACTTAATTTATTTATTATGTCGCATGGGTTGTGAGAGCAGTACGAGACCAGGGGTAAATTGTTGTAAATTGTTAAGCATTAAATATACCTTTTGTAGCTTCACTATAGATGTTGAAAGATGTTATGTGTGAATCTACCTGGTTAAAGGGTAGGGACCCCGTGCGCGCAAGGGCCGTGAACCACCCTACGCGTACAGCCGAAGTTAAGTAGGTTAGGGGTCACGGGCAAGGGTTGTGGTAAAGCCAATAGGAGGTGCCCTCGAGTAGGGATTGGCCTAGCAACCCCGTCCCGGGGAGTTGAAGTCCTCATAGTAAAGCAAGTTGGGCGGTAGAGCTCCACCGTGAAAGACGGGAAACCCCTTATGATCATCTGGGTGACTAGTGCATGGTGTTGGTGGATGCACGGCGAGAGAGTTGGCCCTCTACATCGAAATAAAATGCCCTATAGTAATGCCAATATCCGGGGTTCATATTTTGGTAGAGTGTGTTTTATCTGTATATGAATTTAGAATTGTATGACTGTTCACATGATGATCTCGTGACTTTAGATGAACGTCTTATTTAATTTGTTCTTTAATGCTGTAGAACATTGAATGGACTTCATGTTAGATAACTTAGTGACAGTAGGAATTGCATGTGAATATAGACTACTGATAGGTTTAGGTATCATTCTGCAAACTTTGATTCTACTAGAACTGATAGATCTTATCTTAATTTATTAAGATTAGTTGTCTCATATTATTAAAGACTATTAGGATGTCACTAGCCATTAATTTGGCTAATCTCCCAATTTCCTATTGGGGGACTACTCTTTCCCACGAGTAGGCTCAGTTGCAGGTCCGGAGGCTCAGGAGTAGCAGTAGGATTCCAGAGGCGGAGTTAGAGTTGCAGTGTTACCTTTCTGCTTAGTACGTTAATCTTGTAGTCTTTTCTCTTCAGACATTGTAATTGTATTGGAATAAGAGTTCTTATTAGTTAGTTAATATTCTATGGTTGTAGTCGCAATGGTTCTAGCTGAATTCTTTTGGGTAGGCCTATCCTCAAGGCCCCAAGCCTAGGATAGATCATGATGAAAATATAAGTGCATATAAATGACTAAATTGATTAACCCTGTAGATAGGAACTCTAGACTGGTGCACCTGAGTGTTAGGTAGTGGGTGAAACCACTTGGCTAGCCGTAGGAGGCTTGAGCCTCGTGCTCCCTCAGATAGACTCCTGTCAGTATGTAGTGGCACCGACAGGTCACTCATACTGAGAGGATATGACTTTTGAAGGTTGAGCTTGACTAGATAATATCTTCTCTCTGTTGATAATTTCTTTTTCTTTGCTTTTTAATAAATAAAAAAAATGTTTTTTTCGAAAAATCAAATTTAAAAGATCCCCCTCTTGTTTCTCCCTCCTTCTTGTTTTTCATATTAGAGAGCGTAGAAGCCCTGTGAGAACCCAAATTGGTGAAATTAATTGACCAGTCCCAAAATCCCATCTTTTTCTCATTTCACACCCCAGGGATCGGTCTTCAGATTTCTGGGGCGTGACAACGTCTCAGCCCGAGGCGACCCTCGCCTCGGCATTTGAAAACAAAGTCCACGGCAAGCTTCATCGCCTCGGCACCTGACGAAGCCCGAGACGTTGGCACCATCTCGACCCAAGGTCATAGTCATCTCGGCATTCGAAGACAAAGTACGTGGCAGGCTTTGCCGCCTCGGTACTTGATAAAACCCGAGACATCGGCATCGTCTCGGCCCGAGGCCACAGTTGCCTCGGCATTCGAAGACAAAGTTCGAGGTAGACTTCGTTGCCTCGGCACCTGACGAAGCCCGAGACGTCGGCAGCGTCTCGGCCTGAGGTGACCTTCACCTTAGCATTCGGAAACAAAGGCCGAGGCAAGCTTTGCCGCCTCGGTACTTGACAAAGCCCGAGACGTTGAAACCAACTCGGCCCGAGGTGATCTTCACCTTGGCATTCGAAGACAAAGTCCGAAGCAGGCTTCGCCGCCTCGGCACCTGACGAAGCCCGAGACGTCAGCACCGTCTCGGCCCGAGGCGACCTTCGCTTCGGCATTCGAAGACAAAGTCTGAAGCCGGCTTCACCTCCTCGGCACCTGACGAAGCCCGAGACGTCAGCAACGTCTCAGCCCGAGACGACCTTCACCTTGGCATTCGAAGACAAAGCCCAAGATGGCGACATCATCTCAGCCCAAGGCGACATCCTTGGTATTCAAAAGCAAAACCCAAGGCGGCCTTCACCTCGGCATTCGACGAAGCCGAAGCCTCGCTTCGGCATTCAAAGATGAAACTCGAGGCGGCCTTTGCCTCGGCATTCGACGAAGCCCGAGATGACCTGCGCCTTGGCAAACGCTCCCCCGGCCGGTCGACGCGTCGGCAGGTGTGACGGTCGACATAAGAGTTTAGGCTCGCTTGATAAACAAAACAAGCACAAATAGGCCAAAGCTCTTATCGGCTCGGCTTGTGGTGGAACGGCTCGGCCCAACCGAACGACCCCCCCCCCCCCCCTTGCTGCAAATGCTGCTTCAGCTCAACCACCACCACCCTGCATCACACCTTGCCAAACCCGACACCCCTATGCAGCACCACCCGACCACAGCCTGCTTCACACCTTCCTGAACCCCCCCTTCTCTTTGGCTCTTGTGCGTAGAATCTAACCACATCACGTGAAGCCTGCAAAGGAATACGACATGTGGTCCCATTCTTTACAACTGGACACCCGATCACAGAGAGAGAGAGAGAGCAAGAGAGAGAGTTCCTTTTTCAAGGCAACTGGTCACTGTCACATGAGTTGTCAAGTGTCAACCAATACCCCAAAGCAGTCGATCCTTGTATATCCCTTGCATTGGTCAAACAGCAAGTGTGAAACATAAAGTTCAACGACCGGGATTCATCCTCGACCCAACTGACATGGCATCCCCACCCATCATGCCACTGTTGAAACCAACGACAATGAATGCTTGAGCTAAGAACCGATCCCATCGGATCCATACTGATCGATAGCAAGGAAAAGGGGTGAGAGAGAGAGAGAACGAGAAAGCAGAGAGAGAGAGAGTGAAACAGTGGGTGAGAAAAGAGAGTCAGAGAGTGCAAGAGATATAGACAGCGAGAGAGAGAAAGAGAGAGAGAGAGAGAGAGAGCAGAGAGAGGAACCCCTTTTCCCGCGCCTCGCCCGGCCCGCCTGCGCCTCGCCCAGCCCGCACCATGCCGCGCCCGCGTCCACCGCGCCGCGCCCGCCCGACTACGACCCCCTTCCTCCCCCCCCCCCCCCCCAAGCTCCCCCTTCCTCCCCTGCACTTCTCCCGACCCACTAAAAACAAAAAAATCCCCATTTCCCGACCCACTAAAACCAAAACCCCCCCTTGCTGAGGTGGCATCGCGGATCGCAGCTCGATTTGGACCGAGTGCACTGCTCTCATTTTGCTGTTTAAATCGTGTGGCCACGATTCAGTACAATCTGCTGTTTAAATCGTGTGGCCACCTACTACCTCGGAAGCTCTTTGACTCTCTCTTCTCCCGAACCCCCCCCCCCCCCCCCCCCCTCCTCTCACGAGAATACCGACCCACTAAAAACAAAACAGAACACCCGACCCACTAAAAAACAACCCCCCCCCCCTTCCTGAGGTGGCATCACGAACAGCCGTTTGATTCGGGCTCGGTGCAAAGCATTCTCACAATGTTTCCATCGTGTGGCCTCGATTCCATTGCACTTGATCAAACGGCCATCATTTCTCCCGACCTCCAGTAGGAGAAAACCCCACCTACCACCCCGGGTGCTCTTGGGTCTACCCCGGGAGTCTCCCTATACACTTCTACCGACCCACCAAAACCCAACCTGGGTTTTTGCAAAAAACCCGCCAGTCCTTAAACTTTTGCCCAGAACCCCTTTTATCATTTTTTGACAATAAACACAGTTGGGATTTTTTACAAAAAAAACCCCTGTCACCTAGAATCTTTGACCAAACCCCCCTGCTTCTGATTTTTTAGAAGATTTCACCTGACTTTTTACACATAAACCCTTACCTATGATTTTTTGCACAAAACCCCACCTACCCCTAACTTTTTGCACAGGACCCCCTACTCCTGACTTTTTTGCACAAAACCCCCCTGCCCTATGATTTTTTGCACAAACCACCCCTGCCCCAAAATTTTTACACAAAACCCCCTGCCTTTGACTTTTTGCATAAAACCCCCTGTCCTAAATATTTTTGACCAACGCCCCCTAGATTTTTTAGCCCGAACCGACTTGGATGCAGCTATTTTTGTGACCCCAGTCAACCAGGTTACCACTTACCCAACTGGGAGGGGATAACACACCAGTAGTCGGTCCCACCCAACGGGTCGATAGACGCACATCAGTCGGGCCCGGACAGGGGGTCGACAGACAGACGATGGTCGGCCCCGGACAGGGGGTCGGTCCCGTGCAACGGGTCGGCCGACAGACTATGGTCGGCCCCGCGCAACGGGTCTGCAGACGCACAGTAGTCGACCCCGGACAGGGGGTCGGCAGGCAGACGAGGGTCAGCCCCGCGCAACGGGTCGGAAGACAGACGATGGTCGGTTCTATGCAACGGATTGGCAGACCACACTCGACCGACCCCTGGCAGGGGGTCGGCGGGCCCAATGGTCGGCCTCACGTAGATGGTCGGCAGACAAACGACGACCAACTCCGGACAACGGGTCGGCAGACGAGCGACCGGTTTTGCACTTAAAAATCCCAACCAGCAGGTTAACACCTATCTAGCTGGGAGGGGGTAACTGTGGGTGCAAAATCTGGCTAACACCCAAAGGTGGGACCCACAGCCCTGGCTGGGGCCCACGAGTCCAACGGTGGGACCCGCAGCCCTGCCCGAGGTCCTACGAATCCAGTGGCAGCCCTGCCTAGGGCCCATGGGTACAATGATGGGACCCGCAGCCCTGCTTGGGGCCCACTTGCACTATCTGGGATTTGGTAAATCCCCCCGGGTATTTACCAAACCCTGGATATTCCTAGGAATATTCTTGGAATATTCCCCAGATAAACTAAGCTCTTATAAATAGCAAACCCTGTAAATGATTCCAGATCCCAAATTCCAGACCAGAAACCCACTTTCTGTTTTCCAGAGCTCCTTGAGCTTTCTGGTTTTCAGACTCCTTTTCCATCCGCTGATTACTTGTAAGAAGCACTCCTCGGCCTGTCGAGAGTAGCTCTACTATTTACTCAGAGATAGTGGATTCAAAGGTTGCGTCTTACCGCACGGAGACGTAGGCTTCGGCTGAACATCGTCACCACATCTAGTGTCAACGCCCTTTCTACTCTACAGTGCTTGTGTGACAGCCCAACAAGTCACAACTCAGTGCTTCGAAGCGCGCCACATCCCGAAGGGTCAAACCTTTGATCGACTGTTAGAGGAGGGTCACGTACGACGACTGAAATCCTCCCCCACAATGGTCACGATCTAAAAGTCTTATGTGGAATGTGATTCAGGACTAGCCAAAACATCCTGGATCATTCACCACAAGTGATTCATGCAATACGCACAATAGGGTGCAAAAAATCATATAAGTTTGATTGATTGTGACTTCTCCCTTCTAGTTGCATCGATATTAGGGTTTGTATTTGCCCAAAGGGAGACGATCTTTAATATCATGCTAATCGGATAAGAAGGTAAATTTTATATGGAGAAAATGATGGTTCTTATGCTCACAGGAAAAGAACTATTACTTAGGCTCTTGATAGAATTTATCGGTCTTATAAATAAACGTGAAGTTTCTTATAGTCATTTAGTAAAACTCCTGCGAGAAGCGACCTTTACCCATAAGGAGGTTTGAGTTTTACTAACTAATAATTAGCATAGGCTAATAATCAGATAAAGAATAATTTATTTTCTGCCTCATATTAATATATGTTTTTTCTTCTTTAGTCGTCCCACCCTATGTCTCAAACCTTACCCTGACCCTAGCCTGCTTGTCCGGGAATATTTTCTCCGATAAAAGAGACAAACTGTCATCTAGGCGTCTGCCCGGTGATAAAGTAGTAGAAGAGCGTATCATACAGATACACGATATTGCTCTAGTGTGTTATAAATTTAATCATATTCATTCTTACAAATTTGATAATGACTGGTGAATTGATTCTGGATCAATAATCTACATCTCTGCCATCATACAGGGGTTTCTCGGCTTACAAGACCCAGCTGATGGAGAGAATGTCATCTTCTCGGGGAATAAGCTAAGTTCTAAGGTAGAAGGTGTAGGGACTTATAGACTAGTCCTCTAGACCTGATACTCTTTGGACTTAGAAACAGTCTTCTATATTTCATGTTTTTCTAGAAATTTGATATATATTTCAAGACTAGTGCCTATGTGTTTTATTTTTCGATTTGATGGTTTCATCATTCTGATCAACAAAGATTCAACTCTCATAGGCTCTGATAGGTTGATTGATGGCTTGTATAAATTGGACATAGACTCTAAAAGAAACTGCTCCATGATGACCATATATGAAAACATTATCAATAAGGATTCATTATCTCTATGACATAGAAGGTTAGACCATATCTCTTTGGTGAGGCTAAAGAGGTTAGTAAAGAAAGGGGTTCTAAAGACCCTTGACTTTACCAACTTCAAAATTTGTAGGGACCACATAAAGAGAAAGTAGACTAAAAAATCGTCTAAGAGTGCCAAGAGGAATACTGAGAAGTTAGATATCATACACACGGATCTCTATGGATCATTCAGTACACCTTGTCTGAATAGTCAATGATATATCATATCATTTATAGATGACCATACGAGATACATGTATCTCTATCTCCTAGACAATAAGTCAGAAGCTCTTGGAGCTTTTAAAGTCTATAAGGCGGAGGTAGAGAACCAATCATGTAAGTGTATCAAGATCATTAGATCAAACAGAGGTGGTGAGTACTACGGTATATATACAAAGTATAGATAAAGACCTAGTCCATTTGCGAAGTTCCTTGAGGAGCACGGTATTGTGACTCTGTGACGACCAAGATCCAATAGCCAAGAGCCAAGACTCCTGAGGCTAGGATGCTAAGATGGATGAGGTGAGGTGAGGTGTACAAGGCCACGAGTTAGTCCCATATCGCCTGGAGAGAAGGAGATCTTGAGCTACTTATATAATTTCCCCTTCCAAACATAGAAGACGTGTTTTAAAATCGTGCATCACTACGGATTTCGTAAGAACTCTGTAGTTAAGCGTGCTTGGACGAGAGCAGTACTAGGATGAGTGACCTCCCTGGGAAGTTCTCGTGCGATCACGGGAAAAGCGGACAATATCTTGCGTGTTTGGGGCGGATGTTACAAAATGGTATCAGAGCCGGTTCTCCTCGGGATGGGGGGGTCTAACCCTACACGAGGACGTGTAGCCCTAAGTGGGGTTGATTGTGACGACCAAGATCCAATAGCTAATAGCCAAGAGCCAAGACTCCTGAGGCTGGGATGCCAAGATGGATGAGGTGAGGTGAGGTGTACAAGGCCACGAGTTAGTCCCACATCGCCTGAAGAGAAGGAGATCCTAAGCTACTTATATAAGTTCCCCTCCCAAACATAGAAGACGCGTTTTAAAACTGTGTGCCGCTACGGATTTCGTAAGAACTCTGTAGTTAAGCTTGCTCGGGCGAGAGCTGTAACACCTGTGGTGTTAAATTTGGGAATAATAAAAGTTCACCTTGGGTATTTTCGTCATTCTTAGTCAGACTTTTTCTTTGGACTTGTTCTGTAAGAATAAGCCGTAAACTCATGAAATGTTTTACGTTCACATTTGCTATGGCTTCGAACAGGTCGCAATGGCGCGTCCCGTGCAGTAATCGGGTGTATGCGCAGCTAGTTTCGGCTGTTTGGTAGTTATACCCTAGAATATCGATAAATTAGCTGATATTTGACATTGTTTTATTTACCACGGAAGTTCGGTTAATCGGATCACAGCAAGGCTGGATACGTTGGGTGGGGCTCTGAGAGGGCTTTTCAACGAGCCTGAGCTAGGGTCGATCCGACACCTGGGTGATGAGTTATTATTATTTTAAATTTTAGAGTATTTTCTTCTTTTTGGGAGATCTAAAAGTCAGAAAAATATATACCAAGTGCCAACGTGTTTACGTCGACGAGACCTTTCCAACGAACCCTTTCGGGCCCTATTCTGACCTCCGGTTTGTGAGTTAGGGCCAATTATTCTTTTTAGCCCGGTAGGTAAACGAATCGCACCCGGGTTCCTACCGAGCTCACTTCAGGGCGCGGGACCGAGCCCGACCAACCCTAGGACCTGACTTCTAACCTACTAGCTGGCTTTAGGGCTCATAGTTATACCTCCCCAAGGTTTTAAATGTTAAAATTCGGATGGAGAGGATCGAGCAAGAATTGGAGTAATAAGCTCAAAGTCTTCCGTTCCTTTATTCATTCCTCTTTATTTGGAATTAAGAAGTTAACAAGCCGATCTCTCAACTCTCTTTAATTACCACCATAACAACTCTCTTTAATTACCACCATAACAATCTTTAATAAGAACCGACCTAAAGAGAGAAAGAGAATGGCCAGCCGAGAGAGAGAACGGCTGAACCGAGAGAGAAAGAACGGCAAAACTAAGAAGAGATAATTATAAAGAGAGAGAGAGAGAAAGAGAGAAAGAGAAAGAGAGAGAGATCGGAAGAAGGAGAGAAAGAGTAGAGAGATCGAGGGAGAGGACTAGAGAGAGAGGAGCAACCCAGTCGCCCTCTGAGCTCCGCCCCCGACTTCGGTGAGCTACGCAGGTCAGCCATCCCCTTTCCTCCTCTCCTCCTTTGTGCCCAACACCTGACCTCCATCTCCTACCTTATCCGCGGCCCACTCGGGTGAACGCCACCGCGACCCCATCTCCGGTCCTCGTCGGGAGGACCAAACCCCAGGCTCGACCGGCGATCGCCGGAGCAAAACCAAACCCAAACCCAAAACCCGTGGGACCCTCCGGCCAAAGCCTTCTCGGGCTTCGATGGAACGCATGTTACCTTCTCCCGCGTCTTCCCCGCGGGGGAGACCGGCCGGGCACCGCCGGCGCCACCCCAAGCCACCGGAGCCGAGCACCCCGCGGCCATGCATGGCTTCCCTTCCTCTTCCACGAGTTGGGTGGGGATCCCATAATGGTCACAAGCGGACTCTAACGAATTCGAAGGTGCCGGGGTGTCTGGGAGACCACAATCCCATGTCCGAGCGGCACGGAGTGGTCGAGAAAATGGTGCCGTAGTGATGGGTTCACAGTGAACCCATTCCTCTGTTTTCCTTTGTTGAAGAAGAAGAGGACAAGGGTGGCATTTCTTGAATTGTTATTAACCCAAACTTAACCCATTAATAACTCAACCCTGAATCCAGACCCGACCCGACTGCACAGCAACCCGACCCACCTTAAGTGCACAGTAGACCCGATCCGAACAGCAGACCAGACCCGACCCGCAGACCCAACCTGATAACACAGACCCGATCCAGCAGTGAACCGGTCTGGTTCACCTGAACCAGACCTTTAAACCGGCCAGAAATTGGTTTAGCCGCCATTTCTTCGTCCGATCTCGGAATCGAACGAAACCAGCGGCATTACGACCGGCTCAGAAAATCCTACCTGTTGGCCATAGTTACGTACAGTAATAATACTGTATAGTATCCCCTTTTATCCATGAACCCGATCTAGTTGGTGCACTGTGGTTTGACCGCCAATTCTCCGTCCGATCTCGGAATTGGACGAAACCAGTGGCATCATGCTCAGATCATCGATGCCGATATATTGAACCTAGTTTGGGACCCTAGAGACCCCTTTAACCTATTGAACCGATCATAGACCGGTTTTCACCGGTTCGACCCTAAAACCTCCGACCGAAGTCGGATTCGAGCGAGACCGGATCCCATGGGTCCCTCATACCTAAACCAACCTTTTTAGAATCCTAGTTTGACTAATTTATGGATGTAACAACTTATACATTTCAAACCATGATGGTCAGTTTCTCCTTCGACGGTACACCGGACCGATAGGCGTGAGGAGCGTGGACTACCGAGCTATTCTCCAGGTGAACATGATTAATTCTATTCTAGTTAGAGTAGATTGTAGTTGTATCTATAAAATAATAAATAAAACCATATGTGGCATAGTATGTCCAATGCATGCAGGTGGGAAACCGGTACTGCATGTGGGAAGTGGGCATACTATCCCTTGCCTCTGAATAGTCATGCATGTAATATTTTGATAGCTGTAACGGTGATTGACTCAACCTAGATTCACAGTAGGATGCATGCAAACAAATAGATACTTGTACTGATTATTTATTAATATTCTGTTGAATGACTGTGTTTGGTGACCATGGTTTGCATGGTGCAGTTGCTATTGAGCAACGAAGACTGGTGGTCTCGGTGGAGAGACCGGTGGTCTCAATGAAGAGACTGATGGTTGTACTTCCTCAATCGAGGTTCTCTTCCCAGAGGGAAGACTCACTACTCACGGGCATGGGTAGGGGACCCGAGTGCACAGGATGGGAGGTGAACCACCGCCTGTGCATAATTCGAATCAAGTAGGTAGGGTCACAGGGTTGGGCAGGCGGTAAAGCCCCTAGTGGCCTAGTAGTCCACCCCTGGGTAATGACCCCGAAAAGCAAAGTGGGCGGGAGTGCCCCGTGGTGAAAGACCAAGCCCCCTTATGGCCATATGGGTATTTCTGGCTTTCCAGGTACACTTGGACCCAGGTTCTGTTGGCAGACTCAGTTAGAAAACTGCCGGTTCACTTTAGGAGTAGGTAGAACTAACATTCGGTGATTAGTTGCATACTTTTAATCTGGATGATTATTTATCTTACATTTACTAGTTGTAGTTGTACCATAGTAGAACTGCCATATTAGCTAGCTGAACTATCTTATTTGCAATATATGTATGTGTATGTTGTCGCCCTCATAGACTTCTAGAAGGGCAGGGTATGACTATGGTTTACCCTAGCTAGTTTAGGGTTAACTGTTCACTGAGTTTACCTAGTAAACTCATCCCGTTGTTGCACACTCTTTTCAGGTATCGTAGATCCTTCTCTGACGCTTCCTAGAGGATCTTAAATAGCTATCGAGAGAGGACACTAGAGCTATTAGCTAATTTTTATTATTTCCAGTTGGTTATGTAATAATTATGGAACTATGTTTTAGATGCTCTAAATAATGCCAGAATCAGTAATGTTTTCCCTGGTAAGCTTCTTCTTAAAGCTTCATGCCCGGTAGGCCTTTCCTCAAGGTCAAGCTATTGGTAGGCTTCTCCTCAAAGCCATCCCCTATTAACTAGTAAATAGTTAATGATAAATTAGTAATAAATAACTAAATAATAAAATTAACCTCGCAACCTTATAACATTGACTTACCCTTAAAACCCCATCACCCCCGGGTTTGACTGGTTTACCCTTATAGTCAGATCCGGGGCGTGACAAGAGCAGTACTAGGATGGATGACCATCATAGGAAGTTCTCGTGCGAGCACGGGCAAAGCGGACAATATCTTGTGTGTTTGGAACGGATGTTACAGAACTAGTGGGTAATAAGTCAAGCTCAGAGGTACGTGGTTAATTTATCTAGAAACAAACTTAATCCTATAGGTATCGGGATTAGATTTAGGGCTTGAGTGGGTGCGGGTCCCAACTTTAGTGCATTAGGGTTGCGACACACCTTGCGCAACCCATTAGTAGACCTAAGTCACGTGGGAGACCAAAAGAGGAAAGAGGTCTGCGGTGTACAGGGGTTAAAGGGGGGGTGTTGATCCTCTCTTCCAGCCCATCCGTGTAAAACCTTAAGGTGAGAGAGAGAGAGAGAGTAGAGAGAAAGAGAGATCGCAACAAGTGCAATCCCCCCTCCCCTTTGGCTCGTTCGTAGATACTCGAGAGGAGAAAGAGAGGGAGTCGAACAAGTGCGACCCCTCTCCCACCTCTCTCGTCCGTTCTCTTCCTTTTTTGAAGGCGAACAAAGAGAAGAGATGGCTGCGATCAGCTACAGCCCCTCTCCCCTTCTCATTAGGATTTTTCGGCTTGCAAAAGAGGAAGAGAATATCCGGCCTACGTTTCTCCCCTTCTCTTGGGGTTTTCGTTTTTTCTTAGATTGCAATAGAGAGGATTTTACGGCATTTCGATCCCTCTCTTGTCTTGTTGATCTTATGGGGGTCTCTACGGGGTTTTCGATCGCCAAGAAGAACCGGAGTTTAAGGCTTCCACGTGGGATCATCGGATCTCGTCGCTCGCTGCATCTTTCTCCATCGAGCTTAGAATCTCACCCGAGGAAAATTCGTCTGCATCAATTCGATCTATTGCAGATCGTTATCACCTAGCGAATTATGACTGGAGGTACGTTTCGATCCACCGCTTCCACATAAGGTCTTTATGTTTATCGTTTTTAAAGCTATTGGACACGCGATCTAGTGTATCAATTTGCTTCTGTGTAAAATAGTTCTTACAATTTTGAGATATTTTTTTCATTATTAAGTAATAAAAATTTAGGAGGAGACGAATAACAACACTCATCCGACTCAAAACTATTAATTAAAGGTCTCATTAATTGCCAACAACACTCAGATGCAGGGTCGACTGTTAGGTAGATCGACAAAACGAGGAAATTGATGCTCTGCCAACCTGTTTTGCCAACTTGACATGGCATCCAATCGCAGCCGTTTGCTTCACGGCCGACAAGGGAAGGGACTGCTATGATTGGGTGCTACGTCTGCCGAATAGCATTGGTCACACTAATAATACACAAACAGGGAAAATGTTATATAGCAAACCTTATGCCAACTTTTAGTTGCCAACTTGACGTGTTATCATGACCGTCCGTTGCAACCTACTGATTCCAACTATCAAACAAATGGACCATAGTGATCGAATGCCACGTTAAGTTGGCAATCAAAAGCATCTCTCTCTCTCTCTCTCTCTCTCTCTCTCTCTCTCTCTCTCTCTCTCTCTCTCTCTCTCTCTCTCTCTCTCTCTCTCTCTCTCTCTCTCTCTCTCTCTCTCTCTCTCTCTCGGGGAATTAGCGGTCCGTCCCTAACCAAAAGATCAACTAGCCTAAAGGACAACCAAATTGCAAGAACAAAAGTATCTCTT
This sequence comes from Chamaelirium japonicum, assembly GCA_947650365.1. Taxonomy (NCBI): domain Eukaryota; kingdom Viridiplantae; phylum Streptophyta; class Magnoliopsida; order Liliales; family Melanthiaceae; genus Chamaelirium; species Chamaelirium japonicum. Next base: position 23,256,416 of record OX393550.1, on the reverse strand, counting down.
ATTACACTTCAAATATAGTTTTTATGCCATTCCTATTTAAAACTTAACTTAATCTTAAACCCTAAGATCTATAGGTCATGGGATGAACCCCAGACCTAGCTACTTCTAAATCTAAACCTAACCCGAATCAAACCCCTTCGTCCTCCCGTGGTCTCTCGTCTCTGATTCTTGTGCTTGCTGCCGCTGCCACCTTCGCTACTCATGAACGCATTCGGCACCGCTGCTCTAGAAAAATAGGAGAAAAAAGAGACGTTGAGGAGTGAGGACATTATGGTTCTTTAACAGCCCTTTTCACCGAACGGATCTCTTGACACAGGGACCTTAGGTGAAATGGATTCTTTTGCCCATCCTTTTGATCCACCAATATGTTATCAGTTGTCAGGGACCATAGAGCATCTCCATGGGCCTCACTTCGCTGGCTCCCTTTGCTCGATTGAATGAGTGACGTGACAGAAATGACCTCCAACGGCCTCGCTTCGCCACTCGCTAAGCCAGCGAAACGAAGCGAACAGAAATCTACTCGCCTACTTGAGTGAGGCCTCCGCCACTCCCTTGGCTGGGTTCCACATGTCACTATCACCCATGTGATCTTGCAGAATCAATCGAAGTCCTTGTCTAGGAAATAAAGATCATCCATTTTCATGGCAGGCCTGTATGTCAGCATCACCCTGTCATATTTGTATAATCAATCGGAGTCGTTGCTTTTAGAAAATCGAGACCATCCATTTTTTATGTAGGAAATGGGGAGGGAGGCTCTAGGAGTAGGAGTGGAACAAAATTCCACTTTTTTTTTATGTTAGTACGGGTTATGTTAGTACGGGTGAGTATGCTTTTTTTTTTTTTTTTGGGATAAATTCACATAGACCCCGGTAGTTTGGCTGATTAGCACTTACACTCCCTCATGTTTAAAACCCTACTAATTTCCCCCTATAGTTTGAAAAGCCACAGGGATGGATGGGGGGGGGGGGGGGGGGGGCGATCGCCCTCCCTAGATTCGAAAGAGATCGAACCCCTTATTATAGTAGTATTAGCTAGGATTATTTTAAAATTATATAAATTCGCCTGCCCTGAATTTTTAACAAAATTTAAGATCTCGCCTCCCCAAAGATTTTTCTAATATCCCCCCCTCCCCCCCCTCCCCCCCCCCCCCCCCCCCCCCCACACACACACATACACACACACTCCCAAGGTTCGATTCCTGGATCCGTCCCTGAAAAGCCATACACATAGACCCCCTCTGGAGGGGGTGCAAGTGATGTATTTTTCAAACTATAGGGGGGCATTTGTAGGATTTTAAACGGGAGACTTAGCGATAGTTCTTTTAGCAGTTGTTATATTAGCTACAGAACATACCACGTTTCAATATTGCACCAAGTCCCACCCGAACTTTGCATGCTACAACAAGTCCCTCGTACTTATTTACCCCCTCACGTGCTACAGATAGAGTATCCATTCGTCTCCAAAAAGAGTATCCATTCGCTGGTTTGACGATATGCATGTAGCGGTTGCTACTATGATTTCGCTATAGCTGCTACAGTGATTTCACTGTCGTTGCTATAGTGAAATCACTGTAGCAAGAGTATCAATTCGATTTGGCAAGAGTATCAATTTAGCGAATTGACCGTTGCTACAGTGATTTCACTGTAGCAAGAGTATCAATTAGCCGAATGGATACTCTTTCTGAAGACTAAATGGGTCCTCTTAATACAGTGAAATCACTGTAGCAACCGCAACATGCACAATGTCACCCGATGAATAGATACTCTTGCTGATGACGAATGGATACTCTTTCCAGACACGAATGTATACTCTTGCTACAGTATTTTCAATGTAGTAGCTACATTGAAATCACTGTAGCAATCGCTACATGTATTGTGTTAATCGGTAAATTGATACTCGATCATGCCAAAGACGCATGGATACAATGAAATCACTGTAGCAATCGCTATATGTATTGTGTTAATCGGTTTGGCCCACGTGGGGGAGGGGACCGACAGGTGGCGATGCGAGGAGAGAGGGAGGCGGTCGTGCACCTGATATTGATGTGCAACCACCGGACATCACAGATGGGATCTGTGGATAAACATGCCAACGGTTAAGGCCACCTGTGCTTAATAATTCTGTAATGACCCGGGAGATTCGAAATGTCTCCTGCATGGTGTGTGGCTCTTATTTGGAATCCACGTGTTGTTACCGTTATCATCATAGTCAATGGATGGTGATGATGAGAGAATCTACTTGATGATCTGTCCTCCCACAGTCACATAGATTTTTTTTTTTTTTTGGTATAAAAATTCATTGACCCACATATCAAATTAATCCCTACTTTGTGACCGAGGTCATCCACTTCTCACCCGTTGATGAGAGGTTGCATGTTCGACTCCAAGCTCCCATAGAAAGTATGGAGAAAAAGAAACGAGGTATGGCCACGGGGTGAGCAAGTTATCTCCCGGCAAAGATTCGATCCTTGCCTTCCAGTGTGGATACCTGCGTGTTGTACAAGTAGTGCAACTTTGACCACCAACGAAAAATTTTGTTCCAACCAGGGGCGTGGCCATAAATTTCTTTTCGACTAGGCTGAAACTAATTTTTTTTTTTTACAATGAAACTTTTACTTTATAAAGAAGTACTAAGCAAAAGTTTTTAAGCGACGGTACTAGAAATTATATTAATATAAAAAAAAGTTAATTACATTTTGTCCCCCTGAGTTTTAACTCAAAAACATTTAACACCCCTGTAGTTAAAAAACTACATTTTGCCCCCCAGAGTTTTAACTCAAAAACATTTTAACGCCCCTATAGTTAAAAAAACTACATTTTGTCCCCCAGAGTTTTAACTTAAAAACATTTAACCCCAGTAGTTAAAAAACTACATTTTGCCCCCCATTAAAGTCAAATAAAAATTACAAAATGAGAGATATTAAGTAGCTGACAAAAGGAGTATTGTGCTAACTTTTCAAACTTTAGGGAGCGTTTTGGAACAAAGTAAACTATAGAGGGGTTAAGTGTTTTTGACGGCAAACTCGGCCGGGCTATAGCCCGACTGAGCCAACTATTAGACCCCGCCCATGGTTCCAACAGGCTATTGGTCTAGTGGTACTTCCTCTCTCCCAGGTTGGAGAGGTTTCATGTTCGACTCACGGTATGGATAGTATGGAGCGAACTTTTTCTCAAATCTAATGTGCCTTCATTGCGAATGCGAATCTTGATCGCTGATGTTATGTTCATGGGAATAATTAGCAAGGAAAAATTAAGTGTAAGTCAATTATATACAAATAATACCCAATTGAGTAGTATTTTGTATATTTGAGTACCATGCAGTTAAAATCATTGTAGCTGCTACATCGAATTTCGTCGTGGCTGCTACTACAATGAAATCATTGTAGCAATGATACTTAATTATATGTAAATAATACTTAATTTAATTGGGTATTATTTTGTATATATAAGTACCATTTAAAATCATTATAGGAATTTTGAGTACCTTTTTGTATAGGCTGAGTACCAATTAACATGATACTCAATTATATGAAAAATGATACTCAGTGCTATAGTAATTTCATTGTTGAAAATTGAGTTTCATTTTCATATAATTGGATATCATTTTAAATAAATGTAGCAAGTTATAGTGAAATAACTATAGTAGTATAGGGAATTCACTAAATTATATGAAATGATATTCAAAGCTACATTGATTTTAAAGTAGGAAATTGAGTATCATTATTATAAACTTAAGTATTATTACTACAATGATTTCACTGTAGTAAAGTGTTCTTAGCAGCAACGACAAAATCACTATAACAGCTACAATGATTTCATTGTAATTGCTAAAGTGAAATCACTGTAGCAGCTATAGTGATCCCACTATTTGTTTCAAAACTTGATGTTTTATATGGATCAAGGGCAGTTCTATAGGCAATGGTAGCTTTGGTGAATTCGATAACTTACCCTGACCATTTTAGTATTTTTGTAATCAATTAAGTTGTTGCAATTAATATGTTGAAATATAGATCTGGGTTAAGAGTATAAAGTTATTGGGACCTATCCTAAAACGAAATTGTTAAAAAGGACTGATTGCTATTCGCCCCAATTAATAAATGTAGTTGTTGTATCTCTCGTTTCGATCTCAGGACCTCTTTGAGCCCTTGCATTAGCGCCATGTCTTTGATCGTCTGGCCAGCCCAACAAAAAGAAAAAAAAAACATAGAACAAAAAAATTTGTTCCCAACTTTGAGCTTAAAATTAGCAACGACAAAAGAAAAGTGATTGAGCTATTTTTTTTTATCTTACGACTACTACGGAAAAAAGTAAAGGATTTCAAGCAGGACCTGAAACTAATCAAGGTAGAAACATAACGCTTCTCTTTAATAGCAATATCCGACGGTATGCAGAGAGTAAAAAGATCATCAAATTGATCATCTCATCAAAAATCTATAGCAGGTTCATCATCCTCTGACCAAAAAATCATTTTGCGCTTGAAATCTATGTCTTTTTTTAGCTTGTAGATAATCTTGTATGTTATATCTATGGAAAGACGATCCACCTCAGGCAAAAAAAAAAATCATCAAATTTTAAAACCTCTAGCAGCCTTTTCTAAAACCTTATTTCTTAGCAAAAGTTGAAGAGAAAAATGGCATTATCATTTCATTTATATATACCTATATATACAACTTTACATATAAAGCTCCCTTTTGGCCTTCTTCTCACTTTTTTTTTCTTTTTTTTTAATTATTTGTATCATCCCATTTCTCTTTTTTTTTTGTTGAGGTCTAACTAAAGGAGGGGGGTCAAGACGTTGAGCAGGGAGACTCTGGCGTTGACCAGTCGCCTGAACACCCCCTCGCTCTTCTCCTCCAACGCCCCCATGCTCTCCTCCAACGCCTCCAGCCTCTGCAACGCGCCCCGCCTCCACTTCTCTCCCTCCTCCTTTCCCTTCCCCAGTAGCGGGGCCACCACCCGACACCGCGACCACCGCGACGCCGGTGCTAACGTGGCGGAAGACACGGTCGCGATCCCCGAGAACACCGCCGCCGACGCCGACGCCGTCAGAGCGGTCACCTCCCTCATGATCCCGGACAGCTCCGCCTCGGCCGCGTCGCTGGCCTCGAGCGCCGCGGCCGCGGACTGAGACCTCGCGACGTCCCGGGCGGCGGACGCGAGCCGGGCCAGCTCCTTCTCGGCCCGCCGCTGGGACTGCACGCAGGAGGCGACCCGGGCCTCGTCGCACCGGCGGATCGCGGCCTGGGTTGCCGACTGGTGCTGCCGTAGGGCCACGACGGAGGAGCGGAAGGTGCCGTGGGCGTCGGCGAGGCGGAGGTAGTTGTCGAGGAGCCGCTCGGCCCATCCGGCGCCGGCGCGGCGCCGGAGGAAGTCCTGGGACTGGGGGAGGTGGAGGAGGTCGTGAAGGGAGGCGTGGAGGTGGTCCAGGCGGGCCAAGCCGTCGACGATCCAGGCGGGTGAGCCGGCCGGCTGGGACTGCCAGGATCTAAGGCTCCGGATGTCGTCGTCGAGCTGGGTGACGACGGGGTGGAAGCGGCATGGGAGGCTGGTGGACCGCAGGTGCTGGCGACGGTAGCTCTCCGGGGCGGAGGAGCCGCTGTGCCGCCGGGGGCTTAAAGGGGAGGAGAAGGAGAGGGTGCGGCGGAAGCCGGAGACCATCGTGCCGAACTGGTGTTTGTTCCTTGGCTTCAATGAATTGAGCGGGTGATGATTGTTCCCACGGGGAGGGTGAAGGGGTTTTAAAGGGTGAGCCGGGGGTGCGCACGGGCGGGTCGAGGCGCCAGGGCGGGGGGCTGGATCCGCGAATAATGACAGGCTGGGGGATCCCCTGTGGGCTCCATAGCTCCATACTGACCGGGGAGGGGACACCACGTGGAGGCGGCACGTGTAGTCCCTGGAGATGGGAACCACCGCGCACCGCCCTGATACGGACGTTCAAGCCTGCCCATTGTGTCATTCATTGTTAGGGGGGGGGGGGGGGGGTGGGGTTGTCTATATTCATTGGACCAAAGTTAGGTCTTGATATGTTATGGGGGCCATAAAAGAGTTGGGCTCTACCAACGGGCTCTTGGCCAGGTCCAGGTGGTCGTTTCTCTCTCCTATGTTGGAAAGGCACCCTGTTCGACTTCTGGTATGGACATCGTGGGACGAACTTTTCCTCAAGGACGTTGTGTCTTGTTTGCGTGTGCGGATCCTGACTGTCGATGTCATGTTTACAAGGTTATAGAATTAATAAATAACAGTTGATGTCTCCCTCTGTTTTGATCTCCGAACCTCTTTGAGATCTTGCTCTAGCGCCCTGTCCTATGATTGTCTGGCCGGTCGAGAAAAAAAATAAAAAAGTTAGGTCTTGATATCAAATAGAATCAATTTTTTTTGAGAGTCGGTGCATCGTCTATGCTTAGAGCAGAAGATAGATCGATGTTAGAATCCTACCGTGCCTAGGGGTGGCAATGGGTCGGGTCGGGTCGTGTTCGTGTCGTGTCTAGTCGGGCTCGTGTCCAAAAACACCAGACCCGGACCCGACCCGTTTAACTAATCGTGTCTAGATCCTAAACCCGTACCCGTCCCGCTAATAAACGGGTAGACCCGATAAGACCCGTTTATCACCCGGGACTATTCAGTTGACCCGATCCGACCCAATCCGACTCGACCCGACCTGACCTGACCTGAAAGACCTGCTGGTATTATATATTATAGTATCGGATTGCGGGTAGACCCGACCCGACACGACCCGTTGAATACTAAACGGGTCTTCCCAGGTCTACCGTGTCCAGACCCTAAACCCGGACCCGACCCGTTTATTAAACGGGTCTATCGTGTCGACCCGTTTACGACCCAAACCCGTTTAGCCCTGACCCAGACCCGCTAACTTCGTGTCGGGTCATATCGGGTCTGCCGTGTCGGGTCCGAAATTGCCAGCCCTAACCTTGCCTGCAGTACTCCCACAAATGAGCACACATAAACCGACTATATAAAGGCGAGAGATAAGTCAGGCACAAGAGCGAGATGGAGCCCACTGATTTCGATTACACAACCTTCTAGATGAGGAGGCATGTGCTTTGCCACTGGGAATCTGGGATACAACCACAATCATAAATGGAATCGCTTAATGTGGACGAATATGTGGATTTCATATATGTAGGCAAAAATTGGTCTAAACATGTATTACGTGATCGTGGGATATGATCAGCCATAAGATTCACATCAACCATCGGACGAGCATGCCATACTTTTATGTGGTTCGACGTGGCTATGTGTTCGCGAGACTATTTTTTTTTTTTTGAGAACCCCTCCTAAAGGAGGGAGGGTTTGGCGGACCCCAACCAGAAGCCATTAAAACTAATTCAGGATACCGTTACAAAAACAGAGTGCCTCCTCCCCTAGTTTATCTAGCCAAGGGCTAATCCAAGTTCTGAAGAGGGAATACACCGACTGTCGCAGCTTCTCCTGCCCTGCAGATTTGGTATTGAAAATCTGGTTATTCCGTTCCAGCCAGATGACCCACACGATCGCCATGACCAAAATATCCCACGGCTTCCGGATCCCCATCGGGATTCTTCTCTTTCTCCAAGAGCTCCAAAGGCCCCTGAGAGTCCTAGGGTGCGAGGATATCCCTGCCTTACCTTCGAAGTGGTCCCACAGTTGCCTGGCAAAAGGACACCCGAGCAGCAGGTGCGATGCCGTCTCCTCGTTCGATGTGGCTATGTGTTCGCGAGACTTAGTCGGCAATAATCTTCTTGTATTTTTAAAATGATAAGATTATAAACTTACCTTTCTATCTATGTAATATTTCAGGGTTTTTTGGGGGATTAGTGGTTATTAATTCTTTAGAGAACATAAGCGCAGAAGATTCGATTATGAATATTGGGGGTATGAGTGAGACATATTAACTTAATTTACAACAACAATTAAATATTTTTAAAAAAAATTTCACTCGACGACTACTATATTTTGTAGGTTTACAATAAGCAAATGTTCAAGTCAAATGACACATTTTTTATACATGCCTTCCATAAGTACTCCAACACTTTTATTTTTTGTTTAATAATTTAAAATAACTTTTTAAGTATTCCAAAATTTTAAATCGGTGGAGGATTGTTGAATGCGATTCAAATATTTAAATCCTAACAAATTTAACATGAAATTTGGTTTTGTTACACCCAAAGATCAAAAAATCAAAATATTTCATAAAATTTTACGTAATATTTAAATAAATAAAATATTTATGTTCTTCAGTTACTCTAAGTTGTTTATGTAAATAAGCAAATACCCCCTATTTGATTTCAATAAATCTATCCCAAAATATTTTTATGACGTCCAAGCCTAAATCCGGCCCAAATTAAGCCCATATTTCTAGCATGGCATATGCCTAAATCTTCTTTCTTTCTCTCCTAATCATACGACAAAAATGAAAAAAAGCATTGATTTTGATAGTCATTAATAATTTATGTGAAGTGATGCTCCTAAATTCTTAGGGAATGGTATTTTCAAATTAGACGTGTAAAATTATATATGTATTGTATATAAAAAATATTAGAAGTAAAATTATACATGTGTTAAATCTGTATCTTTTAGGTCGATCGATTGCATCTTGTTCTTTTACTAGTGCATGCCCGTGCCTGTCAGCACTGCAGCGGGCCGCCTTCGGCAGCAAGACACCCTCTGGGCATCACCACCTCCACCAACACCATTGTATTCGCGCGGCAACACATTTGACCGCCTTCGACAACAAAACAATTTCGGCGGCAACACCGGCTAGCTCAATGGCATCATGACAAAGTGATGAATATTCTCATGTCGAGTCGATGGAGGATGCACAGCTCATTTGGAGATTTTTTGAAAATTAATAAAAAAAAAAATTTGTGGAATTCGATCGAGAAATCAAATCATCGGATCAGTGCATCGCATAATTCGAACCAGAGAAGAACCTCGAACATTCTACGGAGCTTAACGGCGTATGATGGTGGCTTGCGAATGTGGCACGGAGAACACCCATGCCTGCCACCATTTGTCTCTCCTCTATTTCTTTCTTTCCTTTTTCTTCTCTTTCTCTTCTCTTTATTTTCTTTTACTTTTCTTTCTTTTTTTGTTTCTTATTCCTGTGTTCATCGCACCCGACTTAACCCATTTCAACCTTGCGCAACTCATATGCAAACTAACCGTCCAAACCCAACCAGCCATGCATGTCCAAAATATCCACACAACTCAACCCATGCATGTTAATCCAAGAACTCGAGTCCCTCGCATCCAGCTCTCATCCGAGACCCCCTTGGGATTCTCTCTCTAATCCGAGCTGATACCCGATCAGCGAAAAAAATTTCAGCACAACCTGCGTATGCTAGCTACAACCGTTGCCCAGCGCCTATTAGTACACTCCAAGTATTAGGGGCCACTACCCCCTTGTGTTGGGGCCTGTATATCATGTGTCTTGAATCGCAGTGGGCCTCGCGATTGTAGCGTACGCATGATGTGCTGAAAATTTCCACCCCGATCAGTAACCCACACATCCCCATCTTCGAGCCATGAATGCAGACGTGTCCTTTCTCTCATTCGAATCTCTCTCTCTCTCTCTCTCTCTCTCTCTCTCTCTCTCTCTCTCTCTCTCTCTCTCTCTCTCTCTCTTCTTCCTTATTAGATAGAAGATCAGAGGAAGAGAGAGACAAAGAGAGAGACGAAAAGAGGGAGATTGGGGGAAGAGAGAAACGGAGTGTCTTGTCTAGCCACGTTCCTTTTTATATAGTCAACTTTTTGTTCCATTTTATCCTAATCAGCATGTAGACCGTTGTGCTTAGTTTGTGTAGACTGTCTATTGGGATGTTGTCGCTTGCCGACACTTTCTTCGTGTGTGGTCGCAGGTGGTGGACTTTGTGATGCTGGACGATTTGGATGTTGCTATGTGAGCGTCCCCTCGTGCGATCGTATGACGGGGTTGTCGGTGACCTCTGTCCAGTTGAGTATAAATTTGCACGTGGTCATCATAAAGTCCATTCGATTGGAGCGGTACTGAATAACGCAACTTCACGGTGAGGAATAGGGGATCGATTCCAGGACCCCGCATAAACTCGAAGCATGGCATGGATCATCATTCCATTGATACAGATGGACGGTGGATATCGAAGCCGGGGAGGAGCTTAATGTTGGCTGCTTTCTCTAGATCCGACAACCACGACTAGATCGATGGGTTCATTGATGTGGTCTTTGCATATAAGTAAGCACAATTGGACGACTGTCATCGCACCATTGGGTTATTAGGAGCTAATATGGTTTGCATGGCCAAAAGATTTATGGGATTCTCTCTCTCTCATTCCTTTTATGACCTTCATTGCTAGTATGCTAATATGGTATTAATGGGATTTATGCACAACTAAGAGAGGGAGCTAATATGGTAATAATCATTTAACGACCATGCAATAGATTAATTTTTGGGATTTGCTCTCTTTCTTTCTCTTTCTCTCTCTCTCATCCCTCTTTATGGATCTTCCTTGCTAGTATGTTAATATGGTATTAATAGGATATATGCATAATGAACAGAGGGACCTAATATGGTAATAATCATTTAATATGAGATACTTTTTCTATCTTTCTCTTTGTATGTTGAACGGTAATGCAAGAGAACGATTTATGGGATTTGTCTCTTTCTCTCTCTCATCCCTCTTTATGATCTTCATTTTTTTCTAAAATTTTTAAAAATAAAAGTGAATAATTGAATCTTGATCGACGGCCGGATTTGCCTATTTTTGTCTTGTCAGTTATTTTCCTTTTATCTAGTCAGCTTTTGGTTCCATTTTGTCATAATCAGCACAAAACCGGCGTCCCTTGTTATATAGATTTATTCCTAACTCAATATAGGAGGACTTCATCAATGGAATACACAGTTGAAGTAAACATACACATCTTCCATGAGGAGGCAAGTTCTTTATCAGATGAACACCTCTCTAATCATCGGCCATTTTTTCAGATACACTCGTCGATGTCTGATCAGTCGTCCGTCAGTGGTATCCGTGCGCACATATCAGTGACTTGCACTATCAGCCCTTATTCCATCAATGGATTTACTTGTTTTTTAGTTAAGGAAAGAAAAATTAGTAGGAAACGAAGAAATGATCAAGCACACAAACTATTACTTAAACATCACATTGAAGACCTCCAACAATTATAACAAGAATTATATATATATATATATATATATATATATATATATATATATATATATATATATATATATATATATATATATATATATGGGGACGGGGAGCCTGGACCTCAGGTGCAGCGTGAACGCTGCACCTAAGCCCGGATGCCTGACACCTGTAAAATCCGGCCGAAATCCCGACCGCATAAGCCCCCTTCGCGACCAACTGTTCGGGCATTTTTTCAGTCGTCCGATCGATCGAATCGAACGACCGAAATCCCGACCGCATAAGCCCCCTCCGCGACCAACTGTTCGGGCATTTTTTCAGCCATCCGATCGATCGAATCGAACGACCGAAATCCCGACCGCATAAGCCCCCTCCGCGACCAACTGTTCGGGCATTTTTTCAGCCGTCCGATCGATCGAATCGAACGGATGGCATTTGCCTGAGCCCGCTGTTACTGTGGCGGCCACAGTAACAGCCCGGGTGAATCCCGTCCGTTCGATTCAGTAGATCGGGCGGTTGAAAAAAAATTCGCGATTACTGTAGCGGCTACAGTAATCGCGAGAATGATTTCAACCGTCCGATCGATTGAATCGGGCGGTTGAAAAAAAATTCACGATTACTGTAGCGGCTACAGTAATCGCGAGAATCCTTTCAGCCGTCCGATCGACTGAATCGAACGAACGGGATTCACCCAGGCTGTTACTGTGGCCGCCACAGTAACAGCGGGCTCAGGCGAATGCCGTCCGTTCGATTCGATCGATCGGACGGTTGAAAAAATACCCGAACAGTTGGTCACGGAGGGGGCTTATGCGGTCGGGATTTCGGCCGTTCGATTCGATCGATCAGACGGCTGAAAAAATGCCCGAACAGTTGGTCGCGGAGGGGGCTTATGCGGTCGGGATTTCGGCCGGGTTTTACAGGTGTCAGGCATCATCCGGACTCAGGTGCATCAGACGGCTACGGTGAGGTGCCGCACTTACCGCATGCCGCATTATAGCATCTCTCTCTCTCTCTCTATATATATATATATATAATAAAATACGGCGTGCGGTGTGTGTGGTACGTATCGCACTATAGTTATCTGATGTATCCGCTGCGTGCGTGCATCGCATGCAGCTGTGCATCAGATGACTACGGTGTGACTCCGCACGTCGCACGCAGTGGATGCATCAGACGGCTGCATGCGTAGAGAGAGACCTTTTTAAAAGGTGGGATGGAGGGAGAGATGCATGCGGGGAGAGAGAGACCTTTCAAAAAAAAAAAGAAGAGAGAGAGAGGTGAGAGAGGGGGGGGGGGGGGGGGGGGGGGGGGCATGCGTGCGCTGAGATCTGGATGTGCAACCACCGGACATTACAGATGGGATTTATGGATAAACGTGTCACCGGCGGTCACGGCCACCTGGACTTTATAATTATCTAATCCATCGGAGATTCGAGATGTCCCCCTGTGTCGCGCGTGTCCTCGATCTGTGGAGTCCACGTGTTCCAATCTTCCTCCTAGGTCAATGGATGACGAGGGAATCTGGTTGTTATCAAATGGGACGTGCGAATTATTGGGTGGTCATTGCCCTTTGAGCCGGTGATTCATGCCCAAAGAGCATGATGCACACATAAGCACAGACAAAAAAAAAAAAATCTGCCATCAAGGATTTAAAATGGGAAATTTTATTCATACCCCAAAAATCTGTAATTAGCCCCCGTATCCCTAGCGTTTCTCAATAACTTACTCAACAATCCTTTAATACCAACAATGCCCTTTATTTTATACCCCAAACCCCAAAGCCCCTGCTCAGCGTCTTTTGTACCCCAACCCAACCCAATGTTCCTTTAAACTTAGCCCCGCCCAACCCGTCGGGTTGTGCGGGGTGGGTTCGGGTTAACCCGCCCAAAGTCGGGTTGGGTTCGGGTTGGCCCGCCCAAGTTGCAGCTAGGGGTGGCAATGAGTCGTGTCGTGTCTAGTTTCGTGTCGTGTCCAAAACCCCTAGACCCGGACCCGACCCGTTTAACTAATTGTGTCTAGATCCTAAACCCGTACCCGACTCGCTAATAAACAGGTAGACACGATAAGACCCGATAAGACCCGTTTACCACCCGGATCTATTCAGTTGACCCGATCCGACCCAATCCGACTTGACCCGACCTGACGCGAAAGACCCACTGGTTTTATATATTATAGTATCGGATTGTTCGTAGACCCGACCCGACCCGACCCGACATGACCTATTGAATACTAAACGGGTCTTCCTGGGTCTACCGTGTCCAGACCCTAAACCCGGACCCGACCCGTTTAATAAACGGGTCTATCGTGTCGACCCGTTTACGACCCGAACCCGTTTAGCCTTGACCCAGACCCGCTAACTTCGTGTCGGGTCGAGGAGAAATGATTCGGGTTGGGCTCGGATAAGCCCGCCCAAATTCGGGTTGGGTTCGGGTTGGACTCGGGTTGGGTTCAGGTTGGCCCGCCCAAGTTGCACTCTACTTGTGCCTTCAAGTATCAGCCAACTGCATGGGGTTTATTTAAGAGTGGGGTGTATTCAAGAGTGCATATAATTGGGGTATATTTAAGGGGGTATGTGTTTGATTGGGGTATAATCAAGTTGGGGCGGGCCATTTAACTGGGGTGTATTGAAGGTGGGGTGTAAGGGGGAAGGGTATTTTTGGGATAAGAATGGGGTATGAAAAAAAAAAATGGGGTGTATTCAAGTTTCTTGAAAATGGGGGCTAATTACAGATTTATGGGGTATGAATAATATTTCCCTTTAAAATTTTACTAACAGAGATTACAATACTCGGGATTGTTGAGGTCAACCACAAATCTATTGATCGAGATTGTAATTGAGTCATGAAACGCATACATTGGAATTGAAGATGCAAAGATCCACCGATCCATGGCAATGTGATGCTCTTGTGTTGTCGTCTTCCGAAGATTCGATGAGTCCTTTTTAACCCCTTGGATTCATAAAGGCGGCTCTAATGACGTGCGTTGGGAGCAAGGGCGGATCTAGGAGTTGGCTCGGCCGGGCTACAGCCCGGCCGATATTTAGTTAAAAACTAATCATTGTCATAGCTGACCCAGCCCAGCCTAGTCTCGCCCCACAGCTAGCCCAGCCCACCCTTCAACCCAGTTCTCATCTCACGACTCGAGGGTTTTAAACCCGCTCGGTTTCTTTAGGGTCCGACATCCCCAGAGTTCATCCCATGGCCCATGGTCGACCAGTTCCGACGCCCAAGGGTGCCATGTGGCTCATGTTGGAAATATATCCATGGTAGAGGCCCACAGCGGAAGCAAAGTGAAGGTCCGAGGCCCGGGAGCGGTGTGCGTTACATATCAAAATTTTCATCGAAACGATCTACATATGCGTATATGAATCTAGCATGACAACTACGCGAACCCCTAATGTCGATCTAACGTGAAAGAACAATCTAGCATGCATGCATGTTCTAGTTATGTTAGATCTACTTGTTAGAGATCATACCTGCGTGCGGATTTTTTCACCGCGACAAATTTCTTCTTTGTCGATGGAGACGGGCTCGGATCTGCTCAATATAGCTTCGGTGCGATGGCCATAACTTTCTGCTCCGAACTCCAATTGGGCTGAAATTTGGACTGCAGGTAGCCAACTTCGAGACGCAACTTTTACAACAAGTTTCACGTCGTTTGGACTTCTGTAGCTCCCGGAATCATAGAAATAATACTGATTTTCTGTGCAGATTCTGGACAGCAAAAGGTTGCGGAAGATGCCTTCTAGTTCACCCGATCTCACACGATGCACGGCACCTCGTCGATGGATTTCTGAGTGCCTCCTTACGACGAGCTTTCTGTGGCGAACCCAGAATTTTTCCTCAGGGGGGGGATAATTATTAAAAAGTAACTACAATCACTGTCTCACAGTCAAAGGCTTCGACAGGCGGCGTGACAACGTCCCTACCCTTCCTTCGATCGCGCAGATAAAGACCTATTAGGATTTTGCCTCTAGTGAAGGAGAATTTCGATCGTCAGAGTCATTCGAAAATTTGGAACTATAATTGGCCAACTCAATCAAGGTGCACAGTTTGTAAATAATAGACCAGATCCTTTTCTACTGGGAGGAGGGGGGTCGGGGGGATATATTTCATACATATCCCCAAAAACCTATAAATAGGCTCCGATTCACACTCAATTCTTATTCACTAAGGGCCATGGGATGAACTCTATGGGGATGGGTGCACGTGCGCGGGAGGTGGCAGATCGCGGTAGGTGTCGGTCGGACAGTGGTGGCCGTGGTGGGCGTCGGTGGCCGGCAAACGGCGAGGTCGGGCCGTGGGTCACCGATACTGGCGGCGATGGGTGGCCCATGTGGCGGTGGGGTGGTGGTTGGTGGCATTACGGTGGATATTGACTGGTGGGGGGTGATGGCTGATGGGGGTGGTGACGATTGGTGGTGGCCACCTCCATGTGAAGTTGGCTACTAAAAGTTGACTATGATTGTTTTATGAGTAAATTAAACTTTGCTTCCCTCCCTCCTGAAGTTTAGTTAAATCAGATAAAAATTACAAAATGAGGAAATCAAGTAATTGACGAAAGGGGTATTGTGCTAAAATTTCAAACTTTAGGGAGTGATTTGGAACAAAATAAACTATATGGGGGGTTAAGTGTTTTTGAGCTAAACTTCAAGGGGGTAAGTGTAACTTTTTTTCCCAAATTTAGGGGGGGCTTCAGCCCCCCTCTGGGCCCTATGTGGGTCAAGCGAGGGAGAGAGAGACGAGAGAGGAGATGAGAAGAGAGGAGAGGGGGCAGCTAGGGTTTCCCATGGCTTGGGCCGGCCCTAGAGCTTGCATGGCCTCATAATTTCGTCCCCCCCTCTCTCCCTATGCCTTATATAGGGCCGGCCTTATCCTTATGGATAAGCCTAGCGGATAATGGTTGATTGATTCAAATCTTCTCCCTATATATCTCTTCTTTATCTCTGTCTTTTCCTTGTTTTCGAAAACGGTCAAAACCAGCCCATTTTCTGCGCCTCATGACCGACCCTTTCATCGGAGACAACAACCTCCTGAAACTAATGGGGCCGGCCTTGACCAGTCTCTCAACACTTAGGGTCGGCCCCCTTAGTACATAGTGGCGCATGGTATGACCAAAACGCCCTTATGTCACTAGTTGGCCGTTCCTCGTGTACGAGACTTTGCAAGGCACACATAAGTGAAGTGCACTAGTGATTTCACTATTCTCTGAGGTTCCCGTAGGGTGCCCCTAGTGAAGTCAACTAGTCAACTCGCAACATGTCCCGGTGCATCGCACCCATGTGGCAAAGTCCACTTATGGCAAGGAATTGTTACATGCGTCTCTGCACTAACCTAGGGTTTCCCCTTAGTGCACACACGTAGCTACGCATCTACCATGCACTAGTGCAAAGCACTCACGGAGCGTATGCTTGGACTTCTCGCTTCCTCTAACTGCGTTCTATGTTTCAATGAGATGGTATAAGAACCGTACATAATGTCGATAAGGTGGAACCTTCAGGGACCAGGGTTCATGGCTTCCAACTTAGACTCGATCGACACACTACCCGAGTGTACCATCGATCCTCTGAGTCCGAGTTAACCTGTGTAGCCACCCAGAGTGCGACGCAGGCTGTACTCCAATTCCCCTGGACTTACTATGTTCTCCCTCATACCCCTGCTCTCCGCTTAGTATGGTAAACCCGCTGTCCCTCCACTTGGTGCCATGATGCAACTCGAGCGGTGGAGAATACCGTCAGACTCGAGTGCTCATATGACTCGGTTCCTTCCAGATTGACCACATGCATCGTATCTCCGATTACTCATCCGAGCAACCGGATCCGTCACCAGTCCAACTGATGACCACCTGGCCAGGGTTTAATACGACGTAGGTCAGACCAAGGAACGCACCTCCCGTTAGGGGTGTGGATAGCCTGCAGGAGTGACACGCTGATGCAAAGCCAGCCGGGTAACCCAGTACACCGTGGTTTTGGATCACTGCATCCGGATCCTCACACATTGGTGCGCCAAAGCACCACACAACTGGTTAGTCCATCAGACATGGTTCCTCAGGGTTTAGGATCGTTTTACCTTAAGCAGAAACACGATTTAGTGCACCGGTGTCTGCTCACCGATCTGTGCACCGTGTTGGTTCCGTTCGGCTAGAGACACTGTGCCTGATAATGACCGTGGTGGAGACACCCACGCTCTGTCATCCCAACAGCTTATCCTGATAGGGCGACCAACCCTGATCAGAGCTGCGAACGTATTTAGGTTACATGGGACCAGTCCCTTGAGTCTCCCACTCAAGAGGATTACCATGTAGCCACGGCTCTCTGTTCTGTAATCAGAACACGTACTAAGGTACGTACCAATATGCAATCATATACTATCAACCATACAAAGCTAAACACTAGGTTTTTACGAGCTATAGACCTCACCAATTCTAACAGCTCACTCATAGAAGTAGCGCTCCATTGGAGTTGTCCTCTTCCACTTTAATGTTTTGTTTAGGGGGAACTGATCTCCTCACTGGTTTACACCCTCTGGTTGGTTCTTACGTTTGGCTCCCATGCAGGTGCACCACGTGGTGCGAATCACAGCCGACTGTGGTCGGCAATTTGATATCGTATTTTGATTTATACACCCACATTTCTAAAAATTTTACTTTACCACCAATCCGTTACTTCACAGTTACCGGTTAAAAGTGGGGGTTGTAACTCAAATTTTGACATAAAAGTGGGGGTGTAAGTCTAAAAAAGTACCCTACTTTTAAAGGGTCGTTGGCAGAGGTGAAGCAAAATTTTAAGAAGAGTGGAACTGTAAATCTAATTTCAACATAATTGTGGGCGTTTAAGTCAAAATTATGAACCCAACAATTAACCCCTTCAAGTGAACCACAGTCAAGTATTCAACCTAAAGCTCAGTGACCACAACAAGAATTCTGAGGAGTAATTAAAGAGCAAACTAAGGTGAATAAATAGATTTTCTAATAAATACATGGTTATAGCTCCTTCTATAACTTCCTTTCAGTTTTAATTGATTGAAAAAAAAAGACTCTACGAGAAAGGGATTTGCCTTGACCCCAAATTGTCTATTAAGCTTTAGGGGAAAAAAAAGAAGATAAATCACACTTACACTCCTATATTTTCAAGCATTTTCACATACACCCTCTCTAGTTTTAAAACTTACAACGACACCCCCTCTGGTTTGAAATGTTAGCACCTAGCACCAGAAGAGCGGGACAGTATTAACTAGAATGAATTTGACAAAAGTACCCTCATTTATTTGTTACTTGATGCTGATATGGAATCTTTTTATGGTATGTTTTATGTATCTTTTTTATATTAATAAAGTTTTCTCGTACTATCGATGTTCGTTTAAAAAATTATACTCAGTTTTTTTTACTATATACAAAAAAAAATTCATTGTAAAAAAATTAGTTTAGATTCAGCCCAGTTCAAAATAAATTCCTTGCTACGCCTCTGGTTGGGAGTTCACCATTTTATTCCTTTATATAAGATGTGGGAATCAATGGATGCACCAATGCGTATGGACAAGATCGGATTTACATTCAACCAATAAAGTGGTCTAACCATAGGACTTCCCAACAGGAACTAATACCATCAATTCCCCCATCATGGCATCCATTGGCTATGGGTGCACATGATTAACGAGGCTAGGTTTACCACCAATTTGTCATGCCTCTTTGTTGAGTCGCCCGACCTAATCAGGACTGCAACAACCAATCCGGTCCATTTAGTTAAGTAACTCTCCAGTAAATGGTCATAAAAAATAAACATGGTTCACCATTTGTCGGAACCCTCCACCTTATATCTCTCGCCCACTCTCAGAACAATCACAAAAAAGACAATCACCACATGAAAAGCACACCAGAGCTACCGAACAATACCGAGAGATGAAATACCAAAGAGTTGCCGAAGTAGACGCGTCGTGGAACTCGGAGAAAACCCGAGAAGCCATAGAGATGCTCAAAGAAGGACCTCTCCTTTCTCTCTTCTTTCTTGTTCTTTCTTCTTCTTTTCTTCCCTTCTCTCTCTCTCTCTCTCTCTCTCTCTCTCTCTCTCTCTCTCTCTCTCTCTCATACCAAACCCTAGTGTCGGATACTTGATGTCAGCATGGCTACGAGTTGCGCCAGCATGTACTAGTTGACGCTCAGGCAACTCGCCTTTGACTCGGTCTTCATCAAGATACAGGAGATACCCATTTTTTTTTTATATTTGTCTTGGACTCGATCCCAAATCTAGTTTGGACTTGATCTCGGCCACAAGGAGTGTCCGACCTGGTTCGGCTTTTAACAAGTCAAAACCAAACACCTCGCTTGATGGAGTTCAGACCACCTATTGTTCCAGCGTACCCTGATGCATGCCATGTCGCACGAAGCAACGCAGACAACAGATGGAGTGTATGGTTTCCCGATGGCAGACACTTGAGACACGTGCGATGAGGCACGTATCGGGTGGCTATCGTCGCATGCAAACTGTAGGTGATTCTATCTCCACTCCAAGGTGATCTACACTTGAGTAAATCTGGCCCCAATACCCACGACACATCCCGACCTAGTCCAAAAGTCAACGGCCCAAACCCAATCCGATCTGGCTTTGCCTGGTGACCCCTCCGGCCAGGTATGAGCGAGACCTTAAAGCACCAGCTTAGCCAGGGCTGGTCCGGCCCTGAGGTTTTTGGGGCCCTAGACGAACTTCTATAATGCCCCCTTCCCCCCCCCCCCCCCCTTCAAAGAAAAAAGGGGGCAAATTATTAAAATTAAAAACCTCTCATGAACTATACACCTTATTTTATATTGGTCCCTCAACTTTTTTATGAACAATTTGATCCCTGAACTATGCTCCGTCTGCATTTAGCCCCCTCATTTAACTTATATTCCAAAAATACCCTTGTTCTAGTAAGCATAAATTAAATATTTAAAAATAATTTTGAGACTTATTGAAAATTGATAAGGGTATTTTCGGGACAAAAAATTGATGGAGGGGGCCAAATGCACAGGGAGCACAATTCAGGAATCAAATTGTTCAAAAGAATAGTTAAGGGACCAATATGAAATGAGATGTATAGTTTAGGGGAGGTTTTTATAATTTACCCAAAAAAATATTCACCTGGACTGTTTTACCTGGTCACTGATCAATATGCAATCTATATAATAGGGGAGAATTTTTGTGGAAGATACAAACAACGGCTATGATGAGGGAACTCTAAACCATTCTAAACCATCTGATTGTTGCACAACCTATTTAATCGGCTCCCAAATAAATCACTCTTCAAACCACCTTGTATGCGCGGAAAAGATGCGGGTCGTCTTTATTGCACAAAACAAGATTACAAGGGTGCGCCGGGACCCGGGTGGCTCGGGGGTGGCAAGTCCGGGTGCGGCGAGTGTTGATCAGGAGATTTGTGGGAGAGATCCTCTGGAGGGTCCCTTTGATCCTCTTCTCCACGTGGTATTCGTGCGAGAGCTCTGAAGGGGTTGCCCAGGACAGAGGTCTTTACAGGGTGAGGGTTTTTGAGAGGCTAAGGAGTGCCTGCCGTGCTTTTGTCCCTTCCGTGCTTTGCGCTTTCTCGGCTAGGGGGTCTTCGGCTTTGTTCCTCGGTCTTCATGTCTTCCTCGCTCCTTGCTTGACCTCGACGTCCTTGATCATCGGTTCACGACGTCGATCGTGCAATTAGCGTCGGCTTTGGCTTCGACTTTCGGCTTTAGCTTGGCTTGGGCGTGGCTTTGGCTTTTGCTTTGCTTTGGCGCTTACACTTGGACGTAGACGGGGGAGACTTGCGATACTTTCGTTCTTCCGGACTTCGCGTCGTATCGGCTAGAACGTGCGGTGCTTTTGCTCGAGACCGACGTAGTCGCTTGGCTTTGGCACTTGCGTTGCTTTGGCACGGGCTTTACCGGGGCTTTTGCTTTGGCTTCTTGTGTGGGCTTTGGCTTCAGCGTCAACTCGGTCTTCTTCTCGAACGACGTGGGCTAATTCTTCGGTGCTTCGACGGTTTGGGTGTCGCTGGACTTCTCTTCTTCTCCGGGCTTCTTTGGCGTGATCGGAGTCGAAGAATGCTTTCGAAGATAGTGGGGGTAGCACCGATCTCCGTGTGACGGTTGTGGCGTCGGCTTTTGTTGATGAAGACGGCGGGGGTAGCGACGGTCTCCGTGCAACGGTTGTAGCGTCGGCTTTTGTTGATGAAGACGGCAGGGGTAGCGACGCTTCAGGTAGTCTTCTCTAGGCTTTCTTCTTCGTGGATGGAGTAGACATTTGTCGAAGGCGATGGGTTGATGACGCTTCGTTCCTCTCCTCTGGGCTTTAGAGCTTGATCGGAGTTGAGGGTTTGTTGGAGCCGACGGGATAGTGCCGCTCCGAGCTTCTTCTCCGGCCTTTGCTTCTGGCGTCTTCGGAGTCGAAGGGTCTTCTTCTCCGAGCTTTTTTCTTCGTGCACAGAGTCGAAGTCTTGATCTTCTTGTGTAAGGGTCTTCACGTTGATGAGGGCTTTCAATGGACTAAGCCGATCCCGAAGGGACAGGCTTGCCCGTGCCTCGTGAAGCCTTGGGTCGATGAAGAAGCGTCTCCTTTTCTGCAGAACTTCCTTGATTTGTCTTCAATCTTCGACCTGGCGACGGTTGTGGCGTCGGCTTCTTCTCCGGGCGTATTCAGCGTAATCAGAGTTGAAGGCTTTGTTGAAGATGACGGGGGTAGCGCCGCTTTGTTCTTCTTCTCCGGGCTTTTGAGCTTGATCGGAGTCGAAGGCTTGTTGGAGACGACGGGGTAGTGCCGCTCCGATCTCCTTCTTCGGCCTTTACTTCTGGCGTCTTCGGAGTCGAAGGGTCTTCTTCTTCGAGCTTTCTTCTTCGTGCACGAAGTCGAAGTCTTGATCTTCTTGTGCAAGGGTCTTCACGTTGATGAGGGCTTTCAATGTACTAAGCCGATCCCGAAGGGACAGGCTTGCCCGTGCCTCGTGAAGCCTTGGGTCGATGAAGAGCGCGTCTCCTCTTCTGCAGAGCTTCGCTTCTTGCCCTCCGACCTTTTGAGCCTTCCCCCACCCCCTCTATTTATAGGCGAAGGGGGGAGGGGACAGATATGAGAAGTTTTAATTTTAAATCCCTTTAATATCTCCCCCATAATTACCCAGGATTTATTCATCCATTGATGAGGGGAATAAATCTTTATTTGCTTTCCTTTTCTGGCGGGGTAATTATGGCTCGATCATTTTTGGATTCATCTGGAATCTTGCACATAAAAGCGATGGCGACCCGACTTTTCTTTTTGCCCGTCGGATCGAGGGATCGGCGCAGATCCACGTGTGGGTAGACGTCATGCACAACCTCCCCCCGCGCATGGCGGTATTTCCTTCATTTTCTTGTTTTTCTTTCCTTTTCTTTTCTTTCCTTTTCTTTTCTTTCCTTTCCTTTCTTTTCTTTCCTTTTTTTTTCTTTCCCTTTTCTTTTCTTTCCTTTTCTTTTCTTTCCCTTTTCCTTGCATGGCCGGCCTCCCCATGGGGGGTTCGGTCTTTAATATGGGGGGTTCGGTTTTCAATATAGGGCCGGGTGGGCCCCACTTGAGGAGGGGCCCACCCGGCCTCTTGTTGGGCGCGAGTCGGGTCCGAGTCGGGTTTGCATCTGCGTAGGGGCATGCGAGTCGGGTCCGAGTCGGGGTGCGCGTCGGGTCTGCATCTGCGTAGGGGCATGCGAGTCGGGTTCGGGTTAGACACAATTTACGTGTCTACAAATGCCCCCTCAAGGACGAGTGCGCCGGCGGAAACGCGGAGTACTTGTGTACGTAGGAAACGCACAACACTTGTCCTTGATTCCTTTCTTGGATTGGCTTGGTGGCTTATTTAAGAGCCCCTACCCCTTTCATCCTGTGCCTTGTTTTTTTTTTTTTGCGGAAGACTAGAGCTTGGAGACCGCCGTCGGACGAGTGCTGCCTGGGGTTGCACGGGACTTGCTCCGTCTTTCCGGTGTCGCCTCTTTCGTCGGTAGCGGCGGCGATAGTGCGCGACTTAAAGATTGTTGCAAAGGCGGGCTCGAAGCGATGGGGCGACGACGACCGCGGCGAGGAGGACGGAGGAGCGCGGCTGAGGTGCTGACCGCCTTCGCCGCGTTCTTTCTTCCTCTTTCTTCCTCTTTCTTCCTCTTCTTCATTTTCTTCTTTTCTTTTTCTTTTCTTCCCCTTTTTTTTTTCCTTTTCTTTCTTTTTCTTTTTCGTTTTATTTCTTTTCTTTTTTTTTTCCTTTTTTTCTTTCTTTTTTTTCCTTTTCTTTTGTTTCGTTTTCTTTTCTTTCTTTTCTTTCTTTCTTCTTCTTCTTCTGGTGCTGGTATGCGGAGGCAGTTGCAGCGGCGTCCGGCTGTGGTGCGCGCGGAGGCCGGGGTGCAGGCGGCGGGTTTGGCGGCCGGGTGCGGGCAGAGTTGGCTGGGGTGCAGGCGACAGCGGCAGCGGTGCGGGCTGCGGCGGCGGTGCGCGGGGGCGCACGGGGGCGCAGGCGGCAGTGGCAGCAGTAGCTGTCAGAAGCTCCCACTGCCTCATCGTAGCTCAGTGGGTCATCCTCCTGACCCTCTGGATCAACCAATAAGGTTTCTCCATAGTATCTGTCAGGAGCTCTGATGTTTCTCCCACTGCGACGAGGTGGTGGTGGTGTTACAGGATTAATAGGTTCTACAGTATCTGGTATATTATTATCTGTAATGTCAGCTCCCACTATGCTTTTGGATGCGCTCTCTGATCTAGTACCCAGTAGCTCATCCAGAACTACCTTACTAGCAGGCTTGTGGTCCATAATATAATCATGTTCCAGGAAAATGGCATTCGTTGAAACGATTACCTTCTTTTCCTCAGGATCATAAAATAGTCCACCTTTAGTCTCTTTGGGATATCCTACAAACAGACATGCTTTGGACTTTGGCTCCATCTTTTCCCTCTTGTCTATCCGCACATGTGCAGGACATCCCCATATTCTGAAATGCTGTAGTGTTGGCTTTTGCCTTGACCACAGTTCTCTAGGGGTCTGAGGCACTGATTTAGATGGAACGTGGTTCAGAACATATGCTGCTGTCTGAAGGGCATATCCCCAAAAGGTCATTGGTAAACAGGCATAACTCATCATGCTTCGAACCATGTCTAACAAGGTTCGATTCCTTCTCTCAGAGACTCCATTCTGTTGTGGGGTACCTGGAGCAGTTAACTGGGATGTTATCCCATGCTCCACCAAATACCCAAGGAACTCGTCAGATAGGTATTCACCTCCTCGATCAGATCGAAGGGTTTTTATACATTTACCTGTCTGCTTTTCTACTTCAGCCCTGAACTCTTTGAACATGTCAAAGGATTCAGACTTCCGATGCATAAGGTAAATGTAGCCATATCTTGAGTAATCATCTGTAAAAGTTATGAAGTACTCATGGCCTCCTATCGCCTTGACGCTCATGGGTCCATATACATCTGAATGGATTAACTCCAATACCTCAGTAGCTCTTACTCCTTGGCCTTTGAAGGCCCTCTTGGTCATCTTGCCTTCCAGGCAGGATTCACAGGTGGGAAGGATCTCCGTAGGATCTGTTTCCAGAAGCCCGGCCTTTACCAACCTATGGATCCTATCTAAGGCAATATGCCCAAGCCGTAAGTGCCACAATTGGGTTAAATTCTCCGAAGGTTTCTTACGCTTAGATGAATTAACATTGAATGCTGAAGTTATTATGTTATCTTTCTCAAATTTAGGACTGACTATATAGAGATGATTCTGAACCATTCCTCTTATTATAAAAGTTCCATTCAGTTTAAAAGACACACCAGAAGTATCAAAATAAACTGAATAACCTTTATTAACTAAAGAAGAAACAGAAATTAAGTTACGTCGCAAGGACGGTACATAAAAGACATCTCTAAGAGTCAAAGTCTTATTATTTGAAAAACTAAGAGTAACATCTCCTATAGCTTCAGCAGCAGCCACGGCCTCAGTTCCCATGCTCAAGGTCACCTCTCCATCAAGCAATCTTCTGCTTTCCCGAAACCCCTGAAGAGAGTTACAGGCATGGTTAGTGGATCCTGAATCCACAATCCAACTAGCAAAAAACTATTACTTGAAAGAAATGATTCAACAACTAAGAGTTGTAGATTACCTTCTCCGGCATTCCGAGGTTGCTTGCAGTCCTTCTTCCAATGACCCTTCTGGCCACACCGGAAGCACTTCGTGCCCGGTTTCTTTGATTCTCCAGACCCAGAGGCCCCAGCAGAGTCCTGCACAGGCTCAGACTTAGGTTTCCTTTTATGTTTCTTGCCTTGAGGTTTACCAGGCTTCTTGAAGAATCTGCGTTGCACGTGAAGTGCTTCGCCCTTCTGCTTGAAGCCATCCTCAGCTGCCTGGAGAGCTCCCAGAAGCTCTGCATTTGTCATAGCCAACTTATTCAAATTAAAGTTGGTGACAAAGCCTTCAAAGGCTCCAGACAGTGACGAGAGGAAGATGTCTGTCATCACCTCGCCTTCTAGCACAATGTCCATGGTAGCTAGTTCGTTCTGGAACCCAAACATTTTCATCATGTGTTCCCGAACCAGCGTCCCATTGGACATCTTAGTGCCGACGAGTTTCTTGATGGTAAGGTATCGCGTAACGCGATTGTGACCTTCAAACATCTCCTTCAAATACAACATCATGTCAGAAGCGTCGGGCATCTCCTCGACTTGCTTCTGCAGAGTTGTTTGCAAGGATGCTATAATATAGCATTTACATATCTCATTAGATTCCTTCCAGTCAGTGAAAGCCTTTAACTGTGCCTCTGTGGCATTGGGTCCTGGCAAATCCGGCTTAGGGTCATTCAGGGCTGACATGTGTTTACCTATCCTTAAGACTAGGTACAGGTTGCGCTTCCAGTCCTCATAGTTGGGACCGGTAAGTTTGTGGTCATTTAGGATAGCGGACAGGGGGTCTAACTTGGTCATCTGAAAATAAAAGACTGAATATATAAGATGCATGAAAACTTATTTTATGGATTTTTAAAACAAGCTAATTATATCCATATGACAACGCTACCCTCAAGCGAAGCCATCTCTATGGATTAATTAACCATGTATGTAAGATCTCGGAGTGGGCTACACCTGTCCGAGGGGGCAGTGTGCAGGTCTTCCGCTTACAGGGATCTTTCCCTTGACCCTATCCAAATCTGCCAACTACGGGCTTTGATGGACCATGGTTATCTTTTGGCCAGTACCACGTGATCACCGTTGTCTTCGCAACGAATACCTCACGTGTACTTAGGATGCTTACCCACGAGCTTAGGCAATTACGGCACGGGAATTCTAACGGCCCCCACGAGGGTGAGTAAAGCCTGAACACTTGGCACCGTAACCGCCATATCCCGAAGGAGATCACTAAGTAGCTTGGCATAGAAAAACACAGCTCTCACCCGAGGGGGTTGTTGAGTTATGCCCTTCCACCCGAGTACGAAGTGATTAGCCGTGGAGGCCAGAGGATCTCTAAAAGTCCTCTATTACATCCCTTATAATTCTGAGGGTTATTTTGCGAGTATGAATTTATGCAAATGCAAAGGTAGCGACCTCCTAAATACTAGACCCTGGTCACACCATGCTCCCACTAGCGTTCAAACCTTTCGCCTAGCATTAATCACTCTCGGAATATCATAGTCCCTGCCTCAAGTGGATTTCTCCATTCAAGGGTCACATTACATATTCCAAGAGTATCGATGCTTTGCAAAATTGGTTATCATGCTAATGCTCTGGAGCTAATCCTAGAGTCAGACTCACTGGAAAGGACTCCCACTAGTCATGGCGCCTCGCTTATAGATTTGACAATTGATGTTCAATGGATCTCCATCTCATCTTTGATTTCGATGCTGGCCAAATAGGCACACCCGACTAGTCGGGTGCTCTCCTAATGGTGGCATAACCATATGTGATGGGATCCCACTAACATCAAAAGTCAACTAAATAATAGGCGTCATCTAGCGGGATCCTATCCTCAAACAGTCGCTTGGACCGGAGGGGAAAGGCATCCCTCTGAAGACAGATAATCACATTATCTCATCGGGGTTCGATATGAAGCATAAAGAACTAATTAAAGAAAGCAACCATTAAAAAAACTGAATTAAGTTCAGGGTCCGACCCCTGAACCTAATTAGCACAGCGCAGGCCTCTAGCTTTCTCCGCAAGGTTCCTCAGTCCGGCTCCTTCGTCACGCTCGCGAACACTTTGTCGGATCGTCTTCATCCTCCAGGGTTCCGCTACCGCTCCCGATGGTGGATTTCTTTGGCACATCTTTCTTCTCGATCTGTAACCGAAAAAGTCTAGTACGCTACGAGCAAGTGCTCGGTCGTACACAATTTCCTAGAAAGAAAAGAAAACACACCTAGAAAAAAAGGCCATGGGAAACCGAGGATGGACAAACCCCATCGCTCGCCCAATCTATGGCTCAATTACATATCCACACACAGAAAGCAAATCCAGACAATTGCTAACTCGGGGTCCGACCCCCGATAGCAAGCACAAAGCATAGATCTAGATTTTTATAGTGGCGCCCTGCAAGAATGATTAATAGAACAAGCACAATCTATACATATGCATGATCTAAGCATATAAACCCCGATGATCTCACGCATTCATCATGCGCACACATGTTCGTTTCATGAAAAACGTGAAACGTACACCACTAATGCGGCTCTGATACCAATTGTTGGAAGTTAATCCGGGGTCAGAGGCTCGCAGCGGAAGCGATTTGGCGGTCGAAAGACCGTTCATGGTGCACGTTACACTATTTAACTTTTCATAGAAACTAAACTACATATGTGTGCATGTGTATGCACGAGAATCGAAAACCCCTAACGGCAATCTAGCGTAATGATTAACTAGCATGGATGCAAATCATAATGCTTGCTAGATCTACATGTTAGATTACACATACCTTTCGTACGGATCTTTTAACCGCGGAGGATTGTCTTCTTTGTCGATGGAGACGGAAGATCGTTCGCGAAGATGCCGACGGTACGAATGGAGATGTTGCCTTCTTGTTCACCCGATCTCACACGATGCACGGAACGTCGCTCTCGGATCTCTGAGTGCCTCCGAAGAACGACCCTTCTCCTTCTTCAGAACTCCACGCGAGGAAGACGAAGTAGCAAGCGGGAAACGGGAGATGAAACGGGAGAGAACTCGAGAGATGAGGGAGAGGGGGGTTCGGTTTCTGTAGCACATGGGGCCGGCACCCATAGGTGCTTTTATAGGGCCGGCCACCCCCCCTTGGATAAGGTTCCAAGGGGATATTAACCCCCTCTCATTATCTCTCCATTATCTCCCTTTTATCTCTCCGCGTATTTATCCGTTTTCCCACTTTTTAGGGCTCGATATTAACCGATTTATCGCCCCATCCCTATCCATATGGCCGGCCCTATAGATGAGGGATTCTTATCCCTACATCATAGGGCCGGCCCTAGTGAGGTGTCCCACCACTAGGGTCGGCCAACAGTGAGGTCCGGCAGAGTGAGGTTTTTACCAAAACGCCCCGACGCCTCATTTTGACCATTTCTAGTGTGCGATACCTAACGGCCATTACTTAAGTGATATCTGCTAGTTACTTACTATTAACTGAGGCCACCGGAAGGTGCCTCTAGCAAAGTCAACTAGTCAACTCGCAACATACCCCGGTGCATCGCACCTATGCAGCGAAGTTCACTTATGGCTAGGGATTACTACATACGACTCCGCACTAGTCTCGGGCTCAACCCTTAGTACTCGTATGTAGTTACGCATCTACCGTGCTCTAGTGCCAAGCACACACGGAGCGTATACTTCTTTCTTCCTCCTGCTTATGGTGTTCCGAGGAGACGGTTCAAGAACCGTACATAATGTTGATAAGGTGGAACCATCAGGGACCGGGGTTCATGGCTTCCAACTCAAGCTCGATCGACACACTACCCGAGTGTACCATCGATCCTCTGAGCTCGAGTTAACCTGCGTAGCCACCCAAAGTGTGACGCAGGCTGCACTCCAATTCACCCAGACTTACTATGTTCTCCATCATACCCCTGCTCTCCGCTTAGTAGTGGTAAACCCGCTGTCCCTCCACTTGATGCTATGATTCACTTCGAGCGGTGAAGACTACCGTCAGACTCGAATGATCATATGACTTGGTTCCTTCCAGGTTGACCTATACATCGTACCTCTGATTACCCCGTCGAGTAATCGAACCCGGTCAACAGTCAAACTGATGACCACCAGGCCTGGGTTTGGTACAGTGTAAGTCACACCAAGGAACGCATCTCCCATCAGGGGTGTGGATGGCCTGCAGGAGTGACACGCTAATGCAACGCCAGCCGGGTAACCCAGTACACCGTGGTTTTGGATCACTGCATATGGACCCTCACACATTGGTGCGCCAAAGCACCACGCAACTGGTTAGTCCATCAGTCGTGGTTCCTCAGGGTTTAGGACCGTTTTACCCTAAGCAGAAACACGGCTTAGTGTACCAGTGTCTGCTCACTGATCTGTACACCGTGTTAGTTCCGTTCAGCCACAGACACTGTGCCTGGTGATGACCATGGTGAAGACATCCCATGAACTGTCATCGCCAACAGCTTAACATGATGAGGCGACCAACCTGATCATAGCTGCGAACTTATTTAGGTTATATGGGACCAATCCACTCAGTCTTCAACTCAGTGGACTACCATATAACCATGGCTCTCTGTTCTCAAAAGAACACGTAACTATGTTACGCACCTATATGCATCGCATATATTAATAACTATCAATCTTTATTAGACCAAAACATAAAGTTTTACAAGCTTAGAATACATCAATCCTAACATGATGTGGTCTACAGCTCGTAAAACCCTAGGTTTGGCTGTATATGGTTGATAGTTTATTTAGGATTGTATGAAGGTACGTATTATTATACGTGTTCTATTTAAAGAACTTAAGGAGCCATGGCTATATAGTAGTCCATCTGAGTGGGAGACTCAGTGGATCGGTCCTATGAGCCTAAATCGTTCACAGCTCTGATTTGGGTTGGTCGCCCTATCAGGATAAGCTGTTGGAATGACAGAGCATGAGAATCTCCATAATGGTCATTACCAGGCACAGTGTCTGTGGCCGAACAGAACCAATACGGTGCACAGATCGGTGAGCAGACACCGGTGCACATAGCCGTGTTTCTGCTTAGGGTAATCGGTCCTAAACCCTGAGGAACCGTGACCGGTGGACTAACCAATTGCGTGTAACTTTGGTTCACCAACGTGTGAGGGATCTAACCACGACCCAATACCACGGTGCGCTGGGTTACCGGGCTGACGTTGTATCGGCACGCCACTCTTGCAGGCCATCCACATCCTTATCGGTAGGTGCGTTCCTTGGTATGACATACACTGCACTAAACCCAGGCCTGGTGGTCAGCAGTTGAGCTGTTGACCGGATCCGGTTGCTTGGCCAAAGCGATCGGAGGTGCGATGTGATAGTCAACATGGAAGGAACCTAGTCATATGGTCACTCGAGTCTGACGGTGCTCTCCACCGCTCGAGTTGACTCATGGCACCAAGTGGAGGGACATTGTATTACCAATACTAAGCGGAGATATGCGAGAGAGCTTAATAAGTCTGGGAGAATTGGAGTGCAGCCTGCGTCGCACTCTGGGTGGCCACGCAGGTTAACCGGGACCCAGAGGATTGACAGGGACACTCGGGTAGTGTGTCGATCGGGTTCGGTTGGAAGCCATGAATCCTAGTCCCTGAAGGTTTCACCCTATCCACGATCATTACGGATCAATACTTTTTCCTTGTCTCACAGCATATTATGAGTTGAAGAAATAATGCCTAATCGTCCTGTGTTCCGTGAGTGCATCGCACTGGAGCATGGTGGTAGCACAGGACTAAGTGTGTTCACTAGGGGGAAACCCTAGAGTAGTGTAGAGACATACGATGTTTCCATTATACCATGAGGAGTCCATTCCGTGTGTGCGTGTTGCACTAGAACGCAGAATGCGAGTTTAGTAATTTTTACTATGGGGCACCCCACCTTTTACTAAGGGCACCCTAGTAAATAGTAAAAATATTATTCATCATCCCATGGTGTATTGACTTGTTGCTGATGCCGATGAGGTGCCCTAAGTGTTAGGGTGCATTATCGTGCACGTAGATGGGCCATACATTGTCCCGCATGAGGTGAATGACCACTAGATGCATGGGGGCATTTTGGTCATTTCAAAATATCCCGCATGCCCTAGTGGACGCCATCCTCACTAGGGCTAGCATGCATGGCCATCAAACTTATAATTAAGGGATTAATTCAGATTTGAATGATTTTGAATCATCTCCTTAATTGCAACAATTCTAATATGGCAACTAGTAATAAAAAGGGGCATTGAATTTGAGAGTAATGAGAGGGAGAGAGAGAGGAACGGTTTCAAATGGCAAGAGAGAGTGAGGGGCACGATTTTCAGATCTGAAATGGTGCATCCTTCTCATATTTCCGATGAAGAACCAAAGCTCCTATGCTTATGGTTCGGATTTTTGCCATCTCTCTCTCTTGGGTTCATCTCTTCTTTCTCCCTCATCTTCTTCTCTAAGTGTGTGAGAGATTGATGGAGATCGCTTGCACTCTGAGGCACTCAGAGATTAGACTGCAAGGATCCGGGATGATATGTGAGATCGGGTGAATCCGATGAGATTCATTTCTCTCTTGCATGAGGATCCGGCTCGAGATTGCTGCCCAGATTTTACGGGCAGATCTGCACTGTTTTGATCACTGCAGGAGCTATAGAAGTCCAAATGACTTCAAACTGGTTGCAAACTCTTGGCTTTGAAGTCTTCTTTCCGGCAAATCATGTTTCGCTCCATTCCGATGTCGGGATAGAAAGTTACGGCCTTTGCACTTAAAGGTGTTCGTGCAGATCCGAATTTGTCTTCATCAAAATTGAAGCAATTCTTCGCGGTGTTAAATCCCGCACGAAGGTATAACCTACTAACCCCTAGATCTATCATAATGCATACATATGAGATATGTCAATCATTTCGATAGATGACTATAGGGGTTCGATTCGTATTTGTTTAATCATTTACGCATATGATTAATATGAATGAAAATTTTAAAATGTACCGCACACCGAAACGATCCTCGGGATCAACTCCACCTTCCACTGCGCCTCCGATATCATTCCAACAAATGGTATCAGAGCCATTTTGGTGTGCGATTCATGAGAAAATTTTTCATGGAATGAATCGTATGTGCATTTGATTAACGAATGCGTCACCGGGGTTTGCGTAGATCATATATTCATATATGTCGCATGTTATGCATAGTGTGTTTTGCAGGGCACCGCTATAGTGTGATTGTTTGCTTTCGGGGTTCGGACCCTGAAATATAATTGCATGGTATTTCGATTGTTTTTGTGATGGATGAATGTAAGGCCTAATGGGACAAGCGCGTGGAGGTTGACCACGGCTTGGTTTTTCCCGGCCCTTATTTCTATTCTTGTCTTTATTCTTCTACCTAGGAAAATGTGTACGAACGAGCAATTGGTCGGAGCGTACTAGTATTTTCAGTTACAGGTTGAAGTCTTGGAGGACAAGGATAGATCAGAGATTCATCACTGGAGGACCGAGCGTGGTGGCCCAAAGTAAGGAATATCTGGAAGATGCCATTGAAGAAATGTCAGAGCATTGCTAGTCAGGTTCAGGGGTCGGACCCTGAACTTGATATCAATGGATGTTTGGTTTTTTTTTTGGTTGGATATTTCTTTAAACCCCGGTGAAAGAATATAATCTGATGCAGTATGTGTTAGATTGTGGAATGCCCTTTCCCCACTATTCGTGGGATGCCTTTTCCCCACTTGGTCCATGCGACCATTAGGTTAGATCTTCATTTATTGACACCCGTAGTCTAATTAGTGTTTGATGGTAGTTGGATCCCATAACACTCGGTTATGCCACCGTTAGGTAGAGGTCCGACGGAGGTTGTCGGATGTCCCTAATTGGTTTGACATCGAAACCAATAGTGATATAGTGATCATCTACGACATCAGACATCAAGTTACATATGAGGAGTCATACTAATGGGAGACCTTTCCTTGTTTGTCTAGACCATAGGCTAGGCTCTAGAGCACAAAGGGTAATGATCATTTTATTTAGTATCGAAGGCTTGGAGAGTACGTAATGTGATTCTCGGGAGAAAGGTGACAAGTGAGTATCCACGGGATAGGGACTATGGTCCTTTCCAAGTCTATCTATACTTTATAAGAGGTCTTAACTCTAGTGGGAGCGCGGTATGACCAGGGTCTATATCTAGGTTGTCGCAACCTAGGAACTAAAATACTTGCATTAAAATAACCCTCACCATAATTAAGGGATGTGAAAGCGGACTCAGTGTGAGTGCCCCTGGCCTCCACGGTCAATTGCTGAATTTCTGGGTGATAGGGTATGACTCAACATCCCCCTCGGGTGAGAGTTATGTTCTGTCATGCCGGAGGCTTAGCAGTCTCCTTCGGGATATGGTGGTCACAATGCCAGGAGAGAAGGGCTTTTCCCGCCCTCGCGGGGGCCGCATAAACTCCCGTGTCGTGATTGCCTAGGCTGGTGGGTAAGCATCCGAAGCACCCGTGAGGCTACTCGTTGCGTCGCATGGAGATCACGGGGGGCTGGCCAAAAGGTACCATGGTCCATCATAGTCCGTTTGTGGCAGATTTGGATTGGGTCGGAATGATCCGATGTGAGCGGAGGACGATACACACTGCCCCCTCGGGCGGGTGTATTCGAATCCGAGATCTCGCATACATGGTAAATTACTCCATGGAGATGTCTTCGCTTTGAGGGTAGCGTTGGCATATGGATGTAATTAGCTTGTTTTAAAATATATCCTTAAAATAAGTTTTAATACAATCTATATTCAACCATAGATCCCCTATCCGCTATCCCATTAGAGAACTAGATAACGTGAACCGACTTCGTAGACCGGTAGCACCAACATGACCTTATGTTTAGGGTTGGTAAACTACTATGGCTATAAATCTTAATGTCCCTAAACCAGACCTATCGGGTCTAGATGCCACTGTGGTACAGGATAGGGCATATAACGACTAACGAGAGTCTGTAGAGATGTGCAAGTGCTATGTCATAGCATACTTGCAGACAACTCTTCAGAAGTAAGTCAGACATATGTCGGGTCCTCTGATGTAATGTTCTGTTACAGCATCAGATGTCTGAGGGGCGCAGTCAAATGACTCGCTATCTCACCATCAAGAAACTCGTCAGCACTAAGATGTTTGATGGAATACTGGTTTGGAAACACATTCTTGTGTTCCAGAGCAAACTGGTTTTCTTTGAAATAGTGCTAAATGTCGAGGTGATAGAGAACATCTGTCTTGCATCCTTATATGGAACCTTTGAAGGCTTTGTCAGAGACTTCAGCCTTTATAAGCTGGAGATGACAAATGCGGAACTTCTGGGAGCTATCCAGGTCACTAAGGATGGGATCAAGATTAAAGGTAATTCCTTTAGTGCGTAACTTAGGCTTTCTATGAAGTGCCTAAAAGTAAGAACTGATCAGAAACTAAAAACAATGACTGTATAGAATCAGGAGTGGACTCTTAAGTCTGGTGAAGCCTAGTGCGAAAGTGCTTCCGATATGGCAACAGAAGGGGCATTGGAAGATTGAACATATGGTCTCAGGGTGCTAGGACAGGTAAACATCAACTCTTGGTAGAGTCGAATTGCCATCTAGTAGCAGTGCTTCTGCTTCTTGAAATATGGATTTCGTGTCTATAGAGATTCAAGGAAAGTAGAAGGCTACTTATTGGTAAGGTGGTCCTAACATAGATACTGATACCATAACAACTGCAGAAGCTATTAATATGTTATCTTAGATTTTTCGATAGAAGGATTTTGATCCTTAGAGATTTAGTTATGTTTCCTCCAAGCTAAATAAAGGTTTTCAGTTCTAATCGATGGCTTTAGTGCATCTCCTAAACTGAATAGGTACCTTCATTGCTAAAGGAATAGTTCATAATAATCTCTTTGTATTAAAATCTAGTTCGAAAATAGATTACATAATAGCTGTAGTATCTAATTCATATTCATCTTATTCCTTGGGATAACTTAATCCAATTGTGGCTCCTATGACTTAGATATATTGTCTCAGACATAATTCAAAGGTTAGTGAAGGCTGAGTTTCTAGATACATACCCCTTGGAGACCCTTCCGACCTGCGAGTCTTGTTTGGAAGGCAAAATAACTAAAAAGGGCCACTGAGGTATTGGATTTTGCCCATTCTGACGTATGTGGTTCCAAGAGCATCCAGATGGATAATATCCATTGGATGAGTTCCATAGGTACCTGATGGGGCATGGGATGATATCCCAGTTAATTGCTCTAGGGACACCATGCCAGAATGGAATATCCAAGAGAAGGAATCAGACCCTGTTGGACATGGTCTAAAGAATGATGAGTTTTGCCAAGTTTACTACCCACCTTCTATGGGTTACACCTTGAGACACAGTAGAGTATATCTTGAATAATATCTCATCTAATCAGTGCCTCATACCCCTGAAAAGCTGTGGTCTGAGCGAAAGCCTATACTACGGCATTTTAGTATATGGGGATGTCCTGCATATGTGCAGAAGGACAAGAGGGATAAGATGGAAACTAAGTTCAAGGTGTATCTGTTTATAGGTTATCCTAGAAAAATATAAGGTGGACTATCCATGATCCTGAGGAATAGAAGGTGATCGTTTCTACGAATGCCATTTACCTAGAGCGGGATTCTATAATAGACCATATGTTCACTAGTAAGGTAGTTCTGGGTGAATTACTGGATACTAGTGGAGAGCGCATGATCGGAAACGTAGTGGTAATAGATGATGCAGACACTAGTATACCAGAAACTGTAGAAATAATTTGCTTTGTACCACAACCATCTTGTCACAGTGGGAGCACCATTAGAGCTCTTGAAAGATTTTGTGGACAAACTTTGTGAATTAGTCCATAAATTCAAGAGGATGGCCCCTTGAGCTACAACGAAGTAGTGAAATTTTTTGACAGAACTGTCTAACAGAAAGTCATGGAGACAAAGCTTGCATCAGTGTTCAGTGATACTCTTTTGTACCAGGATTCATCAAAGCTTTATTAAAGCATATTTGGATTGGGTCAAAGTTAAAGACCAGTGTAAGCGGATCACTGTGCGCACCCTCCCTCAAGTGGGCGTATACTGAATCTAAGGCTTGCGCACCTAGCAACTTAGCCCATTGGGTAGAAGTTGGCAGAAGAGAGGATATATGATGCAGTTTCCAGGCTTAGGAGTTAGCAGGTCAGGAATACCTGGCTTACAGAATTGCAAAAGGTTCATTTATAGACTAAAGCAAGTATCCAGGAGAAACAATATCTATCTTGATCAAGTATGATCTATTCATACAGATTTGATCAAAATAAGCCAAGTGTGTACAAGAGGAGCGATGAAACTATAGGGGTGTACCTAGTACTTTACATAGACGATGTTCTACTGATTGAAAATGAAGTAGGAACGTTGCCTAAGTTAAATGTCTGTTTATTATCTTAATTCGACTGAAAGACCTTCGTGAGGCGAGTTATGTTCTGGAGATCATGGTAACTCGAGATCATCAGAACAAGATTCTCACGCTATCACAGGCTATGCATAGAGATATGGTTCTAGCCAGAATCAATATACAAGACTCCAAAAGGGGTTTCTTGCTAAAGCTTGAAACTGTCGAATGATATAAATCATTTGACACCTAAGGAAATGGCAGAAATACAGAAGGTGCCCTATGCTTATGCAAAGGGTAGTTGTATGCCATGAATGTATAAGATGCTAGTTATCTGTTGCGCAGCAGGAATGGAGGGTCGGTTTTAGTCGAATCCGGGTCCAGTTAGCTGGACTGATGTGAAGAGTATACTCGATATCCTCGTCAAACAAGGACTACGAGTTAGTTTACACTTCACAAGACTTGACGCCGATTGGATGCACAAGATCTGATTTAGCATCAGATGTGTAATCTAGAGAATCGACTTCAGGTATAGTTTTCACCTTGGTATGAGAAGCGGTTAGTTAGCAGAGTGTGAAGCTATAATGCATCACGGGCTCTACTACAGAAGCCTAAGCACATTGTAGCGTGCGTGACAGGAAAATAGGTGGCATGGCTCGGTAAGTTTATAGTAAACTTGGAAAGCATACCAGAGGCTCAGTTTTTTGTTGTAATAACAAAAGAGCGGAAGCAAGAGCCTAGGCACCACCATAAAGGGGAAACATATCAAATACAAATTCTACTTGATCTGGTAGTTTTAGGAGGAAAGGCAAGTGGCGGTAATCGAGTTAGCATCTACAGATAATGTTGCTGATTCCTTTAGGGAATTCCTGCAAAGGCTTTTGGGCAGCATATAGAAGCTATAGAGCTCATGACCGTTTTTCCTCGCTAGACCAAGTGGGAGATTGTTAGGTTTGATGTGATCTACAGCTCGTAAAACCCTAGGTTTGGCTGTATATGGTTGATAGTTTATTTAGGATTGTATAAAGGTACGTATTATTATACGTGTTCTATTTAAAGAACTTAAGGAGCCATGGCTATATAGTAGTCCATCTGAGTGGGAGACTCAGTGGATCGGTCCTATGAGCCTAAATCGTTCACAGCTCTGATTTGGGTTGGTCGCCCTATCAGGATAAGCTGTTGGAATGACAGAGCATGAGAATCTCCATAATGGTCATTACCAGGCATAGTGTCTGTGGCCGAACAGAACCAACACGGTGCACAGATCGGTGAGCAGACACCGGTGCACATAGCCGTGTTTCTGCTTAGGGTAATCGGTCCTAAACCCTGAGGAACCGTGACCGGTGGACTAACCAGTTGCGTGTAACTTTGGTTCACCAACGTGTGAGGGATCTAACCACGACCCAATACGACGGTGCGCTGGGTTACCGGGCTGACGTTGTATCGGCACGCCACTCTTGCAGGCCATCCACATCCTTATTGGTAGGTGCGTTCCTTGGTATGACATACACCGCACTAAACCCAGGCCTGGTGGTCAGCAGTAGAGCTGTTGACCGGATCCGGTTGCTTGGCCAAAGCGATCGGAGGTGCGATGTGATAGTCAACCTGGAAGGAACCTAGTCATATGGTCACTCGAGTCTGACGGTGCTCTCCACCGCTCGAGTTGACTCATGGCACCAAGTGGAGGGACATTGTATTACCAATACTAAGCGGAGAACAGGGGTATGCGAGAGAGCTTAATAAGTCTGGGAGAATTGGAGTGCAGCCTGCGTCGTACTCTGGGTGGCCACGCAGGTTAACCGGGACCCAGAGGATTGACAGGGACACTCGGGTAGTGTGTCGATCGGGTTCGGTTGGAAGCCATGAATCCTAGTCCCTGAAGGTTCCACCCTATCCACGATCATTACGGATCAATACTTTTTCCTTGTCTCACAGCATATTATGAGTTGAAGAAATAATGCCTAATCGTCTTGTGATCCGTGAGTGCATCGCACTGGAGCATGGTGGTAGCACAGGACTAAGTGTGTTCACTAGGAGGCAACCCCAGAGTAGTGTAGAGACATACGATGTTTCCATTATACCATGAGGAGTCCATTCCGTGTGTGCGTGTTGCACTAGAACGCAGAATGCGAGTTTAGTAATTTTTCCTATGAGGCACCCCACCTTTTACTAAGGGCACCCTAGTAAATAGTAAAAATACTATTCATCATCCCATGGTGTATTGACTTGTTGCTGATGCCGATGAGGTGCCTTAAGTGTTAGGGGGGCCATACATTGTCCCGCATGAGGTGAACGACCACTAGATGCATGGGGGCATTTTGGTCATTTCAAAATGTCCCGCATGCCCTAGTGGCCGCCATCCTCACTAGGGCTAGCATGCATGGCCATCAAACTTATAATTAAGGGATTAATGCAGATTTGAATGATTTTGAATCATCTCCTTAATTGCAATAATTCTAATATGGCAACTAGTAATAAAAAGGGGCATTGAATTTGAGAGTAATGAGAGGGAGAGAGAGAGGAACGGTTTCAAATGGCAAGAGAGAGTGAGGGGCACGATTTTCAGATCTGAAATGGTGCATCCTTCTCATATTTCCGATGAAGAACCAAAGCTCCTATGCTTATGGTTCGGATTTTTGCCATCTCTCTCTCTCTTGGGTTCATCTCTTCTTTCTCCCTCATCTTCTTCTCTAAGTGTGTGTGAGATTGATGGAGATCGCTTGCACTCTGAGGCACTCAGAGATTAGAGTGCAAGGATCCGGGATGATATGTGAGATCGGGTGAATCCGATGAGATTCATTTCTCTCTTGCATGAGGATCCGGCTCGAGATTGCTGCCCAGATTTTACGGGCAGATCTGCACTGTTTTGATCACTGCAGGATCTATAGAAGTCCAAATGACTTCAAAGCGATTGTAAACTCTTGGCGTTGAAGTCTTCTTTCCGGTAAATCAAGTTTCGCTCCATTCCGATGGCGGGATAGAAAGTTACGGCCTTTGCACTGAAAGGTGTTCGTGCAGATCCGAATTTGTCTTCATCAAAATTGAAGCAATTCTTCGCGGTGTTAAATCCCGCACGAAGGTATAACCTACTAACCCCTAGATCTATCATAATGCATACATATGAGATATGTCAATCATTTCGATAGATGACTATAGGGGTTCGATTTTCGTATTTGTTTAATCATTTACGCATATGATTAATATGAATGAAAATTTTAAAATGTACCGCACACCGAAACGATCCTCGGGATCAACTCCACCTTCCGCTGCGCCTCCGATATCATTCCAACAAATGGTATCAGAGCCATTTTGGTGTGCGATTCATGAGAAAATTTTTCATGGAATGAATTGTATGTGCATTTGATTAACGAATGTGTCACCGGGGTTTGCGTAGATCATATATTCATATATGTCGCATGTTATACATAGTGTGTTTTGCAGGGCACCGCTATAGTGTGATTGTTTGCTTTCGGGGTTCGGACCCTGAAATATAATTGCATGGTATTTCGATTGTTTTTGTGATGGATGAATGTAAGGCCTAATGGGACAAGCGCGTGGAGGTTGACCACGGCTTGGTTTTTCCCGGCCCTTATTTCTATTCTTGTCTTTATTCTTCTACCTAGGAAAATGTGTACGAACGAGCAATTGCTCGGAGCGTACTAGTATTTTCAGTTACAGGTTGAAGTCTTGGAGGACAAGGATAGATCAGAGATTCATCACTGGAGGACCGAGCGTGGTGGCCCAAAGTAAGGAATATCTGGAAGATGCCATTGAAGAAATGTCAGAGCATTGCTAGTCAGGTTCAGGGGTCGGACCCTGAACTTGATATCAATGGATGTTTGGTTTTTTCTTTGGTTGGATATTTCTTTAAACCCCGGTGAAAGAATATAATCTGATGCAGTATGTGTTAGATTGTGGGATGCCCTTTCCCCACTATTCGTGGGATGCCTTTTCCCCACTTGGTCCATGCGACCATTAGGTTAGATCTCCATTTATTGACACCCGTAGTCTAATTGGTGTTTGATGGTAGTTGGATCCCATAACACTCGGTTATGCCACCGTTAGGTAGAGGTCCGACGAAGGTTGTCGGATGTCCCTAATTCGTTTGACATCGAAACCAATAGTGATGTGGTGATCATCTACGACATCAGACATCAAGTTAGATATGAGGAGTCATACTAATGGGAGACCTTTTCTTGTATGTCTAGACCATAAGCTAGGCTCTAGAGCACAAAGGGTAATGATCATTTTATTTAGTATCGAAGGCTTGGAGAGTACGTAATGTGATTCTCGGGAGAAAGGTGACAACTGAGTATCCACGGGATAGGGACTATGGTCCTTTCCAAGTCTATCTATACTTTATAAGAGGTCTTAACTCTAGTGGGAGCGCGGTATGACCAGGGTCTATGTCTAGGTTGTCGCAACCTAGGAATTAAAATACTTGCATTAAAATAACCCTCACCATAATTAAGGGATGTGAAAGAGGACTCAGTGTGAGTGCCCCTGGCCTCCACGGCCAATTGCTGAATTTCTGGGTGAAGCATTCTTCAGTGGCTTGGAGCCGAAGGGTTCTTCAGCGGAGTGTTGTCGTCTTCTTGGTGCGGGAGCATAATGGCACGGTGAGAGGACAAGATGAAGCCGAGTGTGGTGGCGATCGCTTGGTGCGGAGACGTCGAAGGCCAGGGAAGGTGGCTCCTTTGTCTTCTTCCCCCTTTTTTTTCTTCTAGGGTTTGTGGCCTCATTCCGCTTCTGGGTCTTGGCCAACTCTTCATCTCCAAATTTTGTTCGACTTTCTCTTTAGATTTGACTTCTTTTCTCTCGTCTTCTAGACTTGAATTGTTGTCTTTTTCTTCCGGAATTGACTTTACCTCTCGATTGGACTTGCAGTTTTCATATGCTTGCAAGATACGTCCCCCCGAGTACCTTCCAAAGGCTGGCTAGATTATTGATGAGGTCAACCGCGGGATTAGAGTTACTAGCGAGGTTACACCTTTCTGGTAGCAATGTCAGCTTGAAGGACACCGAGATGGGCGTTCTAAAGAGGATGACAAGGCCACGAGCATCGACAAGGAGTAGATTGCCTTGGTTGTCTTCTGCTTGCCAATCTTGAACTTGGTGACAGCTTCAATGGTCCTTTTGGCATTGTGGAGGTTGCAGAGGATGCGATTGTTGTTGATGCGCCTGCCATTCTTCGGGTTGCTACTTGTGACTTCAGTGGTCGTTTCCATCCTTCGAGCCTTTGACTTTGAGGGACTGGTGGTGTTCGGATGGGCCCGAGCTTTTGCACGAGCCTGACGGCTTCCAAGGTGGACGACTCTTTATTTACAGAGTAGACGCATACCTTCTTGGAGGGTAGCGAGCTTCGTTGCTTGCGACGATCTTCGCTGGAGGATGCTTCACACTCTTGCTACTGCAAACTTAGTTCGGATGCAGAAGAAGGTGGAGACCGTTCGTGTGTCGCTTCAGAAGTCGGAGTCCCGTTTTGGGGATGCTCAAGCGACCGAGAAGACGTCTGGAGCAGAGCTTGCGAAACAGTGTGAAGAGCTAATGAAGTGCCGGAAGCTGGTGGAGCGATCAAGAAGGCTTCCGGAGTGAATCTTGCGAAGCAGCATGCATAACTGGCGACGCGTTGGAAGTTGACGGCTTCTTTACCCCTGAAGTTGCAGCGTGTGTAGGCCACGGGAGGCGAGCTGCTTCAGCGCTTCAAGGACTTCGATCTTCTTGTCATCTTTAGTTTGCTGACTGGACTTATGGATCTTCATTCATTCTCCTCTGGGCTGGCCTTCTTGGACGACGTTGGGATGTTTCTTTTTTTGTCTGGACTGAACCTTTGTAGGTTGCCTACGTACCCTACTGAGAGGGATCAAGTCGCACGTAGTTTGTTTATTCCCCTTTTTTTTTTTTGGGGGCAAGGGGGTAACCTTGCGCTAAGCAAAGTACCTTTTGAGGGACTTGCAGCTGGTAGGCAAAGTCGCCGTTGGTTCGCTGTTGTTACCTGCCCTCTTCGCTTCAATGTAGTTAGAAGTGAAGATCTTCTTGACTGGAGTTTTGATGACTGTTGGAGTTTGACTGAAGTTAATGCCTCGACGATTTGGAAGGATTTGTTCGCCGCCTTTGAAGAGGCAAGCTTGAGTCTTTGTCAGGCAATGTGGAATCGCAACTGAGGGTAGTGAACCCGTGCGCACCGTACTTTCTTCGTTGCGGCTGGATCTGAACATCAACTCGGTGGAGTTTTGCCCCCGAGTATCTTCTGGCTTGATTACGAGTTGCTCGGAGCTGGTGTACTCGGAAGACTCGGTTGAGCTCGAGACGTGCAACAGACCATGTAACGGTGGTGTCATCTCTTGCAAAGTGCTAAAGTTGGCCCCGAAGAATGATGACGCTGGTTCCTTTGCTGGAGTGGAAGGCGATCGTCCTAGTTTGCGAAGCCATCTATATAACATGGCACGTCGGTTTTGTGCTGACTGGACAAAATGGAAGCTGACTAGGACAAGCTGACTGGACAAAAATAAACCAAATAGACTAACGATTCGTTCTCTTTCTCTCCCCGTTTCTCTCTCTTCCCCTCATTTTGCTCTGTCTCTGATCCCCCCATCTCCGATTCTCTTTCTCTCTCTCTCTCTCCCGCCTACCCCCCGATGGTCCCGCCCGTTCACCACCGCCTCTTGAACCTGGCCCTCATCAACGCTTTCAAGATAGAAATTGGATCACACAAAAGGAACCGCAGCAATCGTTGTGATCCCCTCCCCGATTTTCTCTCTCTTTTTCATCTGGCCTGAGATCTCACCCCAATTTCCTCCCCCTCCTTCTCACTCATCTCCACTATACATTCCCTCCTCCTGTGAATCCCATGTTTGGTCTCTCTCTCTCTCTCTCTCTCTCTCTCTCTCTCTCTCTCTCTCTCTCTCTCTCTCTCTTCTCTACTCCTCCGATCCCTGCGATCCTCTGATCATAGAGGGTGGAGACTACTCCGATCCACTCCGCCGTCCACCGGGACTTCAAGGGCCACTCTCTCCTCTTCCGCACACATAGCACCGATGCCGCCAAGGGCCCGGGCCGAGAGAGATTTAGAATCAGCCTGCACCGTTTCGCCAATGTTCTACTCTAAATCTGCAACTTGATATGTGTGGTTTTCTTTCTTTATTTTTTTTTCCTATATTGACCATCTTGGTTCGTAGATTTACATTATCAGGTTTTCTTTCTTTATTTTTTTTGTGATAATTCTTTGAATTCGACTTGCATGGCAGGTTGCGTAGATCTACATTATCAGTTTTTCTTTGTTTTAATTTTTTTTCCGATGATTC
This sequence comes from Chamaelirium japonicum, assembly GCA_947650365.1. Taxonomy (NCBI): domain Eukaryota; kingdom Viridiplantae; phylum Streptophyta; class Magnoliopsida; order Liliales; family Melanthiaceae; genus Chamaelirium; species Chamaelirium japonicum. The sequence continues at coordinate 23,212,491 of OX393550.1, read as the reverse complement.
TTTTGACAGTTACATGTTTGAATTTTGATTAGTATCCAGTCGAATCTCTTTGTTTTAGTCATGATTTGTTGAAATTTGATGGGGTTTTTGTTTTTGGGGTTTGAATAGTAAGATCATAGAATTGAGTGCTATCGAGATGCAGAAGCTTGGATTCCTTCATCAGAATTTCAAGTAGCAAGAACCAATGGCTGGCTTGGGCTACTGCTCAGATGCTAGGGTTTCATTCCACACATTGCTTTGTCCATATTCTCTTCTCTATTAATTAAGTTTATGACTCTCACCTTGCGATCATTGGTTTCCAATTGAAAACATCAATGTTTCTATTTTGAGTTGTAGCTAAAGGCCCTGCATCATGGGTAGGGCTGGAAATTTCAGACCCGACACGGCAAGCCCGACACGAAGTTAGCTGGTCTGGGTTAGGGCTAAACGAGTTCGGGTCGTAAATGGATCGACACGATAGACCCGTTTAATAAACGGGTCGGGTCCGGGTTTAGGGTTTGGACACGGTAGACCCGAGAAGACCCATTTAAAATTTACCAGGTCGTGTCGGGTCAGGTCTATTCACAATCTGATACTATAATATATATAGTATCAATGGTTCTATCGGGTAATGTCGGGTTGAGTCGGATCGGGTTGGATCGGGTCAACTGAATAAACCTGTGTGGTAAACGGGTCTACCCGTTTATAAACGGGTCGGGTACGGGTTTAGAATCTCGACACGATTAGTTAAACGGGTCGGGTCCGGGTCTAGGGGTTTTGAACACGACCCGAAACTAGGCATGACACGAACCATTGCCACCCCTAATCATGAGTTTGGATGCATGTCTTTTTTTTTCTCTTACCTCTGCATTTATGTTTCAAAGTTTTTCAATTTATTTTTTGTTTTCAAAGCATCCTAATTGTGAGCAATGCATATTGTTAACATTTTGTTTTGGAATAGTGGTCACAACCCATGTCATTTTGAATGGCTATGATCACCATAGAAAAATCTATATAACATGGCACGTCGGTTTTGTGCTGACTAGGCAAAATGGAAGTTGACTAGGACAAGCTTACTGGATAAAAATGAACCGAATAGATCTAATCATTCGTTCAAAAATCAACGCACAATCTCTATTTCCCCGTGAACCAACTCCCTCCCCTTGGTTTCAAATCCCGACCCATTTAAACTACACTAAACATTGAAATCCCGGTCCATATAAACTGCACTAAACCTGATCGTTCATCCAGTGATCGTTGTTCGCATCAATGGCTATAAATCAGCCTACTGAAATTTCGGCCGTCCCAAACCATCGGGTCGATCTCGAGGAATCTGTTCGAATAGAAACAGTTGTGATTGATCGATTATAGGGGGAGGGGGAGTTGGTCACGTCGAAGGCGCCCACTTTATGCCAATCGGCATGGGCGAGGAAATGGTTGTCCCTATGAATGCCAGTGTTGTCGTCGAAAGTGTTTTGTTGCCGAAGACGCTCAGGTCTATTGCCGCCGAAGGCGGCCCGCTGCAGTGCCGACAGGCACGGGCATGCACTAGTTGAGCTACGAGCTGCAGGACTGAAGCAGCTTGAGCCGGCAACGGAACGCATCGCATCAAGCTTGATTTGAAATTGATGTAAATTTTTCGTCTTGATACTGGCGCTTCTTTAACTTCGTGCACCATCTGGCCGAAGGATGTTGCTTGTTTTGCAAGTGGAGAGGTTTTGTCCCTCGCAGCTGCTTTGACTCCCTGAGCTCGTAGAGCTTTTGCTGGCTGAGCTTCTGCAATGGGATCTTTCACTTGGTAAAATTTGGCGTCAGCAAGGTGTGCTTTAGCCTTGTTGAACAGCTTGCCGTTGATGGCGATGCTTCTCCCCACGCTTTCGATATTGGTGCCACTTTCTTCATCGTCTTTCCGAAGCACGTGGTGAATTTCCACCGTGCAGCAGGAGACCTTGAAGTTTTGATCAGCTTCAAGGAAGCGATCGGGAAAGAACTCCTGGAGTGTCGCTAGCTTTGGGCATATTTGCTGGAGAAGATTTTTCGGACTTGCTGGTGGTACTTCGGACGTCCTTCTTTCTAGAGCTTTATTCTTTTCCTTGAAGGTCTTTCTTTTGGAGAGTTTTCTTATCACCCGATCTTTCTCGTGGTTAGCCAGGCGTGCTATCCTGTAGCTTGATCGCCGTGGCCTTATTCTTCTAGGCGCCATAGCCCGTGTGTTTTCATCAGTAAGATCCTTTTCGCCAAGGTGAAGAACAGGTGCTGCGACTGAAGGCACTTCTTTGATCGGAAGGACTTGCTCTGATTCATCTTCTGATCCCCAGCCAGTTGGGTTGACTTCTTCGTTTGGAATCGCAGGAGGCCTGGAGTAGAGGACATAATAGTCAAATTTGCCCGATGGTTGGCCTAGCAGGTTGACTTCGGGGCTTCTTTGTTCGTCTCTCGCTTTGAGCATGTGCCGGAATGTAGCTTTGTTTGGAAAAGAGAGTGCTTGCATGAGAGGTGGTTGCCTCCAAGACAGTAAGGATTTGGTCCTAGGTACTGAAGGAGCGTGACATCGTCTTCTTCTTGGATTTCCCTCCTTCTTTGAGTCATCAACGGTGGACTGCCCCCCTTCTGCGAGGACTGGCGGGGCTTCTTGCAACTCGTCGTCCGAAGTAGAAGTATCACCATTGTTAGTTTCGATGACGGAGATATGGTTGACGGCTGCCAAGGGTGGGTGGGCGGGTATCGAAGCGACGCCCTCGACTGGCATTCCCAAACGGTCGAACACCAACTTCTTCTTTGACTGCTTGACTGGCCCGAGCCTTTCGAACACGGATGTGTGCTTTAGATTCGGCCGGCTTAGACTGCTTTTGTTTTGCTTCTGGAGCAAGGCTTGGCATCAAGCCCGTCGCTGTCTTCTTTTGCTGTCGGGATGGCTAGCGTAGGTAGAGCGTGCATCGGAGATTGTCGACCCTTCAGCTGCTTCGTCTACCATCTTCGCCCCAATGTAGTTGGAGGTGAAGGTCTTCTTTGCTGCAATCCTGACGACCATCGGAGTTTGACTGGAGCCAATGCCTCGGCGGTTCGGGAGAATTTGTTCGCCGTTTTGAAACAACCGAGCTTGAGTTCTTGTCATCCCATGTGGAGTTACTGCTGGGGGAAGTGTGCCCATGGCGCTTTCTCTGTCGTAGCCGGCTTTGAACAGCAACTTGGCAGCATTTTGCCCCCAACTCCCTTTCGGCTTGAATCCGAGTTGATTCGGGTCAACTGATTCGACAGGTCTGCTAGGGTTCGGAGCTCACGTCAGACTAGGTAATGGCAACGTCATTTCTTGAAGAGTGATGACGTTGGCCTGTGATAATGGCGGGGCCAGCTTCCTTGTCGGAGTAGAAGGCGATCGCTCAGATTTACGGAACCATTAAGGTGCAAGACGCATGACTGGCGTCGCTTGGACGGGCAACGGAGTATATTGCATTGCTCTTGACTCGGAACCGATGCGCATCCTTTGCCTAGATTTCGGTGCTTCTTGGACCTCAAGTCTTGCCTTGTCGGAGGGTGGCACCAGATTTGCAGGAAGAGGAGTCTTATCCTGCTTCACTTCTTCAGTTTTCTGGACTCGAGGGGCTTTAGCCGGAAGGACTTCCGCGACTAGGTCTCTTGCTTGGTAGAACTTGGCGTCGGCCAAATGTGCCTCGGCCTCATTGAATGGCTTGTCATCAGCAATTATGCATTTCTCCATGCCTTCTTCGTAGTACTTGAGGCACTGGTGCCAGGTGGACACCACGACGCCATTCTCGTGTAGCCATGGCCTGCCCAACAAGAGGCGATATGACGTCTGACAATCAATGATATGGAAGAGGACCGTTGTATCCAGCGGGCCGATGGAAAGCTTCAAACGGATGATTCCGACGGTGGACTGTCTGCCCTGGTTGAACCCTTGAATGACCAACTGACTGGGCGAGAGCTGGTCGTTGGTGATGCCGAGTTGCCGCATTGTGTGAATAGGCAAGATATTGACGGTAGAGCCGCAGTCCAACAGGATTCGATTCACTGGCTTCTCCTTAATGTATCCCGAAACGTAGACATGCCGGTTGTGCAATCGTGTCCCGAGTTGCAAGTCCTCATCCGAAAAGGTTATCGTCGCATCACACGAGGCCACAGCTTTGCCCTTCTGGTTGTCCTTCCTTTTCCTGTTGTAGCTATCCGGGTCGGCCAAGGCCGCAGCCATTGCTAGGCGAGCCTTCTTCGGAAGATGCAAAGCTTCTACGAGCGGCAAGTACATGATTGCTTCGTCATGGGAGGCGGTGTCCCCTTTGTCGAAATCGTCTCCCTCGTCAGTGGAGTCGCCTTCTTCAGAAGTTTCGATTTCGCCTTTTCCTTCCAATGCCTTATGGACTTCGACCATGCAACAAGACACCCTGATGTGTTGATCAACTGGGAGGAAGTGATCGGGGAAGAATTCTTGCAAGGTTGCTGGTTCTGGAAGGCTCTGCTGGAGGAGATCGTCTTGGCTTGCCGGCGGCACTTTGAACGCCTTCCTCCCTGGAGTCTTGCTTTTCTTCTTGTTGGTCCTTCGCTCGGGAAACTTCCTCCTCACGCGGTCTTGATTGTGTTGCCTTTCTTGTCGTGGCCTTCATCGCCGGGGTAGCATGACCTATGCCTCCTCATCGGTGGATTCTCCTCCGCTAAAATAATGATCGGCAGCAGTGACTGGTTCCCTTGAGGGCACTTGTTCTTCCGGAGGCTCTACTGGCTTGCCTTCCGATCCCCAGTCAGTGGGCTTGATTTCTTCGATCGAAAGTGATGGAGGCTTTGAGCAGAGGACGTAGTAGTTGAACTTACCCGAAGGTTGGCCTAGCAGATCGACTTCTGGATCTCCTTGCTCGTATCTTTCCTGGAGGGTGCATTGGGACGTAGCTTGATTGGAAGGGACTTGCTCTACCTGAAGCTCCACGGGCTCATCTTTCGATCCCCAGCCGGTGGGCTTGATTTCTTCAGTTGAAATAGACAGAGGCCTGAGTAGAGGACGTAATAATCGAACTTCCCCGAAGGCTGGCCCAGCAGACCGACTTCTGGATCTCCTTGCTCGTATCTCCTTTGGAGCGCTCATTGGGATATAGCATTGCTTGGAAGAGATGCTGGCGTGAGCGATGGTTGCCCCAGGGCAGCGGTGTTTCTTCCTCGGTGAGCGCAGGAGTACGTTGAGGTCGCTTCGAGACTCTCGGCTGGGAAATTGACTTAGAGGTTGGCCTTTGACAGTTGATGCACAATTTGGGCACGCTTCGCCGCGTAGCAACGAGTACCGGCAAGAAGGAGCCGAAGGTGATGGACGTCATGTTAGCCGTAGCGACCTCCCCGGTGTCAACTTCTATCTTTCTTTGCTTTGCGAGCGCCATGATTCTTTCCTTGAAGACGAAGCATCTTTCGATGGGATGACTTACCACCCGGTGGTATTTGCAGAAGAGAGGGTCGTCAACGTGATGCATCTGCTTGGGCCTCTTCGAAGGAGGGAGCTCTATCATCTTCTCTTGCAGTAGGTGATTGAACATGGAGGAGACTTCCGAGTCTGGGAAGGGGTACTCCTTGGCTTCGAGCTCCTCGAGAGTCATCCTTTGTCTTAGCGGCGGAGGCGGCGGTATGGCAACTCCCTTCTTCTGATCCGGCTTGCCACCGATCTTGAGCGGCTTGGAGGTTGAGGCGGCGTCCACAATATTGACTTGCTTCGGTTTCAGTGCCGGTGGCTTGTCCTTCTTCTCCGCCTTCAAGAAGTCTTTGTTCTTTGAGTCCCCGTGGTTTGCTAGGCTGAGTTCCATGTCGTGAGCCCGAGTCGCGAGTTCTTCGAAAGACCGAGGCTTGATACCTTTGAGGATGTAGAGCAGGCCCTAGTGCATGCCTTGGGTGCACATCTCGATGGCCGAGTCTTCAGACAAGCGGTCCCATGAATTCAGCACGAGGTTCCTCTATCTGTCGATATAGTCGATCACCAGCTCATCTTTCCTTTGCTTGACGGCGGTGAGTTCAGTCATGCTGACGGTGCGTCTGGTGCTATAGGAGCGGTTGAGGAACTCCCTCTCTATCTGATCCCAGCTGTCGATGGTTCCTGGAGGAAGATCAACGTACCAGTCAAAAGCATTACCTTTGAGGGTGCGGATGAACTGTTTCACCATCTCGTCGCCATATGTGCCGGCATTATTGCAGGTTTCGATGAAGTGAGCAATGTGCTGTCTTGGATTTCCCTTTCCGTCGAAGTGCTGGAACTTTGGTGGCTGGAACCCGATGGGGAAACGCAACTGCTGGATCCTCACGGTGTAAGGTTTCGAGTATGCCGCCGTGATTGAAGGAAGACCAGTGCCGTGGGTGCGCATCATGTCAGCTACCAACGCTTGTATTTGCTGGGTATTCATCGTTGCTGTTGCAGGAGGTTGTGTGGCCACCGAGACTGGTGCTGGCGAGACGACTTTCACTGGGATGGGAGCCGAGGAGAGTGCTGGAGTAACTGCTTGAATCATCGGAACAACCTCTGCAGGAGCGGGAGTTGAAGACGGAGCTGGAGCGGCTATCGGGGAAGTAACGGGTTGACCGACTGCTGCAGCGTCCTTTGCACTTAGCCTTTGAAGTAGAGTATTGATGTGACGATCCTTCTCCTCCATCAGCCGAGTAATTTGCACCATGTACTCGCTCATCTGCATGACTTGGAGCTGAAGAGTGGACGGAGAATGGTGACAGAGGACGTCTCGATGTTGCATGCTAGCATCCTCGCCGTCGTCGTCGGAGACGTAGTTACGCCAACTTGCTTCTGGTTGATGATTGATGTTTGCCCCCTACAGAGGGGGTGCAACTTCCGCTGGAGAACCCGACCGGGCTCGGGGTTGGGGCTGGTCCTCCCCAAACTTCTGGACATGGACTCCAGGATCGAGGCTTGTTTCTTCACGCACCGAGGCCTCGTTGGTGCTTTGGCGAGCATCTTCGGCAGTAGTTTCTGGCATGAAGACATCCGCAAGAGTTCGAGTACGCCGAGTGTAGACGCGTACCATCGAGGGAGCATCACCCTCTGGGTTTACTGGATCACCGTGTCGGAGTAGAGGAGACTCGGCGATCGGTGAAAGGCTTGGAGCAAACGCATCGTTGCTTGTCCCGGCCATTGCGAACTTGGAGTGACTTCTTCAGCCGTACGGATAAAAGGAGAGGACGTCCCACCGGGCGTGCCAGAAATCTGTATGCGCGGAAAAGATGTGGGTTGTCTTTATTGCACAAAACAAGATTACAAGGGTGCGCCGGGACCCGGGTGGCGAGTCCGGGTGCGGCGAGTGTTGATCAGGAGATTTGTGGGAGGGATCCTCTGGAGGGTCCCTTTGATCCGCGTCTCCACGTGGTATTCATGCGAGAGTTCTGAAGGGGTTGCCCAGGACAGAGGTCTTTACAGGGTGAGGGTTTTTGAGAGGCTAAGGAGTGTCTGCTGTGCTTTTGTCCCTTCTGTGCTTTGCGCTTTCTCGGCTAGGGGGTCTTTGGCTTTGTTCCTCAGTCTTCGTGCCTTCCTCACTCCTTGCTTGACCTCGGCGTCCTTGATCGTCAGTTCGCGACATCGATCGTGCTATTAGCGTCGGCTTTGGCTTCGACTTTCGGCTTTAGCTTGGCTTGGGCGTGGCTCTGGCTTTTGCTTTGCTTTGGCGCTTGCGCTTGGACGTAGACGGGGAAGACTTGCGTTGCTTTCGTTCTTCCGGACTTCACGTCGTATCGGCTAGAACGTGCGGTTCTTTTGCTCGAGACCAACGTAGTCGCTTGGCTTTGGCACTTGCGTTGCTTTGGCACGGGCTTAATCGGGGCTTTTGCTTTGGCTTCTTGCGTGGGCTTTGGCTTCAGCGTCAACTCGGTCTTCTTCTCGAACGACGTGGGCTACTTCTTCGGTGCTTTGACGGTTTGGGTGTCGGCTGGAATTCTCTTCTTCTCCGGGCTTCTTTGGCGTGATCGGAGTCGAAGAATGCTTTCAAAGATAGTGGGGGTAGCACCGATCTTCGTGCGACGGTTGTGGCGTCGGCTTTTGTTGATGAAGACGGCGGGGGTAGCGACGGTCTCGGTGCGACGGTTGTAGCGTCGGCTTTTGTTGATGAAGACGGCGGGGGTAGCGACGCTTCAGGTTGTCTTCTCCAGGCTTTCTTCTTTGTGGATGGAGTAGACGTTTGTCGAAGGCGACGGGTTGATGACGCTTCGTTCCTCTCCTCCGGGCTTTAGAGCTTGATCGGAGTTAAGGGTTTGTTGGAGCCGACGGGGTAGTGCCGCTCTGAGCTTCTTCTCCGGCCTTTGCTTCTGGCGTCTTCGGAGTCGAAGGGTCTTCTTCTCCGAGCTTTCTTCTTCGTGCACGGAGTCGAAGTCTTGATCTTCTTGTGCAAGGGTCTTCACATTGATGAGGGCTTTCAATGGACTAAGCCGATCCCGAAGGGATAGGCTTGCCCATGCCTCGTGAAGCCTTGGGTCGATAAAGAAGCATCTCCTTTTCTGCAGAGCTTTCCTTCTTGCCCTCCGACCTTTTGAGCCTTCCCCCACCCCCTCTATTTATAGGCGAAGAGGGGAGGGGAGAGATATGGGAAGTTTTAATTTTAAATCCCTTTAATATCTCCCCCATAATTACCCAGGATTTATTCATCCATTGATGAGGGGAATAAATCTTTATTTGCTTTTCTTTTCTGGCGGGGTAATTATGGCTCAATCTTTTTTGGATTCATCTGGAATCTTGCACATAAAATCGATGGCGACCCGACTTTTCTTCTTGCCCGTCGGATCAAGGGATCGGCGCAGATCCACATGTGGGTAGACGTCATGCGCAACCTCCCCCCGCGCATGGCGGTATTTCCTTCATTTTCTTTGTTTTCTTTTCTTTCCTTTCCTTTTCTTTTCTTTCCTTTCTTTTCTTTCCTTTGCTTTTCTTTCCCTTTTCCTTGCATGGCCGGCCTCCCCATGGGGGGTTCGGTCTTCAATATGGGGGGTTCGGTTTTCAATATGGGGCCGGGTGGGCCCCACTTGAGGAGGGGCCCACCCGGCCTCTTGTTGGGCGCGAGTCGGGTCCGAGTTGGGTTCGCATCCGCGTAGGGGCATACGAGTCGGGTCCGAGTCGGGGTGCGCGCCGGGTCTGCATCCGCGTAGGGGCATGCGAGTCGGGTTCGGGTTAGACACAATTTACGTGTCTACACACCTGATTGTTGCACAACTTATTTGATGGATCCCGAAAAAAATTACTCTTCATCAAATACTGCCACATCTAAATGTGATGTATCTTCATCATATAATTTGTAATGCAACTGTTGCAATCGGTTTACGATTTTCAACTCACATAATTAGGGGTGTGCAAGATCCAAATCAAACCGACCGATTTTGATCGGTTTCGACAAACTTAATGGATCGGATTGGATTTTGTTTTTTACAAACCGATATGATTGGATTGGTTGACGAATTCATAAATTTAAAACCGACCTAAACCGAACCGACATATGTATATACATATAATTTTTTATTAAATATATCATTTGGCCTTGCATACTTTTGATACGAACAACCTTTGCAATATTGAAGGATGTCTCAAAATCTGTTAAAAATCTAATTTAGACCTAATGATTGGATAACAATTATTATTTTTTAAGTGTTTTTTTTTGGTAATTCAATTTTAAAGTTGAATTTAGATATTAATAGAAGAGGGAAATAGGCCAATAAACAGAAGGGCCAAAGCCCAAACCGACCATCCAATCCAATCCAAACCGACTTTAATTGGACTGGATTCCAATCTCAGTTCGGTTTGGATCGGATTGAATATCCTCAGAATCGATCGAGATTGGATCAATTTGGGTTTTGTCTAAATAGGTTGGTTTCGAACCGATTCGAACGGCACATCCATCCCGTAGAATCGAGCTCAAATCTCCTCCAGTCAGTCGCCGATGGGCCCTCATGCATCACAGCAGCACACGGTCGGCTGGAGTGCCATTCGTTTTTGGGTCGCCAGCCATTGTCCGATTGTGATGTGCACCGGGCCCGCCAACCGGGGCCGACCGATTGGACGAGAGCTGAACTCTGTAAAATCAGTTTGTGAAGTGACGCACACCTTTCAATATATTTAAGCTGCTGCTCAGTTTTTACCATTAATATGTGATGTTAACAAGCTTCATCCACTTAGTATTAGAAGGTGCGATACATTTGAAGATTGCTGTGATGTCTCTCTTTTTTAAAAAGATAAATTACACAGAGGCCTCTGTAGTTTGGCTGATTATCACTTAACACCCACCCCCCCCCCCCCCCCCCCCTCTCTCATGGTTAAAACCTTACAAATACCTCCCTATAGTTTGAAAAGCCATAAACATAAGCCCCCTCTGGACTCTGGAGGGGGTGCAAGTGATGTGTTGGGCATTTGTATGACATAACTTGAGGGGGTGTAAGTGTAAGTAATGATCAGTCAAACTACAGGGGGCATATGTGTAATTTATCCTTCTTTTTTTTTTTTTGATAGATTTGACAGGTGAGATAACAACCAGACCCCAAGAAGCACCACATGACGATGCAAACTAAGAAGCCCGGCACCCGACGGAAGCCACATACCATCGTCATGATCGACGGAGAGGACAGAGGCACAAAGCCAAAATCAACCAACACACACGAAACCACCACTAGACGGACACACAAGAAACTCGCGACACCAGGCGACCAGATAGGGAGGACACCAAACACCCGAACAAAGGGGGAAACAATCCTAAAATTAAAAAAAAACAAATCATAAAACCACCCAAAAACTCGGCCATGCCGGATCCGGAGAAGAACCATCACCATCAGCGACTCGACATTAGAATAGGCACCATCGACGAACCACGACCTATCGCCGATCAAAACACCGCCGCCACGAGCCACCGGGTTCGTCATCACCATGCAGAGGATGGGATCAAGAAAACCCTTTTAATCGGAACATCCGTCAGGTGAATCAGGGCCAGATCACCACTCCGGGTGCGACCGGCGAACGCCACCATTGACTGTGATGAGTTATTAACACCTCATGTAAACACATAAGTTCAATCGGATGGACGAGAGTTATGTGCATTAAATCTGATAGGTTTTAAGTCGAGGGGGGGGGGGGGGGGGGGGGGGGCGGTAGTTACTATGAAGGTAAGCTGTCGAGAGCTTTCGACATCCCTCCCCCCTGTTGAGATCCAAGGCCCTCGCGCAGCAGAAGGAGCGAGAGAGAGTGCATCGAAGATCGGAGAATTTGCTCGGAGAAGACGATGTCTCACCACTGTCGAGAAAACGAAACAAAAGGGCAAATAAAAAACAAAGCAAGCACACAGGATATGCGGCAACGACGATCTATTGATTCACTATTGAGGAGATAACCCGAGTACAAGATCTTGTCTCTCACCAATCCCTCTCAATACCCACAAAGAGAAGCCCTCCCCAAGAGTCCACACCCGCTCACCCCGGAGAAATAAGTGACAACCCTCACCGATGCTCGAAAGCCTCTTTGAATCGATCTCCCTCTCCCTCTCCCTTGATGATGAATCCCCTCTCTTAAAGCTTCTCTTGATACCCTAGATTCGTCCTAGGTCATGTCTTTTATAGGCATACATTTGTGTGTAATTTGTAGATAAAGTCCCACGAGAAAACGCAGCCCGACCCGCTGTACCTGCGTGCTGCTGTTTACAGTCGTGCACACGACCTAGTAAAGATGTGCGCACGACTGTGGTTGTCCGACTCCTCCTTTGCCACAGTGCTCCGTCTTCCGCAGTTTTTTTGCGTACGAACCTTAGAGTTGTATGCAGCTTGTTTGGAACTACATCTTCAACACACCTCTCTCTCTCTCTCTCTCTCTCTCTCTCTCTCTCAACCAGTTTTTTGAAAACCAAACCAAACCGAGCGGTTCAACTAGGTTGAACAAGAACCAGGATATGTTTTGGTTTGATCCATGTTTCCATCGGACGATTGTGCTTGATGTAGACGTCCACATCTAATGTGGATGCTTCCGTCAAATGTGGACATTTTCGCCAAATATGAACCTCTTCACATAATATGGGTGCCCCTATTGAATGTAAACGTCTTCATAGAATGTGGGCATCTCTGCTGAATATGCGTGCCGATAGGCATGAGCATCATTAGTACCTAACAAGATAACTGCCACAGCAGGTCAATATCAGTGTGAAGTTGCCACATGCTCTCATTTGGGGCGGACTGCAAACAATCCTTTTAAGGGTTCCATTTTAGGATAGGTTCCGACAACCTTTTTCTCTAAGCCTAGGTCCACATTTCAGCAGACTAGATGCAATAGCTCTTTTGGTTAATGCAAGACTAATAGCCTTGGTTAAGTTGCCGAATTTACCAACCTACCATTGTCTATATAACTTCACATGATCAATATGAAACATACAGTTTCGAGACCTAGTGTGGGACCACTATAGCAACTACAGTGATTTCACTGTAGCAGCTACAGTGAAATCACTATAGCTCTATAGTGATTTTGCTATAGTAGCTACAGTGAAATTACCGTAGCGCTATAGTGATTCTGTTGTAGCAGCTATAGTGAAATAACTGTAGTGCTATAGTGATTCCATTGTGGCTGCTAGGGTTGTAAGAAAAGCCCATTGGCCCGAACCCGGCCCGGCTCGAAGATACCATGGGCCAAGCTCGGGCCGCCACTTTGAGACCGAAGCCTGATCTGACCCGACTCGAAAGGAAACACGAAAGCCCGATACAATTACTATATATATATATATATATATATATATATATATATATATATATATATATATATATATATATATATATATATATATATATATATATATATATATATATATATATATATATATATATATATAGACACCTTTTTTTTAGTCCAAACCCGACTCGGCCCGGCCAGAAATTCCAAATATATGTATACCCGGGCCGGGACTAGGCTCAGACCCTAGGCCCGTGGCCCGGCCCGGACTGTTTTATACCCTTAATGGCTGCTAAAAAACACGTTGCTAAGGTAGAAGAACTGTAGCAATAGTACTCAACTTTGTAGCAATAATACTCATTTCAATTGAGTATTATTGACATGTATTTGAGTATCTTTGCTATAGTGAAATCACTGTAGCTGCTATAGTGATTATTTTGTGACTACTAAAAACACTTTGCTACAGTAAAATCACTATAGTAATCAATTTTAGTTGTAATAATACTCAATAAAGCTAAATATTATTTGTATCAAATTGGGTACTTTGCTACAGTGATTCACTGTAAGGAAGTCTTTTTAGCCGGCACAATGAATTTCACTGTAGTAGCTATAAAGAAATCGATGTAGCAATCTGTGCATGGTACTCAGATATACAAAATAATACTCAATTCAACTAAGTATTATTTGCATAAAATTGAGTACTTTGCTACAGTGACTTTATTGTAGAAATATCTTTTTAGCATCCACGATTAAATCACGGATTGCTACAGTGATTTCGCTGTAGCAACTACAGTGATTTCACTGTAGCAACTACTACGAAATTACTGTAGCAGCTACAGTGAAAAACACGGATTGCTACGGTGATTTCACTGAAGCATCTATAATGAAATCACTGTAACAGCTATAGTGATTTCATTGTAGCAACTAGGGGTGTAAAAAAAGCCCACCGGCCCGAGCCCAGCCCGAAAGTCAACGGCCCGAGCCCGACCCGGCTTGGCCAATGGCTCAACCCGGCCCTGCCCGAAAATTACATGGGTCGGGCTCGGGCTGCTACCTTAAGCCCGGCCCAGCCCGAAAGGACGACCCAAATACAATAGATTTGGTATATATATATATATAAATTGCACATGTTATACATCAAAGAAAGTTAGTGTAGTGGTTTGAGTGTGTTCTAAATTTTGTGAGGTCTTGAGTTTGAACCACCCACAAAAAAAAATAATAATTAAATAATACACGATTTTTGCCTAAACCCAGCCCGACCCGACCCGAAATTCTTAATATATCTATACATGGCCGGGGCCTGGGTTCATACACATGACCCAAGGCCTGGCCGAGCCCGACGGGCTTTCTGGGCTTAGGATCTCTAGGCCCAACCCATCCCGGCCCGAGGTATATTAGGACCGGCCCGTTTTACACCCCTAGTAGCAACTACTAGGGGTGCAACTTGGGTCGGGTAAAACCAAGAACTGACCCAACCCGACCTAAATGGGTCGGGTTGGTCGGATATTTTGACTAAACGGGTTGGTTTGGTTCTAAGTTTTGTGGACCTGACTAAATATGGGTCGGTTTCAGGTTGGGGCTCAGGTAGACCCGACCCAACCCGAGAACCAAACTCATATATATTAGGCCACATATATATGTCACGGGTTGGACTTTTGGGTTACATCATACTAGTACCCAAGTAAACATTATTTGTTTGCTAATGTTGAACCAACTACCAAGAGAACATAATGGGTGGCTAAAAGCCAAAAGCCCAACGTGGACCTCCGGCTTACTAATAAATAGCCGATAGTCATTATTTTTTTAGATCAACTACCAACCGAGAACCAACCTTAGTGTGGGTTGGGTTGGTTTGGGTCAATGCCCAAGTCGGGTTGGTTCAGATTTCGATATGGTAGAACCGAATTAGTTTGGTTCGGTTCCGGGTTAGCTCAAACCCGACCCGAGTTGCACCCCTAGCAACTACTGTGAAATCACTATAGCAATCCATGCCACTATTGCCGTAAAAAAAAAATGTCATATATCATCTACTATTAATGTGAGAGGATACTATGGATATTTATGGTATTTTTAAAAAAATCGTTATCCAAAACGGTTAAGATCGGATCATTTGCAATCAAAACAATGGACAGTGGATCAGGCTTTATACATTGGTCATACCGATGGACTTACTATAAATAGGAACTTAAGATGGGACTTAATGTTATACATACTCTGTTTTTTTTGGACCTAACACCGATTTCCCTCTCTCATTTTGGCTAGCAAATGTGGTGCAGCAAGTTAAAGATTAGCATTATCAAAGAAAGCGGCGAAGACCCTAGGTGGCCCAAGTGGGCCCTACCTTGGTGTAAAAAATTGGGAGCAACGTGGAACAGTACTTGGGTCCAACGGGAGTTGGAGCGATGTGCTCCAACAGCTGATTTGGCAATTAATGATTGGACCATGCCCTGTGGGGTCTACCGGTTTACTACTCCATAGTCTATCATGTGGGGCCCATATTACCACTTTAAAGTTTAAACTGTCCAGAAAAAAAAAAAATTACAGCTTTAAACTCAAGGTTTTTTTTTTATTGGTTTATTTCGTGATAATAGAGTATAGTCGAATCATCGATTGCCACATCAGTTTATTGCAGTCCGTTGCTCTAACAACTGTTGGAGCCAAGAATTGTTTGGCCATGTCGCCATAGGCGAGGCCTTGCACAGCTACCCCCAAGTAGGGATTGCAATTAAATAAGTTTAGCTGGTTATCCGACATGACATGGTCTGATCCTATTGAGACGGGTTTGTGATGGAATTAAATGGGTTAGGACGGGTATGGGATTTGTTGAAAAAACCGAATCGGATTTGGAACGGATTGGGTTTAGTCTATCCCCAATTACGTATTGATATGCCAATTAACTATACATTAACATTAGTTGCACTTTTCATTAGGGGTGCACAGAAAATCGATGGAACAAGATAATCGAATCGAACCAGTCTGGACCGTAGGGTTTGGTTCAGATGCGGGATCGGTTCGGTTCTGGTTCCCAAACTGCAAAACCATGAGGAACCGCTTCGGTTCCCGGTTCAGAGTGCCACTAATACGAACCGAATCGAAAAAGTTATTGTATATTATGCATAATGCATTCACAGGTTTGGTCCATTAGTCCAATATGAGTGATGGACTATATATGCAAGAATTATAATGCATTCACGGGTCAAGTTTATTTTTGTCAAGGTAAATTAGTGAATGCGCTTGTAAACTGTGCTACTCGGTTTAACATTTTTGATATATGAAGTCATCGTTGCAAAAGAATTAATTTCCAAGAGTAACCCTATTCACACCTGCACATCTCTACAAACTTTAGAACCGTCGAAACCAAACCAAACTAGTTATGTATGGTTTGGTCCGGTTCCATGCTCCCAACAGTCTGATTCTGATTCCAAATTTACGAGAACCGTTGAGATCGGTTCAGGTCCTGGCTCATCCCGGAACTGGACCGAACCGAACAGTGTGCATCCCGTACTTTCATATCTCAAAAAATTCCTTCCATGAAGATATGGTTTAAGAATTAATTTAAAATTAATCCATTGTTTAGTTAAAATGAATTTATTTCATATTATGTTTTGTATCTCTCTTTTAGTTTAAACCTAATCAACTCGTTTCGATTCCTCAGATCGAAATATAATTAGGACGGACTGGTATGGATTTTTACTTAAATGAGACGGGTTTGAAATTTTTCCTCCAATCCTGAAACGGGTTTGGAATAAGGTATTATTTAACGAGACAGGTCGAGATAGGACTGCCCGTCCCAAATCCGACCCGTTGCCATCTCGTCCCCAGGGCGGCCCTAGGGTTTGGCCCCACCCAAACCCTAGCTGAACGTCTAGCCTGATGACCTGGCCCGAAAGCATATTAGGGCTGTCATCATAAAAAATAAAGGACTTACTGAGCCTCCCCTAACAAAAGACCGATTACGATAAAGGAGTTTGAAAACCTGTGGACGAAAACACCCTTTAATGTGTTTTAAATTTTTTTTGCAATACTGCCAAACCAGTGAACCAAACAGCCAGATCTGCCTGCCTCCACCGAACCCCCACCTCCTCCCTCCTCACTGACGATGGTTGTCATCGGGCTGGGGTACGATACACCGGTCGGCGAGGGCTGCCGTCGGGGTGGTGCGATGCACGATCGGCAGTGGCTGCCGTCGGTGTGGGGTACAATGCACTAGCCGGAGCACCACCTCCTTCCTCCTCACCGGCGGTGGTCGAGTCGAGAGAGAGAGAGAGAGAGAGAGAGAGAGAGAGAGAGAGAGAGAGAGAGAGAGAGAGATGGGAGAAGAAAACAGGGAAAGGTTAAGTTCGAGTTTACCAAGAAAGACGGCCAGGCGGAGAGCGATCAAAGTGGTCTTGGGAGCGATGGCTGCACCTCGCGACTGATCATTGGTGGCCGAAAGGAGAGCCTCAACTGATCGACTAGGGGCATGTTCATCGGTTCAGGTTGACCTATCAAACCGAATCGAACCGGTCAATTTGGTTCGGTTTGGATCGGATATTTTTTACCGTTCGATTTGGTTCGGTTCCAAAAAAAACCCACTATGGTCGGTTCGGTTCTAGGGCTGAGTTTTTTAATCCGAACCAACTCAACCCGAACCATTGGTATTATAACCTCAATAGTTACTACTATACAGTGTACAGTCTCACTAATATTGTACATTACATGGTGGTGACCCCAATTACCACCATTCGATGCATTCAAAACTTTACCCACATAATTACTAGCACCCCCAAATCCCAACTTATGAAATATCTCATAGTTAAAAATTAAGGATGTTTCTAGTAATTCTATAGGGGCAAATAGCAACACCCAAAGTTAAAGGCTTAAAAATAAAATCTGAACCAACTAAACGGCTCAACCATTCACGCCTTACGGTGTAAGCGATTTGAAAGACCCACATAACCAAACCAAACCAAACCAAACTTTTACGGTTTGGTTTGGTTTTTACCAAGGAATGGTTTGGTTCAGTTCCATTTTCTAGAGAACCGATCAACTTCAATTCAGCTCCAAATTTATCAAAAAACCGAACCAACCCGAACCATAAACACCCCTATGATCGACAGCGGTGGTCCTGTTTCTGCGACTCTGCACCCATGCCCGACACCACGCACAATACCGTTATCCATTGTGGATTGGATTTACTTATCCTTTAATTATGTGATAAAAAAAGAAATTAGTAGGAAACAAAGACAAATTATCTGGTGCAACCCTACATCAACAGAAATATTAACAAACCAAGTATGAGGACATGATCTCATGAAATGAGAAGAAATCTGGAGTCTGAACACACATAAAACAGGAGGGGAGGCCTTCAGATACAGCTGAAGTATATTAAAAATCAACAACTCCATGTCTCAATCCAGTTTATTCCATGGCATGACACTTGTGGAGGCAACAGCATGGAGCTTCTCTCAGAATTCTCACCCATGAGCTGCCTAATGAGAAGCCTGACAAAGAGGGAGGTGGAAAGAAAGGAAAATCAGTATCGCAGAAAACCGATGGAGCCATTTATAGGGTTTACAAGGAAAAAAAAAACGTTTTAAGCCGCGCATGATAGCACATACCAACAGTTTTAAACTGGTAACAAGGAGTTCATGGCATATACCCAATACAGTTGAATTTCACAAGTTCCATCTTAGAACTAGTTCATGAGAATGTTGTTTCATCTTAAAGCACTTATGCTTGTAATTTGTGCTGCAAAAATTACGGCAATCCTACATTAAATCTTGCCGTTTACCCTTTTCCATCTAGGTGCTTTCCTAGTATAAGGGAATGTTAGAGGATTACTCCCTTGTTGCATGAGCTTAAACTGCGTAATCAGCAAGGTAGGTCTCTCTACCTTCCAACAGGCCTTGCAAGCCCATATCAAATCTTGCCTTCTACACTCTTCAATCTACACGCTTAATCGAACCCTAATCTAGGAGAACCTTGCGGGGTTGCTCCATGGATGCATGACCATAAACTACGTAACCAACAAGGTAGTTCTCATTACCGGCTAACTGACCTTGCAATCCTATATCAAATATTGCCTTCTACCTCTTCAATCTAGATACTATCGTAATCTAAGGGAGATCTAGAGTGTTGCTCTCTGGCTGCACGACCGCGTAACAAACAAGGTAGGTCTGAGGCCTCCCTACCAACAACTACTCTTTAAGTTTCTTCTTGGCAAATGGCCCTCTCTTGCCAACTTGCCTGGGTCAGGTTTTTGACACAAGTCGCAGAGGATTGACGTGCGGTTAACCGCAAATTAGAAAGTTGGAAAATGCTTTGTCTGTCTTTGAGGACTTGGATGATGGTCATGAACCTTAATTAAAACTACTACAATATTTACATAACTACTAATGTTAGAAGTTCTTTAGATTATATATATATATATATATATATATATATATATATATATATATATATATATACACACACACACACACACACTAGAAAACCACGTGCCTATCGGCACTGCCATCGCCTCCAGTCGGCCGGCTGATCTACTTAGCCTCTAATAACTGGTGGTCTACTTAGCCTCTAATAACTGGTGATTTCTTGGTACTATTTCAGCTGAACGGTGAAAAGAGATGTGGAAGAAGCCAATAAGGTTATAATCCTGCAAAACTATATACACATAAAACTAAAAATAAAAACTAGGTGGCAAATATCATGGATCCATCTATAAAGAGGTGGAGGAACCAAAGTAAATATGGTGAGGAGCCTTCAACTAGTTGAGAAGTTACGGAAAACTCTTCTGCAATATCAGAGGGCTTGATGAGAGACTATGAGATAGATTGCAAACCATATTGACACTTCTAGCCCTGGTATTGTTGGTCTATTGGATACTGGAGTATAGCTCAGGAATCCTAAGATGGATATGGACTCAATGAGTTTCAGTAGGAGGTTTTTGACAATTACGATCTTGGGCGGATCTGGTTTTTGGTAAGGAAAAAATTATAATCTGCTCAAGCTTATTCATTCTGCAGGCCAGTCTATAACAGTCTTATGCTCCTGAATCTGAAAATGTAGAAGATTCTATCATGCCTTGGGAAAAGAAGCATAACCCTTTTTTTAAACCACATTTCTGGTTTGCTATGACGAAAGCTCCATTCAACATTTAAACCCAAAACTGAACAATATCACGTGGATCCTAAGTTTGTGAAACAAAAATCTTTATACTGAAAGGAAATATCGAACCTGTTGGATGTAGAGGATGGCCGGATCAAACGAAAAAACAAGTTAATTAGTTGCAACTGGTGATGAATCATTCAAATACTCAAATTTTCTATGTGGTATCATGAACAAGCAATATACAACTTATGTTGCAAAGTTACTATTATCAAAGGGTAACCAGGCAGAGGATGTTAATTACATCAAAAGATGCCGCTATCAGCCATCTCATACCTCTCATTATAGATGAGATGTAGAAAGCAATTCCGCATTCTTTTTAGATGAATACGGAAACGTTGAGGAACTAACTATGCTCCTATCTCTAGTTTGAATTAAGATGTTTCCTCTCATGGTTCGAGAATTCGGCTGCACCCGAACCGCTTTGGCTAAAACAGTCGGGGTTTTCGCCAATCCGAACCGAAATAGATCATGACCCCACCAATTCGACCGATGTGGATCAGGAGCGAGCGAATCAAAGCTGAATCGAACAAACCAGACCAAATATGATCCGTCTGATTTGTTTCAAACATTTCTATTTTTACTGGACTAGCATTTGTCTTGCCCTTGCACTTGCATGTGCGTTTATCTGCTTAAAACATAGAAAGTGAAGCCCCCTTTCATAGGATTGTCCGTGCCACAATATCACACTAGTCTGCCCTTCTCTAAAGCTCCGTCAAACTTTTTTTATATATATTTTTCCGATCGAAACGGATGAACCTGAAACGGCAGAAACCATTCACTTTCTGCCCAATTTAAAGTTGAACCTAAACTCTAACCTTGCTTCGTCTCTACCAAATTTTCAGCCTATTTCTTGCTATTTCTGAAAACTGATTTCGAATATACCTTTCCCACTGCAACAAGTGGTTATTGGAGAACTTCTTTTCAAACCAAGCTGCACTTATAAAAGAGAGTAGTATCCATTTTTATCTACCCTTGGGGCATGAGCTTGTTAGAGGTTTTCATTGGAAGCATAATGATAAAAGGTTGGTCATTTGCAAAAAAAAAATGATAAAAGGCCAGTCTCAAAGCCAATCTATAAAAATTTAAAAACAGTTTATATAGATATCTAGACAATGACAATAGAGAGATTTTAAGGTATCATACTTAGAGACGTAATGATCCAATGCTTGGGTTCCCCCATTTTCTTTGTTATAGTAAATGACCATCCTGATCATTTAGGAAGTAGCAAGGGTCTGCCATATGTTGATCCCGTCTCCTTATCTGTTTACCTTAAGAATGGAGTAGTTTACAATCTTAATGGAGCTAAAATTGGTTCAGCGCAGAGTTAACGGCTAAAGGTCAAACAAGCTTTCCCAGATCCACATCAAATTCGTTCTGATAGATTTTGTCCAATCCAAAGCAAAATATACCCCCGGACACAAACCACACCGAATCGGGGCATACTGAAGAGCAAGCAAGTTCAAGGATGAAGTAAGGTTCTCTCTTCTCACCAAAATTTTTTTTTTTTTCATAAGTTATAATAAATGGTTTCTAAATCTGCTCTTTTTGGTTGAAATTGGATTCATCATTATCAGCAAAAATATTGAAAATTGACTATAATTGCACATTTGCTGAAATTTTGCAAAGACCACTAATGGTTTTATTGAATTCTAAACAATGTTCTAAAAAGCGGCATAGGGGGCCGCCTAGGTGCTAGAAGGCCCTCCACCACCTAGCCTAGTCCTAGGCAATGCAGAAAAGCAGCCCAGGCCTCTAGGCGAGGCTAGACGGCCGCCTAGGCGGGCCTAGGCACTAGAACGTGTATAGATGCTGTTTGGGGATATTTTTCGCTGGTCCCTGCGGTCTACCTGCAAGACAAAGAAAGAACGTAAGAACGGCTGGCTCCCTTAGGAGCGCAGACCCTCCGACGCTCAAGTCAGTCTCAAGTGCTCAACGGCGAGCTATATTAGACCAAAGTGGTAGGGATGAGGGTTTCGAACCTGTACTTTGGAGCCTGTGGGTGGGTATTTATAGACATTTGCGACCTAGAGTGCAACACGTGGTGGCACCTTCCCGCACCTTCTGGACCCCCACGTTCTGGCTCGTGTGGGTCTCTGACAGTCTTTGGAACTCGCGCCCCTGACATTCTTTGTCATCGAGCCTGCCAGGCGGTTTGAGTGGGGGAGAGCATCTAACCGACTCAGGCGGGCTTCCGTGGACTACAATTGTCCACGTAGCTTCAGTGAGGTTTCGACACCTGGCAGCCCTTTATGCGGCTCTATTGTGGACGACCTCAGGGGGGAAGCAAGGGCGAGCTCGCCCTTCGTTGCTTCGTCTTCTCCTCCACATCTATCAAGAGTCGGACCTCGCAGGAGCGACCTCTTCGATAAACAGGGGAGTCTTGGTGAGCTTGGGCGAGCTCCTGAGCGAGCTCTTTTGTCTAAGCAATTTACCGATCCTAGATGTATTGTACTAAGCTGCACAAAGGTCCCTTCAGCCCAATGTGGATCTCGCTCCCTGTTAAGATGATTTGGCGAGCACGGGGGGGGGGGGGGGGGGGGGGGGGGGGGCGAGCTCCTGGGCAAGTTCCCTATCCCTTGGAATCCTGGGGTCTATGAGATCCACAGGCAAGGGCGAACTGGTGGCGAGCGCGCGGAGCTAGGGGCGGGCTCTTAGCGAGCTAGGGGGCGAGCTCCTGGCGAGCTAGGGGGCGGGCTCCTGGCGAGCTGGGAGGCGAGCTCCTTTGCGAGCTGGGGAGCGAGCTCCTTTGCGAACTGGGGCGAGCTCCTTGCGATTCAACGAGCTATAGATGTAATGCACTCTGATACCAGGTCCCCATGCATCCCAATGTGGATCTCGCTCCTAATAGTCGTTCGATCGAGCTCATACGGATAAGGGTTCCAACTCCTGGACGGATTTCAGCTACCCCCAACATTACCCCCTCCTGAGGGAGCGACCAAGGAAGCTTGACGCTTGCTCAGGAGTCTTATTGCTAACATCGGGCGGACTGCGGGCACCTGCCGTGGGCGATCTACGTCGAGAGTTTTGACTCCCAGTATTTCACAAACGCCGGGCGGGCCGCGAGCATCAGCCACGAGCGATCTCCTTCCGGTGCGAGCTTGCCTCACGCGGTCAGGGTCTGCTTCGGGCAAGCTTCGGGCACCTGCCGTGGGCGATCTGCGCCGAGAGTTTTGACTCCCAGTATTTCACAAACGTCGGGCAGGCCGCGAGCATCAGCCACGAGCGATCTCCTTCCTGTGCGAGCTTGCCTCAAGCGGTCAGAGTCTGCTTCGGGCGAGCTGCGGGCACCTGCCGTGGGCGATCTTGTGACTTGGGTATCGCTCCAAATCTCCGACGATCGCATCACCTTAAATGCGACGCGAGACTCGAGATGGATACAATGAATCTCATCATGAGATCCCGATCGGCGTTTGCCACGTGTCTCCTTCTCATTCGCCTTTGTTTTTGTCAGGAAAGGACGGCGCCGGCGCCGGCGCAGCTTTTTCCCACGCGTGATCCACGTGGCACTTCCTGATTGGAGGAAGACGAGTTGTCGCTTCAACCGTCGGCGTGTCGCCTCGTTGGGCGCGCTCGAGTACTAACTGCGGCCCGATTCACCTGCCTCTCACCCGTCTATAAATAGGGGATGGGGGGCGATTTTTACCGCTGCGTGAAAACAGCTCTCCCTTCCTTCTTTGCTTTCAGCTCGCCTTAGACCTTCTTTGCTTTCAGCTCGCCTTAGACCTTCTTTGCTTTCATGGCCTCTGCTGCTGCCTCCTCTTCTGCTGCTGCGTCCTCCCGAGAGGGGCCTCTCAATGTCGCCCCTATCTCGGTGCGAGCTCCGGGCTCAGGGGAAGAGGCGCCTCCGAAGGAGCCCGCCGTCGTCTGGCTTCATGACATCGGGGGTGCGCCCATCCCCGAGAGTCTACGAACCGCGGTGGGCATCCCCTAGGAGCTCGCCATTCTTCCCCTCCCGAGCTCTGGGAGGCCGCTCTCGGGCACCGCGGTCTCCGTGGGGCAGATATGGTCAGGGCTCCGGCTGCCCCTAAACCATCTGGCCAACGAGCTCCTGGAACTGGCGGGCTTATGCCCCGCCCAGCTTCCGGGAAACTCGTGGGGGATCCTTTACGGGCTTTCTCGAATCGAGGAAGCCCTAAACGTGAGGATCCCCCTAGCCTACCTCCTGAAGAAGTGGTTCCTCAAATCGGGACCCGTCTTCAGCGAGGTAGACTGTGGTCTATTCTACCTCACGGGCCGCTCCGGCGAGGTGCTTCCGTTCACCGCCGTCGAGAACAAGGACCGGTACTGGAAAGAGTACCCGTTCGTGATCGACGGCGAGTGGCAAGGTCCTCGAGCCGGCGTCCCCTCTCTTCCCGGTAGACCGCCTCTCCCTGTCTTCAAGGAGATCGCGGAATACCAGGCAAAGGGGAAAAAGTGCATCGCCGCAGCCCGAGAGAAATCTCTCGACGAGGCGATACTGCACTTCCTCGGGGGACGAACCCCCGAGAAGGTCCTTGCGCCGGACTTTTCCTTCCTCTGGAAGGATCTCCGGACCGGCACCATCACCACCCGGCAGAAGGTGATGCGGAAGAAGGTCGCGGTCTCACGGCGCGCTGGCTCGACCTCCACGGCGGCCCCGGCGACCTCTGGGGAGGGGACTTCGGCGAAGAAGGGGAAGAAGCGGGCTTCCCCAATCAAGGTCGCCGACAAGGACACCCTCGAGATGCTCCGCGAGGAGGACGTCCCCCCACCGCCGCCTCCAGCCCGCGAAGCAGCCCCAGGTCAGGCGACCTCCCTTTCTATCATTCCTCCGAGGGTCCCAATCCCGGAGCCTCGGCGTCGTCGCATCACTTTTGTCGAGCCCGAGGATCCGCGCGTCGAGCTTCTTCTCAGCATGGCGGAAGTGGAGTCCCCAATGGCTGAAGTGTTGATGCGCGGATTCCCAGGTGACCCTTCTAAACCTTTGTTTGTTGCGGTGATGACCCCAGAGATGGAGGGCGCCTCCCAGAAGAAGAAGAAGAAGAAAGCTCCGTCTGCCCGCCCGTCGGGAGAGGACGACGTCGTTCGGGAGGCTCGCGAAGCCTTCCAACGAGTCCTCGAGGAGCGGAGGAAGGTCGCCCTCGCAGAGGCGGGCTTGGGATCGGGCGACGATCTCAGCACCGCCTCCAGCTCGGACGACGAGGAGCGGGCTTCGGGAGATGAGCCCGCGCCTACAACTGCGGGGCCTACCCCGCCCTTCGAGGGACCGGCTCCGCCGAGCTCGACCCCTCCTGCACCCGCTCCCAGCACGACCCCAGCACCGGCTGCGCTTGCTCCCAGCGCGCCCGCCGCTCCCAGCGCGCCCGCTGCTCCCAACGCGCCCGCCGCTACGCCTCCCGCGACCTCCGAAGGTCCAGCCTCCGCGCCCCTTGCTCCCGCGGCTCCTATCCTCTCGGAGGAGCTGGGCGGGCTGGTCTACTAGTCTCCGGACCTGGGGGCCATCCTGGAGGATCTTCCGAGCTCAAGCTCGGAAGCCTCGGACCCAGACTTGCCCGGCCAAGGGGGAGCCGCCGCGCCACCCCCTATTAATGAAGGGGGTGCCGGCGCTCAAGAGGCCGAGCCCGCCGCTACCGCTGCCGTTGCGCCTCCCCCAGCTGCCCCAACCGAGGTGAGCCAAGCGAGCTCCTCCTTAGGCGACCCCGAGCGCGCCCCTCACTACATGCGGGAGATCCTGGGGCGTAACATTTTCGCCCGGACTCCCTATATCGTCCTCGTCAACCGGCTCATCGAGGTAAAATTACCTTTATGCTTCTTTGTCTCAAATCTTTCTTCTTGTCCTAACTTTCTTCTAACTCTTTTAACTGTTTCGCCTTGCCGTAGGTGGAGCGGGTCAGCCGGGCTCTTGCCGATGAGGTCGCTGGCGTTGCGAGAGATACGGTCGCCCTCTACGATGACACTCTCCACGGCTCGGAGAGGAGAGTAGACGAGCATATCCACCGTCTTCACCAGCAAGACCGATCCGGCGAGCTCCGGGCTGAGGTGGACCGGCTGCGCCAGCAGGTCGCTTCCGCAGACACTGAGGTTGGCCAGTTGCGCCAGCGGGCTGCGACTTTCACCATGGCGCTAGCCTCGGTCGAGGAGGCTCGTGCCCGCGCCCTCGCGGATCTGCAAGAAGCGATCAAAGCCAAGGAGGCCGCCCAGAAGAAAATTTCCGAGCTTCAAAGCCAGGTGGCGGCCTCCAAAGACGAGATCACGGCGCTGAAGGAGGCGCACCGTCAAGATCTGCACTCCCAGCGGAGCCGACTCCAATCGCAGCTCGACGAGCTCCTCCGGAAAGGCGCGCATGACGCCATTGAAAAGTACAAGACCGAAAGGTCGAAGAAGAGGAAGCGCGGCGACGACGGTGCGGGTGCGGGCCCAGCTTAGGTTTATCATTTTTTTTTTGTAACCTCGCCGTTGTAACCTTAATGATGAATGATAAACATATTTCTGAGGTCGCTTCTGTGTCTGTTCTTTTCTCTGTGTTGCTCATGAGTCTGCTCCAAAACCTTTCGCAGCGGCCTTGAGGGTCATACCCCGGGCGAGGCGACTAATTCGATTCAATCATTTTATTTTAAAATATATGCAAACGAAAAACTCGGCATGCTCGCTAAAACTCAATATAATCTCTGAGCCCGGAAAAAGATAAGCGAACCAAATAACTTCAAAAACTTCCCTACACTCAGAGACTTAAATCAATTTTATTTTTGAAGAAAACTAATAAGTGCTAGCTGCCCCCTGCCCGGTTAAATTCCCCCGAAGGTCCTGTTCACTGGACATGCCCTTAGAGGGGTTACCAAGGGAAGTTCGGGCTACCTGAAAGGGTGGTCGCCCTTCTCAAGTTTCCCTAATTCACGCCAGGATGCTTCCGTTCATGGCAGCTGAACGCGAAGGATCCTGGTTAGGTTTTGAGTCCTCTAAACAGCGGACTACCATGGAAATCTCAAGGTCGCTCATTTGCGGCCTCTGAGGATTCCAGTCTTGCTTTAAGTCCGCACAACGGCGGACTGCCCCGGGAATCTCAAGGTCGCCTACTGGCGGCCTCTGAGGATCCCGGTCTTGCTTTAAGTCCGCTCAACGGCGGACTGCCCCGGGAATCTCAAGGTCGTCTACTGGCGGCCTCTGAGGATCCCGGTCTTGCTTTAAGTCCGCTCAACGGCGGACTGTACTTTTTCGTAGATCACGCGTGCTCTTGCTACGCCGAGCTTTCGAGCTGAATTCTTTGGTGAAACCGCCATCGTTCATTCATAACTTCTTCAGAAAATGACTTACAAAAAAAAAAACACTGGTCTTATGCATAAAATTTTCGAAGGTGCAAGGCATTCCAAGGTCGCTCTAACAGGTCGCCTTCAGCGGTCATCAACTGGTAAGCCCCCGAGCCTCGCGCTTCGCGTACTATGTAGGGGCCTTCCCAGTTCGCCGCGAGCTTCCCTGCATTAGGCTCCTGTGTGTTTGCGAACACCTTTCTCATTACCATGTCCCCGGCTTTGAATGCTCGATGGCGGACTCTTTTGTCGTATGCGCGCTTCATTTCCTGTCTGTATCCGGCGAGATGCAGGTTGGCGCGTTCTCGTCGTTCTTCGAGCTGGTCGAGGGAGTCGGCGAGCAGAGCGTCATTGTCGACCTCAGCTGCCGCGAACTTTCTTTCAGTAGGCAGCTGGGCTTCTACGGGCAATACGGCTTCACACCCGTAGGTGAGGCTGAAAGGCGACTCGTTAGTTGAGCGACGTGGAGTGGTTCGGTAAGCCCATAGCACGCCTTCGAGCTCCTGCTCCCACAATCCCTTCTTTCCGTCCAACCTTTTCTTGAGGTTGTCTAGGATTACACGATTTGTAGCTTCCGCCTGCCCGTTGCTTTGAGGGTACCTCGGAGAGGAAAACCTTAGGTCGACTCCATACTGAGCACAAAAGTTTCTGATCAAGTGATTGTCGAACTGTCGGCCGTTGTCGGTGATAAGTATTCGGGGCAGGCCGAAACGACAGAAAATATTCTTCCAAAGGAAGTCTTTCACCTGCTTTTCACCTATCTTAGCTAGCGGGACGGCTTCCACCCATTTGGTGAAGTAGTCCGTAGCCACTAAGATGAATTTCTTTTACCGGGCTGATACGGGGAAAGGTCCCACAATGTCCAGTCCCCATTGCTGAAAAGGCCAGGGGCTCGCCAGAGGATGCAGCTCTTCTGCGGGCATATGATTTGTCGTGGCGTGCTTCTGGCATTGGATGCAGCTTTGAGCGACCTTCAAAGCGTCTTGCTCCAGAGTGGGCCACCAATATCTTTGCCTCCGGATTTTCGCAGCCAGAGACCGCCCGCCGGCATGGTTCCCCAGCTCGCCAGAGTGAATGCCATTTAAAACCTCTTCGGTTTCGGGGTGCTCGATGCAACGAAGATTTGGCTCGCCGAAGGATTTCCTAAAAAGACGATCCCAACGAATGAGATAGCGGCCAGCGCGCTTCTCCATTCGCCGAGCTTCTTCTCTGTCTCGCCCTTCAGGAGAAAACGAATAATAGGCGCGATCCATCCGCCTGGTGACACATCGGTCGATACTTGGTTAACAGCGGGCTCTGCTACTTGGAGCCGAGACTGACTTTGGACTTCGATGAAAATCTGGCGAGCTTCCGATCCTCATAGCAGGGAGGCGGCATTTGCCAACGCGTCAGCTCGCCTGTTATCGGCTCGCGGAATTTGCTCGAAGGAGATTTTTTCGAACCCCGCGGCCTTGCCTTTCACCAGATCCACATAGCCCGCCATTCGCGTATTCCGGGAGGCATAATCTCCTTTGATTTGACAAATGATCAGCTGGGAGTCGCTGAAGACCTTCAACCGTTTGGCGCCTACTTCTTGAGCGAGTTCTAGTCCGGCAAGCAGTGCCTCGTACTCTGCTTCGTTGTTGGTGGCAGCGAAATCTAGCCAGACCGATTTTTCGAGGAGTATCGCCTGAGCGATTAGTGCGATCCCGATTCCTGCTCCCGAAGCGTTGGAGGACCCATCGACGAATAGTTCCCACTCCATTATCTCTGAATGCTTTGCTGGAGGAAGCTCGCCTTGGTTGTCCAAGAACCTCGCCTTCCCAGGGTGCGCCTCAGTTGGCTCATCCTCCTGGTACTGGACCGGTTCTTCTATGGGGAAGTCCGCCAAGAAATCAGCGAGAGCCTGCCCTTTGACAGCGGCTCGAGGGACATACTCCAAACCATAGGCGGCGAGCTCGGCGGACCACCGATAGAGCCTACCGGCTACCGAGGGTCTGGAGAGCGTGCTCTTCAGAGGGTGTTCCGTGATGACCTTGACAGTGTGCGCCGAGAAGTAGGGGTGAAGTTTTCTCGCAGTAAGGACCAAGACCAATGCGACCTTCTCGATTGGTCGATACCGGAGCTCGGCGGGAAGCATTGTGTGGCTTACAAAGTAGACAGGCCGCTCTATCTTTGCTTCTTCTACAACAAGAACCCCGCTTACCGCATTCTCCGTGACTGCAAGATATACGCCAAGCTCGGCGCCATCTTTTGGTGCCGCTAGGATTGGCGGGCTCGCCAGATAGTCCTTGATCTTTTGAAAGGCGCGCTCACACTTTTCATCCCAACAAATGCTCGTTCATTTTCGAAGTAGCTCGAAAAGAGGTCGGCAATTATCTGAGGATTTGAAGATGAACCGATTTAGTGCGGCGATTCGCCCGCTCAATCTCTGGACATTCTGCCGGGTTCTTGGTGCGGGCATTTTGATAAGTGCTCGGATTTGCCCAGGGTCGGCCTCGATCCCCCTGTGGGTGACCAGGTACCCTAGGAATTTCCCAGAAGTCACCCCGAATGCGCACTTTGCCGGGTTTAGCCTCATTTGGTACTTTCTTAATACTTCGAAGATTTCGCGGAGATCGGCAGCATGCCCCTCCCGCTCTCGACTCTTTACCAAAAGGTCGTCCACATAAACCTCGACATTTCTGCCGATCTGACTTTTAAACATTTGAGTGACTAACCTTTGATAAGTCGCTCCAGCGTTCTTCAGTCCAAACGGCATTACCCGATAGCAGAAAAGCTTCTGGTAGCCCGCCCCA
Organism: Chamaelirium japonicum; assembly: GCA_947650365.1. Taxonomy (NCBI): domain Eukaryota; kingdom Viridiplantae; phylum Streptophyta; class Magnoliopsida; order Liliales; family Melanthiaceae; genus Chamaelirium; species Chamaelirium japonicum. The sequence continues at coordinate 23,182,663 of OX393550.1, read as the reverse complement.
GAATAGAAGGCGGTCTTCTCCTGATCTTCGACGTGGAGAGGTATCTGGTTATACCCCGAATATCCGTCCATGAAGGATAAGGCCCGGAACCCGACAGCTGCGTCGACCAGCGCGCCTATTCGTGGAAGGGGGAATCCGTCCTTCGGGCATGCTTTGTTAAGGTCGGAGAAGTCGATGCACACTCTGACCGCCCCACTCTTCTTGGGCACTGCCACGATATTGGAGATCCACTCGGGGAAGTGCTCCTCGCGTATAAAGCCAGCTCGCTCTAGCTTGTCTATCTCCGCCGCCACTGCAGTGGACTTCGCAGCAGGTATGTGCCGAGCTTTTTGCTTGACCGGCGGGAATTCTTTCATGGTGTGCAGACGATGGCAGGCGACCTCCGGGTCAATCCCTGGCATGTCCGCGAAGCTCCAGGCGAATACGTCACGGTATTCCCTGAGTACGTTGGTTATGGCCAGGACCTCGCCCTTGGTTAGCGAGGTCCCGAGATGGACGATCCTCGGTCCGTCCTCGCCACCGATGTTGACTTCTTGTAGCGGCTCGGCAACGGGAAAACTTCCTCTCTGGGATCCCGACAGGCGACCTTTCTCCTCGAGCTCAAGATCCACACCGCTCCCACCCGGGGGTGAAGTAGGTGATTTAAGCGAAGAGACCTCTCTCGGGCTTTGAGGGAGCCCGCTTGAGGTGGGCGCTAATTGCTAGGAGGGCGCGGGCCTCTTGGCCTCAGCGACCTCCACATCTATGAGATGAAAGACGTCCTGCTCGCACCTGGTAGCAGCGACCTGGTCTCCTCGAATTATCACGACCCCTCTATCGGTGGGGAATTTGAGGGCCTGGTGATTAGGCGAGGACACCGCTTTCATCTGCCTCAACCAAGGTCGCCCTAGGATGGCATTGAAAGCGGACTGCCCATCCACCACCGCGAAGCGGACTTGACGCACCTCCGGGCCCGCCGTTACGGTGAGGGTAATCTCCCCTGCCACCTTAGCGACCTCGCCGGTGAAACCGCTGAGCGAGCCCGTTGAGGGAGACAAGTCAATTTGTCTCAATCCCATTCGCTGGAAGGCCGATAAGAACAGGATGTCTACGGCACTTCCTGGGTCAACCAGGACCCGCCTTACCTCGATGTTCGCCATCATAAGGCGTATGACGAGGGGATCATTGTGGGGGGTAACAACCCCAGTCATGTCCTCCTCCGAGAACCAGATGAAGTCTCGGGCTTCTACCCTTGGTGTTTGGAGCAATACAGGGGTTAGAGATACGGAGAATACCTTCTGAGCCCGCTCCATCTCTCTAACTTGCCGATGAACCTCGTTGCTGGATCTCGGGCCGTTCAGGCGCCCGCTGATGGTGTGACAGACCGCCGGCCCTCCCGGGAGAGGTGGAGGCAGAGCGGGCTCAACGGGCCCCGAGCGGTCTCCCTCCCGAGGGGCCCGCGCCGGTATCACCTCGAATCTCCTTGGGGGCGAAATGAACTGATCCAAATGGCCTTGGGCGACCAAGTCCTCCAGGTGGTTCTTCAGAGCCCGGCATCTGTTGGTGTGATGCTCGGGACTGCGATGAAAGGCGCACCTCCACGTATTATCGGTAGAGCCGGGCTCCCCGACCTGCAGGGGTGGTGGATATTGAAAAAATGGTTCATTCCGGACCTGGTGAAAGACTTGCCCTGGGGAGTGGGTTAGCACGGTGAAATCCCGCTCCCTGGGTCCCGGAGGCAGGCGCCAGTTCGCCGGCCTTCGAGCGACCACCGCGGGGACTTCAGCGGGCTGCACTGCAGGAGCTGCGGGCGGTCCGGGCAAAGATACCGCAGGGGTACCTCCCGTCTCTCCACGGCTTTAACGACGAGAGGTCGCAGAGCCGGCGGAGGTCGCTGCTCGACTGCCTTCCCCTTCCGGTCTAACACCGCATCTTTAAGCTTGATGTGTTACTGGACAAGGGCGAAGAGCTCGACCATCGTGCGGGGATCTTTGATCACCAGCGCGTCATGAAGTTTGCTTCCCTCGGGGAGGGCGTTCCGGAAAGCGCTCACCGTCGTGCGATCTTGGCCGACCGCGTCCTCCAGAGCGAGGTAGGCGCTTCGAAAACGCGTCGCGAAGCTTCGAAGGGTTTCGCGGGCTCCCATGGCCAAGGTGAAGAGAGACTCAATCCTCTTTGGGGGTTGCCTGTTGCAGCGGTACTGCTCCAGAAACAGTCTGGAGAGGGTAGGGAAGTCTTGAATGGTGCCCGATGGCAATTTGTGGAACCAGTTTAGCGCCGAGCCCGTCAAGCTACTCGGGAAAGCCCGGCACAAGACATGATCTTGGTCCCGGAAAAATAACAGCTTCCGGTAAGCCAAGAGATGGTCGACAGGATCTTGCGATCCATCGAACAGTACAAACTTGGGCGGGGTCCAATGGTGAGGGAAACCTTCTTGGTGCACCTCACTCGTGAAGGGCGAGCTCCCCCCATGAGCGGCAAGATCCTCCAACAGATCTACAGGCGCACTAGGTCGCTGCCAGTGCCCGGGGAAAGCTCCCAAAGGCGGCTGCGCAGGGCCTATGCGGTCATGTACGCTCCCTCGGGGTCCTCCCTCGTGGCAACCTGAGGGGGTTCCTTCGGAGTGACCTTCTCGTCGTCGATCTGCGGGCTCTCTTGGTACGATAGCGGGTCGATGAGAGGCGTTTGCCTCGCGAGCTCCATGTGGCAAAGCCACCGCAGGCTCCTTCTCCCGTCGCCGATGGCGCGGGTCGCGGTCTCTCTCCAGAGATCTCGCCTCAGATTCATCTGAATCGGCGCTTCTGTCACGACATCGGGGGATGGTTGCTCGCGAGGTCGCCTTGTTGCTTGACCGCTGAGTCACCAGCCTTTGCAATCTCGTAAGCGGGGTTTCCGGCACCCCGCGCACGGCCGTTCTCTCGACCGGGGGTTCCCGGTGGGAAGCCTGCCGAGCCGGAATGGTCATGGGCAGGCGCGATGTTGAAGCTGGTGGTCGCACCGGAGATGCCGTCTTCGCCGGCCCGGACCGTCGGCTGGCCGCCGGAACCTGACGCAGTCGCGTCAGTTCCTCCTCCATCGCCCGCTGAGTGGCTAACACCTCCAGCAGGAGCTGGTCGCTGAGAGGGACAGGGGGCTGAGGGATCTCCATGGGGGGGCCGCTATGCGCGGATCCCGCACGGGCTCTCGTTCGCCTGCGTCCCCTCGTGGCCGGAGCCATCTCAGAGCTGTTTCCGAAAACAAAGGGGGTCCGCTCTCAGCCCTGTGGCCGTGGGCGTTCTCACAGGAACCCGTCGAAGATCCCACAGACGGCGCCAAATGTTTGGGGATATTTTTCGCTGGTCCCTGCGGTCTACCTGCAAGACAAAGAAAGAACGTAAGAACGGCTGACTCCCTTAGGAGCGCAGACCCTCCGACGCTCAAGTCAGTCTCAGGTGCTCAACGGCGAGCTATATTAAGACCAAAGTGGTAGGGATGAGGGTTTCGAACCTGTACTTTGGAGCCTGGGGGTGGGTATTTATAGACATTTGCGACCTACCGGAGTGCAACACGTGGTGGCACCTTCTGGACCCCCACGTTCTGGCTCGCGTGGGTCTCTGACAGTCTTTGGAACTCGCGCCCCTGACATTCTTTGTCGTCGAGCCTGCCAGGCGGTTTGAGTGAGGGAGAGCATCTAACCGACTCAGGCGGGCTTCCGTGGACTACAATTGTCCACGTAGCTTCAGTGGGGTTTCGACACCTGGCAACCCTTTATGCGGCTCTATTGTGGACGACCTCAGGGGGGAAGCAAGGGCGAGCTCGCCCTTCGTTGCTCCGTCTTCTCCACATCTATCAAGAGTCGGACCTCGCAGGAGCGACCTCTTCGATAAACAGGGGAGTCTTGGTGAGCTTGGGCGAGCTCCTGAGCGAGCTTGGGCGAGCTCCTGAGCGAGCTCTTTGTCTAAGCAATTTACCGATCCTAGATGTATTGTACTAAGATGCACAAAGGTCCCTTCAGCCCAATGTGGATCTCGCTCCCTGTTAAGATGATTTGGCGAGCACGGGGGGGGGGGGGGGGGGGGGGGGCGAGCTCCTGGGCGAGTTCCCCATCCCTTGGAATCCTGGGGTCTATGAGATCCACAGGCAAGGGCGAACTGGTGGCGAGCGCGCGGAGCTAGGGGCGGGCTCTTGGCGAGCTAGGGGGCGAGCTCCTGGCGAGCTAGGGGGCGGGCTCCTGGCGAGCTGGGAGGCGAGCTCCTTTGCGAGCTGGGGAGCGAGCTCCTTTGCGAACTGGGGCGAGCTCCTTGCGATTCAACGAGCTGTAGATGTAATGCACTCTGATACCAGGTCCCCGTGCATCCCAATGTGGATCTCGCTCCTAATAGCCGTTCGATCGAGCTCATACGGATAAGGGTTCCAACTCCTGGAAGGATTTCAGCTACCCTAACAGATGCTATTCTACTATTGATAATCATAAATTTATGATTTGGAATATACTAAAATCATGGATATTATAATATTATCTGAGATAATATCATGCTTGCTTTTGTTCTTGTTAATATGGAATTAATGGTTATGTAAATGATATATGCTCTTTAAAATAATATTTGGGATGATCTTGAATTTATAGTAAGTTAAAATATATATATATATATATTATATATAATATTAAAATAATTAAAAAAAGCAAAAACGCCTAGACGCCGCCTAGGTGGTCTAGGCACTAGAAGGTCCCCCACTGTCCGACTAGCGCCTAGCGCTTTTTAGAACATTGATTCTAAAAAAATTGATATTTATTACTAAACTATATCAATTTTTACATATTTATGTGATGGTTTTATATTTCTGATTTTTTAAATTTTTTGACTGCAACTACTAAACCCAAACTTGAGTTGCCAGAATCGGTTCATTCTTTGTAGTCCAAACAAGAACCCGAATCTGAATTCTCAAACCTTGATATATGTAAGTATGCAACCATATACAAATGATAATTGAGCATTCAATTAAACAACAATTATGCATAAGAATGTGGCCTATAAAATGCATTTGTTACACCTCAGAACCAAACTATGAAAGTAGCCTATTAACCTTAAATCCTAATTACCAATTACCTTCGACAAAGATTCTTAACCCAAAATATGCATGTTCACTATTACTGCCTTCGACAATAATTCTCGACTCAAGTACCATTTTAGATAATGCTAGTGCATAACAGAAGCACATTTGTCCAACTGGAATGTATAGATTCATACTGACAAGTACATCATCCATTGTTCTGACTAATGATAACATAGCAGGCGTCAAGATTTCTATTGTTAAAAGTTAAACATTTAGGCAAGATCGACATATCTCTTCTTATATTTTCTTTGGCAATTATTCTCCTTTTTCCACTTCTTTTTCTGTTAAATAATCATACACACAACTAAGATAGATCAACTATTAGGTGAAAAAACCTAATACAGCTCAACAGCCCCAAAAGAATCCTAACAAGCAAGTTAACGTAGTAAACAATCGCGCCATAACCTCAAGTCTAGCACAGGATGTTTTTGTTATACCTCATGTTCATGTTCATGGCCATGGGAATGGTCTTCATGTCCCTCCCAAGGATGGCGCCAACCCTATAGACACATGTATACATAAGTTCGACCTAATCAAAAGGTTACAGCTATTTCAGATAAGCGGGAAAGGAAAAAGAAGCTTACCAAAACTACAGGACCATCTTGCTTAGCTCTATAAAGAACCCAAAACCTACACACCAAGACATTCAACAAAAGATTACATCATTTAATAGAAATATAAACTTCATAATTAAAAGAAGCATTTCTAGACAACCATGTGGAAACAAGTCGAACTATCTTTCACTAGTAACTTCACAATTTATTCGAAAGCGCATGTGAAGGTTATAATACAACTAAAGCTCTTCTCATATTATAGATGTTCATTTGAGATGGAATGTCTTCATATAAATCACAATTCACAACAGAAGGGTAAAATTGAAATAATGTTTTGTCATACTCACGTTTGGTCTTTCTATTCATCTAATTGTTGCTTAGTTTTAAAGAAAATGCATGTATAACAAACAGCAACAAGCCTTCAAAGACGCATCAACTTTTTATAGCCTATTATCATTAACGCTCTAAATCATTGCTTGAGTTAAGCATTTGGAAGTCTGTAGAGAATAATTTAAGCTACTGATTCATCCTGGCATTCACATGCCCCATTATTGGGGAAAAGACTTCAAAAGAAGCAATATCCCTCCAAAGTTTTAAAAGACCATTTTAATCCACTTATATAAATTATAATGTCCAACAGTGAACAGTCTTTGATCACCAACTTTCTTCCGAACAGATTCACTACAACCAAAACCACAATGTGTCTTCATCAAAAGCAAATAGGAGTTCAAATGTATGATAATACAACATGCTACATGTAGATGGAGGTTGTTAGAAAGAAAATACAAAAAAGAGTCTCAAAGTTTTGGTACCATTGATGGCGCACTCAGTCCAATCATAGACACAAGTTAAGCATTCTTGAATCATGCAGTCAGGGAAAACCAGAATACAGAAAATGCGGAAAATCATTAAACAAAATTACGGAAGAATTAGAGAAATTCATCTTAAAAAAGGAAGCATATAAAGAAGCAAGAATGAAAAAATTGCTATGAAGCATCTGAGAAAAAAGAATAAGTGAAGCATCTGAACGGCCAATAGCATCATTAATCGATTAATCACACAAATTTTAAGAACGTCTTGAGCATTTTATAAATAAATGGTGATAGCTTCATAAGTAGTTCAGAAATTTTCAATAATTTGTGGATCTAGCCTAATTAAATTGGAATATTGCTTCGTTAATGATAGATCCGTGAATAATCCAATATATTTCAATAGTTTTGAGAACATTATGGCTATGCAGTACAAAATTAGCAATTTAGTACAGTCATTTATGATGGTGCTAGCAAGTTCTGGCACATAAGGGTCTGGTTGGATACGCTCTGGATCCAGGATTCTGTGATTCTAAGAGCCCAGAATCCCTAAAAGAAGATAGAGAGCCTGTTTGGATACAACAAGATCCCAAAAAGTGTTTCTTCGGGAAGCCCATAATGTACTCCTGGGAGCCATTTTTTCGGAGCCCGAAATCGAGGCTCTGGGCTCCCGAGCCTTTTTTAGGATTCTGGGATTATAACTATATATTCTTGTTTGTAGAAAACAAGAACATATAGTTAGAAGCCAATTTTTTTCCCAGTCTAGAACATATTTCATCTCTTTGTAAGGAGATCTTGTGTTTACTCCAACATATGTGTGAAATCACCAATAAGCATCCTCCAAGCACCTGATATATATATATATATATATATATATATATATATATATATATATATATATATATATATATATATATATATATATATAGAGAGAGAGAGAGAGAGAGAGTAGTGATAAGATGCGGCGTTCGACGTGCGGCGTACGGAATAAGTGCAGTGCGGATGAGAGCCGTCCGATCGTGGGGATCCAACGAATGGGATTCATTCGGAACAGTCCAAATCGCTGTTACTGTAGCGGCTACAGTAACAGCGATTTGGGTCGTCCGGGTGAATCCCGTCCGTTGGATCCATCCGATCGGAAGACCCAAAAAAATTTCGTTGTTACTGTAGCGGCTACAGTAACAGCGAAATTTTTTTTGGGTTGTCGGATCGAATGGATCCAATGAATGGGATTCACCTGAACCCATTCAAATCGTTGTTACTGTAGCCGCTACAGTAACAGCGAATAAGTACGTCCAGGTTGAATCCTATCCATTGGATCCATCCGATCGAACGACCCTCATTCACACCGCATTTATTCCCCCATGCCGCATCCTATCACTACTCTATATATATATTTAATTCAACTCAATTTTTAGTTAATTTAACTTAATTTGAGTTAAATCAACTCAATTTTGAAAAACCCCTAAATTCTTATGAACTCATCATAAGAATTTGAGTTAATTCTACTCAATTTTGGGTTAATTCAACTCAATTTTGAAAAAAAAAAAAACCCAAATTCTTATGAACCCATCATAATAATTTGAGTTAAGTCAACTCAATTTTGAGTTAATTCCACTCAATTTTGTATTAATTCAACTCAATTTTGAAAAATCTCCAAATTCTTGTGTTCCATCATAAGAATTTGAGTTAATTCAACTCAATTTTGAGTTTATTCAATTCAATTAAAGTTAATGCAGCTCAATTTTAAGTTAATTCAACTCAATTTTGAAAACCCCCAAAAAAAATTTATTGTATTGAGCAAAATTCAACTCAATTTTGGAAAACCCCCAAATTGGATCAAGTAAAAAACTACCCAGGTGTCTAAGCGATCCTAGGTGCCAGGCGGTCCTAGGGACAACCGACCGCCTAGGGGCCGCTTAGGCGCCCAGAGGTCCAAAACGCCTAGGCGGCCGCCTAGGAGGCGCCCCTTTGACTACTATGACTGGAGGTGCATGATATATCAGAGAAGGCCCAATTTAAAAGAGATCATATTCAAATCTAAAAACAACATTACGAGCTGGGCTAAAGGATTGCGCTATCTATAACCATTGGGGTTGACGCTCCTATATTGTAATTTTTTATGCAAACTGTAAAACATTAAATGTTTTAAGGATGAATGATGTTTTATTTTCCTTCTGTTGTTCAAATAAGGTTTAAAAGTTATAAGGTAATACTTAATAATAAGTAATAACTAATCTAAGTTTAAGTTAAATTTGGCACAATAGGGATGTGTGATCGCACAATTGCATATACGATCGCATTTATGATCAGCTCAGCCTAGGTTGTGCAATTGCAAATCGCACTTGACAACATTGTTATATGGATTGAGATGATTAATTATAGAGAGGGTGCAAAGGGAAGACGAGAAGCTAAAATGAGAAAGTTAAGTTTAATGATTGTACAGATTTAACGAATTAGGCAAAACAGCAGATATTGAGCGATTAGGAATTACTTGCTATAGTATGGTTGTTATGAAGACTAGATTAACCTCCTGGTAATGGCCTATATTTTTTAATGTAGAAGTTATTAAAAAGGATTAATGAAGGCTTGCTTTGAGTGAGTATTATGCCATGATCTTTATCGATAGCAGAATAAGGAATAATAAAGCAAACATTAAATTAATAAAAGGACCATTAACAAGAAAGACTGGTGGGATTCATAAAGCCAATCTCGAATAGATGGGACAACGCTTGATGGTTTGTTATGGTTACTAAATTGATAGCTGGCATAAGTCTAGTAGGTAATCACAGTGTAGTTAAGGCGTCGAGGCGATGCCTAGGCGAGGCCTAGGCGATAAAAAATAAATATATTAAATAAATATAAGTAATATATATACATAAGTAATTTATGTTTTATGCATAGTAAAATTTAATTTCTAGAGATAGATACGGTCAAAATAATAATATTTGATAATGGGTATGATACATAGCGTATTATAACCTACAAAACTATTATTATTGCAACAAATAGCAATCACATATCAACCACAATGATTATATATTGCAACAAATATGATTCACATATCAGCAAGAGAAACATAACCCTATCATACTCATAAATTCAAGCAAATATCATAAGCATAAACATAATCATATTAGGTAATTTATTATTTTTTGAACATTTTACATCCACGTATCCAAAAAAATAATTAAAATTACTCATCTAAATCACCTAACCATCTACATCATCGTCACTCTTATATGGATCATCCTTATATGTCTTTTTCCTCTTCAAACCTTGAGAATATAAACACAATAGTTTTTTTTCCATTAATGATGGTATGGTGTTGGCCATCTATAAAGCAACATGGACCCTATAAAACTAAACGAGAGCCAAGAAAACTCAATTAAACTCGACAAATTTTAAAAAAAAATCAAAAAAATAAACCAGTTATTAAATAGGCGCCTAGGCGACCGCCTAGACTCCACCGCCCGCCTAGCCACAGCCTAGGCGGTTGGAGGTCCAAAACGCCTAGGTGATGGCCTAGGCGGCGCCTAAGCGACGCCTTGACTACACTGGGTAATAATAATAATGATTATAGTACACAAGCGATTTAGGATCACACAGAGATAACGAGGAACATGGTGCAGTTATAGGTGTAAGCTATATGCAATACAAAAAACTGCCAATCATGAGAAAAGATTTCATTATAAAAATGATAGTCAAGTATTTTTCATGTCTCAGTCTTAATGTTATAGGAAGTTGATAGCATGCCACTTATAATAATACAAGGAGCTTCAAGAGCATTGTGCTTTGGAATAGAATAGGAACCCACTAAAGAATGAGTAGAAAGAACTATAGGGTTATGAATGTACTGTGTACTATATTTATAAACACAAAAAAAAAAGAGGTTAAACAAGTTAAGGAACATGGAAAGTGCGGGGTTTGGATGCAAATTCACCACCTCTTGGTACTCAAGCTTACAGCACTCTACTTCCAAGATAACATATCTCTCATTTTCTCTTCAATATGATATCATTTCATGGATGTGCAGGCCACACAAAATAACAGAGAAAAATAAAATGATGGGAAGATGGAAGACCCAAAACTCAGAGTAGAAATGGGTTCTCAATATGGAAAGAACTCTCAGTTTGGGTTTCGTCTTCTCTTTGGTCACAGATCAGCTTAGGCCACTCATGAGCCTGCTCGTGCTTGAACTCACACCTCAAGGATCCACCCACCGGCCACCGCTGTTAATGGAAGAACCTCCAAACTGTGAAAGATAAAATTTTTTAATCCCCAGAGTCTGCCCCCATGTACAAACAGAGAGGGGTAGCAGTAGCACGGAAGATCAGAATGAAAGGCCATGGGGGGGATGAGAGAGGGAAACGAACAACACCCATCAGCTCCCAGTCGATGAACTCCAAAACCCATCAACCTATAGATGCAGAGGGCAAAGAAATCTCAGATTCTAAGAAAGATTACTCCTTCAGAGATCACTGGTTGGGCCCTATCCGACCTAAGCTTAGCATCCAACCCTGATGAAGGATCTAGAAGGCAAAATGCATTCTTTAATCAACGGTGCTATTGATTCCACATCCTGCCGGTGTTACGAATTTGTCCTTTCGATTCAAGAAGAGGGAAATGAAAGCAATCGTGATCTGAGAAGAGAAAGTATCCTTTTTCCTCTGTAAGATCGGCAGGCTCCGGTGAAGGGGCAAGAAGAAGAGGAAGGAGGGGGATTGGGCGGGCGAGGTTACCACATGACGGCGCACAAGCCCTTTCCGGTGACGGTATGCCAACGCTTCGGGTGGGGAATGGTGTACCCCTTGTACGTTGTGCCGGCATGTCCACCGCCTCCGCCTCCGCCTCCGCCTCCCATCGTCTCTCTCTCTCTCTCTCTCTGTGGATGACCGCTGGTGGGGGAATCTATGAATCCTGGACGAACCACCGGGCCTAATCAGTGGTGCAACTTGGGTCGGGCAAAACCGATAACGGATCCAACCCAACCTACATCGTAGGGCTGGGTCGGGTATTTTGATCAAATGGGTTTGGTTTGGTTATATGTTTTGTGGACCCAACAAAATATGGTAGGGTCTAGGTTGGGGCTCGTGTAGATCCGGCCCAACCCAACCCGAGGATCGAAATCTATATAACAAGGGACGTCGGTTTTGTGATGACTAGACAAATGAAACAAAAAAATCTAACTAGGACAAAACAGAGCAAGCTAACTAGACAAAACTCTCCCACGCACGCGATCATAGTCGTTCACTCTCTCTCTTCCCCCGATCTCTTTTGCTCTCTCTTCCCCATCTCTCTCTCTTCCCAAGGTCTCTCTCCTCTCCGTATCTCTCTCTTCCCCTGATCTCTCTCTCTTTCTTTTTCCCATGATCTCTCTCTCTGTATCTCTCTCTCTCTGATCTCTCTTTCTCTCTCTTCCCCACGATCTTGTTATCTCTCCTCGTATCTCTCTTCGTATCTCTCTCTCTCTCTCCGTCCTTCTCTCTCTCTCCTCCCCCTAAAAAGATGGCGATCATCTCCAGCCTGGCATCTGGCTCTTCCTCTCCCTCGTGATCTCTAGTTGTACCCGAACGTCCCTCTCTCTCTCTCTCTCTCTCTCTCTCTCTCTCTCTCTCTCTCTTAATCCTATTCCCTTACCCATCCAAAACCGATGCCCATACGAGCCCACCTGATCCCCCCTTGAAATCTCTCTATTCCTTACCCGCATGCAAACAATCTAGCTGTCCCATGCAAACTTCCACCCGGATCCAGCCTGGCAACCCATGCACGACGATCCCCTCGTGAATCTCTCTCTCCCTTAACTTTCTCTCTCTAAATCTCATCTCTCTCTTACCTGATCACAGCTATCCCTACTATCCCCATGCAGAAATCATGTTCCCTCCTCTTCCTTTCTCTCTCTTAAATAATTCACAACCATCCTTTGCACCCCATGTGATCCCCCCCTCTCGGGTCCTCATCAAGAAATCCTCTTTCTAAACCCGATACCGCCTAGACCTCTCTTATCTCTTTCCATATCTGACCCCGACTCCAGCTCATCAGCAATTTGATATCCCTCATCATATCACAGCTTTCTCTTTCTCTCCTTCCCAATATTCTTCTCTCTCTCTCCTAATCCCATTCGTTCCCTATCTCTCGATCCATGCAGCCATCCGAGACCCAGCCTTTCAATGTTTTGAAAAATAATCTTTCAATTGTAAAATAGTTGATGATCATATGGCTTCTTTCGAGGCAACCCAGTACTAACCACGTAAGTCTACAAAAGTCACACAACTAGCAGAATTGCAATTCGGTGAAGACAACGGCCTCGCGAGGAAATAGGTGTCCCTATGAATGCCAGTGTTGTCGTCGAAAGTGTTTTGTAACTGAAGGCGTTCAGGTGTGTTGCCGCCAAAGGTGGCCCGCTGCAATGCCGACAGGAACGAGCATGCACTAGTCTATATAACAAGGGACGGTGGTCTACATGCTGACTAGACAAAACGAAACAAAAAAACTGACTAGGACAAAACGGAGCAAGCTGACTAGACTCTTTCTATCCCATAATCTCTCTCTCCTCTCTCTCTCCCCAGTTCTCTCTCTCCCCCCGCCTGGTTTTCTCTCTCTCCGTCTCTCTCTCTCTCTTCCCCCGATCTCTCTCTCTGTCCGTATCATTCTCTTCTCCCGATCTCTCTCTCTCTGCCTCTCTCTCTCTCTCTCTCTCTCTCTCTCTCTCTCTCTCTCTCTCTCTCTCTCTCTCTCTCTCTCTCTCCGAAAAGATTGCAAGGGATCTTCTAGGACATCATCAGAGGCACCACATAAAAGAAAGATAAGAGAGAAGGATAGAGGGGATCTTGAGCACGATCAGGTTTTATTGAGATTTAAGAGAGAGAAAGAGATAGAAATGAGGATATAAAATAGGAAAGAAAGTTTGGGTACAACTTGGGTTTTAGAGAGAGAAGGTGACGTGGAGGTATGCATGCATGGGTCGGTGAAATAGGCGGTTGTGATCGGCTTTAGAGATAGAGAGAGAAGAGAGAAGAGAGAAAATTGAGAATTAAAGAGGGCGAGTCATGCATGGCTCGAACTTGATGGTGTTAGGGTTGAGGTTGGACGGCTATAATTAAATTTGGGTAGAAGAGAAAAACCTGAAGGGAAGGAAAAGAAGGTGAGAGAGGGGGTGTTTGTGAGCTTCTCGGAAATGGGGAGAGAGAGGGATCACATCATCGCACAAGGGGAGGTGGGCTCGGCTCGAACTAGAGAGAAAGAGAGAATTGGGAAGAAAAGGGACAGCTGCGATCGGGTTCGGTGCCGAGGCTTCAGGGAGCCTGAAAGGATCATAGGGTATGGGCAGTTGGGATGAAATAGGAAAGAGAGAGAATTAAGGAGAGGAAATCAAGATCAAGTCCGAGAGAGAGATCATGTGAGGGCTGCGATTTCGGTTGCAGCTGGACACGAGAGAAGATAGAAGATCGTGAGAGAAGAAGTCGGATGAGAGGGATGATTGCGATCAAATATTGCATGAATACATGGGTAGTTTTAGGAAAGAGTAAATAGGCTCGAAAATTAAATAAGAAATAATTTGTTGGAAGAGAGAGAATGGTTATGAATGTCATGCATGCTACATTAATTTGCATAGTTATTATGAAGAGAGATAAATGGTTACATGTATGCATGACTTTAATGGGGATCAAATTGGAGTCTATGCATGCTTTGGTTGGTTCATGGACGGCTAAGATGATTGATTCAGTTTGGGTGAATTGGAAAAAGAAAGAGGGTGACGTGAAAAGGTTCTTGAGATGGGTAGGTGGGGTCCGCGAGGGAGTCGGGTGCGTTTGTGGTAGACTCGGTGGTGATGCCTGGGGGTGTCTTGCTGCCGAAGGCGGTCCGCTACAATGCCGACAGGTGTGTTGTTGCCAAAGGTAATCCGACTGTGTTTTGCAGCCGAAGGCGGCCCGCTGGAGTGCCAACAGGCACGAGCATGCATTAGTCATCTATATAACAAGGGACGGCGGTATTGTGCTGATTAGACAAAATGGAACTCTGACCGGGACAAAAACGCATGCTGACTAGACAAAACCGTGCTCTCTCCTTCTTTCTCTTCCCTACCCAACCTCTCCACCTAATCGTAGCCAATCGTCCGAGACCCCTAAAAAACCTGTGATCACAGCTATACCTCCCCCTAGAAAAGTGACGATCCCTCTCTAATCCCGGCTCCCTCTTTCCTAACTCAATCGCAACAAATCTCAAGCGTCCGTTTCCTCCCCTGCGTGACTCCTGCAGGTCCGACTCCCCATCGCGAGATTCTCTCTATCTTAAATCACATCAAAACCGATCCTTCTCTCTCCTATCTTCCCTCTCTCGGAATTCTGATCACCATCGATCCTCTCTTTACTCCCCTTCCATATCTGTCTCTCTTCTAGCCGTAGCCGATCACAACCGTCCGAGACCCAACCCCCTAAAAAACATGCGACCACTCTTTCTTTCCCAATATCCCTATCACTAATCCAATCTCTCCTCCTTCTTTTCCTCCTTAATTCTCTCTCTCTAACTAATCCTCTCTCTACCTGACCCGATCGTAGCCATCCATCTCTCTCTCTCTAAACTCAACCTCTCTTTTCTTTCTTTCTCTCCGGACGACTCTCTCTCTTTCCTTATCTCTCTGTCTCTTTCCATCTCTCTCTCTTGGATTCCTTCTCTTGCACCCAATCAAAGCTGTTCCCCATCTCCCATATGCATGCGCGATACCCTCCCTCACGATCGTGCCCGATTTCCTCTCTCCGATCTTCTCTCTCTCTCTCTCTAAATCTCTTTCTTCCTACCCGATCCAGCCCATCATCCCAATCCTCTCTCTCTCTTCCTTGCCTTATCTACAGCCATCAACCCGACCTCTCTCTCTCTCTCTCTTTCCCCCACTATATCGTAGCTGTCCATTTTACCCGATCCAACCGTCCATACCTCTAAAACCCATCCATGCAAATCCAAATATACCAAGACGATCGAACCCCCTCACGTCTTCTCTCTTTATCTTTTTTCTTCTCTATAAATTCAGTGCCGACATGTGTTTCGTGTGTCCTCTCTCTTTGTGTATTCTTGTCACGCCCCAGAAATCTGAAGACCGATCCCTAGGGTGTGAAATGAGAAAAGGATGGGATTTGGGTCTGGTCAATTAATTACACCAATTTGGGTTCTCACAGGCTTCTCCTATGCTCTCTAATATGAAAAACAAGGAGGAGGGAGAAACAAGAGGGAAATCTTTTAAATTTGATTTTTCGAAAAACATTTTTATTAAAAAGGAAAGAAGAGAAATATCAATAGAGATAAGACATTATCTAATCAGCTCGACCTTCAAAAGTCATATCCTCTCAGTATGTGTGACCAGTCGGTGTCACTACATACTGACAGGAGTCTATCTGAGGGAGCACAAGGCTCAAGCCTCCTACGGCTAGCCAAGTGGTTTCATTCACGTCCTAACACTCAAGTGCACCAGTATAGGGTTCCTATCTACAGGGTTAATCAATTTAGTCATTTATATGCACTTATATTTTCATCATGATCTATCCTAGGCTTGGGGCCTTAAGGAGAGGCCTACCCAAAAGAATTCAGCTGAAACCATTGCAACTACAACCATAGAATACTAACTAACTAATGAAAACTCTTATTCCAATACAATTATAATGTCTGAAGAGAAAAGACTACAAGATTAACGTACTAAGCAGAAAGGTAACACTGCAACTCTAACTCCGCCTCTAGACTCCTACTGCTACTCCTGAGCCTCCGGACCTGCACTGAGCCTACTCGTGGGAAAGAGTAGCCCCCAATAGGAAATTGGGAGATTAGCCAAATTAATGGCTAGTGACATCCTAATAGTCTTTAATAATATGAGACAACTAATCTTAATAAATTAAGATAAGATCTATCAGTTCTAGTAGAATCAAAGTTTGCATAATGATACCTAAACCTATCAGTAGTCTATATTCACATGCAATTCCTACTGTTACTAGGTTATCTAACCTAAAGTTCATTCAATGTTCTACAGCATTAAAGAACAAATTAACTAAGACGTTCATCTAAAGTCACAAGGTCCTCATATAAATAGTCACACAATTCTAAATTCATATATAGATAAAACACACACACTAACAAAATGTGAACCCCAGATATTTTGTTCATCCTGCCCCCGGTCGGGCATTACTATAGGGCCTTTTATTTCGATGTAGAGGGCCAACTCTCTCGCCGTGCATCCACCAACACCATGCACTAGTCACCCAGATGATCATAAGGGGTTTCCCGTCTTTCACGGTGGAGCTCTACCGCCTAACTTGCTTTTCTATGGGGACTTCAACTCCCCGGGACAGGGTTGCTAGGCCAATCCCTACTCGAGGGCACCACCTATTGGCTTTACCACAACCCTTGCCCGTGACCCCTAACCTACTTAACTTCGGCTGTACGTGTAGGGTGGTTCACGGCCCTTGCGCGCACGGGGTCCCTACCTTCTAACCAGGTAGATTCTCATATAACATCTTTCAACATATATACTGAAGCTACAAAAGGTATATTTAATGCTTAACAATTTTCAACAATTTACCCCTGGTCTCGTACTGCTCTCGCAACCCATGCGACATAATAAATAAATAAAGTAAGACACTCATCCCAGTGACCCGTGTGCTAGGGTTGCCATACTCCTCTCAGGAGGGTGGGTCCCGATAATTATTAGTTATTCAATTTATTATTTAACTTAAGGGAATCCTAATTACGGTGTCCATACAATCAAAAGCAATCATTATTATCATTCTATTAATATTTTAAGCATGCGTCGTCGGACTCGCGACTCCGCATGCAAGGCGGGGTCCACTTGACCACATGCAACGATGCCCGGCGGGACCCGCATGCAGTGTCATGGACACCTACCCTTAGTCATTCTCATTTCCTACTATTAAAGACCACGCAAGGGTAGTAGATGTCACCTGGTTGTCGATCGCACACGACTCCGGCTTGCTATTTGCTTCTGATCCGTCTCCACTGGATCACCATAATCATGGTCTGATAACAAACATAGATCTATATCACAACTCTATCGATTAAAACAAAAGAATCTACGATAAGGGTTCTATGCCAAGGATAATCGGGCACCCTCGATAGGGGACCAACATTGAGTCGACAGTACGCAAATCCGTGTGACTGAATAACTCGAACCTAAACAATACTAGGTCAAACAAGTAATTAGAAGCTAAACCTACTCATTGAATCGGGCTCGAAGAACCCTGCTCGATGGTTCCGGTTTTGCTAGAATCCGACTTCGGTCGGATGGTTTCGGGTCAAACCACGTAGAACCGATAAAATCGATCGCATGGCTGGGTTGGGTAAAAGGGGTTCTAGGGTTATCTTCTAGGTTTAATAGGTGGGACTCAATATTCTGAGTACAATGCCGCTAGTTTCGTCCGAATCCGAGTTC
The DNA here is from genome assembly GCA_947650365.1 of Chamaelirium japonicum. Taxonomy (NCBI): domain Eukaryota; kingdom Viridiplantae; phylum Streptophyta; class Magnoliopsida; order Liliales; family Melanthiaceae; genus Chamaelirium; species Chamaelirium japonicum. The sequence goes on along the minus strand of OX393550.1, from coordinate 23,164,796 downwards.
GGACGATGAAACGACGATCAAACCACGGTACCGCGATAATATCGGGTCAAAGGGTAAAACAGGGTATTAAACAATATAACTACTATACTAAACTATGGCCAACAGGTAGTATTTTCCGAGTCGGTCGAAATGGCGCTGGTTTCGTCCAATTCCGAGTTCGGACGGAGAAATGGCAGTCGAACCAAAATTGACTGGTTCACGGGTCTGGTTCGGGTGAACCAGACCGGTTCACTGCGTGGCTCGGGTCAAGTCTGCAGGGTCGGGTCGGGTACGGGTTTAATGGATTGGGTCTGGGGTTAACTAACTAACCTAGGAAATTACCTATTTGACCCCCGACCCCAACTTCATCTTCTTCACAAAACCAGCAGGTGGGCTGGTTTTTGTGCGACGGCGGCCGGTGGGAGGGGCGGCCTGGAGCACCGGTGAGCGCTCGGCCGGCCTCTCCCGCACCACCCCCACGGAGGAGGCGCGGGGGAAGGCGGCCAGTGTGGCCATCGGAGCCCAAGAGCTCGGCCGGAGGGGTTCGCATGGGGGCTTGGTCGAAGGTCGGAGGTCGCCGGGGAGGGGCTCGGAGCGGCGACGGTGTCTGCCCGTGCGGGCCGCAGCAAGGGAGGAGGAAGGGGGGTCGCGGGGTTGGGTCGCGGAGGAGGATGGGAGGGTGAGAGGGGGCTGACCTGCGGGTGTCTCGGCATGCTCGCCGGGGCTCCGGCGAGGGTGGGTCGGCTGCTCCATCTCCCTCGATCTCTCCTCCTTCTCTCTCTGTCTCGCGTTCTCTCTCTTCTTCCCTCGTTCTCTCTATCTTCCTCTCGTTCTCTCTCTCTAATTCTCTCCCGTTCTCTCTCTCTCTATCTACTACGTCCTTCTCTCTCTCTCCCGTTCTCTCTCTATTTCTCTCCCTCTCTCTCGGTTCATATATAAAGGGGGGCTGTTGTGGCTATGGGTTGGGGATAGGGTCGGTTAAGGGGAAGGGATAAGGATAAGAAAGATAGGGATATATCATCCCAATCCTGCCCGATAATTTCCATCCGAATTTCGGATTTTAAATCACTGGGGAGGGAGGTCAGGAGAGCTTAAGTTATGCTAGGAGACCGGGAGGCAGGCTCTAGGGCTGGTCAGGCTCGATCCCGAGCCCTGAACCGGGCTCGGTTAGAATCCGGGTGCGATTTGTCCATCAACCAGGCTGAAAAGAATAATAAGCCGTAACTATCAAATCGGAAGTCGGAATAGGGCCCAAGAGGATTCGTTGGAAAGGTCTCGTCAACGCGAACGCGTTAGCGCTTAGTACATAATTTTTTGACTTCTGGATCTCCCGAAAAGAAGGAAAGACTCCAAAACTCAAAATAGCAATAACTATTCACCCGGGTGTCGGATCGACCCTAACTTAGGCTCATTGGAAGGCTCTCTCAGAGCCCCATCTAACGTATCCTATTTCGTTACGATCCGATCACCCGATCTCTTGTGGAAAACAAAATGGCTACAACTATCGACCAATTATCGTTTTTCTAGGGTTTACCTGCCGGGCTGCCGAAACTGGCTGCTCATACACATGATTGTTGCATGGAACGCACCATCGTGACATGCTCGAAGTTACAGAGAATGTGAACGTAAAACATCTCATAGGTTTACGATCCATTTATTGGGAAAAAGCCCAAAGAAAAAGTCTGGCTGTAAAAAGACAAAACTAGCCATGGAGGATTTCTATTATTCTCAAATCTAACACCATAGGTGTTACAACCTACACACCTTAAAAAAATTTTCGTCCCGAAAATTCAACTACAAAAACCATATATACGAGTCCACTCATCTCTACTACCAAAACAAGAACATTACAGCAATGAAAAGTTAACTATAACAAGCGCGAACATCTTCACTAACACTACCAACAAGAAAGTCAAGTCACTACACCAAATCTTACTAAAAGAAAATCCTCTACTACTCACAATTCTACTCTCTCTACTAACCTAAACATTATACGAATCGACTCTCATAATTATTAGGATAGAAATGAACCTCCAAATTCTCACATCACGAATACGAGTTTTGGTTTCCATTTCACATTCTAAGCATTACGGATTAGACCAAAATCATGAGTTCTGATCATTAACCCTGCCTTGATAAGGGGCATCATATCCCCCTTATTAGTACCGCCGAGGGGTGTCCTCCTCGGTAGGGTAACTACCAAAACTCATAGATTCAGAAACTTAGAATGCACTCAATTGTCAGTGCCGATATAAAAGGTATATCAATGTATATGAGTGCCCATACACCCATATATAATTTATACTTTTGGTATCGACTCTACAATCATAGCAATGTATACTACACATATGCGCTCATACACATATGCTTAAGTACACGTTCCAGAATGATTTGACAAAAGAGATGTCTCAACTAGTATGCCTAACGTGTATCTAATACTAAACTAAAATCCTATAAGATTCCTATGAGACTAATACCTACACTAATCAAACTACCAATACTGCTCAAGGGACTAACGAACAAATACCCCAAAAACTATTTCTCAAGTGGGTCCAAACTAGATAGCTACCCTCTGACAATAGATAGTCATCTCATTGGCTCACTACAAGACAAGGGGATCGAACATAAACCAAAACTATTATGAGTTGGCTGAAGAAACTACCTACTAGAAAACTAATGGCCAACAAATATTGACTGAGCAGATCGATACCAAGTACTAAATTCTACCCTAAACTAATCAACGAGATAGTTAGACGGAAACCTCGCAACCATACAAAAATAAGAATAAAGGACCCGAGACAAATAGAGACAACTTAGAAAAAAGGACAACTGAGGGAACTAGCACAATCTTAACATTCTGAGAACTAAAGGCAATTACTCAAAAGAAACTGAAACAAACAGAAGTTACTAGAATCGAATAATAATTAGAAACAAAGCGGGGTGAATCAGCAGAATAATGATTATTCTTAAGAGTCCAACTGATAAGGTATTCCCAAATTTTATAAACATAGGCAGTCCTCTAGACATCGTCGCTAACATCTTTCTAGTACTCAAATATCTCAATTCTATCTTAACGTCACTGTCATCTAGTCAGTGCGCTCTCTCCCGCGAGTTCCAATAAGAACTGCGAAACCAACCGCCAAAGCCTCCGAAGAGTCAGTGCGAAGCCACAGTATGTCCTCTACCGGACAATCATCATCCACCGCCAAAGTTCCCTAGGAACAGTGCGTACTCTTTCGCAAGAGTCACTATCAAGGTATCCCGTGATCTACTAACCATGGGAAATTCAAACGACCACCTAATATTTTCTATCTCCTGGTGTACTCATTGAAACCACAATTCCCAAGAGTCATCATCATTACTTATAAGATCTATTAAAAAAAACACAAAAGCTCTACACCAAGCTAATTATAACCCACGATACACTAGAGAGATTCTAACAAGAAAACTAATTTAATTATTACACCTATATCGAGATAATGGACAATCCTAAAAACACCAACTAGGTCTCTAGTACCAATGGTCAACAAGAATCAAGGAATCTTAAAACACCAACTAAGTCTCTAGTACTAAGGGTCAACGAAGATTAAGGGATCCTAAACACCGACTAGGTCTCGAATACTAAGGGTCAACAAAGATCAAGGAATCATAAAACACCGACTAGGTTTCTAGCGCTTAGGGTCAACGAAAAATGACAAAACCAACAAAAAGAGTAACCTCACAACCATGCCAGATAAACCATCAATGATATACATCCTTCCAGATATAATCAAATACATCCATTCCAAAACCAATCAACCAAATTACTAACTAGAGTTGAATATCTAGTCCTTGGTCAGCTCCTTACCACTAGAAAGTTCAAGAGAATCCATATTAGAAGACTCATAACCTATACTCTGATATAGACTCAAACACTATACTTCTGCCTAGAGATCAAGAAATACCACCCTTGGTTAAGATGTTCCACGTGGCTCTTTCCTAAGAACTATCACCCGAGTTGCAATGACTAACTCTAAACCTAAACATTACAGCACATCAGAGTTCAAATACAATCATACTCATACGACATATAGATTGATTCACGATTCTCGATCAATCAAAAACTCAATCATAGACCGTTCTTAGTTACAGATCAATTCCTCAAACAAAACTAGTTCTCCAAGTATGATTAACCATAGGTCCTTATCCTTAGAAATAATCGCTATACCACCACTAGCTACTACGAGAATTCTATCGACTCACTATCTATACAATCTCAAGAAAACATTCTAACACCACTAGAGTCTAAACTTTCCGAAGAAAGAATCGCAAGACACGAACCACATCCTAACGAAACCCCTAGGAACATATCCCTAAGCTCTGATACCAACTGTCACGCCCCAGAAATCTGAAGACCGATCCTTGGGGTGTGAAATGAGAAAAGGATGGGATTTGGGTCTGGTCAATTAATTACACCAATTTGGGTTCTCACAGGGCTTCTCCTACGCTCTCTAATATGAAAAACAAGGAGGAGGGAGAAACAAGAGGGAAATCTTTTAAATTTGATTTTTCGAAAAACATTTTTTTTAAAAAGGAAAGAAGAGAAATATCAATAGAGATAAGACATTATCTAATCAGCTCGACCTACAAAATTCATATCCTCTCAGTATGTGTGACCAGTCGGTGCCACTATATACTGACAGGAGTCTATCTGAGGGAGCACAAGACTCAAGCCTCCTACGGCTAGCCAAGTGGTTTCATTCACGTCCTAATACTCAGGTGCACCAGTATAGGGTTCCTATCTACAGGGTTAATCAATTTAGTCATTTATATGCACTTATATTTTCATCATGATCTATCCTAGGCTTGGGGCCTTAAGGAGAGGCCTACCCAAAAGAATTCAGCTGGAACCATTGCAACTACAACCATAGAATACTAACTAACTAATGAAAACTCTTATTCCAATACAATTACAATGTCTGAAGAGAAAAGACTACAAGATTAACGTACTAAGCAGAAAGGTAACACTGCAACTCTAACTCCGCCTCTGGACTCCTACTGCTACTCCTGAGCCTCCGGACCTGCACTGAGCCTACTCGTGGGAAAGAGTAGCCCCCAATAGGAAATTGGGAGATTAGCCAAATTAATGGCTAGTGACATCCTAATAGTCTTTAATAATATGAGACAACTAATCTTAATAAATTAAGATAAGATCTATCAGTTCTAGTAGAATCAAAGTTTGCATAATGATACCTAAACCTATCAGTAGTCTATATTCACATGCAATTCCTACTGTCACTAGGTTATCTAACCTAAAGTCCATTCAATGTTCTACAGCATTAAAGAACAAATTAACTAAGACGTTCATCTAAAGTCACAAGGTCCTCATATAAACAGTCACACAATTCTAAATTCATATATAGATAAAACACACACACACTAACAAAATGTGAACCCCGGATATTTTGTTCATCCTGCCCCCGGTCGGGCATTACTATAGGGCCTTTTATTTCGATGTAGAGGGCCAACTCTCTCGCTGTGCATCCACCAACACCATGCACTAGTCACCCAGATGATCATAAGGGGTTTCCCGTCTTTCACGGTGGAGCTCTATCGCCCAACTTGCTTTTCTATAGGGACTTAAACTCCCCGGGACAGGGTTGCTAGGCCAATCCCTACTCGAGGGCACCACCTATTGGCTTTACCACAACCCTTGCCCGTGACCCCTAACCTACTTAACTTCGGCTGTACGCGCAGGGTGGTTCACGGCCCTTGCGCGTACGGGGTCCCTACCTTCTAACCAGGTAGATTCTCATATAACATCTTTCAACATATATACTGAAGCTACAAAAGGTATATTTAATGCTTAACAATTTCCAACAATTTACCCCTGGTCTCGTACTGCTCTCGCAACCCATGCGACATAATAAATAAATAAAGTAAGACACTCATCCCAGTGACCCGTGTGCTAGGGTTACCATACTCCTCTCAGGAGGGTGGGTCCCGATAATTATTAGTTATTCAATTTATTATTTAACTTAAGGGAATCCTAATTACGGTGTCCATACAATCAAAAGCAATCATTATTATCATTCTATTAATATTTTAAGCATGCGTCGCCGGACTCGCGACTCCGCATACAAGGCGGGGTCCACTTGACCACATGCGACGATGCCCGGCGGGACCCGCATGCAGTGTCATGGATACCTACCCTTAGTCATTCTCATTTCCCACTATTAAAGACCACGCAAGGGTAGTAGATGTCACCTGGTTGTCGATCGCACACGACTCCGGCTTGCTATTTGCTTCTGATCCGTCTCCACTGGATCACCATAATCATGGTCTGATAACAAACATAGATCTATATCACAACTCTATCGATTAAAACAAAAGAATCTACGATAAGGGTTCTATGCCAAGGATAATCGGTCACCCTCGATAGGGGACCAACATTGAGTCGACAGTACGCAAATCCGTGCGACTGAAGAACTCGAACCTAAACAATACTAGGTCAAACAAGTAATTAGAAACTAAACCTACTCATTAAATCGGGCTTGAAGAACCCTGCTCGATGGTTCCGGTTTCGCTGGAATCCGACTTCGGTCGGATGGTTTCGGGTCAAACCACGTAGAACCGATAAAATCGATCGCATGGCTGGGTTGCTAGGGTAGAAGGGGTTCTAGGGTTATCTTCTAGGTTTAATAGGTGGGACTCAATATTCTGAGTACAATGCCGCTAGTTTCGTCCGAATCCGAGTTCGGACGATGAAACGACGGTCAAACCACGGTACCGCGATAATATCGGGTCAAAGGATAAAATAGGGTATTAAACAATATAATTACTATACTAAACTATGGCCAACAGGTAGTATTTTCCGAGCCAGTCGAAATGGCACTGGTTTCGTCTAATTCCGAGTTCGGACGGAGAAATGGCAGTCGAACCAAAATTGACTGGTTCACGGGTCTGGTTCGGGTGAACCAGACCGATTCACTGCGTGGCTCGGGTCAAGTCTGCAGGGTCGGGTCGGGTACGGGTTTAATGGATCGGGTCTGGGGTTAACTAACTAACCTAGGAAATTACCTATTTGCCCCCCGGCCCCAACTTCATCTTCTTCACAAAACCAGTGGGTGGGCTGGTTTTTGTGCGACGGCGGCTGGTGGGAGGGGCGGCCTGGAGCGCCGGCGAGCGCTCGGCCGGCCTCTCCCGCACCACCCCCATGGAGGAGGCGCGGGGGGAGGCGGCCGGAGCGGCCGTCGGAGCCCAAGAGCTCGGCCGGAGGGGTTCGCATTGGGGCTTGATCGGAGTCCGGAGGTCACCGGGGAGGGGCTCGGAGCGGCGACGGTGTCTGCCCGTGCGGGCCGCATCAAGGGAGGAGGAAGGGGGGTCGCGGGGTCGGGTCGCGGAGGAGGATGGGAGGGTGAGAGGGGGCTGACCTGCGGGTGTCTCGGCGTGCTCGCCGGGGCTCCGGCGAGGGCGGGTCGGCTGCTCCATCTCCCTCGATCTCTCCTCCTTCTCTCTCTGTCTCGCGTTCTCTCTCTTCTTCTCCCGTTCTCTCTATCTTCCTCTCGTTCTCTCTCTCTAATTCTCTCCCGTTCTCTCTCTCTCTCTCTCTCTCTCTCTACTACGTCCTTCTCTCTTTCTCTCTCCCGTTCTCTCTCTATTTCTCTCCCTCTCTCTCGGTTCATATATAAAGGGGGGTTGTTGTGGATATGGGTTGGGGATAGGGTCGGTTAAGGGGAAGGGATAAGGATAAGAAAGATAGGGATATATCATCCCAATCTTGCCCGATAATTCCCATCCGAATTTCGGATTTTAAATCACTGGGGAGGGAGGTCAGGAGAGCTTAAGTTATGCTAGAAGACCGGGAGGCAGGCTCTAGGGCTGGTCGGGCTCGGTCCCGAGCCCTGAACCGGGCTCGGTTAGAATCCGGGTGTGATTTGTCCATCAACCGGGCTGAAAAGAATAATAAGCCGTAACTATCAAACCGAAAGTCGGAATAGGGCCCGAGAGGATTCGTTGGAAAGGTCTCGTCAACGCGAACGCGTTAGCGCTTAGTACATAATTTTCTGACTTCTGGATCTCCCGAAAAGAAGGAAAGACTCCAAAACTCAAAATAGCAATAACTATTCATCCGGGTGTCGGATCGACCCTAACTTAGGCTCATTGGAAGGCTCTCTCAGAGACCCATCTAACGTATCCTGTTTTGTTACGATCCGATCACCCGATCTCTTGTGGAAAACAAAATGGCTACAACTATCGACCAATTATCGTTTTTCTAGGGTTTACCTGCCGGGCTGCCGAAACTGGCTGCGCATACACATGATCGTTGCATGGAACGTACCATCGTGACATGCTCGAAGTTACGGAGAATGTGAACGTAAAACATCTCATAGGTTTACTATCCATTTATTGGGGAAAAGCCCAAAGAAAAAGTCTGGCTGTAAAAAGACGAAACTAGCCATGGAGGATTTCTATTATTCTCAAATCTAACACCACAGGTGTTACAATTCTGGTTTTTAACTTTTTATCTGTTTTGGTGAAATGTGATTAATCGGTCTAGTGTACAAAACAGGGTGTTACCGTTGAAGGCAGCCGCTTAGGTGACCGCGAATGTCCCAACAGTGGCCACTATTGGTGGTGTCGGGGTCGTCGGACCGTCGGGGCTGGGCCATTGTAGGCCGGTGTTGCGGCCGAAAGTGTTTTGTTTCCGAAGGCGGTCAAGTATGTTGCCGTAGAATACGACGGTGTAGGTTGGGGTGGTGATGCCCGGTGGTTGTCTTGCCGCTGAAGGCGGCCCGATGCTGTACCGACAGTTGTGTTGCCGCCAAAGGCGGTCCGATTGTGTTTTGCCTCCAACGGCGGCTTGCTGCAACGCCGATAGGCACGGGTATGCACTAGTCTATATAACATGGCACAGCGGTATTGTGCTGACTAGGACAAATAAAACCCTCTTATCCATTTGGATTTAAGTAAATATCCTAGCCATATATTGACCCAAATCGGCTGGCTACCTAATAAAAGGCCTAATTCTCTAATCATAGCTACCCAAAATCGGTTCTTTCCATTTTGAGCAGAGGCACCCCTCTCTCTCATAAATTCTATTAAAAACCTACTATAAAGATGACAAATACCTATTCAATGATATTTAATGGATATTTGATATTAATTGGTGCTTTTTTGGAAGGTTAATTAGTTCTCTCGCTCTCTAACAAGTGAATCACACCCCGAGGCAGCCGCGGCCGCTGAAGTCAACCGTTCAAGTGCCGACGAGGCATAGGCATTTACTAGTATATATTAGTCCAAAGTGTAGATGTTGGAAAAATGCAGGACACATGGCATTGTCCCATCCCATGAGCATGGGTGTAGTTTTCCCCCTTGACCTGAGCAGATTCTACCATTGACTATAGATGCCAAGAAAATGCAGAATATGTGGCATCATAATATCCCATGAAATCAACTGTCATCTGAGATCGGGAACCCGATCTCCAACTCAAGCACCTGATCTTGCACCTTGGGCTGCACCTGTGATGCACATGTTCTCTCTGGCAACCACTGTTGCACACCAAGGCACCATGATGCACCCCCAATTGAGGAAGGTACCTCCTCGTCTCCTTGTTGTTGCACAATGATGGTCTCGCCTGGCACTGTGGCGTTTCGTTGAGCTCCTCCGCACTTCAACCTTTAGAGTGCTCATGGTCGTCTTGTAATACCCAGTACGTTTGATTTCAGGGCAGCCCAGTTTTATTATTATTTTATTATTGCTAAATTGATTGATTTGTTTTCTCATTATGGTTGTCGATGGTGTGTGCTTGAACATGAGTTGGACCGGGCAGTGGGCCCCGGGTCCGGGTCGCTAGGTGACGCTGGAGGCATGGTGATCGTTACACGAGCATGCGAGCACGTGTAACAAGGCATGGCATGAATGTTTTTGATAATAATACAAATTAATTAAAATAACAGGTTTTAAGGTGAGTCTGTCGGACTCGTAAGGTTTGCGCACCGGCCCGTCTTGGTGCGATGCGAGCTCAAGTGCGATCCATGCTCAATTGCGAGCTATACTTGTTTGCTAAGAAAAAATAATAATAATAAAAAAATAAATTAAAATTTTAAAAACACCTAAATCTATAACCGAACCCAGCCTCTCTCCCTTTATCTCTCTTTATCCCAAACCCAACCCCCTAACCATTTCTCTCTCTTTATCTCTCTTTAATCCCAAACCCAACCCCCTAACCATTTCTCTTTCTTTATCTCTCTTTAATCCCAAACCCAACCCCCTAACCATTTCTCTCTCTTTATCTCTCTTTAATCCCAAACCCAACCCCCTAACCATTTCTCTCTCTTTAATCCCAAACCCAACCCCCTAACCGTTTCTCTCTCTTTATCTCTCGTTAATCCCAAACCCAACCCCCTAACCATTTCTCTCTCTCTCTCTCTTCCCTCCCCTCTTAATCCCGAGTCAAAATCCCCTCACCGTCCAACCCTCCCTCTCTCCCTCTATCTCTCAACCGACCCCCTTCAACCCGATTCGATCTCCCCCGCACGATTCCCTCTCTATCCCGCAGCCCCATCACCCTCCGATCTCCCTCATCATCTCCCCGATCTCTCTCTTTTCTCTCTCGCGGTGGGGCTTTGCGCGCGCGGCACCGGAGAGCAGCCGGAATTGGAGAGGAGCAGCTGGAGCCGAGCTCCCCTGCATCAGGTCAGCCGCCTCCCCTCTTTTCCCCTGTTTTGTTTTTTTGTTTTTTTTTTTGTGGTTCCTTTGAGATCAGACCGACGACCCGCCAATCAGATCTATGCCCTGTTTTCCCCTTTTTTCTGTGAATACCCGGCCGACCCTTAACCCTCTTGTGGTTCTTGACCTCGATGCGGCCATGGTTGTCGGTGGCTGAGCTACCGACAAGCCAATCAATTGCATGCTTACCCATCGTTCTCACCTTTCTGCGATGGCTGTCGACGGCCTCGTTGTCGGCAGCCATGCAACAAATATTACTAGACCCAATCCGGCTAGGCCCCATGGGCTGATAGCCACCTACCACATTGACCCCCACGTTCCCTCTATTGTGGTGGCCGTCATCGGCTTTGACGTCGACTGTCAAACAATAGAAGCCAACCACTAGATGGATTGGCAACAAGGCAGCCAAGACAACCAGCGCCAAACCTTGTCTTGGGGTTATTGTATTTCTTTGTCTTTTTGAGGAAGTTGTTGCTAGCATGGCATTAGCCTGATCACGGACCCTCATGGTGTCCGAAACAGGCTTGTGAGGTGTGAATGACAATCATTGGCCCTTGAGGCCTAGGTCGAGTTGATCGCAACCTGTCCTAAATCACGTTCGGTCAAACTGTAGCTGACCTACCAAATCAATTGTCTATGCAACTTTATTCAAATCCTAATACAAAGTCTTAGATCATTTTACGGTGCAAGTTGGGTAAGGACAACCCGATCATGCACAATGCTATCCCATTAACCACATCGATTTTCGTGTACATGACACGATGATAGCTACATCTAATCCCCACACAAATAAATTTGAAATCCCCGCTTTTAGCATATTAGTAACGTATGGATGCATGCAACTTACCAGTTCGTACCGGGACGATCCAACCGTGGATGGAGCAGAGGCCAGAGACGGGAGTTCGGGCACGTCGACCAGGTGACACAGCACACTTTCTTTAATAATTAATAATACCAATATAGAAATTAAGGGTAGGTGTCCATAACGCTGCATGCGGGTCCCACCGGGCATCATCGCATGTGGTTGAGTGGACCCTGCCTTGCATGCGGAGTTGCGAGTCCGACGACGCATGCATAAAAAGTTAATAATTTAATAATAGCTATTCTATTGTTTGAATGGACACCATAGGTAGGTATTCCATTAAAATGAGTAACTAAATAATTAAAGAATTATCGGGACCCACCCTCCTGAGAGGAGCGTGGTAACCCTAGTAAATGGATTTTGGGCGAGTGCTTTATTATATTTAATTATGATACTGGGTTTGAGTGGGTGCGAATCCCGAGGTAATCCATCAAATATGATTAATCACTGTATAGTTCCTTCAATGCCATGTGATATGTTAATTGTTGAAAATCTACCTGGTTAGAGGGTAGGGACCCCGTGCGCGCAAGGGCCGTGAACCACCCTGCGCGTACAGCTGAAGTTAAGTAGGTTAGCGATCACGGGTAAGGGTTGTGGTAAAGCCAATAGGTGGTGCCCTAGAGAAGGGATTGGCCTAGCAACCTGTCCCGGGGAGTTAAAGTCCTCATAGTAAAGCAAGTTGGGCGGTAGAGCTCCACCGTGAAAGACGAGAAACCCCTTATGATCATCTGGGTGATTAGTGCATGGTGTTCGTGGATGCACGGCGAGAGAGTTGGCCCTCTACATCGAAATAAAAGGCCCGATAGTAATGCCCGACCGGGGACAGGTTGAACAAATATCCGGGGTTCACATCTGAGTGTGTGTTTATCTTTATTAAATTAGAATTGTATGACTGTTTACACGATGACCTATTGACAGTAGGATTTGTATGTAAATGTAGAAATTGCATGGACACATAGGACGTGATTGAGAACATAGTTTGACACTTAGGTTAATCAATAAATTGTCTTAAAATACGAGCATTGTTAATTATTAAATCTGTTAGCTTGTCACTAGCCATTTATTTGGCTAATCTCCCAAATATATTTTTGGGGGCTACTCATTCCCACGAGTAGACTCTCCTGCAGGAACGAAGGCACAGGAGCAGCAATAGGAAGTCCAGCAGTTAGTTTAGGGTAGCAGCTTGTCTTTCTATTATGTCGGTCTTAGCATTCGATGTAATCGAACTGGTTTGGAATAATAATTTTATCATTAGTTAGCTAGTCTGATAAGTGGTAATGTGCCAGCTGAACCTTTTGGGTAGGCCTCTCCTCAAGGCCCCAAGCATAGGTTAGATCACAATGAAAATATAAAAAGAATAATTGACCTAATTTGACAAGCCAGTAGATAGGACCTCCAGACCGATGCATCGAGTGTTAGGGAGGGGGTAAGATACTTGGCTCGCTGTCAGAGGCTTGAGCCTCGTGCTCCTTCAGAGGATCTACTTTCAGTATGTAGTGACACCGTTAGGTCGCACATACTGAGAGGATACCCCTTTTGAAGGTCGAGCCTGATTTAATATTTATCCCTGTTGATTTTCTAAATTGAATAAAAATATTTTCAAGTTTCAAAATATCATCTCTTGCTTCTTCCCCTTCTTTCCTTTCCATGTGTGTGAGCGTAGCAGAAGCCCGGTGAGAATCCCAATCGGCATAGTTAATTGACTTGATCCAAAAACCCCTTTTTCTCACCTCACATCCCAGGAATCGGTCTTCAGATTTCTGGGGCGTGACACGTCTTCCTTGGATGCGCTATGCACACCGTGTTGTAGCTTGTGTGTCATGAGCGTGGATTTTCTGTATTAACATTAATAAAGATAACTTTGGTTATTACTTTAATTAGAATAATACTTTGGTATATGTTAATACACATATAATAAAGGACCATAGGGAACACAGTACGCTACTGAGGCACATGGTGGATCCATGCTTGGGAGACCCAGTGGACCAGTTGTGTGTAAACCTAGAAGTAGTTTACAGCTTAGGTGATGTCGGTCGCTTCACCGAGAACAAGCTGTTGTTAGGTAGAGGATATGGTGAAGTCTCCATCACGGGAACGTGGGATTCCCATTCACCTGACCAAGTACGATGATCGTGTTGAACAGGAACCAAAACGGTGCACAGTTCAAAGATTCAGACACTGGTGCATAAACCGTCTTGCTACTATAGATAATCTGTCCTTAACCCTGAGGGACTATGTACACTGGGCCAACCAGTTGTGTGGTGCTTTGATGTGCCAACGTGTGCAGACCTTCCATAGTCCAATACCATGGTACGTTGGGTTACCCGACTGGCGCTTGAGTGTCATGTAATCCCTACAGGTTATCCGACATCCAGTGTTGGATGGGTGCGTTTTGATGAGTCAATCTGTCCACACAATTAACCCAGGCCTGGTGGTTGTTAGTATGACTGACGATATTCCGGATGCTAGGCATAGCACCAGAAGGTGTGTGGTGTTATAGATGATAAGTCATCAATTCCTAGTCAGATGATCGATCGGGATCTGACGGTGCTCCCCATTGCCCGAGTCGTATCATGGCACCAGTAATAGAAGGGACTAAGGATTATTAGAGTATAGTAAAGAACAGGGTTACGAGGGAGTAACATAAGTTTATGATCACTAGATTTCAGCTCGCGTCGTACTTTGGGTGGCTACGCGGGTTAATTGGATTAGGGCTGATTAACGGAACTTTCGATATGTCATCGGAACAGTTAATCAGCGATCCGGTTGGAGCTAGAGATCCCGAACCCTGAAGGTTCCACCATATCATTGCGTATAGGAATTATTCCCCGACCTGGTTGGATACGTTGGATGTGAAGTAGCGCGATGGAGCGCAAGCCCGAACCCTATGAACCTAATTTACATGTGTTAGGGGCTGTAGGGGTATTTTGGTAAATACAAAAATATGGCTCAGAACATATTGAATATGAATCTTAGAATGAGCGGAATAATTTTAGGAGCTTATAGGCATTGACGGAACTCGATTCTGAGTAGCGCACCTCACTCAATCTCTCTTTCAGTTTTTTACTTTTTGTGAAGGGCGTTTTCGCCCAGGCTTCACGATAGGCTTGTGGAAACCCTAAAAACCGCCCCCTTTCATCCCTATCTACTAGGGGCCGGTCCTAGCTTGCTTGTAGCACTAGGAGGCCAGCCCTCTAAGAGGAATAGAGAGGGAGGGGTCGGCCCAAACCTCTCCCCTCTCCAAAATCCGAACGCCCTTTCCCTCTCTCCCTCTCTGAGGTTTCAGCCAAGGAAGAAAGAGGAAGAAGAAGGAGGAAGGAAGGAGAAGGAAGAAGAGAGAAAGAGAAGGAGGAGATCTCACGGCTAGCCATCGTCTTCGCAACGAATTCCTCCGTCGGCTTGTAGTCCTTGCACTCAGAGATAGGACTTCAAGGATTCCTCAATTCGCAAAGGGCAATGTGCCATCCGACAGCTTCCCTTGCGATTCATGTGTGGTTCATCATCATTCCGTTCTCTCCGGATCATAGATCCATAAGGTATGATGATTCTAAACACCTAACTAGATGCATACATGTCTTCCGTAGATCGTAGTATGCCTCTAGGGTGTCCGCACATATGCTAAGATCATAGATTTGCATATAGATTGTTTTGTAGAATTAATTGTAATGAAACATACACCGTATGATCTTCGGATCTATCTTTTGCTTCCACTACGACTCTGATAAGCGGATCCAATTCCAACACACCGGACGTCATGCCTTCGCTGATCATCGGCCTTCTCTTGTGTGGTGCCTATCTCCCTTGTTTGTGGCTTCATCGCCCACTAGCCTGCTCACACGACGTCCTCTCACTCATCCGCACCTTCGCCACCTGCTAGCCCTCTCCTTCACAAACCCCCTATTCAAACCTAGTTTCATACTCACATCAAGACCTTTTGATTTAATTTTGCCGGTGAGTACCTCTGCTCCATGATGTGCTCCCTTCTTTAGTCTAGGGGGATCATCATCCAGTAGTCATATCCTCACCCATGATCAATACGGGGTTGCTAAGAGGAAGTTGTTGAAGATGTGGCTCCAAACAAGCTGATATAAACTCCGAGGTTCATGCACGAAGAAACGACGGAAGACAAAGCACCTGAAGGAGAAGGACTCGGTCAAGCACAGTCATGTGCACAACTGGCAGGTCGTTCGCACGACTAGTATCGATAATTTTTTCGGGCGAGAAGATGAGGTCGAGTCGTGCACACGACTCCTCTTGTTGTGCGTACGACTTTCGACGGCAGCACGCAGGACGGGCAGTTCGGGCTGCGTTTTCTCGTGGGACTCCTTCTCCAAGTCGGATACGAATATATGGTTATAAATAGGTGATCCTAGAATGAACCTACGTGATCATGGTGGCATAAGAGTATTCCTAAGGACAGATTAGAAGGTAACCATCACAAAGGGAGATGAAAGAGATTCCATTGGAGGTGGAAGGTCTCGGGAGAGTTTTCTTTGGTGTTCTTCGAGGTGTAGGGCTGTGGGATTTATTCTCTAAAGAGGGTATCTCTTTGTGGGTGTATGAGGGATTGGTTAGAGACAATTATAATTATACTTGGGTTTTTCCCATACAATTAAATCCATTGATCGGTCATTGCCAGAATTTCTTGGGTGTTTTGCTTGTTACTTTTTCTTACTAGGTCTTGTCGGTGGTTATCTCCATCGTGGTGGTTCTATGCGTATCGTGTTCTACTATGCGAGGGCCTTGGATCGTAAAAGAAGCACCACCATATCCTTGAGATATCTCATGTTCAACTCCTCTTATCCTCCGTTTCTTATATTTTATTGGGCAGAGGCCATATTAACCTTTGTCAGCCTCATCAACATCACTCCCTTCTCCATAATTTTTGGTGTGTCTCCTCACGAGCAACTCTATTTGTACTCCACTCAACTACAACATGCTCCGCACGTTTTAGTGCACATTCTCTGTCCTTCCTCCCCATGAGCTAACTAAGCTACCTACCACGTTAGCAACGTGCATTCTCTTAGGGATCAGCTCTGAGCACAAAGATCTTCTATGACCCCTTGGCTCATCATCTTTGGATCGCTCATCATGTTTCCTTCATCGAGGATGTTCCATACTATATACTCTTATGAGTCTCAGGACTTCACCTTTCTTGAGAGTCCTCTTGATCCCTTTCTCGTGCTAACTCCTGCACCGCCACCACTACCTCCCTCTATAACAGTCGGTCGTTTTTTTTTCCTTTCCTTAATCCTCTACTTTCTGCTATTACTGCTTCTCTTTATGTCTCGTCTTCATTTTCCTCCTCTGACAACACATGTCCCATGCTACCCATTTGTACATATGTCTCTCGCCTTTTCTAAGGTCACTCTTATCATCCCATTACTATACAGTCGTCTACCTCACCTCCTTATGAGCGTGATGTTGGGATGATATCGGAGGCGCAGCAGAATGCGAACTCGATCCCATGGATAGATTCGGTGTGCGATATGTTTAAAATTTTTTATCAGAATGATTCATTTATGTAATGGATGAAACAAAACGGGAATCGAACCCCTATAGCTAGCCTTCTACCGAATCTAACATGATAGTTACGTACTATGCATGCAAGACGATAGATCTAGGGGTTTAGATTCATTATACCTTCGTGTGGGATTTAACACTGCGATGTCTATCTATCAAGTTGATAAAGACTGAAGTATCCATGTGCTAGAGAGAAGATGCTCTTCGAGTACACCCAATCTCGCAATATGAACCAGAGCTTGCACTCCGATCTCTAAGTGCCTCAGAGTGCAAGCTTTCCGGCCCCTTCACAAGATCTCACAAATACTCAAGAGAAGAAGTGAGATGAGAGAGAGAGAGAATTCTCTTTTTACCAGAGAGACAGAGAGAAAGAACGAGAGAGAAGTTGAGAGAGAAGGGGGGGCGACCTATTTCTCGGAAAAACCGAGAGTGAGGGCCTTGAGAACAATGCCCCCCTTGTTTTTTGCCGATCCTCCTCTCTAATCTCTCTCTCTCTCTCTGTCTCTCCTTTCTCAAAAAATCGTCCAAGATTCCTTGCCATATCTAGATCCTATAATAAAGGGGGAATATTTGAATTATCAAATATTGTCATCCCTTGATTATAGAGATGACAACATTATGCACAAACCCTAATAGGGTGGCCGGCCTACTAGAGCATGCGGGATATTTTGGTTGGACCAAAATGCCCCTATGCATCTAGTAGTTGATCACCTAATGCGAGAGCGTGCATGGCCTGTTTTTCGTGCACGTATAATGCACCTTAACAATTAGGGCACTTCATCCACACTATTTACTGGGTGCCTTTAGTAAAAGATGGGGTGCTCCTAAGAAAAAATCACCAAACTCTTATATCACGTTCTAGTGCGAGTCGCACATGTGGAAGTGATCTGATACGGTGTTAAGGCAACATCGTGCGTCTCTACGCTACTCTAGGGTTACCTCCTTAGTGAACACACTTAGTCCTACATACCTACCATGCCCCAGTACGATGCACTCATGGAACACAGGGCGGTTAGGGCATTTTATCTTCAACTCTTATTATGTAGTGATACTGGGTGAAAGTATATGTCTGAAACGATTATGGGTATGGTGGAACCTTCAGGAACTAGGGTTCATGGCTTCCAACCGGGCCCGATCGACACATTACGCAAGTGTTTCTATTAATCCTCTAGGTTCCGGTTAACCTACGTGGACACCTAGAGTGCAACATAGGCTACACTCCAGTCCTCCCAGACTTACTATGCTCTCTCCATACCCCTGCTCTCCACTTAGTATTGGTAATGCGATGTCCCTTCACTTAGTGCCATGTGTCTACTAGAGCGGTGGAGAGCACCGTCAGACTTGAATGACCATCTGATTAGGTTTCTTCCAGGTTGACCATCACTATGCACCTTTGGTCGCTTTGGCCAAGTAACCGGATCTGGTCAACAGTTCGACATGCCTGGTTTTAGTGCAGTGCATGTCAGACCAAGGAACATACCTCCTGTAAGGGATGTAGATGACATGCAAGAGTGGCGTGCCGATGCAACACCAGCTCGGTGGCCCAGCACACCATGGTATTGAGTCGTGGTTAGATTCCTCACACGTTAGTGTATCAAAGTCACACGCAATTGGTTAGTTCACCGGTCACGGTTCCTTAGGATTTAGGACCGATTACCGTAAGCAGAAACACGACTATATTCATCGATATCTGCTTAATAATTTGTGCACTATGTTGGTTTTGTTCAGCCATAGACACTATGCCTGGTAATGACCATAGTGAAGATACCCATGCTCTGTCATTTCAATAGCTTATCCTAATAGGTTGACCAACCTTAATCAGAGTTGCGAATAATTTAGGCTCATAGAACCAATCCACCGAGTCTCCCACTCAGATGGACTACTATATAGTCATAACTTATTTAAGTCCTATAAACAGAACACATAATAATACGCACCATAAAATAATAGTAATAAAAAAATAGCCATTTTATTAATCAACTATGGTTTTTACAAGCCCTAGACCATATCTCACTCAATAATCTCCTACTTGTTCTAGCGAGGAAAAACAATTCTGACTCCCATTGCTTCTACATACTGTTCAAATGCCTTTGTGGGAATCGCCTTTGTGAAGGGATCAGAACATTGTTTGCATATACTATCTTGGTCACCGCTACTTGCCCTTCCTTCTGAAACTGACAGATCACGTGGAACTTGCACTCGATGTGTTTCCCCTTCTGGTAGTGCCTTAGCTCATTGGCCTGTGCTACTGCTCCACTATTATCATAATAAAGGATAATAGATAACTGAGTCTCTAGTACGCACCCTAAGTCCAATAAAAAATTCTTGAGCCACACTGCTTCTTTTGCTGCTTCGCACGATGCGACATACTCAGCTTCTGTGGTGGAGTCTGCGATGCAATATTGCTTCACACTCTGCCAACTAACCGCTCCTTCTCCTAAAGTAAAAAACTTTACTTGAAGTTGATTTTCTGGATTCCATATCTGACATAAAGTCAGAGTCCGTGTATCTAATCGATGTCAGCCCTGTGAAGTGTAAACTAACTCATAGTCCCTTGTCTGACGAAGAAACTTGAGTATACTCTTCACAGCAGTCCAGTGAGCTGGACCCGGGTTCAACTAAAACTGACCCATCACATCCACTGCGAATATATATCTGGTATCATGTATTGCATATCATACATTAGGCTATCCACTATTGAAGTATAGGATACCTTCTGCATCTCTGCCTTTTCCTAAGGAGTCTTAGGATATTGATCCTTAGACAGTTTCAAGCCATACCTAAATAGCAAGAAACCCTTCCTGGAGTCATATATATTGAATCTAGCCAGTATCTTATCTATGTAAGTAGCTGGTGAGAGTGAGAGAGTTTTGTTCTGGAGATCTCGAGTTACCTTGATCCCCAGAATATAACTCGTCTCATCTAGGTCTTTCATGTCGAATTGCAAGGATAATCAGACATTTACAGTAGATAAAGTCCCTACGTTATTTCTAATCAGTAGGATATCGTCTACGTAAAATACCTTACACCATTGTAGTTTTATCACTTCTCTTGTACACACAAGGATTTTTCTTATTTTGTTCAAATTTGTATGAACGGATTGTCGGATCAAAATGGATATTCCAGCTTCTAGATGCTTGCTTCAGTTCATAAATGGACCTCTGAGGCTTGCAAACCAGATCTTTATGACATGTTGACTCAACAACTTAGAAACTGCGTTATATATATATATCTTCTTTCAAATCCCCATTGAGGAAGGCTGTTTTGACATCTATCTGCAAGATCTCCCAACCATAACGGGCTACGATGGATAAGAGGATCCGAATAGACTTAAGCATAGCTACCAGTGAGAAGGTCTTGTCAAAGTCAATCCTTTTTCTCTGGGTAAAATCCTTGGCAACTAGTCTAGTCTTATAAGTCTTAACGGAACCATCGGGTCCTCTTTTCTTCTTGTACACCTACTTACACTCAATAGGTTTAATATTGGGTGCTAGTGAAACAAGTATCCAGATAGTGTTATGGGACATTGATATAGTTTTTGTCTCTATGGCTTTTTGGCTAAGCAAAACGGTCAGAAGATTTTATTACCTTATAATAGCTCAAGGGATTATCCTCTTGAACCTTTGGATTGACTAGTAAAGTCTCTCCATAATATCTTTCAAGAGCTCTGATGAATCTCGCACTGCGATGAGGTGATGGTGGTACTAAGCGACTCGTTTTTACGGTCTCTGGTATACTTGTGTCTATGCTACCTCCTCCCTCTAAGTTACCAGATGCGCACCCTTCACCAGTACCCAGTAGCTCTTCCAGAACTACTTTACTGGTTGGTTTGTGGTCCATAATATAATTGTACTCTAGGTAGATGACATTCATAGAAACAAGTACCTTCTTATTCTCAGGATCATAAAATAGACCACCTTTTATTTCTTTAGGATATTTTATGAATAGACATACCTTAGACTTAGTTTCTATCTTTTTCCTCTTGTCCTTTTGCACATATGCAGTACATTCCCATATCCTGAAATGTTGTAGCGTCGGCTTTCGCTTTGGCAACAACTCTCTAGGCGTTAGAGGCATTGACTTAAATGAGACTTGGTTTAAGATATATGCTACTGTCAATAAAGCATATCCAAAAAATATGGTCGGTAAACTGGCAAAACTCACCATACTACAGACCATGTCACAGGGTCCGATTCCTTCTCTAAGAAACTCCATTTTGTTGTGGTGTACCCGGAGTAGTTAACTGGGATACTATCCACTGTCTTTTAGGTACCCAAGAAACTTGTTCACCATCTCGATCAAATCGAAGGGCTTTCATATATCTACCAGTCTGTTTTTTAACTTCAGATATGAATTCTTTGAACTTGTCAAAGAACTCAAACTTTCGATGTATTAGATAGACATAGTCATATCTTAAGTAAACATCAGCAAACGTGATGAAGTACTCATGGCCTCCTATCGCCTGGACACTTATGCGTCCACATACATCAGAATGAACTAACTCTAGTATCTCAGTGACCTGATTATCTTTGGCTTTAAAAGCCCACTTGGTCATCTTGCCCTCCAGACAATACTCACAAGTTGACAAGATCTCCGAGGGATCTGTGTCCAGAAGCTCGGCTTTGACCAACCTATGAATTCTATATGGGGCAATAAGCCTAAGTCTTAGATGCCACAGTAGAGTTAGGTTTTCTGAAGGATTCTTATGTTTAGATGAGTTAACATTTAAAGCTATTATGTTTTCTTTTACTAATTTGTGACTTATAATACAGAGACTATTCTGGACTATCCCTCTAACAATGAAAGTTCTATTCAGTCTAATAGATACACCAGATATATCAAATAAAACTGAATA
The DNA here is from genome assembly GCA_947650365.1 of Chamaelirium japonicum. Taxonomy (NCBI): domain Eukaryota; kingdom Viridiplantae; phylum Streptophyta; class Magnoliopsida; order Liliales; family Melanthiaceae; genus Chamaelirium; species Chamaelirium japonicum. Next base: position 23,142,866 of record OX393550.1, on the reverse strand, counting down.
ACCATTATTTATTATAGAAGAAACAGAAATCAAATTATGTTGCAAGGACGATACATAATAAACGTCTCTAAGAATTATAGTATTTTTATTAGAAAAGCATAAAAAGACATCTCCAACTGCTTCGGCAACTGCAATGGCATCAGTGTCCATGCTCAAGACCATCTCACCATCAAGTAGCCTTTTGCTTACTTGGAACCCCTGTAAAGAGTTACATGTATGGTCAGTGGAACCAGAATCCACAATCCAAGATGCAAAAGAACTGTTACTTAAAAGAAGTGACTCAACTATAAGAAGTTGATTATTACTTGCTCCAGCACCCTAAGGCTTCTTGCAATTCTTCTTCTAGTGGCATTTCCCGCCACATTTGAAGCGCTTTGTGCTTGGTGACTTCATCTCCCAAAACTTAGAGGTCTCCCGTTTGCTCTGCAGAAGCCCTACCTTCGATTTTTTATTCTTAGGCTTCTTATCCCTCAAAGCAACTCTACGCTGAATGTCTTACTCTTAACCTTGAACCCGTCCTCTGCTTCCTAGAGGGCTTCCGGCTAAAAACTTTATATTTATTATCTCCAACTTGTTAAGGTTGAAGTCAGTGACAAAGTATTCAAAGGCTCCAGACATGGACAATGAAGTTATCAATCATCACCTCGTTATCCGTCACAATGTTCATGGTAGCTAGTTCATTCTAGAACCCAAGCATTTTCAGCATGTGATCTTGAACAGGCATTCCCTTAGACATCTTAGTGCTAACAAGTTTCTTGATCGTGAGGTATTGTGTTAAGCGGCCATGCTCCTCAAACATCTTTTTGAGGTATAGCATCATATCTGAAACATCAAATATTTCTTCGACTTACTTCTGTAAAGTTGTCTGCAAGGAGGCGCTATTATATAGCACTTGTATATCTCGTTAGAATCACGCCAGTCGGAGAAAGCCTTGGTCTCTGTGTCAGATGCATTTGGACTTGGTAAGTTTGGTTCTAGAGTAGTTAGGGTCATGGTGTGTTTACCGATTCTCAGGACAAGCATGAGGTTGTGTTTCCAATCCTTATAGTTAGGACCCATAAGCTTGTTATTATTAAGGATGGCGGACAAGAGATCTAGTTTGGTCATCTAAAAAATAAATTGTTGAATATTAGATTAGTAAAAAATCATTTTAAGGTATTTTTAAGATGAGTCAAATTATATCTAAATATCAACGCTACCCTCAAAGCGAGACATATATATGGATCAATTTTACCATGTATGTGAGATATTGGATTTGGATACACCCGCCCGAGGGGGTAGTGTGCAACGTCCTCCGCTCACATTGAGTCTCTCGAACCCATTCCAAATTTGCCACAGACGGGCTATGATGGACTATGATATCCTTTTGGCCAGCCCCCTGTGATTTCCATGCGATGCAAAGGGTAGCCTCACGGGTGCTTCAGATGCTTACCTATGAGCCTAAGCAATCACGACACGGGAATTTATGTGGCCGTCGCAAGGGAAAGAAAAGCTCTTCTCTCCTGGCGTCGTGATCATCATATCCCAAAGGAGACTGTCAAGCCTCCGATATGACAAAACATAACTCTCACCCGAGGGGGATATTGAGTCATACCCTATCACCCAGAAACTCAATAGTTGGCCGTGGAGGCTAGGGACACTCACTATAAGTCCTCTCACATATCCCTTTAGTTTGTGAGGGTTACTTTAATGCAAGTATTGTTTTTTTTTTTTTCATTTCAGGTTGCGGCAACCTAGACCTAGACCCTGGTCATACCACGGTCTCACTAGGGTCAAGAACTTTTTATAAAGCATAGATTGAATTGGAAAGGACCTTAGTCCATATCCCATGGATACTTAGTTGTCACCTTTCTCCTAAGAATCACCTTACGTGCTCTCCAAATATATCGATACTAAATAAGATGGTTATTACCATACATGCTCTGGAGCCTAGCCTAAGGTCTAGACATACAAGGAAATGTATCACATTACTATGACTCCATGTTTGTAACTTGACATTTGATGGTATAGAAGATTATCACATCATTATTGGTTTCGATGCTGATCAATTAGAGATATCCGACAATCTTCGTCGGACCTCAATCTAATAGTGGTATAACTGAGTGTTATGGGTTTCTAGCTACCATCAAACATCAATTAATCTACGGGTGTCACTAAATGGAAACCTATCCTAACATGGTCGCAGGGACCAAATGGGGAATGGACATCACATAACCTAACACCTAAGCATTAGATTAATCAACTCACTGGGGCTTTTAAGAAATAGAGATAATATCCAACCAAGGGAAAAACATCCATTATTATCAAGTTCAAGGTCCGACCCCTAAACCTGATTAGCATTGCTCTGACATTCTTGTTTATAGTATCTTCTGGATTTATCTCTTTCTTCGAGCCATCGTACTCAGTCATCCGATAATTATACTTCCATCTAGCTTTGTCCTCTAAATCTTCTACCTGTAACTGAAAACTCTAGTACGCTCCGAGCAATCGCTCATTCGTATACATTTTCATAGGTAAAAGAATAATAAAAAACAAAAACATAAAATAATAGCCGAGATAAAATCAAGTCGTGGTCAACCCCACGCACTTGTCCTATTTGGCCTTACATTCCATCAACACAGAAAAAACCAAAAACATCCATGCAATTATATACCCAGGGTCAGGCCCCCGGAGGCATGCAATCACCTTTTTAGCGGCACCCTGCAGAAAACTCATAGTATGCAACACATATGAATATAATACCTAGCGCATACCCTAATGAAACATTCAAACATCTAATGCGTATATGAATCAATTCAATGACGGAGTAGACGTCCGTCGGTCAGTCGACCCATCTCCCGCTCCTTTCCGACGATCTGTCATTGACACCCCGCGGTGATCCCTTGAACCCCTCTCGAGAGGACCCTCGCCCTTTCCTCCTAGATCGACAATCTAGGAGTATCTCGATGAGTCTGCTTGTCATACCGTGCCACTCGGTTCTGGGTCATCCTTCGATTACTGCATCGTAAGGGATACTCGGAACGATGGTCGCCACCCCTGAGTGTAACTATATCGCAACAACGACTGGGCTCTGGCAGAGCATCGAACGATGAGAGTGACTCCGACGCCCTCGCTGCCTCATCTCCTTTAGAGATTCCTCTCAGACCAACGAGGTGATCGTCAACAACCACGCTTCCAAAGAGCCACTTCACCAACAAATTCTTCGAGCCCGTTTTCCTCGAAGTTGGAGGACTCATATTCTCTCTAAGTTCAACTGTCTGACGGGAGACCAAGATTATACGTCCTCACCTTCAAGCAAGCATTGACGCCATACGTCATACGACCATGGTCAACCTCCATACACTTGTCTTATTTGGTCTTACATTCCATCAACATAGAAAAAACCAAAAACATCCAGACAATTATATACCTGGGGTCAGCCCCCTGGAGGCATGTAATCATATTTTTAGTGGTGCCCTGCAGAAAACTAAAAGTATGCAACACATATAAATATATGTCCTTGTGCATACCTCGGTGAAACATTTGAACACATATGAATATATGCCCTGGCACTATGTTTACTTTCAGAATAAAAATGGAGATAATTGATGTATTTTTTTCTTTCTTTTATTAAGCAAATTGATGTCGATTTATACCTTACATTAGTTTCACGACGGGTATTAGATGTAGTGTTACTATTAGTCTGTAACATCTGCCCCAAACACACAGGATATTGTCCGCTTTGCCCGTGCCCGCACGAGAACTTCCCAGGGAGGTCACCCATCCTGGTACTGCTCTCGTTCGAGCACGCTTAACTACGGAGTTCTTACGAAATCCGTAGCAGCTCACGGTTTTAAAACGCGTCTTCTATGTTTGGGAGGGGAAATTATATAAGTAGCTCAAGATCTCCTTCTCTCCAGGCAATATGGGACTAACTCATGGCCTTGTACACCTCACCTCATCCATCTTGGCATTCCCGCCTCAGGAGTCTTGGCTCTTGGCTATTGGATCTTGGTCGTCACATAGTCCCACCTTGGTAGTGGTATTGTAATGGTGTATGGTCTCTCCTTATATAAGGAGAGGTAGTCTTATGAAATGGAAGATCAATACAAGGAGTTTTTTCCCCAAACTCTAGTGTCTCTCTCCCTCTCTCTTCGTGACCGTCCCTATTTTATTTTTGTAATGGTTGCAGTATTTGGTAGATTAGATAATTTTATATGGGTATAGTCATACTTTTGTTAGCTGTTGGATTTATTGTAAGATGAATTGTAAAATTGGATTTTTTTTTTTTTTTTTTTATGCTATAGACTTTTTGTCGGGACCTACTCTTAACAGGAACTATGGATACGATGGAGGAGAGGGACCGGAGCTTATCGGCGCTGCCAAAGCTTATCGACACCACTAGAGGGGATATGGCGAGGTTGCGATGACTCTGAGGATGGTGTGGATGGAGAGCGGGGATATGGCGAGGTTGAGGATGGTGTGGATGGAGAGCGGGGATATGGCGAGGTTGCGATCTGCTGTGTCTGTCGATGCCACAAGCCTCGCAAGCCAGAGGGCGAAGCCGGTCTGGTTGGCGAAGGAGTCCCTTAGTTGTCTTCTGGCCGAGAACGGGTGGACAGAAGGAAGGAGCAAACGTGTAGAGGAAGGGGAAAAGGAGACGGTAGAGGAGATTTGAACTCAACTCACCGTGAACTAATGGGCCGGATGGGCTTGCGAAAAGGAGACGGTAGAGTAGATTTGAACTCAACTCACTGTGAACTATGGGCTGGATGGGCTTGGGAAAAGGAGACGGTAGAGTAGATTTGAACTCAACTCACTGTGAACTAATGGGCCGGATGGGCTTAGCTGGCCCAAAAGTCTTTTCTATCACAAACTCAGACTCGGTTGCCTCCTTCAAAGTCTAGTCCATAGAAAAAATAGAGACAACCAATTTTATGAGCCATGCTATTCAACCTGAAACGGTTAACCCGAATGCTCAACGGGAATGGCGTGGCATCCAATCACAGCGTCCCTTTGCACTCGTGTTGGTCGGGGGCTGAGAGCGATTCATCATTGGTCGGGGCTAGGTGCAGCCGACGGCTACGATCCGAACCCGTCATTCTGGTTGACCGTTCTGATTAAATGTTTCAGGTTAAACAGTACTCGGATCCTTTAAAGTACCTTTTGCTAGTACTCCATTGCCTGGGGAGATCCTAGTTGCTTGTTTGTGGACACTATGGAAAACTAGGTGTGATGCTCTGTTTCATAACACTGGCTACAGTTCTAAGCTGTTCGCAAGAGGCTCACAGAGTTGCAATGCTTTGTTCAGGCCTAGGTTGTGCAGCGAGGTAGACTGGTTAGATACCCCTCGACCGAGTTTTTGGTTTGGGCGGATGGGGCTTTTCGGTCGGACCGAGAAGTGGCCAGCGGGGCCCTGACTTCGAAGGTGGGCGAGCTAGCGGCTGCATGTTCGTTTGTTTGTTAGGTGAACTCCCTCCTTCTTGCGGAGTTATGGGCACTTCGAGGGGCTTTTGAGGAGTTGTCCAGGCGGGGATATAGGAAGGTGATCATCATGACAGATGCTTTTCAAGTTTGCAATGCTCTGGTCCCGGGGAAGTTTAGGTCAGTGGATTAGGTCCTATAATCTTGGCCTGCCAGTAGTTATGGCAGCAACTTGAAGAGGTGGAGGTTCATTGGATTCCTTGAAGGGCATACTCGGCGGCCCACTGGTTGGCACAAGAAGCAAGGCTAACGGGTGAGGGGGGTTTTTGGGAACAATCATTTCCTTCTGTACTTTCAGCCCTTGTAATGGAAGACCTCCAAGTCATGGCATTTCTGATATAACAAAAAAAAAACATTAAGCAAATAGGCCTTAGTCAGACAAAAACTGATTGTAGCACAAACGGAGCAATGTGAATGTATGAGGAGCGCTTGCGATTTCCCCCCTTTCAGTCCTAGGGTTAGGGTTTCCATTGTCAGGGATCTTGGCCTCCTCGGCTGCCGCCGCTTGCGGCGCTGGGGAGGCCGGCGCTTGGGATTGAGCGGTTTCAGGAGTGGGATCTGGCCCCCTTCTCTTCCCTGTAGATAGGGGCTTTTGTCCTGCAGCCATCCTTTTATGTTTGTCGTGGAGGACTCGGAAGGTGTCCCCACCCCTACTCGATTGACGACCTATGCTAGGCGTCGGGGCCAGATCTGTTTCCGGCTGCAGTGGCACGGTCGAATCTAGTCTCGACGTCGATGTTCTCCGCCGGTGGATGTCCAATCTGCCTCCTCTGGACGGTGCGTACGTGGTTCCTGGCGGGGTGGCTGAGGCGGCGACTCAACGACGATCTAGTGACAACTTCTTCGACTCCTTTCTGGTTAGCTGAGTTGCTGGATTTGGTGGTGAAATACCTTTTTGGTTCATTTGCTTAGTAATTTTTTATGTGTTTTTGGTGGAGATGTGGATGTTTCCTGTTTCTCCACCAGTGAGTGGCGTTGTTTCCTTCGCTCGATGTGGCATTTGCTTGTGTTGGGTGTTTCGATCGGCGTGTTGTGCCTCCTTGTCGGCATCACCAGGGTGTCAGTGTGCGATGGTGTGGCGCTTCTTCAGCCTTGGATTGCCTGGGTTTCCATCGATGGTGGCGGTTGTTGCCGGTATGTTGTTGTTCTGCCCGTGCCAAGCTGTGGCGCCTCCCAGAGAACTTTTGATCTCTCCCTTTCCATGGATCCTTAATCCATGAGATGTATACACCTCAAAAAAAAAAAAAAAAAATGAATGTATGGAGTTGGAAGAGATGTGCACACCACCGGGCTATAGTCCATAGTGGTACTTCCTCTCTCCCAGGTTGAAGAGATTCCTTGTTCGACTCTTGGTATAGATATCATGGAGCGAACTTTCCCTCAAGGCCCGTACCTTGATTATGTGTGCAAATCCTGGCTGTTGATGCCATTCTTCACTGGAATATGGAATTAATACATAGCAGTTGCTGCCTTCCTCATTTCGTTCTCCGGACATCTTTGAGGCATTGCCCTAGTGCCCTATCCTCTGACCGCTTGACTGATCCATCACAAAAGAAAGAAAGAAAAGGGTGTACAACATATCTAGTTATGTTTAAGCTGTTCTTCTTTGATTTTTCAGTTTTTGTTTCAAAAGACAATGATCGTTCTTTCTTATAAAAAAGATTGTACAGAGGAGGGCCAAAGGTATGACACATTCAATAAACCTTTTTTTTTAGTACAATATAATATTTTATAAAATCCCTATTTCATGAACAGTAATTAAGGAATAAATCCCTTTTCTTTTTGTTTCTTCCTGCACTTCAATTGTTATGCAGTACTATTGGTGGTACGTAGCCATGCCATTCTGGACAAACATGTTAAAGTCCATTCTTTTGGTTGGACCTAGATGTGCTAGGCCATGGTCGGCTGCTACTACATCCGACAGCTAGGGCACAAGGAAGAGGGGGGAGGCAAGGTAGAGGGGGAGGAAGATAGGAGGATGGAACGAAGAAGAGGAGGCCAAGAGGAGGAGGAAAGGGAGTAGGCCTAGGAGGATAATGGGGTTGCGCCGAAGAAGGTGTGGGAGATTAGGTTAGACCCTAACCCTAAACTTAACGCTAAACCACCTACTCTTACCCCTAACCCCTAACCCTAATCGTAACCCTAACCATATAACTTTTATTGTAATATGCTCTTATGTTTAGTTGAATAAAATTATTTTCATTCATATCATTTACTCTCTAAATAGGAAGGACATCATTTTCATAGTTTGATGAAAAATTGTTTCATTTTCCACTCACTTAGTGGATTGATTTTAAGCTAGAGAGAGAGCGCAAGTGTGACTGCGAGGGTAAGTGCAAGCGTGTGTGTGTGTGTGTGTGTGTGTGTGTGAGTGTCACGCCCCAGAAATCTGAAACCAACTCCTGGAGTGTGAGGTGAGAAAAACCAAGGGATTTTAGGGTTTGGTCAACTAACTACACCAATTAGGGTTTCTCACAAGGCTGCGATTCTCTCTTAACTAAAGAAGAATGATGAGGGAGAAAACAGAGTATTTTAAAATTTGATTTTTAAAAATATTTTATTAAGAGGAAATCGAGAGCTAAAAATTTTCGATAAAGATGACCACGCTCGACCTTCAACCGGGCTATCCTCTCAGTATGTGCGGCCTGCCAGTGCCCCACATGCTGACAGAAGTCCCTCTTGAGGGAGCACGAGACTCAAGCCTCTAATGGCGAGTCGAGTAGCCTCGCCCACTCTCTAGCACTCGGGCACTGGTTTAGAGGTCCTATCTACAGGGCTAGTCAATTAAGTCACTTTAAGATTTATATTTTATTATGAGCTATCATAGGCTTGGGGCCTTGAGGAGAGGCCTACCCAAAAGAATTCAGCTGGATCATCATCACTAATAGTCACCAAACACTGACTAAACTAAATAATCTTTATTCCAATCCAATCGATTACACTGCTAGAATAAGAAAAGCTACAAGACGATACACTGAAGATAAAATACTATCACAACTCTGACTCCGCCCCTGGCCTCCCACTGCAACACCTAAACCTCCACACCTGTAGGAGAGTCTACTCGTGGGAAAGAGTAGCCCCCAATAGAAAATTGGGAGATTAGCCAAATTAATGGCTAGTGACATCCTATTAGTCATTAATAATATGAGACAACCGAGCTAATTGAATTAAATTTAACAGCCCTAGTACAGATTATTAATATTTATAGAGGGATAACCTAATCCTACCAATAGTCTATGTTCTTATGCAATACCTACTGTCACTAGATTGTCTAACATAAAGTTCATTCAATATTCTACAGTATTAATGAACAAGTAAAATGGCCATCTAAATGTCACTAGGTTATCACGCTCTACCATTCTATAATCTAATATTAAGATTCCATAGTTGTTAATTAACAATTATATAAAATATCTATCCTAATGTGAACCCCGGATATTTTGTTCATCCTGACCCCGGTCGGGCATTACTATAGGGCCTTTTATTTCGATGTAGAGGGCCAACTCTCTCGCCGCGCATACTCCGACACCATGCGCAAATAACCCATATGATCATAAGGGGTTTCCCGTCTTTCACGGTGGAGCTCTACCGCCCAACTTGCTTTCTTTAGGGTCTCCAACTACCCCGAGACAGGAATTGCTAGGCCAATCCCTACTCGAGGGCACCAATTGGCTTTACCACAATCCTTGCCCGTGACCCCTTAGCCTACTGATCTTCAGCTGTGCGCGCAAGGTGGTTCACGGCCCTTGCGCGCACGGGGTCCTAATCTTCTCAATTTCACCCATTTTAACAAAGTATTAAATGCTCAATATAAAAAATAATTATTTTTACACATATATTGAGACAATTAAAAAATACATACGATGATTAATAATTTGCAACATTTAAACCTGGGTCCCGCACTGCTCTCGCAACTCATAATAGCACTACAGCTAAAGGTCACCTCGCTCTTAAAGCGATTCGACCTACACTCCCCCAAAACAAATATATTAGGGTTGCCACTCCTTTTAATAGGATGGATCCCGATAATCATTATTTAATCAAATTACATTTTTGTTTTAAGGGAATACCTAATTACGGTGTCCATGCAATAATTGTTGTTATATTATTAATATTTTAAAGCATGATTATGCTATTAATATTTTAAAGCATGAATAATTTTAAAGCATGTTTATTTTAATAATATTTTAAAGCATGCGTCGCCAGGCTCGCGACTTTGCATGCAAGGAGGGGTCCACGTGACCACATGCAGCGATGCCCGGCGGGACCCGCATGCAGTACCATGGACACCTACCCTAGTTGTTCTCATTTCCTACTATCAAAGACCACGGGAAGGGAAGAAGATGTCACCTGGTTGTCGATCACACACAAACTCCCGTCAACTACCTTCCGCTCCGCCTACGGCTGGATCATCGTCACGAACTGGTAATTTGCATATATTTATACGTCACTAATAAGACTATCACAAAGTGTGTAACACTGCTAAATAAAACATGGTTTGGCCTGAGTTGGCAGAGTCGAGAATTTATGCATCGTCGGACGTCGATCTACTGGCACACAAAACGATGTACCAAAGATACCGTCTTGGTTAGTCGACGTTGCCGATGCGAAGAGTTGCACTAAGATCCAATTACACTAATCCGACTAAATGGTCGTACCCGCGTCGGTTGTTGTCACTAGCATGCTATCGTGCTCCGAGGGACCTTCCGCATCACACCAAGGTGTGCAACAGTAGGGCCAGTTATAGATAAGATTGGGGGTCGATTCGTCATCCGCCCAAGATGACTTCGGGCTAGATGCGGATCTAGATGGTTCGTTCTCTTAAATGAGGGACTCACACGGAAATTACACCGGTGGTCCACCTAGTGTATTGTTGTCACTAAGGGGGTCGGTCTCGTGCGCAAATGACTATACAAGACGGTCTGACCCGCATCGGTATTAATAATTATGAGGCATGCGCGACCCGATGAGATCAGAACCGCTAATCTCGAATGTGAGCTCGAGGGACTAGATCGAGAATTACAACCTACAAGCCTGCCTAGCCTAGACCCGGATTGGCGGTGACTATCCTGCCTTAACCGGTCGAATCCCAAAATTGGTCGGAAGATGCTCTGGGAGTCATCGGGGACCGTCTCGTTTGCACATAAATTGGTGCGATCGATGATGTACGATTGCATAACGTACGGTAGTTTACCGCCATGCACAAGGCGCATCATCGCTCACCGCTAGCAAAATGGGTGATTACTAATAATCGATAAGATCGGTTAGTCTCAAGTGAGTTTTCTCGGCTACTAATCATAAGGCACCTGGGGTGATGCTAGGCCGAGGGTGGTCGGAGTCATTCGCTACTTCACCGCCGACAACAGATTATTGGCGCTCACAATAGCGAGGGTAGAGGGAGACTGGATTTGACTAGTGGTTGGATAGCCGGTTGGTCGTCAGCCCAAATGGGGGCCTGGCCGGGTCTTGGTCGGGATTTGCCGACTGCACATCTGTCAGCCACCATGATGGCAGCCTTGGCCGCAACAAGGGATTATGCCACAAGGGCTAGGGGTCGGGTTGGTCTCAACAGCACTAAAAAAATAGGGAAACGAAGGGGGGCAGCTGACCTGCTGATGGAAGTTGTCGGCTCCAGCTGCAACTCCTCCGGTCGGCTGATCTTCTCCGTCGCTGGCTGCCTCTGCTTCGGTCGGCTACTCGCAGCCACACATATAGAGAGATCGGAAGAGAGAGAGAGAGAGAGAGAGAGAGAGAGAGAGAGAGAGAGAGAGAGAGAGAGAGAGAGAGAGAGAGAGAGATGGAGATCGGTGGGAAGAGGGGGTTATGTTGATTCAGGATGGAAGCTCGTGCTTGCACCGCTCGATCATGCTCTCGTGATTGCATATGCACACACATGCACGCTATCAGTTCTACTTCGAGAGAGAGAAAAAGAGAGGGACGTTTGGGGTTGTCGGCGTCGGTCGTCCAAAGGATTACCGGGATCAAGGTGCTCGTACCCGCTCGCTCACGCTCGCACACACGTTTTCTTGGAGGAGGGGAGTCGAGGTGAACCCTGGGTTGGGTGGTGGCCGGTGGGGTTCATTGTCGTTGGGCGGCGAGGCTCGTCGGAGGCGCTCACCCACGCATAAATAGAGAGAGAGAGAGAGAGAGAGAGAGAGAGAGAGAGAGAGAGAGAAAGGCAGAGGAGAGGCCTCCGAGGTCGGGCCATGGTTGGCAGCCTGCCGATATAGTGGCTGATGGCCAGGCACACACACACATAGTCACACGAGAGAGAGAGAGGAGGGCTCCGGGTTATAGCCGGGCAGCCTGCCGGCGTTGACCGACAGTGATAGAGCCGGGTTGGGTTGATCGGATGACGGGGACAGGGGATCGGGCCGTCGGGGTCATCGGGCGACGGGGCATAAGGGATCGGGCCGTCGGGATCGTGCGACGGGGCGCCGGATCGGGTTGATCGAACGACGGGAGAGGGGTAATAGGGTGGCGGCCATCAAGTTGCGGCGACGGGATGCCGGATGTCAGGTCGGGTTGGCAACCTAGAGAGGGAGGTCAGAGATTGGGCGGTTCGAGTCATCGGCGATGGGGCACTGGAGATCGGGCCGTCGGTGACGGGTAGTGGTGTCGGGGCCGTGCGATGGTGAACGGCGTCGAGGCGAGGGGCTGGCCGAGGTGGCAGGGTGATGGGGCACCGTTGATGGGTGGCAGCCGTCGGGTTGCGACGACGGGGGCACCGGATCGGGTTTGCGAGATGCCGGTGACCAGGTGGTGACACAAGAGAGGGAGACCGAAGGGGGCCTCTCACCTGGGCGACGGCGGCCGTCGGGTGGCGCCGGCAGGATTCGAGGCGGCGGCGACCGGCGGGATTCGAGGCGGCGGCGACCGGCAGGATTCGGGGCGGATTTCCCGGGATCGGGGGCCGGCGGGATTCGCAGCGGGGATCCGGGCGACGGTCGGATTCGGACGAGAGAGATGAGAGATCCGAGAGGGAGATGAGAGATCCGAGAGAGATGGGGGAGATCCGGGAAAGAGAAGGGAGAGATCGGGTGAGAGGGAGAGCTCCGATGAGAGAGAGAGAGAGAGAGATCTGAGAAATGGGTGAGAAGAGAGAGGAATAGAGAAAGAGAGAGAGGGTCGGCTGGGGGGTTTGGGTGTTGGGCTCGGGTCGGGTTTGGATGTGTTTGGGTTGGGTGGGGTTTTGGGAATTAAGAGAGAGAGAGAGAGAGAGAGAGAGAGAGAGAGAGAGAGAGAGAGAGATCTGAGAGAAGAGATAGAGAGAGAGAGAGAGAGAGAGAGAGAGAGAACTAATATGATTTGATCTAAAATATGATATGATCTGATTTGATAAAGATCCAAACCAATTCAAAAAATATGAAAAATAAGTCTGAAACGTGAAAAAGTAATTTAAATTGGTCCATAATTACATTTGATCCGATCCAAAATGGATTTGGATATGATCCAATCCAAAATGATTTATTTTCTTACTTCTAATCTCTTCAAGTATATTGCTAACATCTTTAGTCGAGTTGTTCTTTTTGATGCTCGCAACGCTGACACTCCACTCGATTGGCTTCATGTGAAGCTCTAACCTACAGACGATGAGACTCTTATGGATCCTACTTGGTACAACGAGATTGTTGGTCAGCTAATCTACCCTTGCATCACCAATCCTGATATTGCCCATGTAGTCAGAATCGTCAGTCAGTTTGTTGAGGTGCCTCATTCTGCTCACTACGGTACCCTCTTGTAGATTATTCGATACATTCGAGGCATCATCACTCGGTCACTATTTTTGTCCCCGATTTAGTCCCTGGTCCTACATGCCTACTCTGATGCTCTCTTATCTCATGGTGCAATAAGAAGTAGAAGCTAAGGTTGTTTCTCTCTCGAGCACTGAGGCGGAGATCAGGGCCATGCCACCACCACCAAGAAGGTCATTCACTTGCGGCTTCTTCTTAGGGATCTAAGAGTTGAGGTTTCTAGACCAGCTCTTCACTGCGATAACCGAAGTGTTATATAGATTGTTAGTAACGCGATTTTCCATAAGAGGATGAAGCACATTGAGTTTGATTATTACTTCTCTCGATAGCAGTATGAAGCAGAGGCTATCTCTCTCCCTTATGGTTCCTTTGCAAAGTAAATCGAGGACTTATTTACAAATTTACACCCGACTCCTCGATTTCAGTTTTTGGTTAGTAAACTCTCGATCGGTGTTTAGTCAACTATGAGTTTTAGTGGGCGTGTTAGTCTTATGCATATATTAGTGTAGTTATCCTTTGTATATTGGGACACTATATATGAGCATATACACTACAACATGTTTATCCTTTTGCAGTGGCTGAAAATGGCCGGTTATATGCTTTATGGGGGGCCTTGAGGCCACAAGTAGTGGCCGCTTTAGAGCCTGTCGATCGTAAAAGGCTATTTCGGCTTGGTTGTAGTATTTGCGCCAGCTAAGCCGCCTAAATTATTGGCTTTTTACGGTAGTGGGTCTGAGTCGCCAATATTAAGATCTGATGGATTGATAAAAAAAGGGGCGGACTGCAAACAGTCATTTTAAAGGGTTTCATTTTAAAATAGGTCCCGACAACCTTTTCCTCTAAGCTCATGTCCATGTTTCAACAGATTAGTTGCAAAAACTCTTTTGGTTAATGCAAGACTAAAACAGCCTTGTTTAAGTTGTTGAATTTACTAACCTACCATTGCCTATATAACTTCACCCAATTTCTATGAAACGTACAGTTTTAAGACCTAGTGTGGGACCACTATAGTTGCTACAATGATTTCATTATAGTAGCTATAGTGAAATCACTGTAGCGCTATAGTGATTCTGTTGTAGTTGTTACAATGAAATACTGCAGCGCTATAGTGATTCCGTCATAGCAGCTACAATGAAATCACTGTAGCGCAATAGTGATTTCGTTGTGGCTGCTAAAAAAATACTTTGCTATAGTGAAATCACTATAGCAATAGTACTCCATTTTGTAGCAATAATACTCAGTTCAATTGAGTATTATTAGCATATATTTGAGTATCTTTGCTACAACAAAATCACTGTAGCTGTTATAGTGATTTTTCATAACTGCTAAAAATATTTTTCTACAGTAAAACACTATAGTACTCAATTTTAGTTGCAATAATACTCAATAAAACTGAGTATTATTTGAATAAAATTGAGTACTTTGCTACAGTGATTCACTGTATGGAAGCCTTTTTAGCTGCACAGTGAATTTCACTGTAGCAGATGTAATAAAATCATTGTAGCAACCTGTGCATGGTACTCAAATACACAAAATAATACTCAATTTAACTGAGTATTATTTGCATAAAATTGAGTACTTTGCTACATTAATTTTATTGTAGAAATATCTTTTTAGCATCCACGATGATATCACGAGTTGCTACATTGATTTTGTTGTAGCAACTACATTGATTTCGCTGTAGCAGCTACTGCGAAACCACTGTAGCAGCTACAATGAAATCATGGGTTGCTACAGTGAAATCACTGTAGCAGCGATAGTGAAATCACTGTAGCAACCCGTGTCACTATTGCCGTAAAAAAAAAACGTGTCATATATCAACTGCCATTATTTAACGTGGGAGGATACTATAGGTATTTATGGTATTTTAAAAAAAAATTGTTATCCAATATGGTTAAGATCAGATCATTTGCAATCAAAACAATGGACAGAGGATCAACATTCATGCAATAGTCATTCCAATGGACTTACTGTAAATAGGAACTTAAAATGGGACTAAATGTTATACGCACTCTTTTTTTTTGGGCCTAACACCTATTTTTCCTAAAAAAAAATATCAGTAAGGTAGATTGCTGGGCTAGAGAGCCTGGGCCTAACTCAGGCTCGCCCACGTGCAACTAATTAATTTCGGATCGTCAGCACGCACAAAATTAGCTAGCTCTCACCAGTGATATAATTAGCTTCTACAAATTTATTATTAAAACATCATTACCGACGAAAAATCATCTCCTCCGCCCAAGTCGTGGTCTTCTTCTCCCTCCGCATCATTGAGGTCCGATCCCTGCTGCACCCTCCCGCTGCCCTCTCCTCCGTCTGCGTTCAACCGTCATGTAGATGGTGGCCGACAAGTGGTACTACAGGGAGAGCACGACTGTCAGCCGACGATTTGAGCCTCTTTTTCTGGCGGGTACGATATGATCGTCAGATTTGCTCTACATTTCTGGCGGGTTTGATGGGCCGCTGTATTTGCTCGATCTTTTTCGGCGGTGTTGATTGACCGTCGAATTCAGTAACTTTTTCTAGCTAGATGGACGGTGGCCTCCGATTAGACAGCCGCAAAAGGATAATTCTGTCGTAGTGATACATTATTATTAATGAGAAGCAATTCATTCTCTCCCAAAACCCTACTCTCTCTCTCTCTATCTCTAGGGATTATTGGTGACATTAACAAGTACAAAATTGGATAATATATATTAATAATGAGTAATACTAAGTAGGTATTGTATATTTCTTCAACTCTATGATCTTTATTACATCATCCCATTCGACAATGAGAACATTATGAAAAAGAAAAACAAATGCAACAGCCCAAACTTTTTCGACTCCTCTCTTGTTGGACAACATATACTTTACCCACCGAAGTTTAGCTAAAAGATACCTAACCCCCCCTGTAGATTATGTTGTTCCAAATCGGTCCCTAAAGTTTGAAATGTTAGCACAACACCCCCTGGTATCTTCAATTAATCACTTCCAGTGCCCGATGTCGCAAGGCGAGCATCCCTCCTGCGCGACGTCAGTAATCTGGACGCCGGAGTCGTACACCGCCCCGGCCTTCCAATCCGCCGGTAGGACCTCCCGCTGGGCCCACACCCACTTCCCGTCGTACCCTCCCGTCACCACCATCCGGAGCTGCAGCGGCCCCGCCGGCGCCTTGCTCGTGTCCCACACCGCCCCGTAGCTCCGGGTCAGGAACTTCCAGTCCGACGACCCCACCCGGGCCACGTCGACGGCCGTGATGTCCGTCTGCCCGCCCTGGTACAGGAACTTGATCGCCAGATAGCTGGGCTTCTGGCTGCTCTCCTCCACTCTGATCGACAGGTTCCTCCCCTTGTAGTCGCACGGTATCCTGCTTGTCATTTGAAAAAAAACAAAAACAATGGTGAGTAAATTGGAAACAGGGGAGAGGCCGACGTTGTGCTCTGTTTCCAGGTCACCTCTTGTACTCGACGTCCACGATGCCAAGCTTCGTCACGTTCTGGGCCATCCCAGCTCGTCCCATGGCCGCGAAAGCCGGGCCGCTGAGCACGAAACCCGTCTGGTTGCTCTGGTTGTGGTCCGTAACGATCACTTCAACCCCTCCCCTGCTGCAGAGCTTTCTGTCCTTGCATCTTATCTGTCCCAACCAAATTAAGAGATTACAAAACGATCAAAGTTGGGTTTTTTTCTATACAATCTCTCTCTCTCTCTCTCTCTCTCTCTCTCTCTCTCTCTCTCTCTCTCTCTCTCTCTCACCTGGAAGCATGCCCCACAGCCGGCGCCTCCCCTGTACAGAGCAGAGTTCGCACTGGCAACATACCCTCCATTGAAACCCGGAGCCATGCGGCCATAGCCGCAAGCCCCAGCTACAAGTGCATGGAAAACTCAGAGTTAGGGGAAACCCATTAAATTTTAGGCCGTGGTTCTCGTAGAATCGGCACAAAAGCACCGAAACAACTACCTGTGAGAGCAGAGGAGGACGAGAAATAGGCGGCCTTGGCTTGATGCACACACCTATCGCAGGCGGCGGCCGAGGAGACGAGAAGGCACAAGAAGAAGAAGAGATGGACGGCCATGTTCGATCGAATACGGAGAGAAAGGAGAGGCCCTATCGGCTTATATATAGTGGGGAAGGGAGTGGAGCATAGAGGGCTGGGGCGCGTCGAAGGATCGTCGATGGGTAGTGGTGGGAAAAGGACATGGGATTCACACCAAGACGCGGTGGGGGGTAGTGGAGGACAGTGGAGAGGCCGACAGCTGCCTCGTCCGAGGTGGCCCATTGGCATGTTCCCGTCTGGAAAAACAGGGGACTTTGAGGTCTCCAGCCATTGATGGGGAAAGGGTGTAGTGGATGTCATCGATGACTTGGGCATGGGTGGAGAGAAAAGAACAAAGGTTAGGGCTAAACGGGCTGGATTAGGGCTGGAAATTTCGGATCCGACACGGCAGACCCGATACGACCCGACACGGAGTTAGCGGGTCTGGGTCAGGGCTAAACGGGTTCGGGTCGTAAACGGGCTGACACAATGGACCCGTTTAATAAACGGGTCGGGTCCGGGTTTAGGGTCTGGACACAGTAGACCCAGGAAGACCCGTTTAGTATTCAACAGGTCGTGTCGGGTCGGGTCGGGTCTACCCGCAATCCGATACTATAATATATAATACTAGCGGGTCTTTCGGGTCAGGTCGGGTCGAGTCGGATTGGGTCGGATCAGGTCAACTGAATAGTCCCGAGTGATAAACGGGTCTTATCGGGTCTACCCGTTTATTAGCAGATCGGGTACGGGTTTAGAATCTAGACACGATTAGTTAAACGGGTCGGGTCCAGGTCTGGGGTTTTTGGACACGAACCCGACTAGACACGACACGACCGGACCCATTGCCACCCCTAGGTTAGATCAGATGACGGTGGGGTACACTTCGTAGTGGGTAAGACTAGACCTTCACCCACTTGAAATGTGGGTGAGTGTTACCCACTCCTCCGAGCCGTTGCATGTTCCAATCGAAAAATAGATGTGGATGCAGTGCATTTTTTGCCGCATCATCATTTCTATAAGAGCATGTCAGCATTCCTAGGCGGGAACTGACAATATAGATCAGATTGCAAATAGATTCTCCAACGGATTAATCACGAAACACAACCGGCCACAACCTTTAGCAATAGAAGTAACAAAAAACACAAAATCGAAAAAAATCTAAATCACAAACACAAAATAAATAAAGAAGAGACGTATTTTATATGAAAATTCTTGCGGAAGAAAACCATAAACGAAGACGATCAACTATAATGGATAAACCATGATCCACTATAAACCTGATTCTTGATATAGTCGACTACAAGTTTGCAATATAACTAGGGGCCTGGGAAGCTGAACTCGAGTTCACCATTCAAAAGGTGAACTCGAATGGAGAAGCTATCATGTGGCCTGAGAAAGTAGTCAACCCTCTTTTACTTTCTGCTTTATGTCTTTTCAGTGTTCAACCATCTTAAATGCTTATCCCCTCTTATTTGCTTTATGTCTTTTCAGTGGACACATGGAGCAATATAAAACATATTTCACCATTTATTTGTGAACTCAAGTTCACCAAACCCTATCCCATATAACTAAGGGGTGGAAATTATCACATCATTTTTATGAAGAACACGTGGCACACATGAAAGACGTTCAGAAGGATAATAAAGAAAGAGGATAGTGCTCGTATAGGCAAGAGATGACATGATTTGGTCCACTCAGCACACAATTCGTACTTAAGGACCCCACACGCACACTATATATAATGGGCTAAATTGAGTAAGACATTGACTCGCACATACAACGCATGCGCAGAATGTACCCTGACCAACTACCTTTTCACTCCCTCTCTTCCCTCCTTTTATATTTCTTTCTCTTACTACATTCCACAGATATTATCTCACCACATTTATTTTATTTGATTTATTTGATTTTTCTTTTCTTTTTCTTTAGTCTTTCTTTTTTTTCCCCCATTTTTCCTTCGTATATTGTCTACCTAGTTAGCTAGCCTAATTTTCTCTCTTCTTTCTCTACTCCATCCCACCCTCCACTCTCTCTTTCTCTTTTGGAAGGTAAGAAGATTGTATTGATCGATATCAAAAAGATTTACATATGGGTATCTCCAAGAAAACAAATCCCAAACTAGTCTAATCCTAAAGGACCAATATCAATCATCTAAGTTTGTCTTTCCAAGCTCCCAAAACTGCTAGGTCTCTCTGTGTGTGTGTGTGCGCGCGTGCGAGCCTCTCCCTTCTATATATTCACACCACGTTCGTCGCGTTTTTTGAGCTGTTCTACCTTCCCCCCTCTCTTACACACACACACACACACACACACACACACACACACACACACACACACACACACACACACACACACACACATATATATATATATATATATATATATATATATATATATATATATATATATATATATATATAGAGAGAGAGAGAGAGAGAGAGAGAGAGAGAGAGAGAGAGAGAAAGAGAGGGTTGTTACAGTGAGCTGTAGGCTGCCGGGGGGGAAAGTGAGCTGCCGGTATTTTGACCCCCCAAGAAGTTATGGAATTTGATGAATTTGGTGAGGTTGTTGCCTAGGATAAGATGATAATCCTCACCAATTTTCATCAAATTCCAAAACTTCTAGTGGGGTCAAATAGTCGAAGCAATTCCTGTCGTCTGCAGTCTCCGTTAAAATTGACCATTTGACCCCCCTAGAAGTTTTGGAATTTGATGAAAATTGGTGAGGATGATCATCTTATCCTAGGGAACAACCTCACCTAATTTCATCAAATTCCATAACTTCTTGGGGGGTCAAAAATACCCGCAGCTCACTTTCCCCCCCGGCAGCCCACAGCTCACTGTAACAGCTCTCTCTCTCTCTCTCTCTCTCTCTCTATATATATATATATATATATATATATATATATATATATATATATATATATATACAGAGAGAGAGAGAGAGAGAGTGAGCTCCGGGTATTTTCACCCCTTAGAAGTTTTAGAATTTGATGAAATTTGGTGAGGGTGTTATCTAGGGTTAGATGATCATCCTCACAAATTTTCATCAAATTCCAAAACTTCTAAGGGGGTCAAATGGTCGAAGCAAAATCTGCCGTCCGTAGTCACCGTTAAAATATGCTGATTTTGCTTCAACCATTTGACCCCCCTAGAAGTTTTGGAATTTGATGCAAATTGGTGAGGATGATCATCTTACTAGACAACACCCTCACCAAATTTCATCAAATTCCAAAACTTTTTGGGGGGTCAAAATACCTGCAGCTCACTTTCTAAAACCGCAGCTCACAGCTCAACGTATATATATATATATATATATATATATATATATATAGGGGCCCGGGAAGCTGAACTCAAGTTCACCATTCAAATGGTGAACTCTAATGGACAAGCTCCACGTGTCTTGAGAAAGTGTCCAGTCATCTCTTACTTTTTGCTTTATGTCTTTTCAGTGGACACATGGTGCAATTTAAACCAAGTTTCACCATTCATTTGTGAACTCAAGTTCACCAAACCCTTTTCCATATATATATATATATATATATATATATATATATATATATATATATATATATATATATATATATATATATATATATATATATATATATATATATATATATATATATTCTTTATCTCTCCTATTATCTCTCTTCCTTTCTTTATCTTTTTCTTTCTCTTTTCTTTCTATAACCATATGTATCTCTTTCTTGCGACAATGAATCAAAGGTGGAGGAGGGAGGAGGGCTGCACGGGCACTAACGATAGCGACAACAGGATACATAGGCACTGTGGGGAAATTTTTACTGTCGCTTAGTCCTGCCAACAGTTAATTGATTATAAAGTTATAAAATTAAGGCAAAGTAAAAAGTAGAGAAATGACACAGAGAGTTGGTAACGAAGTTCGGCCGATGCCTACATCTCTGTGGGGTAAGTCGCAACCTTAATCCACTATCGTTTAGAAGTTTGAGCTATCCCTCGACAGATCGAGGGATGCTTGTACAAAAAAGTGGGAGAGTGGTAGAACTAGAAGGTCAGAGAATCTCGTCAGCCTGAATGCAGAGTTCTGCTACTCCACATGAGGCTCAGAGTGCTCCAACTA
This sequence comes from Chamaelirium japonicum, assembly GCA_947650365.1. Taxonomy (NCBI): domain Eukaryota; kingdom Viridiplantae; phylum Streptophyta; class Magnoliopsida; order Liliales; family Melanthiaceae; genus Chamaelirium; species Chamaelirium japonicum. The sequence continues at coordinate 23,121,535 of OX393550.1, read as the reverse complement.
ACAAAAAACCCTTTTGTTGTTATTCGGAAGCGTACTTATAGGTGTTGGCCTTCCATAACCTTTAGAGCTGACGTGGTGGTATATGATTGGTCCACATGGTGACCTATGTTTGGTCCACGTGTGGGCCTCTGAATGGGCCACGAGCTATCCTCATAGGCCTCCTACAGTACAGGCCTCTGCTAACCTACTGGTGGGCCACGAGCTATCCTTGTGGGCCTCTGCTGGCTTGCTGGTGGGCCACGAGCAATCCTCGTGGCTCTCTAGATATGTGAGTATCTGTTGGTCTGCTTTTTGGTGAATTGTGTGTCTGTGGGCTGGCCTTAGCCATTTTTTCACCCACAGGCACCATCGGTGATGGCGATGTGGGGAAACTTAACAATTGAATCGGAAAAAAATAAATCATAAGGGATGCAATGGGTATTTTCTAATTTTAGTTGGAGGCATTTAGATTTTTTTTTTTTTGTAGAAAACTTCTTGTGGGTACAAATAACATTTCCTATGATAATTTATCACAAGGTCACCTTCTGATTCTGAAAAAACAAAAAAAATTCCTGCAGAATCTGGAATTGATTTTACATGAATCAAAATTTCAGATTCTGTTGAGAAGCATCTTATCATTACAATTGAATTTTCAAGAAATGATTTTATTGTGTCTAGAAGTTGGAATCCTGTTGGTAAAAACAACTTATGTTTCTCAGATTTCGCCTGAATGACTAGTATGCCTCTTACAGAGAGACTCATGGAGCGGATGAGAGATTGCGATTAGCTGTGAGATCATCAATATCAAAAGAGAGGATCGGTTGTGAGGTGAAGACTCGAGAGAGATCGTGCTGGGTGCCTGGGTCTCAATTCTCATGGTCCAAGGGCTAAAACGATTCTCACACGATTATTGATTTGTAAAATCCCCAATCCAGTCGAGAGAGAGAGAGAGAGAGAGAGAGAGAGAGAGAGAGAGAGAGAGAGAGAGAGAGAGAGAGAGAGAGAGAGAGATGATTGACTATGAGATCGTTGATGCCGGGAGAGAAGACTCGGGAGAGAGCTGGAGAGTGGGTCTCGTTTGTCCTCATGGTCAAAACGAATCCCGCACCATGGCGTTCTCGATTGAGACGTTTAGGGGTAAACTAATCTTTTGGCATATTGGAAGCTGATTTCCGATAGAAGCAAAAGCAAGAAGCGCCTGTTGGGTCGCTTCTGCCATGCATGAATATTGGCCCCAGAATAAAATTTTTGGATTCTAGCGGGAATCAGATTCTAGGTCTTAGCCAAACGATTATTTGCCTCAAATATGATTCTGGCCAGAAGCTGAAACGATTCATGAGTTATAGAATAAAATCCAAACGGAGGCATAGTTACTTATTCGAGAATATCGATGCTGATACAGTGCCATGAGTGTGTGACCAAACCCGTCCCGGGCTCAAATTAAAACTTTGGGCTTCGCCCAAACCCTGTCCAAAATTTTTTTATGAAGCCCAAGCCCAAATCCGGCCCACGTTAAGCCCACATTTCTAGGGCGGTATATGCCTAAAGCTTTTTTTCTTGACTTGACCACACAGTAAAAGTAGGAAATAACATTGATTATGATATACATTAAAGTATATGGGGCTCGGGAAGCTGAACTCGAGTTCACCATTCAAATGGTGAACTTGAATGAAAAAGCTACCACGTGTTCTTAGAAAGTGTTCAACCTTCTTTTATATTTTGCTTTTATGTCTTTTCAGTGTTCAACCCTTTTAAATGCTTATCCCCTCTTACCTACTTTATGTCTTTTCAATGGACACATGGTACAATAAAAACCATGTTTCACCATTTATTGGTGAACTCAAGTTCACCAAACCCTTTCCCAAAGTATATATATGACACTACAAGAAATAGGGTCTTTACCGACGGACAATATTACCACCGTCGGTAATAATACAATTTTTACCGACGGTTACTATAATATCCGTCGGTATTATAACTTCAATTTTTTAATATTTTTTTGCACATTTATTACCGACAGCCAAATATTTTCCGTCCGTACAATTATTTATACCGACGGCTACATAAGGACTGTCGGTATAACTAATTATACCGACGGTCATTTTATGACCGTCGGTAAGATACCGACGATAATTAAATGTCCGTCGGTAAAATTGTCCCGACGAAACTCAGGGTGAAAACCGAGCCTCTGGAAAAAATGGAACCCTAAGTTTCGTCGGCTATTTGTACCGACGGACGTTATATTTCCGTCGGTATAAATAATTATACCGACGGAAAATATATGGCCGTCGGTACGATACCGACAGTAATTAAATGTCCGTCGGTAAAATTGTCCCGACGAAACTCAGGGTGAAAACCGAGCCTCTGGAAAAAATGGAACCTTGAGTTTCGTCGGCGGTTTTTACCGACGGACATTATACTACCGTCGGTATAAAGGAAGTATACCGACGAAATTTATATTGTCGTCGGTACAATACCGACAGTAATTAAATGTCCATCGGTAAAATTGTCCCGACGTCGGCGGTTTTTACCGACGGACATTATACTACCGTCGGTATAAAGGAATTATACCGACGGAGTTATATATTGCCGTCGGTAAAAAATCCTAATTTAACCACCGCAGCCTGCACCCTTTTCTTTTTGTGTTTCGACTCCGGCGCGCGCCCCTCTCTCAATCTCTCTCTCTCTCTCACCGACCCGACCCCCCGGCGACCCCGTCCCCCTCCGGCAGCCCCGAGATCCCCTCCGGCCACCCATCCCCCTCCCGGCCACCGCCCCTCCCCGGCCTCCCGGCCCTCTCTCTCTCTCCCCGGCCTCCTCCCCCCCTCCCCGGCCTCCCTAGCCTTCCCTCTCTCTCTCTCTCTCTCTATCTCTCTCTCTCTCTCTCTCTACTTCCTCCCCTCACCTGTCTCTCTCTCTCTCTCTCTCGATCCCTTACACCTCCGGCCGGCCACCCATCCCCTCCCTTGCACCTCCGGCCACCCCTCCGCTTTCTCGCGCCACCGACTGCGACACCAGTGCTCCTCCTCCTTCTCGAGGCCTGCCGACCATCGCTGGTTAGCTCCTCCTCCTCCTCCCTTTCCCCATTCGGTTAATTTGTGGTAATATATTGTGGTAATTTTTATTTAGGTAAAATCACAGGAATTAAATATAGTGTGATATTGTGGTAATATATTATGGTAATTTATTTAGGTAATATATTGTGGTAATTTTTATTTAGGTAATTTATTGTGGTAATTTTTATCTTGTGGTAATATATTGTGATTTACAACAATACCACAATTTGTGGTAATATATTTGTGGTAATATATTGTGGTTAATTCCCTCATTTGGTAATTTTTACACTGTTTTAAAACTCGCCGAGTCGACTCGAAACTCGGCCGAGTCGACTCGACTCGGCTGAGTTTCGATCCGACTCGGTCCAAAACTCGAGTTTCGATCCGACTCGGCTGAGTTTCGATCCAACTCGAGTTTTGTCGGGTTTTAGCCGAGTTGTCGTGTGTACTCGACTCATTAAGGTTTCGAGTCGAGTCGAGTTTTCGTGTTTTAAAACATTGAATTTTATCCTATCAAAACTGAATTGAATGGGGGAATGGGGGGCAAAATGTAGTTTTTAGACTAGGGTGAGCGTCGGTTTTGTCGGTCGGTTTCGGTGTGGGTTTTGTCGGTTATATTTTTTTCGGTTTACGAAAAATCAAAACCAAAATCGAAACCGAAACCGAAACCGAAATAGTCGGTTTTTGTCGGTTCGGTGTGATATGAGGTATGCTAAAGCCATAAATCTACTCGAGCGACAGAGAGAACCGTCAGACCCCAAGTGTTTACTTGATGAGGCTCCCTGACTTGTTGACTTACTGTCGCATAACTTTGGTGCTATGCCTAGCATTCGAACTATCAGCAGTTCAAATGCTGGCCAGCAACCCTAGGTTTACTATGTGACTAGTCTACTCATCATAATACACTCATCCATTAGGGATGTGGATGGCCTATAGAAGTTTTGGTTCGGTGTTCCATACCCGGGAACCGAAACCGAAATTGTGCGGAGTCTTATAACATTGTTTGAAATTATATATCAGGTATTGTATAGCCATATAGACGAAGATGTCTTCGATCGATAAGAGTTGGATGCGTAATTCGAATCGCATTAGCCAAGAGTACAGAGAAGGAGTCAGGAAATTTCTGGATTTTGCATTTGAGCGTCTTGCACCGCTTGATGGAAAAATTGTGTGTCCCTGTATAGACTGCGGAAGGGTGATTAGGAAGGTTCGAGAGGAATGTGAGGTTGATCTGGTAATGCGTGGCATTGACATTACCTATACCCGTTGGTTCTCGCACGGTGAGGAGCTAGATGCAGTCCCCATGGCAGCTCACGGTGAAACTTCAAACACAGTGATCGCTGATGATAATATTAATACAGACGATGACGATGACATGCAGGGTATGATACATGATTTGCAAGGTGGAATAGGCACGAAAACACCGTCAGGTGATCAGCCCAATATCGAAGCGGACAAGTTCTACAGATTGCTTAAAGATGCCGAACAACCTCTATACCCGGGGTGTGAGAAGTTTTCAAAACTCTCTTTCACTGTAAAGCTTCTTCATTTGAAGTGCCTCAATGGTTGGAGTAATAAGTCATTTAATATGTTGGTAGAGTTGCTAAAAGAGGCTTTTCCTATGGGTGAGACAGTACCGAAATCATTCTACGAGGCGAAGAAGACAATTAAAGATCTCGGTCTGGGTTATGAGAAAATTGATGCATGCGTGAACGATTGTATGTTGTACCGGAAAGAGTACGAACATGCGCGGTCATGCCACATATGCGGAGCAACGAGATATAAAGAGACGGATGCCGAGTATAGTACCAGTCGAAGGAAGAAAAATGTATCTGCAAAGGTTCTCCTATACTTCCCGCTCAGGGACAGGCTTCAGAGGTTGTTTATGTCATCGAAGACTGCTGAGCACATGAGGTGGCATGCACGAGAACGTACAGATGACGGGATTATGAGACATCCGGCCGACTCTCTGACGTGGAAAGATTTTGATCATACATATCCTGAATTCGTATGTGAAGTTCGCAACGTCCGGTTAGGGCTTGCTAGCGATGGCTTCAATCCCTTTGGGAATATGAGTGTGTCGTACAGCATTTGGCCAGTTGTCCTAGTTCCATACAATTTGCCTCCCTGGATGTGCTTAAAAAAGCCATACACAATGCTCTCCTTGCTCATTCCCAGACCCAGGTCGCCTGGTAATGATATTGACGTTTACTTGCAGCCGTTGATTGAGGAGTTGAACGAGTTATGGGAAGTTGGGGCCGATACGTATGATGCCTCGTTGCGCCAGAATTTTCGGATGCATGCGGCACTTCTATGGACCATCAACGATTTTCCTGCATATGCCAACTTATCCGGGTGGAGTACTAAAGGAAAATTGGCGTGCCCTACATGCAATAAGGAGACAGATTCATTACGGTTGAAGAACGGAGGCCAGTTCTGTTATATGGGCCATCGAAGATTTCTTGTTGACGGCCATAAGTGGAGGTAGAACAAAAGAGCTTTCAACGGCAAGAAGGAACTTGCAAAGGCCCCGGAGCAGCTTTCGGGGGTAGAAGTCTTGTGCGAATTGGATCAGCTTGATGCCGTGGCACTTGGAAAAGGTAAAAAGAAGAAAACGCATGAAGATTCTACGCGTGAGCATAACTGGAAGAAGAAGAGTATTTTCTTTAAACTACCGTACTGGAGCAGCCTACTCTTGCGGCATAACTTGGATGTCATGCATATCGAGAAAAATGTGTGTGACAACATTATAGGAACACTGCTGAATCTCGACGGTAAGACGAAGGATAATCTTAAATCTCGTCTCGATCTTAAGGAGTTGGGCATCCGAAAATCACTTCATCCCCAAGAGATTGGAGATAAGTATGTGTTACCAGTTGCATGCTACACCATGAGCTCACAGCAAAAGGCAGCCTTATGTGTATTCCTACGGTCTGTGAAAACGCCAGACGGTTATTCTTCGAATATCGCACGATGCGTGCAAGAGAACGGCCGGAAGTTGTCTGGATTAAAGAGCCACGATTGTCATATTCTTATGCAGCGATTGTTATCTCTTGCTATACGTGGGAATTTAACCGAAGAGGTGTCCGGTCCGTTAATTGAGCTCAGCACTTTTTTCAGACAGTTGTGCTCGAAGGTACTTAGAGTGGACCAACTTGAACAGATGGAGAGGGATATTGCGCTCACATTGTGCAAGTTAGAGATGATATTTCCACCTTCCTTCTTTGATGTCATGGTGCATTTGACCGTTCACTTGGCAAATGAGGCCAAACTCGGTGGCCCAGTTCATTACCGGTGGATGTATTTTATCGAGAGGTAATCGTCTCGTCTCATTCGCACAATGTATTTGATCGTTCTTGATATATTCATCCAAATATTTTTTTCTCAAATTAGGTACTTGCGAACATTGAAATCATATGTTCGTAATAAAAGTCGTCCGGAGGGATCAATTGCTGAAGGATACCTAGCAGAAGAATGTCTAACATTCTGCTCAAGATACCTACATGGTATAGAAACGCGATTCAATCAACTTGAGCGGAACTATGACGGTGGTCCAATAGACTTCGATGGGGGTCTGTCTATATTTGCCGAAATGGGTAGACCTGTAGGAGGAGGCAAAACCCGTCGATTGTCTGTAGATGAGATTCAACAGGCACATATGTATGTGTTGCGCCAATGTGATGAAGTGTGGCCATTCATTGAGTAAGCATTTTACGATAATTTACTCATTCTTTCAGTCCATTCATTAAGTATATGTGCTAATTATAATCTAATTCATAACCGGTAAAACAGGAAGCATAAAGCCATCATTAATAATCGGGGTACTCGAAATGCTCCCCAAATTCATGATCGTGAATTCCCATCGTGGTTCGAGAAACACATAAGTATTCACATCATTACTGAATTTCATTGACATCCATTACCGAACAATAATTATGTGTTCATATCATAAATGTCGTGTGGTTATTATAGGCACAGGAGCTGCACGACAACCACGATCCGCTGATGAATGAGGATCTCTGGCGCTTATCTTGTAGTCCTTTGCAAGACGCAATATCGTACGATGGTTATATCGTGAACGGTTATAGATTTCGGACGAAAGATAGTGAAAAATCACGAAGAACCGAAAATAGTGGGGTTGTCGTCAACGGTGAGCAAGAAGAATTAGAAAATATCGACTTCTACGGCGTCCTCAACGAGATTCTCGAGATTAAATTCCTTGGCCAAAATCGGATCGTATTATTCAAATGCGATTGGTATGATGTTAATAATCGCGGGACTGGTTATAATGTCGACAAATACGGTTTTATCAGCATCAACACTGCCAAGAGATTGAATACCCAATATGAAGATCCATTCATTCTTGCCTCTCAAGCGCAACATATATTTTATGCACCGGATAATACCTCTCCAGGTTGGCAAATTGTAGTCAGGTCACCACGCAGAGATTTTTACGACATAGGAGACAAGGATGCGGGGGTCGTCGATGATGATTTGGATGCATACCAGAATGATGAGATAATCATTGTCGACGCAGTGCACGACGAAAATGAAGATGTCGACAATATAAACTGGACAGCGAATGCAGATCAAATAATAGAAGAGGGAAGCGATGAGAGTGACAGAGATGAGACAGAAATTGACTAGACCGTATGTAAATCAAATTATTTCATATTTAAATCAAATTGTTTCATATATAAATCATATTGTTTCATATGTATATCATATTGTTTCATATGTAAAACAATAAGTTAGCGTGTTTCGGATATGAAATAGGTTTGGATTCGATCCTATCGTCATCGGATCGGCATCCGATAATACGAACTTAGAATTACTCCATATTTCGGACTTGCGAGAGGGTTCTAATTGGATATTTGACCAATTTACGCTCCGATTCACCGATTTAGAGTCTAAGTGTTGGAAAATCATAAGTTAGCGTGTTTCGGATATGAAATAGGTTTGGATTCGATCCGATCGTCATCGGATCGGAATCCGCTAATTCGAAGTTGGAATTATTCCGTATTTCGGACTTGCGAGCGGGTTCTAATTGGATATTTGACCAATTTACGCTCCGATTCACCGATTTAGAGTCTAAGTGTTGGAAAATCATAAGTTAGCGTGTTTCGGATATGAAATAGGTTTGGATTCGATCCGATCGTCATCGGATCGGCATCCGATAATTCCAACTTGGAATTATTCCGTATGTCGGACTTGCGAGCGGGTTCTAATTGGATATTTGACCAATTTACGCTCCGATTCACGGATTTAGAGTCCAAGTGTTGGAAAATCATAAGTTAGCGTGTTTCGGATATGAAATAGGTTTGGATTCGATCGGATCGTCATCGGATCGGCATCCGGTAATTCGAAGTTGGAATTATTCCGTATTTCGGACTTGCGAGCGGGTTCTAATTGGATATTTGACCAATTTACGCTCTGATTCACCGATTTAGAGTCTAAGTGTTGGAAAATCATAAGTTAGCGTGTTTCGGATATGAAATAGGTTTGGATTCGATCCGATCGTCATCGGATCGGCATCCAATAATTCGAACTTGGAATTATATTCCGTATTTCGGACTTGCGAGCGGGTTCTAATTGGATATTTGACCAATTTACGCTCCGATTCACCGATTTAGAGTCTAAGTGTTGGAAAATCATAAGTTAGCGTGTTTCGGATATGAAATAGGTTTGGATTCGATCGGATCATCATCGGATCGGCATCCGATAATTCGAACTTGGAATTATTCCGTATTTCGGACTTGCGAGCGGGTTCTAATTTGATATTTGACCAATTTACGCTCCGATTCACCGATTTAGAGTCTAAGTGTTGGAAAATCATAAGTTAGTGTGTTTCGGATATGAAATAGGTTTGGATTCGATCCGATCGTCATCGGATCGGCATCCGATAATTCGAAGTTGGAATTATTCCGTATTTCGGACTTGCGAGCGGGTTCTAATTGGATATTTGACCAATTTACGCTCCGCTTCACCGATTTAGAGTCTAAGTGTTGGAAAATCATAAGTTAGCGTGTTTCGGATATGAAATAGGTTTGGATTCGATCCGATCGTCATCGGATCGGCATCCGATAATTCCAACTTGGAATTATTCCGTATTTCGGACTTGCGAGCGGGTTCTAATTGGATATTTGACCAATTTACGATCCGATTCACAGATTTAGAGTCTAAGTGTTGGAAAATCATAAGTTAGCGTGTTTCAGATATGAAATAGGTTTGGATTCGATCCGATCATCATCGGATCGGCATCCGATAATTCGAAGTTGGAATTATTCCGTATTTCGGACTTGCGAGCGGGTTCTAATTGGATATTTGACCAATTTACGATCCGATTCACCGATTTAGAGTCTAAGTATTTCATATTGTTTCATATTGTTTCATATTGCGAGCGGGTTCATATTGTTTCATATTGTTTCATATGTAAATCATACTGTTTCATATGTAAATAAAACTGTTTCATATTGTTTCATATGTAAATCTTACTGTTTCATATGTAAATTAAATTGTTTCAGATGACATCACGGTCATATGTTCGTAGAGGCAGAGGCAGGGGTGCTCGGAGCGCTCCGGCTGCCACCCCAGGGTCCGAGGCTGAGCCGTCCGGATCTGGTAGTGCTGTTCCTCTCTCCACACCAGCTCCTGCTGTGGTCGCAGCCTCCGGAGCTTCGAGCAGTGCTCAGCACTCGGTTACAGCGTCTACGCCCACAGGTAATGTTTAGATCTAAAGTTTTATACATGTTGTAAATACTTCTTCAGTACTGATGTATATTTTATTTGCAGGGTCGACCAGGCACGTAGGCGACCGGGGCGTGACGACGGCCCGACGCTTGTCGGCCTTACGCGAGCCGCTGCCCTTACAATGGAGCGGCAGGACCTTTGTGGGCGAGCACGCTTCTGACGCCGCCACGTGGGTCGGCATGATAGTACGGGAGGAGAGGAATGCCCCGATTGTGGGGTTAAGGGGGTGGAAGAATATTGATGCATCCTATAAGGAGAGGATGTATCAGCAGTTTTTGGTACGTTAGTTTCATTAAAGCATTTTAGAATAATATCGTACTTCTTTATAATTTGATTTGATAAAATGACTTGTTTCTAAATTTATTTTACAGGAGAAATTTAAATGGGAGAACATGGAAACCGACACCCATCGGGAGGACTTGTTGAAGACGATGGGTGAGCGGTACAGGGATTACCGTCACGAGCTCTACCAGCTCTACGGTTACTTGGTCGGCCAGCCGGCTGAGGAGGTACAGGCTGCGGCCGGGACAAGAGACGCGCCACCGCTACACATTCTACAGTTTTTGGTCGCTCACTGGGCCACCCCTAGCTTTCAGGTATAATTATAATTTTGTTGATTAGTACTTGTTTTAATGTTATACTAAAAATTTGTATTGATGTTTCAAAATTTAATTGATTGACACAGAGGAAATCTGCTATAGGCAAGCAGAATAGAAGTGCCTCGACGACACCTGCTCCAGTGAAGGGGAGGACCTCCATGCCCCAGCTTGCCCAGCAGCTGGTAAATGATACAAACATTGTTATTATTTAAAGCTCTATACATGTTATATTAAGTCATCTATTTATTTTATATGTCCAACAGACACAGTCCTTGGGCCACGAGCCTAATAGGATTGACCTTTTTGAGGCCTCTAGGAGGCGGCGTATCGATGGGGCATTTCTGGACGACAGGGTTGCCTCACAAGTGGTAAGTAATTAAATTACTGTTAATATATTCTTATACATATGCCATAAAATATCATTGAATATCATTGGTTGTTTTTATATAGGAGAGGATGCGACTTCTGGTGACCCCGTCGGGCGAGGCCGGCTCCTCCAGCTCAGTATCTGTCGACTCAGCGATGGATACTGTGCTGAGACCTGCCACGCACGGCCGTGTCCTCTGTACGGGCCTAGGAGTCACGCCCTCCTCCTACTTTGGACGAGAGGGTATGCGCTCGAGGGCACGGGACACCCAGACCGGTGCTATCACTCAGCTGCAGTCTGCGCTAGACGCGGAGCGAGAGCAGAGACAGGCCCTCGAGCAGAGGATTGAGGCGGAGCGAGAGCAGAGGCAGGCCCTCGAGCAGAAGGTTGAGGCGGAGAAGAAGGCCCTCGATGATGAAAGAGAAGCTCGCAGGGAACTGGAGCGTCGGCTTAATGACTTCATAAGCCGGTCTAGCGGTGGCTCATGATCAGGTACTTACTAATCTTTATAATATTAGTAAAAAATATGAATGTAGCCTCTGTCTCTCTCTCTCTCTCTCTCATAGTAATGATGTAGCCTCTGTTTTTCTTTTAAATGATAGAATTTTGTTTTTTAATCATGCTAGGTGTGTGCCTCGTTGGAAGAGGGATATCTCCCTCATGTCCGAAATACGGAATAATTCCAACTTCGAATTAGCGGATGCCGATCCGATGACGATCGGATCGAATCCAAACCTATTTCATATCCGAAACACGCTAACTTATGATTTTCCAAGACTTACACTCTAAATCGGTGAATCAGAGCGTAAATTGGTCAAATATCAAATTAGAACCCGCTCGCAAGTCCGAAATACGGAATAATTCCAAGTTCGAATTATCGGATGCCGATCCGATGATGATCGGATCGAATCCAAACCTATTTCATATCCGAAACACGCTAACTTATGATTTTCCAACACTTAGACTCTAAATCGGAGAATCGGAGCGTAAATTGGTCAAATATCCAATTAGAACCCGCTCGCAAGTCCGAAATACGGAATAATTCCAAGTTCGAATTATCGGATGCCGATCCGATGACGATCGGATCGAATCCAAACCTATTTTATATCCGAAACACGCTAACTTATGATTTTCCAACACTTAGACTCTAAATCGGTGAATCGGAGCTTAAATTGGTCAAATATCCAATTAGAACCCGCTCGCAAGTCCGAAATACGGAATAATTCCAACTTCGAATTACCGGATGCCGATCCGATGACGATCCGATCGAATCCAAACCTATTTCATATCCGAAACACGCTAACTTATGATTTTCCAACACTTGGACTCTAAATCCGTGAATCGGAGCGTAAATTGGTCAAATATCCAATTAGAACCCGCTCGCAAGTTCGACATACGGAATAATTCCAAGTTGGAATTATCGGATGCCGATCCGATGACGATCGGATCGAATCCAAACCTATTTTATATCCGAAACACGCTAACTTATGATTTTCCAACACTTAGACTCTAAATCGGTGAATCGGAGCATAAATTGGTCAAATATCCAATTAGAACCCGCTCGCAAGTCCGAAATACGGAATAATTCCAACTTCGAATTACCGGATGCCGATCCGATGACGATCGGATCGAATCCAAACCTATTTCATATCTGAAACACGCTAACTTATGATTTTCCAACACTTAGACTCTAAATCGGTGAATCGGAGCGTAAATTGGTCAAATACTCAATTAGAACCCGCTCGCAAGTCCGAAATACAGGATAATTCCAACTTCGAATTACCGGATGCCGATCCGATGACGATCGGATCGAATCCAAACCTATTTCATATCCGAAACACGCTAACTTATGATTTTCCAACACTTAGACTCTAAATCGGTGAATCGGAGCGTAAATTGGTCAAATATCCAATTAGAATCCGCTCGCAAGTCCAAAATACGGAATAATTCTAAGTTCGAATTATCGGATGCCGATCGGATCGAATCCAAACCTATTTCATATCCGAAACACGCTAACTTATGATTTTCCAACACTTAGACTCTAAATCGGTGAATCGGAGCGTAAATTGGTCAAATATCCAATTAGAACCCGCTCGCAAGTCCGAAATACGGAATAATTCCAACTTCGAATTAGCGGATGCCGATCCGATGACGATCGGATCGAATCCAAACCTATTTCATATGCGAAACACGCTAACTTATGATTTTCCAACACTTAGACTCTAAATCGGTGAATCAGAGCGTAAATTGGTCAAATATCAAATTAGAACCCGCTCGCAAGTCCGAAATACGGAATAATTCCAAGTTCGAATTATCGGATGCCGATCCGATGATGACCGGATCGAATCCAAACCTATTTCATATCCGAAACACGCTAACTTATGATTTTCCAACACTTAGACTCTAAATCGGAGAATCGGAGCGTAAATTGGTCAAATATCCAATTAGAACCCGCTCGCAAGTCCGAAATACGGAATAATTCCAAGTTCGAATTATCGGATGCCGATCCGATGACGATCAGATCGAATCCAAACCTATTTCATATCCGAAACACGCTAACTTATGATTTTCCAACACTTAGACTCTAAATCGGTGAATCGGAGCGTAAATTGGTCAAATATCCAATTAGAACCCGCTCGCAAGTCCGAAATACGGAAAAATTCCAACTTCGAATTACCGGATGCCGATCCGATGACGATCCGATCGAATCCAAACCTATTTCATATCCGAAACACGCTAACTTATGATTTTCCAACACTTGGACTCTAAATCCGTGAATCGGAGCGTAAATTGGTCAAATATCCAATTAGAACCCGCTCGCACGTTCGACATACGGAATAATTCCAAGTTGGAATTATCAGATGCCGATCCGATGACGATCGGATCGAATCCAAACCTATTTTATATCCGAAACACGCTAACTTATGATTTTCCAACACTTAGACTCTAAATCGGTGAATCGGAGCGTAAATTGGTCAAATATCCAATTAGAACCCGCTCGCAAGTCCGAAATACGGAATAATTCCAACTTCGAATTAGCGGATGCCGATCCGATGACAATCGGATCGAATCCAAACCTATTTCATATCCGAAACACGCTAACTTATGATTTTCCAACACTTAGACTCTAAATCGGTGAATCGGAGCGTAAATTGGTCAAATATCCAATTAGAACCCGCTCGCAAGTCCGAAATACGGAATAATTCCAACTTCGAATTACCGGATGCCGATCCGATGACGATCGGATCGAATCCAAACCTATTTCATATCCGAAACACGCTAACTTATGATTTTCCAAAACTTAGACTCTAAATCTGTGAATCGGATCATAAATTGGTCAAATATCCAATTAGAACCCGCTCGCAAGTCCGAAATACGGAATAATTCCAACTTCGAATTACCGGATGCCGATCCGATGACGATCGGATCGAATCCAAACCTATTTCATATCCGAAACACGCTAACTTATGATTTTCCAACACTTAGACTCTAAATCGGTGAATCGGAGCGTAAATTGGTCAAATATCTAATTAGAATCCGCTCGCAAGTCCGAAATATGGAATAATTCAAAGTTCGAATTATCGGATGCCGATCGGATCGAATCCAAACCTATTTCATATCCGAAACACGCTAACTTATGATTTTCCAACACTTAGACTCTAAATCGGTGAATCGGAGCGTAAATTGGTCAAATATCCAATTAGAACCCGCTCGCAAGTCCGAAATACGGAATAATTCCAACTTCGAATTACCGGATGCCGATCCGATGACGATCGGATCGAATCCAAACCTATTTCATATCCAAAACACGCTAACTTATGATTTTCCAACACTTAGACTCTAAATCGGTGAATCGGAGCGTAAATTGGTCAAATACTCAATTAGAACCCGCTCGCAAGTCCGAAATACGGAATAATTCTAACTTCGAATTACCGGATGCCGATCCGATGACGATCGGATCGAATCCAAACCTATTTCATATCCGAAACACGCTAACTTATGATTTTCCAACACTTAGACTCTAAATCGGTGAATCGGAGCGTAAATTGGTCAAATATCCAATTAGAATCCACTCGGAAGTCCGAAATATGGAATAATTCCAAGTTCGAATTATTGGATGCCGATCGGATCGAATCCAAACCTATTTCATATCCGAAACACGCTAACTTATGATTTTCCAACACTTAGATTCTAAATCGGTGAATCGGAGCGTAAATTGGTCAAATATCCAATTAGAACCCGCTCGCAAGTCCGAAATACGAAATAATTCCAACTTCGAATTACCGGATGCCGATCCGATGACGATCGGATCGAATCCAAACCTATTTCATATCCGAAACACGCTAACTTATGATTTTCCAACACTTAGACTCTAAATCGGTGAATCGGAGCGTAAATTGGTCAAATACTCAATTAGAACCCGCTCGCAAGTCCGAAATACGGAATAATTCTAACTTCGAATTACCGGATGCCGATCTGATGACGATCGGATCGAATCCAAACCTATTTCATATCCGAAACACGCTAACTTATGATTTTCCAACACTTAGACTCTAAATCGGTGAATCGGAGCGTAAATTAGTCAAATATCCAATTAGAATCCGCTCGCAAGTCCGAAATATGGAATAATTCCAAGTTCGAATTATTGGATGCCGATCGGATCGAATCCAAACCTATTTCATATCCGAAACACGCTAACTTATGATTTTCCAACACTTAGACTCTAAATCGGTGAATCGGAGCTTAAATTGGTCAAATATCCAATTAGAACCCGCTCGCAAGTCCGAAATACGGAATAATTCCAACTTCGAATTACCGGATGCCGATCCGATGACGATCCGATCGAATCCAAACCTATTTCATATCCGAAACACGCTAACTTATGATTTTCCAACACTTGGACTCTAAATCCGTGAATCGGAGCGTAAATTGGTCAAATATCCAATTAGAACCCGCTCGCAAGTCCGACATACGGAATAATTCCAAGTTGGAATTATCGGATGCCGATCCGATGACGATCGGATCGAATCCAAACCTATTTTATATCCGAAACACGCTAACTTATGATTTTCCAACACTTAGACTCTAAATCGGTGAATCGGAGCGTAAATTGGTCAAATATCCAATTAGAACCCGCTCGCAAGTCCGAAATACGGAATAATTCCAACTTCGAATTACCGGATGCCGATCCGATGACGATCGGATCGAATCCAAACCTATTTCATATCCGAAACACGCTAACTTATGATTTTCCAACACTTAGACTCTAAATCGGTGAATCGGAGCGTAAATTGGTCAAATACTCAATTAGAACCCGCTCGCAAGTCCGAAATACAGGATAATTCCAACTTCGAATTACCGGATGCCGATCCGATGACGATCGGATCGAATCCAAACCTATTTCATATCCGAAACACGCTAACTTATGATTTTCCAACACTTAGACTCTAAATCGGTGAATCGGAGCGTAAATTGGTCAAATATCCAATTAGAATCCGCTCGCAAGTCCAAAATATGGAATAATTCCAAGTTCGAATTATCGGATGCCGATCGGATCGAATCCAAACCTATTTCATATCCGAAACACGCTAACTTATGATTTTCCAACACTTAGACTCTAAATCGGTGAATCGGAGCGTAAATTGGTCAAATATCCAATTAGAACCCGCTCGCAAGTCCGAAATACGGAATAATTCCAACTTCGAATTAGCGGATGCCGATCCGATGACGATCGGATCGAATCCAAACCTATTTCATATGCGAAACACGCTAACTTATGATTTTCCAACACTTAGACTCTAAATCGGTGAATCAGAGCGTAAATTGGTCAAATATCAAATTAGAACCCGCTCGCAAGTCCGAAATACGGAATAATTCCTAGTTCGAATTATCGGATGCCGATCCGATGATGACCGGATCGAATCCAAACCTATTTAATATCCGAAACACGCTAACTTATGATTTTCCAACACTTAGACTCTAAATCGGAGAATCAGAGCGTAAATTGGTCAAATATCCAATTAGAACCCGCTCGCAAGTCCGAAATACGGAATAATTCCAAGTTCGAATTATCGGATGCCGATCCGATGACGATCGGATCGAATCCAAACCTATTTCATATCCGAAACACGCTAACTTATGATTTTCCAACACTTAGACTCTAAATCGGTGAATCGGAGCGTAAATTGGTCAAATATCCAATTAGAACCCGCTCGCAAGTCCGAAATACGGAATAATTCCAACTTCGAATTACCGGATGCCGATCCGATGACGATCCGATCGAATCCAAACCTATTTCATATCCGAAACACGCTAACTTATGATTTTCCAACACTTGGACTCTAAATCCGTGAATCGGAGCGTAAATTGGTCAAATATCCAATTAGAACCCGCTCGCAAGTCCGACATACGGAATAATTCCAAGTTGGAATTATCGGATGCCGATCCGATGACGATCGGATCGAATCCAAACCTATTTTATATCCGAAACACGCTAACTTATGATTTTCCAACACTTAGACTCTAAATCGGTGAATCGGAGCGTAAATTGGTCAAATATCCAATTAGAACCCGCTCGCAAGTCCGAAATACGGAATAATTCCAACTTCGAATTACCGGATGCCGATCCGATGACGATCGGATCGAATCCAAACCTATTTCATATCCGAAACACGCTAACTTATGATTTTCCAACACTTAGACTCTAAATCTGTGAATCTGATCATAAATTGGTCAAATATCCAATTAGAACCCGCTCGCAAGTCCGAAATACGGAATAATTCCAACTTCGAATTACCGGATGCCGATCCGATGACGATCGGATCGAATCCAAACCTATTTCATATCCGAAACACGCTAACTTATGATTTTCCAACACTTAGACTCTAAATCGGTGAATCGGAGCGTAAATTGGTCAAATATCTAATTAGAATCCGCTCGCAAGTCCGAAATATGGAATAATTCCAAGTTCAAATTATCGAATGCCGATCGGATCGAATCCAAACCTATTTCATATCCGAAACACGCTAACTTATGATTTTCCAACACTTAGACTCTAAATCGGTGAATCGGAGCGTAAATTGGTCAAATATCCAATTAGAACCGGCTCGCAAGTTCGAAATACGGAATAATTCCAACTTCGAATTACCGGATGCCGATCCGATGACGATCGGATCGAATCCAAACCTATTTCATATCCGAAACACGCTAACTTATGATTTTCCAACACTTAGACTCTAAATCGGTGAATCGGAGCGTAAATTGGTCAAATACTCAATTAGAACCCGCTCGCAAGTCCGAAATACGGAATAATTCTAACTTCGAATTACCGGATGCCGATCCGATGACGATCGGATCAAATCCAAACCTATTTCATATCCGAAACACGCTAACTTATGATTTTCCAACACTTAGACTCTAAATCGGTGAATCGGAACGTAAATTGGTCAAATATCCAATTAGAATCCACTCGCAAGTCCGAAATATGGAATAATTCCTAGTTCGAATTATTGGATGCCGATCGGATCGAATCCAAACCTATTTCATATCCGAAACACGCTAACTTATGATTTTCCAACACTTAGACTCTAAATCGGTGAATCGGAGCGTAAATTGGTCAAATATCCAATTAGAACCCGCTCGCAAGTCCGAAATACGAAATAATTCCAACTTTGAATTACCGGATGCCGATCCGATGACGATCGGATCGAATCCAAACCTATTTCATATCCGAAACACGCTAACTTATGATTTTCCAACAGTTAGACTCTAAATCGGTGAATCGGAGCGTAAATTGGTCAAATACTCAATTAGAACCCGCTCGCAAGTCCGAAATACGGAATAATTCCAACTTCGAATTACCGGATGCCGATCCGATGACGATCGGATCGAATCCAAACCTATTTCATATCCGAAACACGCTAACTTATGATTTTCCAACACTTAGACTCTAAATCAATGAATCGGAGCGTAAATTGGTCAAATATCCAATTAGAACCCGCTCGCAAGTCCGAAATACGGAATAATTCCAACTTCAAATTACCGGATGCCGATCCGATGACGATCGGATCGAATCCAAACCTATTTCATATCCGAAACAAGCTAACTTATGATTTTCCAACACTTAGACTCTAAATCGGTGAATCGGATCGTAAATTGGTCAAATATCCAATTAGAACCCGCTCGCAAGTCCGAAATACGGAATAATTCCAACTTCGAATTACCGGATGCCGATCCGATGACGATCGGATCGAATCCAAACCTATTTCATATCCGAAACACGCTAACTTATGATTTTCCAACACTTAGACTCTAAATCGGTGAATCGGAGCGTAAATTGGTCAAATATCCAATTAGAATCCGCTCGCAAGTCCGAAATACGGAATAATTCCAAGTTCGAATTATCGGATGCCGATCGGATCGAATCCAAACCTATTTCACATCCGAAACACGCTAACTTATGATTTTCCAACACTTAGACTCTAAATCGGTGAATCGGAGCGTAAATTGGTCAAATATCCAATTAGAACCCGCTCGCAAGTCCGAAATACGGAATAATTCCAACTTCGAATTACCAGATGCTGATCCGATGACGATCGGATCGAATCCAAACCTATTTCATATCCGAAACACGCTAACTTATGATTTTCCAACACTTAGACTCTAAATCGGTGAATCGGAGCGTAAATTGGTCAAATACTCAATTAGAATCCGCTCGCAAGTCCGAAATACGGAATAATTCCAACTTCGAATTACCGGATGCCGATCCGATGACGATCGGATCGAATCCAAACCTATTTCATATCCAAAACACGCTAACTTATGATTTTCCAACACTTAGACTCTAAATCGGTGAATCGGAGCGTAAATTGGTCAAATATCCAATTAGAACCCGCTCGCAAGTCCGAAATACGGAATAATTCCAACTTCGAATTACCGGATGCCGATCAGATGACGATCGGATCGAATCCAAACCTATTTCATATCCGAAACACGCTAACTTATGATTTTCCAACACTTAGACTCTAAATCTGTGAATCGGATCGTAAATTGGTCAAATATCCAATTAGAACCCGCTCGCAAGTCCGAAATACGAAATAATTCCAACTTCGAATTATCGGATGCCGATCTGATGACGATCCGATCGAATCCAAACCTATTTTATATCCGAAACACGCTAACTTATGATTTTCCAACACTTAGACTCTAAATCGGTGAATCGGAACGTAAATTGGTCAAATATCCAATTAGAACCCGCTCGCAAGTCCGAAATACGGAATAATTCCAAGTTCAAATTATCGGATGCCGATCCGATGACGATCGGATCGAATCCAAACCTATTTCATTTCCGAAACACGCTAACTTATGATTTTCCAACACTTAGACTCTAAATCGATGAATCGGAACGTAAATTGGTCAAATATCCAATTAGAACCTGCTCGCAAGTCCGAAATACGGAATAATTCCAACTTCGAATTACCGGATGCCGATCCGATGACGATCGGATCGAATCCAAACCTATTTCATATCCGAAACACGCTAACTTATGATTTTCCAACACTTAGACTCTAAATCGGTGAATCGGAGCGTAAATTGGTCAAATATCAAATTAGAACCCGCTCGCAAGTCCGAAATACGGAATAATTCCAAGTTCGAATTATCGGATGCCGATCCGATGATGATCCGATCGAATCCAAACCTATTTCATATCCGAAACACGCTAACTTATGATTTTCCAACACTTAGACTCTAAATCGGTGAATCGGAGCGTAAATTGGTCAAATATCCAATTAGAACCCGCTCGCAAGTCCGAAATACGGAATAATTCCAAGTTCGAATTATCGGATGCCGATCCGTTCGAATCCAAACCTATTTCAAAACCGAAACACGCTAACTTATCATTTTTTAACGCTTAGACTCAGTTATAGATATAAACCATTTTTTTAACAAATACATGTTAATTGCAGGAGCAGGGCGGCGTCAGGGGATCGATGAGAGCACCAGCGTTGGTGGTGGGCGGGCGTGGTTGAGATAGGGCGGCGTCAGGGGATCGATGAGAGCACCGGCGTTGGTGGCGGGCGGGGGTGGTTGAGATAGGACATGTATCATCTCTCAGTTCTGGATTGTGTAAATATTATTTTGTAATATATGGTTATTTTTTGTTCTTGTCTATAATTGTCGGCCGGGAACTGTGGTAATATTTGATAATTTGCTGTAATTTTTTATCAATTTAGGTAATATTTTAAAATTTGCGGTAATATTTTATAAATTTTGGTAATATTTGATAAATTGTGGTAATATATTGTGGTATTGAATCACAGGAATTAAATAACATTATTTAGGTAAATTTATTTTTAAAAAAACATACTTATTACCGACGGAAATTAATTATTCCGTCGGTAATAATTATTTTTTTTTAAATTATTAATAATGTGCCGACGGCATATAATCTCCGTCGGTAATATATATATTATTACCGACGGGTAATATATATATTCGTCGGTAATATATATAGTATTACCGACGGTTATATAAATTTTGTCGGTAATATATATATTATTACCGACGGGTAATATATATATGTGTCGGTAATATATATAGTATTACCGACAGTATAGATTATACCCGTCGGTAAAATGGTTATATATTACCGACGTATTCTTATGTTTCGTCGGTAATACTATATTATATTAGTTTTTAATTGATTAAATATTACCGACGGCTTGAATATTACCGTCGGTATTAATTATTATTACCGACGGTAATATTTGGTCAGTCATATTGTTTTTCCCGACGCCTTCTTTCCCGACAGCCAGCGACGGAAATATCTTCCGTCGCTATAGAACATTACCGACGGAATTTTAATATTACCGACGGATATTGTCCGTCGGTAATAACTGTTTTTTTTGTAGTGTGAAATAATGCTTGTAAAGTCATAGGCATTGATATTTGTAAAGTGGGCACTTTTAAATTTATGTATTCATTGTATATAAAAAATAAAAATAAAATATTTCGAGCTTCAGTTTGGACTGCGGGTCGGGTTAGTGGTAGTTCATACTCGACCCATATTTCGAGGGAAGATTTTAGGGGGGGAAATGCTTGGTAGCCAACTAGTTTGCCAACTTTATTATATTTCGATGGAAGATTTTAGGGGGGGGGGGGAATGCTTGGTAGCCAACTTGTTTGCCAACTTTACGTGGCATCTACCTTGGGTTCATCTCATGGCTCTTAGAAAAAATGCTCCCAACAATTAAGAGCTCCCAGCACCCCACATCACATAGAGTTGGCAACCAAAAGTTGGCAAAGGAGTTGGTTATATAGCATTACTCTTCTAGGGCTCATGGGACGAACCCTAGGGGAGAAAAATGCTTGGAACTACGGGTGGCAATGGGTCGGGTTCGGGTCGGGTTGAGACATAGGTATAAGGGCAAAACACCCAACCCGAACACGACCCGTTTAATAAACGGGTCAAAAATTTAAACCCAAACCAGATCCGCCTAATAAACAGGTTGACCCGAACCCGGCCCGTTAAACCGTTTACTAAATAGGTCGGGTCGTGTCGGGTCGGGTTGGCTCGGTTGGGTCAACATAACCCATGAAAACCTGTCGGGTTGGTTCGGGTCGGGTCGGGTCAGGTTGGGTCGGGTTGGGTCGGGTCGGGTTGACACGACGTACCCATTTGGTAAACGGGTCAAGTCGGGTCAATCGGGTTATAAGCACAAACCCAAACCAGACCCATTAAATAAACAGGTCAATCGGGTCAACCCGTTTATGACCCGAACCAGTTTAGGCCAAACCCAAACCCGCTAACTTCGGGTCGGGTCGGGGGGTCAGGTCAAGGATTGCCACCCCTATTGGTAACCGAAAGTGCCATGTGGAGTTGGCAACCAAAGTTGGCTTCTAAGCATTTTCCTTTCATTTATTGTATTTGTTGGGAGAACTGAAACTGATCACAAATTGTCTGATGTATATCTTTCAAATTGATTTCTCACCAGGGATGTTAATGGGCTTGGGTCAGCCCGAGGCCCATTCGACTAGGTCCGAGTTAGGTTTAGTTTGGGTAGAGTTAGCTTGGTTTTTGGGCTGGGTTGGGTTCGAACATTCAAGCCCAACCGTGTTAAATCTTAACTCCCAAACACCACAAAAAAAAAAAAGAGGATTCCCTACTTCAAGAAATACCCAACCATCCAAACATAGGAAAAGAGAGTTAAAATCTCTATAATGATTGCTCCTATAGATTTATAATTTCCCACTAGTAAGAAACCCAGGCAATGCCCGAATGTACTTGATGCACGTCATCTGGCAAAGACAATATCGTTCGAAGAAGTATGAAATCTGAAGTGTCATTCACTTGTTAGAGAGAGAAAGAGAGATTAACATCAAATGATCATTAAATGTTATTTAATGAAAATTTATCATCTTTATGGTAGGTCTTTAAATGGATTTAAGAGAGTCACGTTCACACACGGAAGAAGAATTATAGCTCTTTAAAAGACGTCCACATGTCATAACACGGGGGAGAGGCTTCCATTTTAGTATAGATACTAGTAAGAAACCCAGGCAATGCCCGGATGAGCTTGATGCATGCCATTTGGCAAAAACGACATCCTAGCTGTTCAAAAAAGTGTGAAATATGAAGTGAGTGTGATTCACTTGTCAGATAGAGAGAGAGATGGAGAGATATTAACATCAAATGACCATTAAATATCATTGAATGAGCATTTATCATCTTTATGGTAGGTTTTTAAAAGTGAGCCGTGTTCACGTATGAAAGAAGAATTTTGGCTCTTTAAAAGACGTCCACATGTCACAACACAGATGAGAGGCTTCCATTTTAGTATTATTCTAATAGATATAGATATAGATATATACGGGGAATCCCTGTCTTTCTTGGCTTCTAAACACACCATAAGAATGAATCATGATAAGGAGAAGCAGAAAGCATTAATTACCTTACTAGTATTACGCTTTCCACCACCTAAATCACTCACACCAGAAGCCTTTCTCTTCTGCCATCACCACATCAACCACCTCTAGTTTCAATCTGTTACGCTCATGCAAAGAATGCCGATCTCCGATGCTCACAAGGCTACTATCCTCAGACTCATGCATATATACTCATAACTCTCTCTCTCTCTCTCTCTCTCTCTCTCTCTCTCTCTCTCTCTCTCTCTCTCTGTCTCTCTCTCTCTCTGTGAATGGAGAACAAAGTGAGCCATCTCATCCCTACCGAGCCCATGGATCGCATCTGTAGCTTCCTACGGTGGTGCCTCTTCCGAGTCCTCTCCTTCGGGCCGATGCCCCGGCACATCGCGTTCATAATGGACGGCAATCGCCGCTACGGCCGAAAGCGGAACCTGCCGGAAGGCGAGGCCCACAACATGGGCTTCGTCAACCTCCTCTCCATCCTCAGGCTCTGCTTCGAGATGGGGGTCGAGTACGTGACGGTCTACGCCTTCAGCATCGACAACTTCAAGCGGAAGCCCACCGAGGTGCGGCAGCTCATGGATCTCATCCACGAGAAGATCAAGGCGCTGATCCACGACATGGGCATCGTGAACCGCCTCGGCATCCGGGTTGAGTTCATCGGGAACCTGGAGCTGCTCGACGGGCCCATCCGGGAGGTGGCGAGGCAGGCGATGGCAGCTACCGCGTCGAACACCAGGCTCGTGCTGCTGGTCTGCATTGCCTACACCTCCACCGACGAGATCGCTCACGCCGTCCGGCGATCGTGTGAGAGAGTGTGGGATAGGGTTCGGGGAGGCGAGGACGACGGGGATCGAATGGATCCGATCTCGACGATAGAGTTGGAGAAGAGCATGCATTTTGCGAGGCAGCCGGATCCTGATATATTGATCCGGACGTCGGGGGAGACGAGACTGAGCAACTTCATGCTGTGGCAGACGACGACGTGCCTCCTCTACACACCCCGCTGCCTATGGCCGGAGATCTCTCTCAGGCACCTGGTGTGGGCTGTTCTGCAGTACCAGAGGAACCGTTCGTACCTGGAGAAGGTTAAGAACCAAATTTGAAAGTTAATTAGTGGGTGCACAAATAATAAACCTAGTGTGGATTGGTCCTTTATTGTGTGTACAAAAATTATTAGGGATGGGAATTCAAGAAAAATAAGAGAAGTTGGGTCTTAACTATCATTATTTTTGGGAAATTTTATTCATACCCTGAAAATATGTAATTAGCCCCCATTTCCAACAAACTTGAACACATCCCGTTTTATCGGATCATACCCCATTTTTGTTCCAAAAATACTCTTTCCTCTTACACCCCACCTTGAATACACCCTAGTTAAATGGGCCGTCCCATCTTGATCATACCCCCATTCATTTCCGATGTTGAAGCCCCTTGAGTATAGGGTACCTCATTCCTTTCCGATGTTGAAGCCCCATGAGGAGAGAGAGAGAGAGAGAGAGAGAGAGAGAGAGAGAGAGAGAGAGAGAGAGAGAGAGAGAGAGAGAGAGAGAGAGAGAGAGAGAGAGAGAGAGATGTCTCTCTTCTTTCCCCATTGCTAGAGGGATTAGATCTCGTTTGGAGGAATCCGATCGGGAGAATCTCGACTGCAATTTTTTTTCAATTGCAGTCGATGCCCAAAAGGTTATGTTTTAGGTTTTAGTTAGATGTGGGGCATAAGATAAGGGTATAAATGATATTTTAAAATTTTTGTGTAAGTTACTGTGAAACGGATAGGAGATGGGGGCTAGTTATAGATTTTTGGGGTATGAATAAAATTTCCCTTATTTTTTCTTCATTTAAAGGATTTTTTTTATATATAAATCAATCCCTACAAACTAGTATAATTGCCTACTAACCCCTGGAAACCTTATATTTACATTTAAACTCTCCAAAATATATAAATGTGTGTATATTCCGCCCTTACTTACTATCCGTCAATATAATGTGACTTAACCATGATGAACTTCTAGCTTGGAGTCTAAATGACCATTTTACAAATGGACAAATAATGAAAGAGTGACTTACCACCTGGATCAACTAACTCCAATTCATTTCAGTACCAGTACCCTTATGTTACCACATTTGTGGTAGAAATTTTGTTGGCAAACATTTATGCCAAAACAAAACAAGGGATAATATATAGTACGTCACAATTCATATTGATTATTGTTGTTGATTATATTGTTATTGTGTGAGGGACAGTTTGATTATTAGTGTATATGTTTTTACTCATGCCTCAATGCATAGACATATACACTTGCTTCGTCAAGAAGTTAAATTTATTTAATTTAGTTTATTATTTGTTTTTGGACTAAAATTTTACAGGGGTTGAGAGGCATTTGATGATTCTGTTTAAGTGTACGTGCGTGTTACAGGACATAAACTCAAAGCACTTCATGTTACATAATATATTGTTTTGTTGAGTTTGTGTATGTTTATCCGAGTATGTAAGAAGTTGTAAAACTTGAGAAAAATATGTTGTTTTTGTCTTTTTACATGAGAGTTCATACTATAAGTTTTGTCTTGAAGTGTAACTAAAGGTAAGTAATGGTTCATTTTTCGGTTGGTTAAACTTTATGCAAACACATGCATTTCTTGGATATTATGTGTGTTATAGCCCTTGGCATGGTTGTTTTTGAGCAAGAGTTGCATACTTCCATACCCCATTGAAGACGTCAAAGATACAATGTGCAAGCTTTCTATCAAGACGTAAAATATCAGAGCATTTCAACAGTTCACGAATGTATATTTTGCATACATGTTGTTCTTTTGGACATTTGCATTTCGGTGGCTTTCATGGATCGTAATTCGGATTTGATCATGCATTATTGTATTTGAAATTGCATATACTTTTTGTATGTTTTAACTTCTAGTCAAAAAGCTGAATAATCTTGATCTTAAAATTTGACTAAGTCTGAAAATAATTTTTTCTATTGAAGAAAAGTTTTTGTTAACTCAAAATTTTATTCTGAGCTTTAGTGTTCCTAATTGGACACGTTAGGTATTTGTTGAAATTTTTGAGAAAAAAAATATTTTTATTTGACCTAAATTTTCAATGTACGCGATTTTAAAAGTTGACTAAAATGATGTTTTTATGAAGGAAATCTTTTTAAGAATCAAAATATTTTTTTTCGTTATTTATTGGATGATGTCATGCTTCACACAGCTTTATAAACATTGCACATCAAATCATGTTTCCACTGTCTATTTATCCAATATTTTCACATCTATTTTATTCTCTATGAGAAGGAGAGTGTTGCCCGTGGAGGGGGTGTTAGCTTGATATACATTATTAGCCTATTGTCTAACAAAAAATTTTAGGTGAAATGGTTTCCTAGCACTAAAAAAATTGGGATCCAACTAATCAACCAAGGGATAAGCCCGTTGCTATTTACTGAATAGCCTAATAATTTTTTTGGTTCTCAATGACGAGAAGGAAATTAGGCAAGAAGGACGTAGAGAGACAACAACCAAGCTGACCAAACACAATCTACGGGAATCAATCTCGTCATCCTATTTTGAAGCTAGAAGTGTAAGAACTTCCATATATATGAAAGCTCAATCCCCTACGTAGATATTTTTATTAGAATAAAGAAGGGTATTGAACAAAATAACAAAAAAAACCATACGTACATACCACTCGGGTCCTACTTTTGAAGTACGTAACTACTAAGGGAAATTAATTATTTGATACCGACTTTGGTACCGTACCAAAATTCATAAGGACCATCCGATGACCCTTTGGTGAATCTCAAGCAGCCCCCTAGGGTTCATCCCATGGTGCCTGGAATAATGCTCCCACCACTCCGATGCATGGAAAACGAGATAGATGGTGGAGATGGATTCGGTATGGTACCAAAATTTTCATGCCAAAATGATGATTTCGTAGTTAAATTAGGGGTTAATATGATAGTTAAATGATGGTTGTATGTGCTCGTATACACTAGCTTGGTTGCGTATTCTCCGTTTTGATCTTTTAATGGATGACATGGTACACCATGATTGGGCCGTAAGTAAGTGTAGCAAACTAATCGGGTACGTAGTAAAAATGCTCTCTAGTGTGGCCAGAACAAAGGTGCTGGAATTGAAAGGAATACAATCCGAAGGGTTTTTTTTATACCCTTTGGGTTCTCTGTATTACCATCTTGATTTGGAGTCCAAATTGTGTGCAACAAATCCAGTGTGTTTTGTTTTTTTGTTTTGTTTTGTTTTTAATTTTTTTTTTGGAGGGGGGGGGGGGGGGGGGGGGGGGGTTAGTGTTAGGTCACTAACAAAAGATCGGTTTGGTGAAAAGGATAGGCAACAAGATGATTTTGCACCAGGTTCCTCCTTAAAAGATGTATTTACAACTAGTCCCTCCATATATTTGCTTTTCTCCCCCCTTTAGATGATAAAATTATCCCTAATGCTAAAATAGCAAATGTTGCTCTTTACTGCAGCAAAGAGTAAAAATATGCAATTGTTACTCTTTAGCAACAGTACTTTGCAGACTGTTACTTTGTGCTATAGTTATTTCACTGTAGTAATTATTAAAAAACGAGATTCTTTAAAAAATCCAGATTTTTGATACAATGATTTTACTATAGCAAAGTAGTAACAATCTTTGCAGACTATTACTCTCTGCTACAGTGACCGATTTGATTGTAGTGATTTTTTTATAGCAAGATTTTTTTAAAAAAAAATGCTACATTGATTTCACTGTAGCAAAGAGTAACAATGTGCACATATTGTTACTCTCTGCTACCGTGAAATCACTATAGCAAGCAAAAATTGTTACTAATTGCATTGTACATTGAAGTTTGATTTTAAAAAATTGCTACTTTCTTTTACCAAATTATTGTTACTATTTGCTACAGTAAAATCACAATAGCAAGAGCAGATTGTTACTCTTTGCATTGCTATAGTGAAATATGATTTTAAAAACTTGTCACTCTTTTATTTTTTCTAATTGTATGTGATTTCATTGTACAATTATATGTATGGGTAAAATGAATATTTTCCAAACTGAAAGACCTAACGCTAAAGCATCTTTTTGTTTGTCCGTATTGTTAAATATAATCTATGTAAACGACCTAATACCAATTTGTCTTTTGTTTTTCCCGAAGGAATAGGGTTATTAATGGGCTTGGGCTTGCCCGAGGCCAATCAAGCTGGGCTCAATTTGGGTCTAGTTTGGGCAGAGTTAGCTTGGGCTTGGGTCGGACTGGGCTCGAACATTCAAGCCCGATTGTGTTATGAGACGAGTATGGACAATCACAAATCCGACCCAAATCCCGAACCAAAGTCCAAAATATTTTATTATTATTATTATTATTATTATTATTATTATTATTATTATTATTATTATATATATATATATAGAGGACTGGGTTCCTATGAGGAGTACCCTATGACATATGGTGAATTAGTAATGCTAGAATGTTTAGAATGTGCTGAATTTTTTTGAGGATGATCACCTTACCTTAGATAGAATGTCCATAAAAAATCAAAGCATTCTAAAACTTGTTGGGGCATCAAATGCTAGAAGCTTTATCGG